>CM059298.1:5097500-5697500 GCA_030340665.1 Neosalanx taihuensis
ACGGTGAGACGGCACACTGACGACAACAGATAAACAAGCGGCCGATGGGGAAAGAAACGACAGAATGAATCAAAGATGGAGTCCATGTCTGAGGGAGAGAATCTGTCCACTTTTAGGCATGGGTATCCGATGTGGAACCACTTGGCAGGCAGAGATATGAAAAAAGGAAGGATTAGTTTTCACAGAAAGAGTCTTTCCAAATTTTTAAGTATGTGCTGAGAGAACTTACTCAAACAGAGGCAGAAATAGCCTATTTCCAAGGCATGGAATGTTGCTTTAAAAAAAAAACAGGTTTGTTTAACTCTACAGCTGAACATCTGTCACATTTCAGTGACGTGTCATCGCTAGCAGAGCTGGTTCCGCTTTGCTGAGCTTAAGGACATCGTCTGACGACTCCTCCTGTTTACTGTGAAGATGTCTCGCACTACCGATTGACCTTTCATCGTGACTCGATTCCTCGCTAATGGCTATGTCATCTTTAACTCCTGCGCAGGGGCGGGGCAGGGTGGCATGGCAGCCGAGTCACATTCGGTCTGGCCACTCTGTGCTCGTCGACATTCCCCTTCTGACTGGAATTCTAATGAGTTGTGTTCGGTGGACGAAGGCTCCTAATTGGCAGCCGAAGCTCAAGCTGTCGTCTGTTGTGGATGCGCAGGCCTGCATAGCGGATCGACTAGTGTAACGTGTTACAGGATATGACATGCTTTGACTCCTTCGACATTTCAAGGCCCTGGTTTCCTTGGCGAGAGACACCAAAGCAGCTAGGCTTTGTAGTTTAGAGCCTTGGCGCGTGAAATGTCAGTGACTTAACCGCAGAAAAAAAACAGAGGCTCATAAAGTCCCTGTCAGTGAGTAATTTTACTAGTACTGAGTGTGAATTTCTGTTTTGGTATGACTAGCTTTGACTCAAAACCCCTGCTGGGTAAAAATGTTCATTCAACACTGCGTTTCTATCAACAAGCAGCCTTTTACCGCATCGATGGCACGCAAGATGGAGCCTATTCAGAAAAGCAGGTACTGATGGTGAATAGAAACCATTGTCATCACTGAGTGCAAAAAAATCGAAACGGCAGTCATAAAATGTGTCTTCAGATATACCGAAAGTACTCGGTGTTGCGGGCTGGGATATGTTGCTGAGGAGGAGGTTCGAGGCGTCCTGTCAGCTCAACTTCAGAGGGGGGAGGGGGAGGGAGAGGGAAAGGGAGCGGAAGAGATGGGAGACAGGAAGGTCAGATACATACATTTTTCAGGGCACCTGAACAACAGCAGCACCCCTCAGGGTGAGACGAGGCGTCCACCTGTCTTGCTGGAGCCTAATAAGGTGATGACCTCGTCTGAGCTGAGCAGCGCACATCATTACTGGATAAATACAGAGGAGGGAAGAAAAACCTCCAGTCACCTGTCAATGGGAGGAGGAGGAGGAGGGGGAGAGACAGGGGATTGTGGCTCCATTAGCGCCTCACCAGATGGAGGCTGTGCTGACCTACTATGCGCCGCACGTTATTCCACTCTTCCTTCACATAAACACACATAATGGAAGTCGACTGCTGTGCTAATTAAACATAATGCTCCATGCCCTACTAGCAGCCCGAGAATTAACATGGAGCACTTGAGTCTCGGGAGGGCTTTTAAGGAAGTAAAGGGAAACCGGCACTTGCTAGCAGACAGGTTAGCGCAGGTTGGCTGAGCGAGGGGGCGGAGTGAAGGACACCAGCAGTGTATTGTGCGCACGGTGAACTGGAATCTGTTCGGTGCGAAACCCGTTTTGCGTGCTTGCGTGTCCGTCTGTCTCTTCGCCGTGTTACCGACATGAATAAAGTTGATCAGAGACCCACTCGAGTCTCTTTGCAGTCGAGATTTCTGGCCCTATAAATATTCATCCGTGTTCTCCTCCCTAGAAGCTCACAGTCTCTGATTTATCTTATGGAGATTCATATCTGTGTTGGGAGCTGTCTTGCAGAGAGCCGGAGCCTCCCACATGGCTCACCCTAACCTCCTCTTGCCTGCCAGCCGGCCCCTCCTATCCTGCTCTGGACAAGGCTATCAGTAAAATCTGAGGATGCTGTGGTGCCAATTGGTCAGGGGAATCACCTTCCAGGTGTTTAGCCCCCCCCCCCTTCATACCGCACAACAGTAAAAGCACATCCCACAAGCGAAACGTTTAAGGAGAGTGCTTTGCTAAAAGCACCTAGGAGTGTTAAAACCCCAGTGTTTATGTTTGAGCTGCTATATACATCATTCAGTCCGAACCATTCGTTCTCCCTCTCTGCCTCACTAAAAGGGAAGGCAGGTTCAGGGTGCTTCCTGTTGTTATTATTATTATTATTCATGAACAGGGACCTCACAACCTGGGTCTCATTTACATGTTTGCATGTGTTAGACACTTAACCTGAAATTAGCTGTGTTCTGCAGGTTTGAAACCAATCTATTATTCATAACGATCTAAAAGTAATTTGTAATCTGTTGGTGTCATGCTGAAGCACCTGCAATGGAGGAGAATACTGAAAGATGTTATCTTGGATTTTAAAAAAGAATAAGAAATGAAATGCTTTCGTGTTCGTAAACAGTTGTCAAGATTTTTCACTGCTCCCGACTTGAATGCTCATGAATAACAATTTGGGCATTTCTCAGACGTTTTAAACTCCATTGGGGAAGCAGATCCGAATTATGAGTGTTTCAATTGAGCACCATTTAAACGTGGCCCAGGTAGTTGTATCACGTGCGTTTTTTCTCCGGGCCTTTATATAGCAGCACTCACTCCAGAATGAACATTAGAAAGGCTGAAAGCTTCTCTTCGAAGTGCTTTCAGTCGTTTAGCTGTTCTTGAGTGAGTCAGGCTCAGCGGCAAGATGTCCGCTGGGCAGGTAGTGACAGCAGGATGGTGCAGGATGGAGGAGAGGAAGCTGAACACAAACACAGCCCATTACTCTGAAACAATAGCATTTGCGGGCAGTGTTCCCTGGCATGCAACAGCACCATCTTCATCTCCAGTCCTTTGAAATGGTTGGGGAAGGTGTTAGAGATTGCGAGCCATTCGATTTGGTGGCAAATTTAGATCAGGGGAAAAACAATCAGGTTTTTATTGTGGATGTTATAAAGATGTCCTTTATGTCACACTGAGTTCTTATTAGTTAGCTGCAGGGTCTGATGGCATTCGTCAAGAGTGGCTAATGACTTCATTAAGACGGGCCACTGCAACACCTCTATCGAGCAAATGTTCTCATCAGCAAGTGACAAATGTGTCCTTACATCCAACGTCTCCATCTCTACCCTGCATCCTTCACACTGCGAGCGCAGCCGGGTCGTTAGTGCCTTCTGACCTTCTGACCTCTGTCTCCACAGGTGTTCACCAGGTATGGGAAGTGCTACATGTTCAACGCGGCGGAGGAGGGCAAGACCCTCCGCACCACCATGAAGGGAGGCACGGGCAACGGTTTGGAGGTCATGCTGGACATCCAGCAGGACGAGTACCTCCCTGTCTGGGGCGACACAGGTGAGACCGCTCCCCCCCTTTGTCCTCTGCTCCCTGAGCCCCACCCTCCAGCTGTCCCTGTAGCTGACAACCAACACACAGAGATTACACTCCACACGTAACCTAAAGTAAAGTATTAGACTGGAGAGACGTACTACACATTTGAGGTGCCACAAAATCCAGTAATTATGACAGTTATGCCAAGTAATCTCTAAAGCTGTGATTAAGTGTTCAAAAACCTTTCCAATCATTACAAATTCCTTTGATGTTTTCATGCTGTTAATGTCATTCAAATTTGCCATTTTGTGCCCTGAGTTCTTTTGGTAGTTCTCTGTTTTTGGGGGGTGGAAAGTGTGGAATCCCGTTTCCATGCTACAGCTCCTTCAGTTAGCAGCTTGTTTCAGAACAAGACAAGACTGGCCGGTAACCTGGACAACCCAGCCAGTACATGGAGAACCTGGCAGATGGAACATTATTTACTCTGAGCTCTTCCACAGAGCAGAGCCACCCTACAGAACCCAAGGATGTCTCTGCCAAATCCCTAAAAATCCCCACACCATCTGCTGCAGTTGTACATTCACGTCCTTAGCAACCCTTCACACACCTCTGTGAATCATTTTCAGGCAGTGTCAGAGCCACCCCTCTCCCTCCCTTGCTTTTGTTTATCCCTGTAAAGATTCATTACCAGCTAGCAGCTGAGTCAGCTGTCATCGCTCAGGACCCTTACCACTGGACATTCTCATGGGGCTTTCACAGCCGTAGCTCTGGACACACGGAACAGAACTCTCCTCCAGTATCGCCTAAACCAGTGGTTCTCAACCCTGGTCCTCAGGGCCCACTGTCCTGCACGTTTTAGATGTTTCCCTGCTCCAACACACCTGATTCAAATGAATGAGTCATTATGAAGCTCAGCAGAAGCCTCATAATGACAATTCATTTGAATCAAGGGTGTTGGAAGGGGGAAACATCTAAAACATGCAGGACAGTGGGCCCTGAGGACCAGGGTTGAGAACCACTTTGCTAAACTTCTCTGACTTCTTCTCTCTGGAGGAGCCAGATCCTCTACGGTACGAGAGCTCTCCATCATTTTTGACAGTATCTCAGTGGCAGCATCTCACTCTTCATCCTCAACGACAACCCGGATATCATGAAACACAATCACAAGGAGGATCATCCCGTTTTACATAGGCTGCCTTACCCAGCCTCTTAGTCAATACCACATTCCTCTTCCGCCTTGACAACAGAAACTCCCTGCTGGGAGGGATGATCGACCGCGTTTGCTGAGACTTCTTGTGTGCTGTGATATTGAACAGGGATGTGTGGTGAGGATGTTTGTGAAAGGCACAGCACACCCTTCCAGTCATCGACATTCAGGCCACGGTATAGGAATTGATGTGTTTTTAAAATGGAGTCAACATTGCTTCTCACATTTCCACACACTCACACCTCAAAAATCTCCTTGTCAGAAGATCACGCTGGCCTGTCACCAGATGTTATTTTCCTGCGATGTGTCGCAGGTTTTTTTTTACTTTCCCAGCCGCACCGGATTTGCATGAAGTGCATGCTTTGCTACAACAATGCAGCAGAAATGACAAAAAAGCGATTCTCATCGCAAATTCTGACTGAAACCACGCGGTCTCTCAATACCTGCTACACAAACATATCTTGACAAGATCTTAGACAAAATCACGTTTCATATACAGTTCATGAACACACTCGCTAATTAAATATATTAATTTTCTTATTCAAAACACCCACACAACATTACACTGGTTTTGTTGATTTGTCAGTAATACAGTATGTGTAAGCTGTTACCTTGAAAACTAGAGGTCCTAACCTATGATATTACAGGTTTTTTTGATTGCTTAAACACTAAAATTAAAAGTAGTACACTATTAGCAAAACCTTACACCCAAGAAGCAAAACATCAGCCCATATTTGCACAACTATAAGCACATTGTCAACTTCACACTTGTTGCAAAACTCTACACACAGTGATTTGCAAAACACTAAACACACTTAACATACATACACACAAAAATCTATCATTAAGTTACTTCATTGCAATACCAAAGCACTGACTGTCAAATTACCACACCGTCCAACCAATTGGTTCAACACAGTCATCAGGTGTGCAAACACTTGTTTGCTTAATTGTAGACACACAATTCAGGTGTATAAACACCATAAAAAGCAGCAGGTGAGTTCATCGGTCTTCAAGCACAATGGAAAAAGTCAGACAAAGAGTAAAACGAGGAGGAGAACAAGGAGGACGAGAAAGAGGAGGAGAACAAGGAGAATCAACAGAGGAAGAGATGGAGGCCGTGCTGGAGGTAGAGGTAGAGGAAGACAAGAAGGTGCTCAAAGAGGACCGAATCTGACAAGTGAGATCCATGCAACACTGTTTGACCACGTTGTCAACCAGGGCGTCAGATGGCTCAACGGGTCAAGGCGTTGGCCTCATGATCGGAAGGTTGTGAGATCAAGCCCTGGCTGTGGCTATATGACGTTGTGTCCTTGGGCCCTACTTGCCTCAGGGAGAATGTCCCTGTACTTACTGTAAGTTGCTTTGGATAAAAGTGTCTGCAAAAAGCAAACATGTTCAAATGACGTAAATTTATCAAGTGCCTTTCGGGCGCAATTCTGAAAGGGTGAAGCTACTGTGGCATGATAATGCAGAAGTATGGATTGACTTCAGCAGTGTGATCTTGCATACTGTCTTGTAATATGTATACTAGATCTACACTGAACAATTTTGCCTGCCACTGTTTTTCAGGGGGTGGAGGGGAGATCCAGCATGAGCTCATTTACGTGGATGAGGCGTAAAATTACATTTTGTTACAGTATTATGAATCAAAGGAATTTTGCAAAGGATCTGTAGTGTTTTGCTAGTTGTGGGTGTGGTTGTGCTAATTGTGTGTAGTGTTTTGACAACAGGGGCCCTGTTTTGAAAATCGTGCTTAAGCAATCAAAAAAAACTGTATGTGGATGAGGCGTAAAATGACATTTTGTTACAGTATTATGAATCTCCATGTCAACATTTTGGGCATGTTGAGAAAGAGTGTCTTCAGTCTGCAACATTGGTCTTGTTTGGTGAATTTAGATTACATTTGTACTTTGTTCATAGTAGCCTACTCTAATCTTAGGGAAGTAGAAATGCTGAAAGTGTTTTAGGTTTATCACAGCAGAGTGTAACTCGTGCAAACAAGGTATAGTAATGTGAAGTAATGTGTGTTTATTATGGTAACAAAGTGTGGTTTTTCAAAAGAAGTGTATCGTTATTACAAGAGTGTTAAGTTTTGCAAAGGATCTGTAGTGTTTTGCTAGTTGTGGGTGTGGTTGTGCTAATTGTGTGTAGTGTTTTGACAACAGGGGCCCTGTTTTGAAAATCGTGCTTAAGCAATCAAAAAAAACTGTAATAGATCACCCATAATCTCTGTGTTTCATCCCTTTCCATTTCATTTCCTTATCACTTTCATTTCTCTTTCTCTCTCTCTCGCTCTTTCTCTTTTTACCATCTGTCTGTTTCACAGACACTGAACTTTTCCCTTAATAACTTTGCATCTTCTCAAATATCCACCATGTTAGCATAGAAAAGAAAGTGGAACTTCAAACAGATCAGAGTTGGTGCATGTCGGAGTTCTAAGGCCAACATGAAGCAGCTTTTCTCTCTCATCTCTGCTCTCATCTCTGTCTGCCCTGTCAAGTTACTTCAGTAGTTTGGTTTGTCCCATGCACACTAATACACCAATGGGTACATGAAAATAATATGAATTCAACAAAAAAGTTATAAATTACATAAAGCACATTTTATGTCCATGTATGTGCTGTAAGTCACTCTGGATAAGAGTGTCTGTTAAATGATCTCCCTGCCTGCCTCCTGCCACAGACTCTCTACTTCCCCTCTCCTCGGGCATCTCTCATTCAAGCAGAGAAGAAATACTACCCAGCCCAGCCAATCATGCCAGGAAATTCAGCCTTAATAGACACTGACCTATTGAATCTGAAAACAAGACCTGTGGAATGAATAGCACTGTGAACTGTTCTACAAAGAGAGCGGCCACATTGAGATGCGGATCATTTGTCAGAGATTCCTATTTTCAGAAAAGTATAATAAGCATAAGGATGATGACAATGATAATACTGTGCAAATGTGCCCTTTTGTTTTGTATTGTAATCATAATCATATTATGATAGATTTTACATCGGGTATAATTCTTTGGTCTTAGCTTGTGTCTCGAACTGCTGTCTTTCAATGCTAAAACAAGCAGAATGGTCATTACTTTCAGTTGGGTCAATGAGTGAGCACACTCCGAGCACATAGTCATTCTCTACCTGTGGAACTGCTCTTCATTCGCCCGTGGCATGTTTGAACTCATTTTTAAAGCTATCATCCTGCCTTGGTGACATATGGGATGTTTGGGCATGGTGAGGGCAGGTTTGGGATTGAAGAGCAGTCATTAGAGGTGTGTGTGTCAGTGCCTTCTGTCACGCTCGCCCTGTTAGCAGGAGCTCGACACCCAGGAGCTCTGCTGTGCCGGCGGGGTGATTGAAGCTGCTGCCTGCCATGCTGGAAGTGAAAGGCTGCACTGAATGTTCTAAGAACACTGCTGGTCCCTGTAAAGGCTGGAGAGGGAACATTATTGATCCAGATAAAGGCTTCTCTTCCTGTAAGGTGCGCTTGTGCGTGCCTGGCACTTGATTTGATTCTGTGAGGAGTATGCATGCCTCTGAAACCCTTGCATGTTCTCTCTTTGTGAGTGTGTGCGCGCGTGTGTGTGTTCTGTGTGAAATCCCTTTCATCTTCAGAGTTAGCACAGAGCCAGTGCAGACGTTTACTTCAGTACCTCTTTTTGATGTTGAGCCGAGAAAAATGGACGGACTGGATCCACTGACGTGGTGTAACCATAGCGATGAGTGGAGTGAAAGCAAATGGCTTTTTTTCCTTCACCAGCTTATAGTGATTCTCCAAATGTGGTTTCTTCCAGGATGTTCACGGTTTGCGTCTGCTAGCCCAAGGATGTTTATGCACATAGCTTGTAAACACTTGACTCGAACCAAGTGTTTCTATGTGTGAGTCAGAAACCAAGCAAGGAGGGGGCGGAGAGAGAGACACAGATGCATACAAGGACACCTGTTGTGCTTGTCTTCCAGAGGAGACGGCCTTTGAAGCCGGAGTGCGGGTGCAGATCCACAGCCAGGCAGAGCCTCCCTTCATCCACGAGCTTGGCTTCGGCGTGGCCCCGGGGTTCCAGACCTTTGTAGCCACACAGGAACAGAGGGTAAGGGACACCAACATTTCTCCTCTTTACCCACCGTGGTGTGGAGCTCTATGCATTAAGTATTTCCTACAGTGTGTGCGTGTGGTTGTGTGGGTGTGGGTGTGTGTGATTGTGTCTGTGTGTGTGTGTGTGTGTGTGTGTGTGTGTGTGTGTGTTTGTGTGTGTGTGCCAGCATGGCTGTGCTTGTTAGCTCCCTCAGTTTCTCTGCCTTAGGCACCCTCCTCAGTCGTCTCTTAGGAAACAAAGACTGACAGATGATAATATCCTGTTCTCCCAGTGTCCACGACCTTGCTGTCAGCCAAGGAACTCGCCCTCTCAGTCCCACTCAGTCACTGAGTGCTTGGCTTCACCAACAGCAGCATCAAGGCCAGCGGCCTCATAAACTTCATAAGAAGCCTGGATGTAGTCACACCCTGTAGCTAAGCCAGAGGCCGCTCAGCACGGAGGTTATTCAGGGCTTTACCCCAGAAACCAGCCTGCCCAGGTTGGAGGAAGGCTCTGTTTGGAGTAGGACAGGGCTGCCATGAAGAGTCATCTGGATGGAAGGCCGATATCTGCCCACAGGGTTACCATGAAGTGACTGGATGGCTCCAGTCTGTGATACACTGAACATCTGTGGGTCAGGAGCTCCCCTGTTTCTTTGCCCTTGCTCATATTTCTCTCTCTGTGTCCTCTCTTTCTCTTTTCATGGAGTATTTTTTTTCCCCAGGTTGCCCTGGGGAGTTGACTTGATTGTCTTTTGATTGTCCTTGTCGGAGAAGACATATTTCTGCAAAGATTGATGTCTTGTTCCTCCATTTTAAAGGGCTGGTGTGTCCAGCATAACAAATCACTGTTCCACAGGTTACTGCAAACTGTTCTGAAACAACAACAACAAAAAGACAAATACACCTTTCAAAAAGTAAAATTGTTATAAGATCTGTCTTTTGTTAGCACATTCAGTACAACCGAGTTGTACTTTTTTAAGAGTTAGGAGGAAAAGTGCATTTCTTCTCAACCCTACTTAGAAAATAGAGGACATCGAAGGTAGAGTGTTCTATGAATGCCTTGTGTTAGCGGTCAGATGTTCAATTCAGACCTCAGGCTCTGTAAAACATTGCCTTCTGTTCTGCTTTAATAGCAGCCTCCTTAACTCAGATTTCCACTTTGAATTATAAAACCAGAAAGACCGCTCGCTGTGATATACTCTCCTGTGTTCCAGAATGCCCCCTGAAGATCGGTCCTGAGCTGATCAGAAAACCAGGTCAGGCGGTAGAACAGAGCTTTAATCAGCTTTAAACAGGGTGTAGAGGTCTGGGCCAGGAACTGTTAGCTTGTGATGATCGTCGGGGGAGGAATCTGATCCAATCAGAGAGTGAGCTGGGCTGTGACTGTAAAAAGCTCCGTTTGACCCTTCCCCTGATAAATGTTTAAATAACATGTACATTTTCCCGATAAAATTGATTTCAAATAAAAACACGTAACCTTCTAAGAGAGCTGAAGTATTTCATGAAGAGGGAGAGAGAGTCTGATATGGAGAGACTGAAAGAGAGAGAGGGAGAATATAGATTGCTAGAGGTGACTGATTACAGTTTTATTGCGTCTAGCTATTTCTGGGGTAAGAAACCTTGCGAAAGTGTTTTTTTGTTTGTGTCCCAAGAGTCCTGATGTCTGGGGATTTCAGTTCTCCACAAGACAGGTTGCAAAATGGTTTTATTTGAGTCCACCCCAAAGATAACCTTACCTTACAATACCGCTGCTCCAAGGTGGTGAAGCTTTTATTGTTACCATTCCGGTTCGATGGGTTTGATGACAAGCTTTTTAATCATCTTGAATCCTGGACTCAAGTGTAGCGTATTGGTGTAGCAAACAACATAAGATCTCAAAGTATTTACTTTTCTCAATATAATTGATTATAATATAACTGGAGTGATCTCTCTAATGTCTTGGGATGGCAATATGAAGACTTATGATCTCAATATAATGTTTAATGTTTTAACTATAATGGCTCAGGATCTCAGAATAATAACATACCACATGAAATATTATAGATATGTGTGGATTCTCCCTCTCACTATCTCCGCAACACTCCACTGTCACACATGCCATTTTCCAGAAACAGGTTTTTGAACCAAATCTCCCCTACATAAAATGTACTTTAACATCTGGAGCTGAGAATGTTTCATGCATTGATTAATAATGTTCAGGGATGCCAGGCCGCCATTAGAGAGCCCTTAATCAAGTCAGCTGATCTCAGTACAGCAGCGACCGACATCGAGCCACTTTGATTATTTGATTACACGAAAATAATCAGGTTGTGTCCAAAGCTGCTCTAATGAGGATATCGGGCCACATTAACTGAGCTGTGAAGGTGATGAGGAAGGTTATTGACAGGCGAGGAGCACCTGCCTGGGATCCTAATGAAAAGATGCTGTTTAGAAGTCTGTCCCAGGGTGCACTGCTGGCGGCCATTATCACAAGACTACAGGAAGAACATAGTGGGTTTTCAGGGTTTGGTGAATAATGTCTGTTTACTGCTTCAAAGTCAAATCAGTGGTCCTCCAATCCTGTAAGTCTGAAGGTTTGTATTATTCTAAACTAGGAATACAGCAGACACACAACACACTAGTATCTCTTTCTGGTAGATGGGTCTGGTGTCTAAGGATTTCTTGGCTAACAAGTATATAGGAGCCAGATTGTGACTGGCAGGGTATTCATTATTTTGATCCAAAAACAAAAACAAAAAAACATACATTTTGGCAAGGGAATCCATATTCCCCACAATGCATCGTGCTGACAGAGACTGGAGATTAGGAGCAGAGGGTGATGGGAGATGGAGGCTGGAATAGACTGTGTGTGTGTTGTGGGAGCAGATGGGCTCTCACACAGCTCCTCCTGTGGTCTCGTCTGCTGCCCTGTCTATGGAGCCACAGGCAGGAAGGCCGCATTTGGAGAATTGTGTTCCCAGAGCCTGTTGTTGTGGGAAGTCATAGCCAAAGCATGTGGAGCTGTGAATGCACTCCTCCCTGCCCCGTCGAATCTCTGCGTCCTCCATCCAATCATCCATGCTGGGAAACCAAAATCCACTGCAATCATATCTCCTGAATTTTGAAAATCCCTCCAGGACAAGACAGCAAGGTGGGACTTGTTTCCAACACACGCGAAGCATCATCTGGAGTGTCTTTGTCCAGGCTGTCTCTGCGTAAATCTAAGTCCCATCCGGCAGTGCTTCCCTGGGTCTCTGCTCACCTGTGACCTGTGTGCTGTGTGTTTTAGCTGACCTACCTACCGCCCCCGTGGGGAGAGTGTGAGTCCAGGGCCCTGGACTCGGGCTTCTTTGAAGTGTACAGTGTGACAGCCTGCAGGATTGACTGCGAGACCCTCTACATTATAGAAAACTGCAACTGTAGGATGGTGCACATGCCTGGTAAGAGCACGCACACACACACACACACGCACCTCAGAAGCCTTGCACCTGCTTTCACCAATAAATAACATAAAACCTTATCATGGTTTTCGTAAATGAACATATTTTAATTGTTTGGGGGATTATCATGACATGCAATCAGCCTTTGAATTAAACAATTGTACTTCATCTTGAAATCCAGGTTCACTCGCTCTCTCCCTCCCCCTCTCTCTCTGTCTCGACAGCAGTGCCAATAGATTCCAACCAGTAAAGGATAGTTCACTTCTCCTTGACCGTCTAGAATAGTCAGAGCTGTTTGGGGTTGTGTAAGCACTTTAGCGGTAGTTCATTTTGAGACCATTTCTTCTGAAGCTAAATCTAACTTCCCTTTGTGCCTTCACAGGCGATGCAGCGTTCTGCACTCCTGAGCAGTATAAGGACTGTGCTGAGCCTGCCCTTGGTAAGTCTAAAGCAGCACTAGCACACTCACTCACACAAAGACTCATATTCATACACAATGCATACACATACACACACACACACACACATACATTTATATAAACACATGGCACGATGATCGGTCACTGAAGTATAAATAGTACTATGTGATTTTCCTTTTCAAAGTCTTCAAAGTCTCTTTGCTTCAGTGGAGAATGACAAAGAGGTTTCCGAACCTGAAAATCAGGGCTGTCCCTCACGACATCCAGGTTGTAGAGTAAAATACATTACCTTGAATCATTTGTTTCTTCAAACTGAAAACAAATTTCAGTTCCCACCTTTGCTGTGTGGAGTTTCAAATTAACTTAACGTTGCCTCACACTAGAAGCCACAGATGAAATGGCTCCGTCCAGTCATCTCAATTACCTTCACTGAGAGACGCTTATGAGCTCGGTGAGATGGGAGTGGTAGCCAGTATATGGCCGACATTATTGCTAGAATTGTTTCTCTCCTGCACATCCGAGCTAACTGCAGGGTACTGGCACTGGCAGTGCATGCTGGCTCGCTCTCCCCATTCTGTAATTAGACATTGCGGCTCAGAAAAGAATTTTAAGCTAAGTAGTGCTGAGGAGTAGAGATGGAACTATATTTCAGTACAGCTCTGGCTCAAAGCTTGGTTCGAAATGGTTGAACAATCATTAGCACACAGACACACACACACACGCGTTGAACCTTCGGTACACATTCTGGTTGCAAGGTTGTAGGTTTTTTCACTTTCCAAGAGTTATCTGTCATGATGTTTGGGAGGGGGGTCCGTCTGTAGAAGCTGTCTGTTGTTATAATGGGGGACAGCAGAATTTGGGGGGGGATTTTGAAGGCAGCTGGCTGGAAAGGGTGAGTGGCTGAGCGGTGAGGGAAATTAACTAGAAATCAGAAGGTTGCGAGTTTGAATCCCGGTCATGACGTTGTGTCCTTGGGCAAGGCACGTCACCTTACTTACTTTGAGCGGAATGTACCTGTACTTGCTGTAAGTCGCTCTGGGTAAGAGCATCTGCTAAATAACTAAATGTAAATGTAAAGCCCTCCACAGCTAATTGTACTGGCAGTTATTTTGCCGTCTGTTTCATGGCCATGGAGCCCAGGAAAATGGTAATATTCCTAAATAAAAATTACAACCCCTGGTATAGTTATTTTGTGGCCGTGATTGTCAAACATTCACTACTTTATTTTACCCAAAGCTGAAGGCTTGGTTTTTGAAAGCATTAAATGAATAAATGCAATTAAAATGTAATTACATGACCAGAGCAAAAATAAAGCTGAAATGAGATTGAATCAAGAGAGGGAGAAAAAGCGAACAGCAGTGAGAGAATTAAAACAGGCTAACGAATGCACAGTGCTACCCAGTTCCAGTAACTCCTTATTTGAATGGAAATAAGAGGCGACCGAGATGCCATATTGAATTTCCTTTTGCAATTTATGTGACAGCTGAACCCTGCAGGACACCAGTCTGTCTGGCAGATTCCCAGGGCTGAGGTTCCTGGCCAGCCATCAGAATGAAGACACGGGAAAATAAAGATTGTTTTGGTCATATTTTCCCTCTATTTTCTGAGGGAATGTTAAGAAGCAAGACAGGAGACTACAGGAGGACTGAGTTGGTTTCCAACATGTCACTGGAAACTTCATAGCTGAGTGTGTTTTAGCAAATGCTTAATCAGACATTCAGATTACTTTATTACTTTATGATGACATGTCAGTCATGTCATCATCCACTGGTCTGAAGTGGATTTCCACTTTTGCTATCTTCTATCTGAGGCTCTTTCATAATCCGAATCTGGCAACATGTTCACACGAAGGACACGTTAGCATGTATGTAGTCAGTCTTTGTCAGTGCCAGGGTTGTTGGGGAGGCATCTGTGATGCCGGTTGTCAAGGTTCTGTGAAGTCACTTTTGGACTGTATTCACTGCCTACCATGATGTTACACCAACAACCGCCGGAACTTTTCATGTTGTAGCATCCTTTGGTACACATGGTTTCAGGCGAAGTCCATCAGGGTCAACGACAAGTGCCTGTGTATGGGTGAACCCTGGCTTGTGCTCAGAATAAGAGGCGATGGCAACCCTGGTTCCCTCCCAGCTGTCATAACCAATAGCAGATCATCACTCTGTACTTATGCGGTTGTCATACACGACGTCTGTGCTCATCCTTTCTGGCTGACAAGATTTGCCATTCTGCCTTCCCTCCCTCTTCCCCTCCATCACCCCTCCCCTGCACTCACCCCTATTTAGCAAAGCTGTCCATGCTGGAGAGCAGTAATTGCATCTGCAGGGCACCATGCAACATGACTCGCTACAACAAAGAGCTGTCCATGGTCAAGATCCCCAGTAAGACCTCGGCACGCTACCTGGAAAAGAAGTTCAACCGGTCGGAGAAATACATCACGTGAGTGACAGGCTGCTCTAACGCAGCAGGTCCACATCAGGGCCTTGGGATTGGTTGAGAGCAGTGTGTGCAGGTGCCGTAGTGAGGACTGGAATACACCCACGTGTGGATAGAAGCTCGTGAAACAGATTGTGTATGCCAATGTTGTCTCACAGCTTGCTAATGAATTCATGAAGATTAAAACAACCTGGTGATGGTAATTATTTCCGGAATGTTTGTGATTCGCATTATGTTTTCTTGTCGATATTGTTTCTCTTACTCATTCTCTCATGCTATCTCTCTCTCGATCCCCATACCGCTCTTAATGCCTGTCATCTCATTCTTCCACTTTATGCCTTTCATTCTCTCATTATCTTTCTTTCTCATTCTCTTGCTCTTCCTCTCTCTCACATTCTGTCTTTCTTAGAGATAATATTCTTGTCTTGGACGTGTTTTTTGAGTCTTTGAACTATGAGACCATCGAGCAGAAGAAAGCATACGAGGTGGCTGGCTTATTAGGTAGGTTCAGCAGCTACCCAGTGCCTGACTAACTGTCCTAACACATGTCTGTCTCTCTCACTTTAACTGTCGGTTGGTTCAACAGGTGACATTGGTGGTCAGATGGGCCTGTTCATCGGTGCAAGCATCCTTACCATCCTGGAGCTGTTTGACTACGCTTACGAGGTCAGTCATGTTGCAACCACTCTGTACAAAGTCTACTGACACACACACCAACAAACACCCACATTATCCAAACATGAAAACCCCCCCTAGGCATCTTCTCACATCTCCAATATGAAACACTCCCACAAATCTATTGTGAGATGATCTCTGTACACTCAGGTATGCTTAGAGCATCGCACACACTCAAAGACACAAACACTTTGTGCTTCAAGCGGTGCACGTTCTCAATCCCTGACTGCAAAGGACACACATTGATGTGCTGTCTGAGCCTCAGAGTTATACAGCTTTTTCATTAAGCTGTCTTCGGGTACCATCCCTCTCCTGAAGTCTGCGTTTGCACACAGCTCTGTCCAAACAAAATGGAAAGTGTTTTCTGCAACATTTCAATGACAGAAATGGAAGTTTAGAAAGATGGAGCTGAAACCTTGTATAAGTATGATGGTACCAACAAAAAAAAAACAATTGCGAAGCTAATGTTTATTGCTGCAATTAAAACTGTTCCATCTCCGTAATTCAATTCTTGGCTGATAGTCGTCCTCTGTGTTTAAAGCCTGCCTTTAAAAAATATGAATAAACCTTGGCCAGTCTGATCTGTTCATGCGACATGTTGGTGTGATTTCCACCAATATTAGGTGGTTAAGGACAGACTTCTGGATCTGCTGCATAGAGAGGATGAAGAGGAGAGTCATGGAGAGGATGTGGTAAGGATAGCAGTTATCTAACCATGGACGACCATTAGCCATTCAAACCATTGTAAGGTATTTCCAGCCATAGTAACGTTTGTGTGTGTTTGCGTGTGCGGTTGCCACCGACCCCAGAGCTCCTGTGACCCAGTGGGGAACCATTCGGAGGCTATCAGCCACACGGTGTCTGTGCCCCTGCAGACCACCCTGGGCACCTTGGAGGAGATCGCTTGCTGAGCCCCCCCCCCACCACCACCACCACCCCCCAACACAGAGGGCTTGGAGCTCAGGCCCAGAGGGGGATGCCAACCAGGAACTGCCAGGAACCTCCCAGGCAGGACGGAGAGAGACAGCTGGGAGGGGAGGGCCTATATACTGTCTACAAGCCTGCCTACTGGCCTGCCCGCAGCGGCTGGTCGATGGAAGGAGATGTCACAATTACCGGCTGGGCCTTGTTGGTATTGTACTGTTAATCCAGGAGGACAACAGCCTCCTCTTCTCTCCTCCTCCACGGCTCCCAGAGACCTGTGTGGAGGCGCTAGCTCTCCTCACACACACACACACACACACACACACACACACACACACACACACACAGTACATGCACATGCACACTCTCGCAATACAGACACATAGCTTACACAGCAAAACCATCAGGATGAGGCAGCCCTGTACAGGACATCTGTAAATGCCTCACCATTAATCAGTCTGTGGTCTACTGCCAACACTGTTCCAGAGACAGCTGGAAACTGTTCAAACTGCATGCACCGCTGTCTGTTGGACGTGGTCTCTCACTAGCTCTCTTTTCTTCAATGCTGCGTATGCTGGACTGCAATGTTGCTTTGCTGTACATGTGCACCATATGCTGTCTCTCTCTATCTATCTCTCTATCTATCTCTCTCTCTGTCTGTCTGTCTGTCTGTCTGTCTCTGTCTCTGTCTCTGTCTCTCTATCTCTCTATCTCTCTCTCTCTCTCTGTCTCTCTCTCTCTCTCCCTATCTCCCTCTCTCCCTCTGTGAACTGCCCTGTGAAACAGGCCAGGAACTAGAGATAGAATGTGCAGAATGGATATGGTTCTTTTTATCAGACTTCATATGTCACCTGCTGTGTCTATCTAGTTGATTCTTAAAGGTGGCAAAAAACTGTCTTGGGAATGTCACAGTTGCTACTGTTGATAATACATGACGGAGTTTGAACAATGTAAATCCATCCAGTGTAAATTAGGCTATTTAATTTGTACAAAGTGACACTTTCAAAGTCAGTATTTAATTTATTTTGTTATGTCAGCTTTGATTACATCCGTTTGAATGTAAACAGATGTAATGTAGATTTTCAGGTCGCTGAGCTGTTCCATCAAGATCCGTCGAGCCAGCACTACATTCTGACGAGAAATCTGAAAATTCAATTTAAATGAATTATACTGGCGGCTATGCCCAGTCAGTCAGGGGGAGTGAAACATTGTTTCCCTGGAAGAGGACATGCCTAGGCCAAACGTCTTTCATAATTACCTGGATGAGCGCCCTCTAGGGTAACACCTCATCACAGGCGAAGACATTCCAAACACCCCCCCGCCATCAAAACACACCCACCCCACCCCCCCGAACCCAGACAAGAAATGAAAGCATCCTTTACGTCATATTTTGTATTTTGAAAATGCTGTGGATAATTTGGTGTTGACGTGCGTTGAATTCAGATGGAACTATTTTGAGGGTTGTATGTTTCTCCATGGCAAGGTGTATTGTATAGGGCTGTAGAAATTGCTGTTGTGCTACATGGTAACCAGGCCAATGAGTAAATCATCTCGCACAGACAGACTAATCAGACAGCCTTTCATCAAAGTGAGCTCAGTTCTGGTGTCTGATAGTAGTCGTGAGTTTAGGGAGGTATTGTAGAAAGAAGAGCCACTCACTTGGTTCACTTCCCTCATGGTCACATGTTCATGCTACACCTTTCCAATCGATTTTCCCGACCACGTCTCCATGAATACAACATGACGACCACACACGGTGTATCCATTATTCATTGTATCATATCACGCTCCAAACACTGCCTCTGCTGTCATGGTAACGTAGAGAAGTAGGTGAGTGACCTCTCGGCATCCTGCCTGAGGTCGTCCCCTGCTGCGTTGATCCTCTCGTCATGATGTATGCCTTACAGCCACCGTCCAGCCTGGGCTGAGACCAGCTCCGTACAGGACCAGACTCATGGCCCGCTTTCAACATCGCCCTGGTCATTTGAGTCTCTTTGGTTTTCCATTGTTCTTTGCAGGGCCGATTCATTTTTGTTTTGTGATGTTGGCTAACAGTATGTGTTTTTAATGTGAAACTATTAAAGAGAAACACGTCATTTTGCAGCAGAGTCTTGTCTGAATCTCCTGTCTTCTGGATGTGAGGGTCATAAACAGGTCGCACGCACAGGACATTACTCCTTTTTAGGGTTAGAGAGGTGAGCGGAGAAGCTAAAGCTCTTTCCTCGGTGGGAGGTGGAGAGCAGGAGAAACAGTCCAAGCACGATCTTTGGTCTCTCTACATCAGAGGTCTCAAACTCGTGCCATCAACGGCCGAGAAGGTGCAGGTTTTTGTGTCAACCAAGCACTATTCCAGCTGATTTCGTTAACGAGTTTCCCTGCTTGGTGAAATCAGCTGGTGTAGTGCTTGTCTGACATGAAAACCTGCACCCTCTTGGCCCTTGATGACAGTTTGAGACCCCTGGTCTACATGGTGGAAGAGCTGGGGGGGGGGGGGGGGGGCTGGGCTCATACTTGCTGTACTACCAGCTCTGATTATTCAGTGTGTGTTGGCACCTTCATCAGCACTTGGCCTCATGTAGGTCCTGCTGTCCCAGTTATCTACACACCAGACAGCAACAGGTTTCAGCCTGTGAGATCTGACTGGCTGCCAAAAGTGAACCAGAGCAGAGAGCCAGCATCTCATGTGGCCGCTCAGATGGTCTTTTGATTTGGGTCTGATGGTCTTTTTCTGTTCGTGACAGCCTCTCACTGTTTTTTCGTAGATGAAACAGAGACTCGGTACACTTGCTGAAGGCGCGTGTTCGTGCTGAAGACGTGGAGGACCTGGAACGAGCTACTGTTTCTGTCTTCTAACAAAATCAACATGGCCCTAGACATGTCGGTGGATGGATGCTACAAGGATCGGACTGTCAACTGTCTCCTGATGGATTGGTAGTCCGTATCGTGTCTGAGAGATGTAGGGATGAGTAGAATAATGAAAGGCTGGGCTATCTCTGAACACGTCCCGGCCTTTCATTATTCTATGCCATGTTTATATCTAGATATCCTCCTCTCACCTACCAATCCATCAGCAACGCTCAACTGTGATCCAGGCAGAGTTCAAACAGAGTTCACTGTGACCAGCAAAACTCCATCTTTATGTGAACACAATACTCACTCTGGCTGATGAAAAAGAACCAAATCCTCTTGATGTGATTGCGTAAGACGCCAGGATCTATAGGCAGTCTAGTGCTAAGGGTCAAATAATTGCAGTCAAACTCGTCTACTGATGAAAGGGCTGTCTGGAAGCACAGTTTCTTTCCTTTTTATGGTCATGTCACAGAACTGAGCAGAATTCAAACTACTTAGACAAGTTAATCACACTGTGATTATGTCATTCAGCTGAAACGGATTTTGAGTAATATCTACATATCATGTTAGACAGACTTAGAATTAAGATGGAGTGAGTGGAACGCCATAGAGAAAGAGAGAATTATGATTGTTAATTCTGACTTTGAGAAATTACATTGTTTTTCTGAAACAGGGAGACTGAAACAAGTATGGAGCACAGCAGACACATGTTGCCAGGGTAATTAGGTATTATAATCCCTAAAAGAAAATCAAAACATCAGACAGTTAAGCCTTCAAATGAGTCATCCAGACTGTGATATCACACCTGAGTGGTGACTTTAATAGGCTTCTCATTTATTCACACATTGGATGCTGGTAACGTACTTGAGTTTTGAACTAAACAGCTCCAGTATTATTCTTTATCGAAGCTCAGGTTTATTTCTACTGGTCTCTCATAGTACTGGTCTTTTACACAGATATATCTGTGGATAGATCTCAGCTGTTGCCTTACTTGAGAGACATTCATGTGTTAATGAACTGCAGTTTTCTTCAGTTTTAATCAGTTGACCTGACTCACCAGTCAACAATGGGACCAACCAACCGATGACCTTAAAAAAATAAATAAAGTTAATCGTTATTCAAGCCTGGAGCATGAGTCAACACATTCAGTCAACAACACTGTTGACTGACGCTAAAACATATTTAATCACTTGTCGCTCCTGTTTATTGCTAAAGTGAACTGATGACTAATTAAATCCCAAACCACGTTTCAGCTCTCTTTTAAAGTGCAATCATAACAAAGCCTTGGGAACTGAAGGGCACTTTCCGTGTATAGTGTGTGTAATGGTTCTCTCTGCTAATAATGGACCATCCCTCTTGTACTGTGTAGCCAAAACCTCATTTCCTGCCAGAACCAGCATTTCTCTGACAGACTGTATCAGCAATGTGTGTGTCCTATTCATCTGAATACGTCTGCAAACCCTGCATATTCGGAAAGGCTAACCTACAATGTTAGCATCTCAAGAATTCTAACACTGTTTTTCTCGGCTTGTTGATATTTTACAGAACTACTTGTGGACCTTCTGGAGGGGAAAGAGCTGTCCTCTGGCTGGTGTGAGACCTTCACACTCATGCAACAAAGGATCAGATATTCTGGTATGAAAGCACTTGTACTCTTGTGAGCTCCAAGGTCAACATTACATGAAGCTTCTGAGAACCTGATTACCAGAGGTAGACTGGCCAGCCTTGACACCTACACAGCGACTGCTTACAACTCCAGCTATTGAGCCATAACAAAGATATATATATATAAACAAAGTTATATATTTATAAATATATAACTGAATGCTACATTTAAAAAAATTGAATTCCTTAAGCAATTCCTTATCGCCCAAAAAAATATTGTAAAAAAAAAAATTCTCCCTGCTTGTTGCAGAAGGGTTATTCAGCCATCTAGCGGTGATACATTAAACTGTTTCCACGTTTTCGTTTCCACATTTCTTGCTTTGCTAAATGCTTAATTTTCTTTCATCTTGACCATGTGTGGTAAACACCATCCATCATTGTCATGCATCTGTGAACACTTAGTTTATTTACAACAAGATTATTTAATGAAGTATTATAAATCGTAGCTCCCTGACATATTGTTTCAGATTACTTAGGCTCTACTCTGCAAATAAATTATCCCATGTCTATAGATAATAGGAGAAAGAAGGACATATTACAGTCTTCGTGTTTTTTGACAGTGTAGAAAATAATTGGTGATGTTTATATGTTTATTTCCCTCTTTTGGCTTTTATTACGTCCTATAATTTGCATAGCTCATCCCTCACTTGAACGGTGAAACAAATTAGGTGCTGAAGAACAGCCTGACTGCATTCATTAAAACAATTTAACATTTTAATTGGTGGTGTTTATTAAAGATGCATTGTTCATCTAAGAATTATGTTTCACTTCAGCTAATAATGCAATGTAGGTCTACGGCACACTGTCTTGTTTGTCCCCTGTAGATAGGTGAACAGTGATCCCTCGATATAAAAAACATCTACTGTATAATAATTGTAAAAAAAAATAATATTTCTAATACGCAGTTTTCGCCTATTGCGGGTTATTTTTAGAACTAACTCGAGCGATTAACGAGGGACCACTGTATTTAAAATACGCGTGCACACCTTAGCACCAAAGGTTGCATGTTCGCTGTTTGAGTGTGTGTATCATCATCTGACTTTTCCCCTCCGTCGCCCACAGGAGCCTCGAGGTTACACAGACTGATTACACACACTGCAGCTCCGCTAGTCTAGGGGGCCATATTATGATGTGCTCTACTAGTACTGTCTGGTGTGAAGGGTGAGTGATAGTGCTCAGCTCTGCTAGAACTGCCTGGTGTGCCACAATGACAGCCCAATCTGTATTTGTTAACGGTACTTGGCCCTTGGCCACCACACACACTGTAATCTTTTTAATTCCGTAGGTCACATTGCAAAATGCTTTATGACTAATGGTTCCGGGTGAATATGCAGCTATTGTACTAAAACAGGAACACAAAACCCCACAGACACTGGATAGATCAGATTTTACTATGGCACTTTGTACATGTCACCAACTCATCATTCTGGCCTTTATACGATCTTTACAAGAGTACAGTCAAATGTCTGGAGGACATACAGTAGCATGGTGGAAGAGACAATATTTTTTCTGGAAGGAACTCACATTGTGTTGGTTAAACAGCACACACACACACACACGTACAGGAACACACTGTAGGCCTACACACACACGCACACACACAAGTTCTAGTTGTACAGAAGGGAGGGTCATCCATTCATACCTGGTATCATTATTTGTTCCATCAAAAGTGGTAACAGAGACATTGTCCTGGTCCCTCAGTATTCCACAGTGTTCCTCAGTGTTCCTCAATGTTCCACAGTGTCCCACAGTGTTCCATAGTGTTCCACAATTCACTGAGGAACACTGCAGGGCTGCATTCACCAGACAGCACCAGGAAGTCTCCTCTCGCTAGCAATTTCAACGTCATGTTTGCCAAGCTTCTTAATTCCTACAGACCAACACTTAAAACACAGACCTTGCTCAACACAGACCACAGAGAACACTCCATCTACCAAACACAAACTCACACGCAGCTTCACATTAATGTGAAGTTTCATACACTCTGAACTGGGTTTGATACAGTGTAGTGTGTACTGAGTGTATCAGAGCTATGGCTAGCTACACACGTAGCTTAACACGTTTAGAGTCGGCAGTGTTTCTATGCCCACATCCAGGTATATCACACACACACACCGTTTCCAGTCCCAGAATCAAAGTCATAGACACATGGTCTGGATTAGCAAGGAATAATAGGTAAACAGCTTGTCAGGAATATCTAGGAATAAAAAGTAAACAAGTTGTCAGGATTAGCTACTGTAGGAATCAAAGATAAACAGGTTGCGTTGACTTGGTGACAGATCGTTCATTGGCACACAGAAGGATCTGTATTTAAATATACATCACAGATTATATCATCAGCCGTCGTGCAGTTCCTATTGTAAACACACACCATTGAGTCAACAGAAAAGTTAGTAATACTATACAACCTAACATTCAATATTACTGTACAGGACATCTATATAAGTATCAATCTTATGTACTACTAGTAACTGTTTGTAATGGAAGCAGATGGATTTGCCTTAATGTTATGTAGGTAACATCTTTGCATGAATGGCTTTAAATAATAGTAATATATCATTGTCTTTAAATAATAGTAATATATCATTGTCTTTAAATAATAGTAATATATCATTGTCTTTAAATGATAGTAATATATCCTTGTCTTTCAGAATGTGAATGTTGATTTGTTGGTGCAACAGCTCGCCAGGTGAGGGAGGAACTGTATGCTTGTTGTTCA
Organism: Neosalanx taihuensis; assembly: GCA_030340665.1. NCBI lineage: Eukaryota > Metazoa > Chordata > Actinopteri > Osmeriformes > Salangidae > Neosalanx > Neosalanx taihuensis. The sequence goes on from CM059298.1 coordinate 5,121,349, forward strand.
CATTCAAGTACCTGATGGGGAGAATCGTTTAGCTGCTTCTCTGACAGCAGACAGATTTCTGACAGGATAACCTTTCTCTAAAAGAGCTAAGTAGCTGGAGGAAATCACAGTCATTACATGAAATAAATACATAAAAAAACATGACCAAAAGTTGTCTTTTCAGAGACACCTTTTCCCTGTTGATACTAAGCGAAAGTGTCAAATAAATACAATATGATATATAAATAAATGACAGGATAAGAGGCATTCTGTCACGATCAGCTATGATCTGCAGTCCTTCCCTGTGAATATCCCAAACTGAGATGCTGAACAGGGCTTTGAGCTTCATGCATCTCTCTCTCTCTCTCTCTCTCTCTCTCTCTCTCTCTCTCTCTCTCTCTCTCTCTCTCTCAGTGTGTGTGCCTGGCCCTGCATCAGTCCACAGGAGTGGAGCACAGTTCAATAACCCTCAAAACTGGCCCCTGAGGGCCAGGAGAGGTGGTCAGGAGGGTACTGGCGGGGCAGGAGGGAGGACTGGGACCCCCCTCCAGAGGGTGCCGGGGGGTGGGGTGGTTAGGTTCGCACCCAGCTGAGGGGCACCCAGAAGGTGTCTCGCTCCAGTCTCTCCAGGATGCTGCGCAGTTCCCCGCAGGCGCTGGCTGTGTCCTCCTTGATGAGGACCCGGTCCACCAGATGACCATACTGCTGGTCGATCTGGATGGCTGACTGACGCATCTCCTGAAGGTCCTCATCCTGAGAGAGGGAGCGAGGGAGAGAGAGAGAGTGACAGAGAGAGAGACCAAGAGAGGGAGGGAGAGAGAGAGAGACAGAGACAGAGAGATGGAGGGAGAGAGAGGCAGAGAGAGATTGGGAAAGAGAGAGGGATGGGGAGAGGAAAGGAGAGACGGAGTGAACAGAAAGAGAGGCACAGAGACTAAGTCACAGAGAAACATAAAGCAAACGGTGACTAAGAGAGAGAGAGAGAGGTGTCTGTCTGATAAGATGAAAGCTGTCCTATTTCTGTGCACAGCCCTCCTCACCGTGACTCGGCCTTGCTCGCCCCCTGTAGGCGAGGCGGCAGCGCTGCGTCTCCGCCTGCTCTCAGGGACGCGGGGCTTGACGAAGATCACGTAGGGCTTGAACTCAGCGGTCCTCAGCGTCCTCAGAGCCTGAGAGGGGGCGAGGCAACGACACCACAGAAACCCGTGAGATCAGCCGCACGAGACGCACAAGTCACCTCTGATTACAAGCGCGCCGACAGTTCCAGCTAATTGTTGTGACTGAGCGCCGCAAGACGCCCGTCACAGGAAGGGCTGACGAGGAGCAGCTGATGAGAGGCTGCGTCTGGCCTACCTCCGGCTGCACATCCACCAGACACATCTTGTTCTTGGCCTGGACTGATCGGATGGCTTCTATACTGGTGCCGTACTGATTGTCCTTATACTCTCCGTGTTCTATGAACCTACGACACACAGAACACACGCAGCAGTGATGAACACAACAATCTGTGCTACACCCACACACACTAGACCAGTCATAGATCATCTGGAAGGCTCGTTGGATCGATAAAGAAAAATGCAAACCCACTTGTTGTTCTGAGCGTCGGTGTCAAACGCCTGCTTGGTGACAAAGTGGTACTCCACCCCCTCCTTCTCATGGGGCTTCTTGGGACGAGTGGTGTCTGAGGAGACAGGGAGGGAGGAGGTGAGAGGCATGCTAGGCGGCCGGAGCGGAGCTGTGGGGAGGGTTAGGGGGAGGGGGTGCGACTCACGTGGTACTGCCACAGCGTAGCGATGGGGGTTCTCAGCGATCACCTTCTGCTTGAGCTCGTTGATACGAGCGCCGAGAGAGCCTGTAATATGTTTGTGTGTGGGGGTGATTGTGTGGGGGGTCAGAGAGAGGACGGGAGAGATATTAACGTTTGACAATATTCTCTGAAAGTACCCAATAAAAATGAACTGTGAGAGAGTGATGGGGAATTGTAGGGAAAGGTTAAACAGTCCTGTGAATCTGAATGTGTTTACCGATCAGCACCACTAGACGAGGCCTCTCATTGGGCCGCTGCTGGTACCGGGTCACTTCCTCATAGGTCAGGAAGTCTGAGTCTCCGGGATCAGAGGCGTTAGCTTCTCCTGAGGAACCCGGCCGGTCCTTACGGCTCAACCGGAAACTTCTCCTGAGACCAGCTACACAGAGGGTGTGGTGAAGAGAATGGAAGATGAAGGTTGGAGGGGTGGAGGAGGGAGGGAGGGTGAGGGCAGGGGGGGGAGGGAGGGTGAGGGCGGGGTGGAGGAGGGAGGGAGAGTGAGGGCAGGGTGGGGAGGGAGGGTGAGGGTAGGTATGGAGGAGGGAGGGAAGGTGAGGGGAGGGTGAGGGCAGAATGGGGAGGGAGGGTGAGGGTAGGGATGGAGTAGGGAGGGAGGGTGAGGGCAGGGTGGGGAGGGAGGGAGAGCCAGGGGTTGAGATGGGGAGAGAGACAGAGTGAGAGAACAAGAGAGAGGGAAAGAGGGGTGGAGTGGGAGGTGGAGACAGGAAGAGAAAGACACAGAATTCACAGAGAGAATGTACCATACTATAAAGTGTCCTGACAGCAACATTAATGTGTAAAACAAACATTCTATAGACATCTCATCAGTGGCAAAAAAAAAGAATCATGCAAATCAAACACAAAATCAAAAGCTTATTTCTGTGTAGGTAATAATGCCCAATGTTCTTTTTACAGTAACCTTAATCACCATGCATTAAACCTCAGTGAATTGCGTGAGCCCTGGAATCCAGCAGACAATGTGGCCGGTCAAGATTGAACAGCAAACAGCGCACAGCTTAGCAGATGTAATCTGAACTCATCGGTGGCCCAGATGCGCTACCAGGCAACTGGGAGAAATGTGCCGAGTCGGCTCAACGTGCTCCTGGAGAGCATGTGACTAACAAAGCCGGAGCGCATGGACCTAGCATCTGAACAGGACTACAGCCAACACCATTTCACCAGATGAGGAAACACTGCGTGTCCTAGGAGCAGGCAGGAAGCAGACAGCAAGCACACTGTGCAGCCTCTCTGGGCCTTCCTCTGTCATGGGGAACTAAGGACCTAGAGGAGAGACAGTCTAAGCTGTATCGTCATGGCATGCAGCTGAAACACGAGTGATCCAGGAGGACTGGGGCAGCCTGGCCCTGGAGGACACACTGTGTGTGTGTGTGTGTGTGTGTGTGTGTGTGTGTGTGTGTCAGGCCCAGGCCGGTCCGTGCCCCCTGCTGTGCTACCGGAGGGAACAAGCCGGGAAACAGTACCTGAATAAAATTCCCAGGAAAACACCTGGCCACAGGAGGGCGGCCCTGCTTTACACTTAGGAGAGACTGTAACTGGCGTTAGAGCGTCACACAACCCAGCCTCACTCACGCCTCCACACAGGGCGGACGAGCAGGAAACGTGCCTGTTTGAGTGTGCAATGCGTCCAACACAGCAGGGCCTCGTGGGGGAAGGGGGGTGGGGGGTGGGGGGGCAGCCAGAGCAACAAGGGGCAGGGGCGGGGGGTAGGGAGGGAGGAAGGGAGGGAGGGAGGGAGGGCAGATAGGCCAGTTAGGAGGAATCCAAACACTGCTTACTTAAGGGGTGGGAGAATATAATTGTAATCGTTTAAATTAGATTGGTTTAGTTAAAGTTTAAATTAGTTAAAGTTAGTTTCAAGTTCATTTAATACATTTGCGATGATTTACAGTCAGCCAATGCAGTTTAGAAACATGCATATAAACATATATTTCTTTATATTTACAAAATGTGTTGTGGCCTGTAGAGGGCGCTCTTAGACTGTCAGCTGTGTTTGGGTCCCCCGTGTTCAGCTTATCGCTCCAACAGACCTTGACAAGTGGGGGAGGGTCACTGGAGGGCGAGGGTTGGGGGGAGGGGGGGGCAGAGAGGGAGGGTGGAGGCAGCAGGGGTCAGTGGGAGGGCAGGACGGGGGAGGTGGAGTCTTCCTGGCCGCTGTTATCACGTATATAAATATGTCTTCCTCGTTCGATTTCAGCGCCTATGAATCTGACCAGCAGATCAACAGTTTCTATGAGATGATTCCCATGAGATGTGTGACGCCACGAGGGTCGTCTTTACATGGTTTAATCTGGCACGGTTTCTGTAATCTGGCATGTCGCCGTGTACTTACACTACATAATCTGGCCTCATCTTCTCCTCACACAGCTTGATGCTACGCTCTCATTGTTAATTAGTTGTTGTTAATGATGTAACAAGTCTCTCATGAACCAGATCTGTTAGTAACACCTCCATAAAGTGAGAGACTTCCCTCTCCCTAACTTCTGTTAGTGTGTCAAATTACTCGGGTCTTAATAACTGTAAGAGAACCGACTGGTGTGCTGTGGTGTTTCCCAGTGACCGCCCCAGACACAGACCCATCTCCCTCTCTCAACTGGTCTCTTTCTTCGTTCTTCCACCCCGCCCCCAGGAGTCCCCGGAGCAGCCACAGACTACGCAAGCTGAAGCGGCCAGTCAGTCAGCCAACCAGCCGGACAGCCAGACAGCAAGGCCTCGATGCACGGACAGACAGGCAGCAGGGAGGGAGGGGAGGCGGAGAAAGACGTGCACACTCTCACCTATGTACTGTCCATTGAAATAGCCCTCACAGTCACAGTCCTCTGTAGGGAGGCAAGCAGGGAGAACAGGGGGTGAGCACAGGGTAAGAGACCTGGAGGAAGGGATGAGGTTAGGGGCAGGTGGGGAGGGGGGGGCTCTGGAGCAGAGCAGGGTAAAAGGGGTGGACAGGCAGGGCGGACAGGCTGATGGACAGGCAGAGGGGCAGAGGGCTGGGCAGCAAGGGGAGATGTTAGCAGGCCCTCAGAGCCCAAAGTGACAGCTGTGATGGACAGGTCTGAAACTACAGAGAGTGCCAGACACTGAGCTCTCCCACAGGGCAAGAGGAGAGCGCAAGGGGGAGAGGAGAAGAGAGAAGGCCGATAAGAAAGGCAGGAAAGGGAGAGAGGAGAGAAAAAGAGAAAGGTTCTCTTGGAAGCAGCTGGTTGTGAGTTTTTTGGCCACACAGACACATTCGTCAAGAACATCCGTGTTTTGATAGAGCTTCACGAATACTGAGCAGAACAGCGATAGTACTGATCCAACACACAAACACAAACATTTCAATGGTTCGGTTAACGGACATCTTCATAAACTTTTGATGAAAGTTGAAACAAAGAGGAGAGAAACTAAAGCAGGCAGAAGAAGATGGAATATAGGAGAGGTGAGTTCAAGAGAAAAGAGAGAATATGTCACTGTGATCTTTAACAGGGCTGCTGTTCTGCCTGCCTGCTCTGCCTTTACAGAGCGTGCACACATGCATAATCACATTCACACACACACACACACACACACACACACACACACACACACACAACTTGCCACCCGGGGAATCTCTATTCTGGTCTCGTAAGCCAACAGCAGGAAGGGAGGATTTTAACTGAGAGTTAGAATCCCTGGAGGTCTGCCCCTCTCATGCAACATACACACATACACACACACACACACACACACACACACTGCAGGTAGGCAAGCAGCAGCCCTCCTCCTCCTCTCACATTTCCAGAGACACAGAGAGAGAGAGAGAGAGAGAGAGAGAGAGAGAGGTATGAATACAGGACATGTATACAGACACACACAGTCAGTGTACCCACCTTTGTCACATCCCTGGTCATCTGACATAGGCAGTGAGGGAGAGGATAGAGAAGAGACACCTTGGCAAAAGAGTTACAAAATATTCTGAATATGGGAATACGGCATCAGTACACTTTCAGAGGCATAACAGGAGATTCACTCTACACAACTTTCACAATAACTCTCACTACAACAGGCAAAGCAGATGACGAATGGCTCAAACGGTCTCTGTCCCTACTGTGACAGCACTGAGGGGTCGAGGGGTCATTTAACAGACGCTCTTACCCAGATCGACATACATCAAGTACAGGGACATCCCCCCCCCCCCCCCCCCCCCCCCCCCCGAGGCAAGTAGGGTGAAGTGCCTTGCTCAAGGACACAACTTCATGTTGGCACGGCCATGATTTCGAACCTGGAACCTTCTGATCCCCAGCCTGACTCCCTTGCCGCTCAGCCACCTGACTCCCATATAAAAACATGTTGACCCACATTAAAACAGCAGCTCGAGCATCCGGAGGGAATTAATCAAAGGGAGAGAGAGCGCAGCGGGGTGAGAGAGGGGAGCCCCTTCGGACACGGCCCTCCATGGCAAAGTGGAGCAAGACAGGCTGACATATTGCTAAGCCCTTGTTGTCTCCCTGTGGCTCAGTCCTAATCGGATCTCCTGCAGATTACAGACCACAAAGCGCCACCGCTAGCATTAGCTTCGCACCTGCATGGCCACTTCCCTCACTGTGGCCTGAGGAGCAGCAGCTAACCCGGTCTCTGGCAGCAGAGCTGGGGGTAATTTACGCTGCAGCGCTGGGCTGTTCCTAGCTTCTGTGACTGTGCTCACTGGCCAGATGGACTAGATATGAAAGAGATTAATATACAGTATATGATTCTGTACCCTCACTCCCCCTCCCCCCCCCCCGAGTGTCCCAATCGCTCTCTCTCTCTGTGCTGTTCTCTCTAATTCCTCATTTTTCTTTGCTTTTTACTGTCTGCAGAAGAAAAAGGCCGGCGTAAAAAGTAAGTAAGAGTCCATTCGAACAGCCGTATCCATCTCATAATGACATGACATGGACACGTGCCCCCCTATTGTTATTGTTATATTACCCTGCAACTCTGTGTGCTGTACTTTACCCTGCTGCTGTTGTGAACTGCAATTTTCCCCCCTGGAGGACAAATAAAGGTTTATCTAATCTAATCTATTACAGTGACCAATCAGAGGAATAACAGTTGGCCTTGGGTGAGAGAGCAGCGTCAGATCCAGACATCAATCCCACAGAGCCTCTGAGTCAACACGCAGGACGAGACACGACAGAGAGAAGCAGAGGGGAAACTTACAGACAGGCTTTTTAGGGGATTTGGGGTTCGGAAGGGTCCCCATTTTGATCCTGTAGGCCAGTCGCCTGGAAGAACGAACACAGGAGGAGAGAGAGCAGAGGAACACAGTGACAGTGTTGGACGGATAGAAGCAAAGAGGAAAGCATAAGGTCGGGGCAGAGAGAGGCAGAAAGAGCAGATTAGGACATGAGGAAGATGGTTGCAGAACACACTCTGACCCCTGCTGATGTCCGGACAGATTAAACCTACAGCCACATTCCCTCTCTGTGTGTCACACTGGCTCCCTGATTAATCCAGACCCCACCCCTCCCTCCCTCTACCCCCCCACCCCCCATATCGGACTCTCCCTCACCTCTAACCAAGATCAAAGATGAGGCCAGTGGGAGGGGCTGGACTCAGATCAAATTGGCACAGGGCAGTGCCAGGGATTGCCCTCCACTGAACACTCCACAAGAGTCTGAAGGCACGGACATGCTTGACGGTAACCCTTCATACCTATGTTTAGATCCACCCGTGCTTCGAGAGGATTGCTTGATCTAAAAACAGAACGTCTTCGGGAGAGAAGATTCCGAAAACGTTGCGCGAAGCACATAAATATGGATGACATGATGGGCAGCTTCACAGAATATATCGGCTTTTGGTTGGACGAGCCGGCAAACCCAGTCAGTTTGCTCTAGCAGTTGCAGAGCCGGATCCTCATCAATCTTATCACCAGAGTTAGAATTATTCTTCTTATTCTTATTATTGTTATCTCTCCATATGTACTTTACAGATTCTAGCCATTCCCAACACGGTCCACCAGCTTAGCTAAAATATTTTTGCGACCCGCTAACACTCCGTTCGCTTAACTCGCCTTCATCACAAATGTTCCCGGTTCGTTTCTGATCTGGAGATATGTGGCCATGTCTCACCTCTCCTGGAAGTGTTTGGAGGGGATGAGGCCCGCGCGGAGGTTGCTGTCGCCCACCCTCTTGGCCTGCCACCACGTGGGGTCGTCCTGGGTGACCACCTGCAGGATGTCCCCTCGCTTGAAGGGAAGCCCCGCCTCCTGGCAGGGCGTGGCCTTGTCCTCCAAGGGAATGTAGTCGAACAGAGCCCTCATGTACACCTGAGAGGCCCCACACACACACACACACACACACACACACCAGGAAATCACCAGGGCTGTTACGCAGGGGTGACAAGCACCACAGGGGCAGGGGGCACTGTGTTCGTACTCCACCCCCACATCAGAGCAGCTGCGCTGGGGCGCCAGCCTCACCTTGCTCTCCCTCAGACGGTCCTCTTCTTTAATAGCAGGGATGATCTTCAGTGTGATGGAGCCCTGGGACTGGGACTGCACACAGACAGAGACACAGACTGGTGAGCACAGAGGCACGGTCAACAGCAACACCAAACACCGACGCTGTACGACCAGGGCGCCACGGCAGGGTCAAGACGTCTCACCCACCAGCAGCTGGCTGATCTCATCCGGCCTCTTGTGGATGATGGAGATGCCGTTCACCTCCCGGAGCTCGTCCCCCACGTGGACCAGACCTGCAGCCACCACAGACACACAGCTCAGATCAATAGTCATGTTGGGCTCGGCTGGGCGGTGTGTAGCAGCGGAGGGCTGAGTCAGCGATATCTAGTCAGGAGTCACGCTGGGGGGAGGACGGGGGATCACAACAATGAAATTTGAACAAATGGGGCGAGGTGAATCGTAGCCTCTCAGCACTCGGATGTAGAGAGGGGAGACAGGGAGAGAGAGACGCACTGTGAGACCAGCGTGTACGAAAACAGCATCGACCTTGCTCACAAACACAAGCACACACACAAAAGAGCATGCATACTCCCGCACACGAAAGCAGGAAAATCTGTTCTGAGATGTCAGTCTCATGTCCCATTCTCTCTTTTCTCAACTGCTCAGACCCCTCTGACATGCTACCAAGTCATTAATCATTAATATTTATAAGCAGTGATAGACTCGGGTCTAACTCCCCCTCCTCCTCATGTAACAGACCCACACGCAACTCCCTCCCTCTGTGCAGCTGCCATCACCATGGCAACGCCTGTGGTCAGCTCCTTCCTGAGTCTGTGTGAAGCGTGATTAGCTCCCGGGAGACAACACGTCAGCTCTCTGCTAGCTAACTGAACAGATCAGTCTGTCTGCCAGGCCGGGCTTTCATCTTGTCTTGGGTTCTTTACGCTCTCTGTGTATTTTGATCAGACAGACAGGTAGACAGACAGGCAGACAGACAGACAGGCAGACAGAAGGTACACTCACCACTCCTGTCTGCAGCCCCTCCCCTCATGATGCGAGCCACGATCACAGATCCCGTGGTTTCGTCCCTTCTGATGGTGGCCCCCTGGACAGGAGAGAAAGATAAAGAGGGACACAGAGAGAGAGAGAGAGAGAGAGAGAGAGAGAGAGAGAGAGAGAGAGAGAGAGAGAGAGAGAGAGAGAGAGAGAGAGAGAGAGAGAGAGAGAGAGTATGAGACATCGCACATACTTCCATGTTTATATTTTCCTCCTCCTCCTTCTTCTAGATCCTTCCTGACTCACCAGAGGCTCCTTGTTCTTTACCAGGCGAACGATCTTCACCGACTCTTCTTCCAGCTCGTCCTCAAAGTCATCCGGAAGTGGAGGCAGCACAGGGTCAAAGTTCTTCTGGGCCACCGTGTCGTGGACTGACAGGACCGCCTGCAGAGACACAGCACCCGCAGGGTGATACTCCGCCCTGAGCCCTGACCCCTGACCCCAGGCTGTCATCACTGGAGGGAAAATATGACAACCTTGACCTTGAAAGTGTTGCTGTTTACCTTCAGATGAGGGGAAGTCAACAACTGCATGAGCTCCTTCTCCTCGATGCTCATCGGGCCGCTCTGCAGTTCCTCTGCCACCTGGCAAATCACACAGACATCAGACCTCCAACAGATGGAAACTTGAGTTTGTGAATACACAACTGGGGAGGAGGGGGATAAGTAGTCAGAAGTCTTGGTCAGCATCTTTTCCCCCTGCTAACTGGCGTGAGGTGAAGCAGGAAGTGGGATCTCATTCGGAGAGTGTTCGGATGAGTCTGCACTTTCAAACTTCAGCAAATTACAGCCCAGCTCTGCGCATCTGCAGCGGTTCACTCATGTGAGCATCTGGGATGGATCCTTCTGGAGCTCACGAAACTGTGTGTGCATGTGTGCGTGTGTGTGTGCGGTTAACTTACATCCTCTGCCAGAGAAGAGGCGCTGTGCAGGACCGGAGTGGGGCTCTGTCTCTCATATTGTCGCAGCTTCTCATGGATCTGCAACATGAAGACAAGAGTTCACAGCCATTCTTCCAAAGCCGTCAGACAGTACGTCCACAGCGAGGACATGTCCTTCAGGGGTCACCTTCATGAGGTAGCCCAAGCTCTTCTCGCTGAACACGTCCTTGAGGAACACCATGTCCTCCTTGTGGTTGGCATCAGGACGCAGCTGGGAAGTAAGCAGGGCCAGTGTCTCATGGAGCCCTGGGAAGGGGGAGGGGGACAGAGGGATGGGGGGGGGGGGAGGAGGAGCAGCAGAAGAAGAAGAAAGGAGAGGTGGGGGTAGAGGAGGAGGATGTGGGGAGTGGGAGAGTAGAAGAGGAGAGCGGTTTGAAGAGCAGAAGAGTCGGTGTGAATAAGGAGATGAAGTGAGGGAGAAACAGCAGGGAAGAACATGGAGAGAGACGGAAAGAAAGGCGAGAGAGTGAGACCTAATCTAATCACCTAATCATGTCCGACAACTTAAACTACTGCATGCGTCGGTTAGTGTGTCGTCTAACACTGTTTGTACTGGATGTGTTTGTGATAACGAGAGTAATTTCCAGTACCCCCGCCAGCTGAGAGCACAGGCATGGCTTCTTTCATGGGTCAGCGAGGAAGAGAATCCTGAGGGAGAGAGAGGGAGACAAAACACAGACCCGTTTACATTCTGGACTTTTCCATGGACACTCTCACGCTCGGCTTATTGTACAGTCGTTAGGGGAAACGGATACAGGAGTCGCTTCAGAATTGAGCTTGTGTGTGTGTGCGTGGGTGTGTTAGCGAGATATAGACGTATGATAGCGCAACACGCATTCTAAGAGACTCCCATTCATCACAATGTCGTTCGCCCGGCCCACTCTTGCTGTGCCGTAAGGCCTGGCTTCGTGTTTACTGAATTGCTGCTTTCTGCTCTGCCTCTTCACTAACAAGCACAATACAAGCCCATCTATTACATGCCGTCTCTATTTCTGCTGCTGCAACACCGTGACAAGCTCCTCTTAAGAGACATTCCCTCAACGGCTGACCACAACAGAATGTATGTAAGATAAACGCCGAAGCTTATTAGGGAAAATAGCAGGGGAATAAAAAAAAAATGGCATGATGTTCATCTTCTTGCTCTGAGGTAAACGCTGCAAATTTGATACTCCCGCAAGCTCGGTCAATCTGAGATCCCATCAGACCATCAGCATGTTTATCTTACGGGCACCCCACCTGGTTTTCCCTCTCTCTGTCTCTCTCTTTCTCTCCGTCTGAGGTAACTCCAGGCCTCCAGTAGACCTGAGTAATGGACAGAGTGTAACCTCACACCAGCAGTACAGATCAATACTTTTCTCCTTCCTGTCTGCTGGGGAGTACCTCTGGTTCTTCCTCTGGGCTGGGAGGTACACAGGGCACCCTGGTTCACGTGCAGCCTACCCCAGGGCCCAGGTAGCTCTGTGCAGGGTGAGGCAAAGTGCCCCCTGTGTTACCTCACCAGAGCTGCTTCAAGGCTGTGCTCACTGAAAATCAGTTCTAGCCAGAATGCAGTGTGTGAATGCAGTGAGTAAAAACAGTTAACTGTTCTTATGAAAGGCCTAAGCATACTAATTTGGCAGTATGGATATTTTATAGGGTCAATCAGATGTAGGCGCACAGACCCACACACACATACCCACTCACAGATGTCAAGTTGAAGGCCATTCAGAAGGCAATTTCCCAGTCCCGTCTGTCTATGAGCATCATGCTTTAGCAACCACAAGGCCGAGATTGCAGTGCATCGCACCTGCACATCCATTATACTCTCTCCTGGAGGCTTCTGGGACACTGACATCATCGGCAAGACTAATATCCGAGCGCCACGATGAGGTCATCAGAGAGAGGCATTGTGGGAGCACCTCTAGGTGGATCCCAGGGGGGCGGGGGGTTGTGGGTGGGTGGGTCTGTGGGTGGGTGGGTGGGTCTGTGGGTGGGTGGGTGGGTGGGAATTAAGCTATTATAAAGGGTAGTTGTACGGGTCGGGGGTGTTGTCACGGGGGTGTTGTCCTGAGGAGAATGAAGCATAAGTATAGAGGACATGTTTGTGAACAGCACAGCTCAAAGGTTTTCATCCAAGACTCATCTGTCCACGTAAACATAACTTAACTAGCCCAGGAATAGACCTAGATGCCATGTTTTCAGCTTCAGTCTGATGAAATGTAGTTTAGGGGCTTAGGAGTAAACATGATGTTCAGAATCCTCAGGATGCAAATCACCCACAACACTGATGAGATCTCGGCTTTCCCAGCCAGTGGACCACTAGGGCTGCATGTACTAGGAACAAATGGATTACTGTCAAAGTTGTGGTTCATCCATCAATGAAAGATTACCACTGCCCCCACATGCAAACTTTGTAGTGTTGTCCTTCACTTCGTAAACCCACCCACACATAACAGATACTACTTCTCTGTCTCCATCCATCTCCCACACAACAAAGTCCCCAAACCATTATCATTAACATTCAAATGAATCATTGACCTCTTCCTTGTTAGGAGCTTTGAAGAGGATCTGACTTCCTGAAGGACAGTGATGGTCAACAATACAGCCTCCAGCGGCCAGCTATGGAGCTCCATTTGACCTTTCTCTCTCAGTCACAGATTGGATTTGGCTGGGAGAGAGGCAGATCTGATGGAGCTGGTCACCTGGGTGGGCCTTCAGACTGACTGAGCGGAGACGCCTTCATTTATCATGATTGATTGGTTGAGTCCAAAATAATTACGAGCTTGTCACTCATCCAGATGCCACAGAGGTACAGAAACAGCCAAGGTCATTCGGTCATTTGGTCTCCCTCGCGCTCTCTCTTTGATTATAATACTATTGCAGTAACATTAATAGCCATTTATCACAATAAATTAAGCGTGTTGTTTTCGTAACCTTTTCTAAATTTGATTGAAAATGGCGTGCTTTGAAAACACACTGTAGTCATTACTCACTATAGTCCTGCCAATAACATTTAGGTTTGGTCAACCTGACCTGGAAAAGGAATGAGTTCTATTCACCCGCAGATACACTTCAGGTCAGTTCTGTAGCTGTTCCACTTCTATCACCATTAAGCCCAGAGACTCTCTACTATTTTACATTTCTGGCAGTATCCCCAAAGAACAAGTGTGAATTATTAGATGAAAATACTGGTGAATATGATTTTTCACCAGAATATCTGGCATTTTATTACAGCCACACCATCCACACATATCTATTCCCTTCCATTCGCACACTGAAATCCCAACCTTGTACCCACAGTAAAAGTGATTGATGAGGTGCTTGTCCCTGATCCGTAATGTGCTGGACATATCGTTTAGTCCAACAGCATGACTGTTCACCCAAAAACACAGACACACTGACTTAGCTGATTTGCTGGAATTATACAACCCTGAACAACTTGTCACTCACTCACTCACTCACTCGCACACAACTACACAGTGCTGTTCACATGTTAAAAGGACATTTACACTTTACACCCTGCAGAATCCTGCAGTTGCCCATGGAGATGGACTGGACCTGATGTCTGAGACTACCCTGAAGAGTTAAGGTGTGGCTAAGGCACCCACCACATCCTACCTTTACAGAACAACAACATATGTACTGACAGCTCCTGGAGTCACCAGTTCCATCCCCTGGCTTCCACACACACACACACACACACACGCACGCACGCACGCACACACACACACACACACACACACACACACACACACACACACACACATGCACGCACACACACCCCCCCACACACACACACACACACACACACACACACACACACGGATACCTCAGCCAGTCTTCATCCAGGCTTCACCCAGGCCACACATACAGCCAGGCTAGCTTACTGGATGGAACTGGTGTCTCCATCCAGGAGCTGTCAGTACATATGTTCCCTCTGCCTGCTTCACTCAGTCCTCCCCTTCCTCTGTCTCCCTCCCTGCCAGCCTCCATGGCTCCGCATCACGCTGCAGTGCCATGGGGCTGTGCCTTCAAACACTGGTCGTTAGCAGGCAGGCAGGGAACCACCCCTCCCCATTACAGAGCATCTCTCAGGCTGGCGCCCCAGCCACACTGAAAAGAGACAGCACCGGAGGCATGGATGCAGCACAATATCCTTACCTTTTTCTCTCTCTCAGTCTAAATGTCTTTCTCTTGCTCTCTCTCTCTTTCTGTGTTTTTTTGTTTTATGTTTTTTGTCCTCCAACAGTAACCACACCGTTTCCTTCGCTCTGATTCCAGGCTCAGCTCCCGTTCTGGCAAACCTGCTGCTACAGTGTCCCCGCCTCCTCCTCTCTTTCTGTCTCACCAGCTCACTGCTGTCTCTATCCCCTCCCCTTTCAGCCCCTCCCCTTCTCTGCTTTCTCTTGCTCTTCCTTCTCTCTCCCTCCCTCTCGCTTGATCTCTCTCTTATCTCTCTCTCTCTCTCTCTCTCCCCCCTCTGTCTCTCCCTCTCTCTCTGTTTCTCTCTCGCCTGCTTGCTCTCATTCTGTTCAAAGCTTGGGACAGTATTAGAGCAGTAAAGTGGAATCTTCTTGTGTGCAGGGCATCCTCTGTCCTTGTTTTCCCCACTTTCTCTCTTTCATCAGCCTCCTCTCTCTCAGAAGCTTGTCCCCTCCCCCCATCCCTTGTGTATGGCGGTGCTGAGGCTGAGGCAGAGGCAGCGGGCTAGCGGGTTAGCCAGCTAGCAGCTCCTCCTTTGTCTCCCAGCATGCTGCTCTCACAGAGGAAACCCAGGCTGAATGATGGGCTCCCCCTTGTATTCTCATGCTAATTAAGCTGGAGGATTCCCCCTGAGCCCTCAGGGAATTAGGGAACAGCAACAGACACATAGGAAAGACAGAACATGTGTATTATTAAATAAACATGGAGCTGTATTACAGACCAAACATAGTGCTACAGACAGGCAAACGAACAGCCAGAGATATTTGATCTTGTGTAAAAATGCTGCTGATATAAATGTAACATTTCAACAGGGGAGAACGCGTGTATGTGCACACAGCTGTCCTGAAATGACAGACCTTCGAGAGTTTTTCCCTCACCGAGTGACAGTTTCAACACAACCATTGTAGCACAACAAAGAGGGCCGTCCTTCATGCCAAACAGGCTCATTAATTTGCTCAGAGGTCGTTGCGGGTCTCTGGTCTAACAGCTCCACAGACATCTGTTAACCCTCGCCACTGGGGAGAATAACAACAAGAGCGGGGGGGGGGGGGGGGGGGGAAGACCACACGATTCCAACTGGTCCAGTTCATCTGGACTTCTTCTGTATCCATTAATAAGGCAGGAGGCAGTGACGACATCCTAGGCAAAACCTCCCCCAAAACCTCTCCCTTCTGGTCTGATCCAGCTCCCCCCCTCCCCCCACCATCCCCTGCCAGAACACACACACAAACAAACACACAAACACACTTCTATCCTTCAGCCTTACAAGCTCAGACAAGATAATCAGAATAAAGATGAATAAATAACTGAGGGCAGACAGGCCAGGTTGCCGTCCCTCAGCCAGGGATCCACCTCTACTCACACTTCACCCGGCAAAGCAGGAGGAAGATCTGCCAGTTCCCTCCCTGCGAGGGCCCCAGTATAACGGATCGGGCCTTGCCTGTCATGTGATCTGGAGTCATGTGGACCTTGAGCCGTACATGTTATTTACACTGGAGAAAGTTGATGGAGGGAGCTGTGCGCTTAATCACCTAAGCCAGGCTTGGCTTGGCTGTATGTGCAGAAACAATCTCCTATTTGCTGCCCTTGTGTTTTACCGCTCTCAAAT
This sequence comes from Neosalanx taihuensis, assembly GCA_030340665.1. Classification (NCBI taxonomy): domain Eukaryota; kingdom Metazoa; phylum Chordata; class Actinopteri; order Osmeriformes; family Salangidae; genus Neosalanx; species Neosalanx taihuensis. Next base: position 5,137,340 of record CM059298.1, read on the forward strand.
TCATTGGCTTGCCGGCGTTTTCCTGGACGGGGCGCAAGGCTTAATGGCGTTTTAGTCGGATGGAAAGCAGGTGCCAGGCCTTTCTCACTGTCTTTCACAGCACCACAAAGTCATCCCTGCGATAGTCCGCCCCCACCCCTGCCCCCCTCCTCTCTGCATCAGGCCTACGTCCAGGCAAGCCTTCATCCGGCTGCAGCGTCACACACCATGGATCAAAAGGACAGGACATTGAAGCCATCAAAAAGTTCTTCGGTCAGCGACGATGACAGCATGAAAACTGAACTGAACTAGCCAGCAGATGATGAAGTGGCGCCCAAATAAATCTCATGTTGTTACATGTAGGAAACAGATGCCGGACGACGAAATAAGATGGTTAGATGAATGACTGAATGAATGAATTGTGGGTCGTAATTCTGTCAGCAAGGTCCAGGGTTGTAGAGGACCAGGGGAGTTAAGGCAGCTGGGAGCTGGGAGCCAGGGTTGCTGGGAAATGTTTAATAGTGTTTAGTGCTGCGGTTCTGCAGAGCTACATTAGCGCAAGTGAATTATAGTCAGCTGTCTACTGCAGACAGTGAGGGGGAAAGCAGGAGAAAAGAGGTAAAAAGGGAGGGAGGGGATGGAGGAATAGGGAAAAGGATGGATCTTAACCTTTGACTGCCATAAAACTGATGAACTGATGAACAGCTGGCTTCTGTTCTTTCTGTATTACGATTTGTAGACGTTTACCAGACTATGGTGTTGGTGCTTTGTCAGTAAAAAGCCTTCCCCACCTGTCATGGTGGGTCGTCCAACAGCTGCCCCCACTGAGTCTGCCTACTCCATCGCTAATTCCTTCATAGTTGATGGAAGTTAGGCGTGTTTAAATAACTACTGTGATAGGTTCAATCAAAATTCTGTTCAAGAGTCTCCGACCAACCAATAATTCCCCAGACTAGAGCCACAGCACATCAAGGTTTGCATTGAGAGAAAGAAGTTACCGATCAGAATCAGAACTGGTTTTATTCGCCATGTAAGTTGCACAAACACTGAATTTACTGTGACATAATGATGATATGGCATCAGTTATAACTATAAAAAATGGCTATTTGGCTATTAAACAGTGACACGGACAGTCCACCTGACAATGCAATTTCAATGACAATGTCCTTTGATTGCCCTTGTGTGTCAGACCAGTGTGCAGCCGTAGCACCTTATCTCACCAGGTCATGTTGAAGTGAGACAGTCTGGATCACTTATCTGTTCATCACACTGATCCAGAGATTTAAGACAGAACAGAGTTGCTCTAGACAACAAGCCTGGCTCAGGTTTCCGCCGTTCGATAGTTATTTGATTGCGTGTCCATTCCTCCAGCTCCTGCAGGTCAAATGACTGGGATACGTAGCTCACATCTGCTAAGTGGTCCATTAATCAGCCTGCAAAGATGATATGGGCCTGCCTGGCTGAGCTGGTTTGAATGGAACTGAGCCAGAAGGAACGCGCTGGGTCAGGCTTGTGTAGTGAAGTGAGTCCGTCTGGGCTGATTGTGGCGGGGCGGGGCGGGGTGGGGCAGGCGGGGACTGGCCAATCATGACCATATGTACTTAAGCCTTTCCCATCTCTAGTCTGGGTGTGTTCTGGTGGCTCACTGCCCCAGATTAATACCCCACAAAACCAGCTTTAGCAAGAGTTTCAATCCCTGCTTTTAAAATTAAATGAAGGCGTCCTAAAGCGACAGCTTCATTTTGGCTACAAAATATTCACAGGCAACACACCAGCACTCTGGAGAGGTAAAACCATCGGCAACCAGGATGACAAGTTCATTTTCTACTCGTGAAATATGACTACTCAGTAAAATGCCTGGTAAATTACTGCCCTGAGACCACTGCGCAGAGGGGAAAAATCTCTTTTCAAACGCCGTGATTAATATGCCAATCTAATCCAATCCTGCCGACTGTTGCAGAACGTGAGCGGCAGTGTAGCGACTCTAGAGCCCAGCCATCATCCAGACATCCGGTCACTTACTGAGGCGGGGTCCTGAATGCGATTGGCAGCGTGCTGACCGGGCAGCAGCTGGGTGATCCAGCCTGGATGTCACCTCTCCAGATGTTGCTTCAGTTTCCTGTGTGAACAAGCAGCACTGAGGAACAGAAGCTAAGGCAGCTAAGAACACTAGCGTGTGGACAGACAGCTAGCACTCTTCAGGTTTGAGAACGTGGTCAAAGTACGATCCAGGACTTAGCAGCACTGAGGGCATGGGGACACGTGTCACGTGACACATCATGTGACTTGTACCGAGACGGACCTGCTGGATGAGGCCAGTCTATCCCCATATGGGCACCATCTAAATCCACACTCCTTCTGTCCTTCTGTGTCTCTAATTACCCACTCTAAAATATCTCCATCTGAACACAGGTTATTTTCCAAATGTGGGGTTTAGTCAGCGGTTTAGGAAGCATTTAGGTGAATTACAATGATGCAGTCGTTTATATAAAACAGCCACGTTCATAACAATGAAAGTCTTTTATTTCCTCTCACCACACTCATCACACTGCTGATAGATACCGGTTTTAAAAAGTTTACACTTTTAGAAAATAGTGCAGTCAGAGACACAGATATATGAGCAAAAGCACGTCACAGGAATGTAGCAGTTTTTGCAAAAATACACACCCATAATTGGCACATCCAAACGAGCTTCGTCAGGTGCTTTGCATAATGTTTCCTCTTCATTAAGGACCGCAGAAACAGGCACATTTGCAAATGCAGCAGCTTCAACACAGGTGCTTCAGCAGTTGTGCACGCCCTGGACACCCTTCCCTGCTGGGTACCCCCCCCCCCCCGTCCCCCCTCCGTCCCCCCGTCCCCCCCGTCCCCCCCGTCCTAGGCCAAGGATCCAGCCCTTAAACCATCTAACATCTCTACACTAAGAACTCAATGAACCGTACAAAAGAGAATTCGTTCATGCTCCCCAAATAGTTTAGATTTTCCTCAAGCAAAACATGTGGTTAACGCAATACGCCATTTAGTGCAATTAGCCAGAGACAAATCACTTATCAGTAGGCCTACTATGACAATGTGAAAATGCAGACACAGAATGATAATTTTTTATAAATTACTAGATAATGTACAATAGTGACATCTACTGGTTATGATCAAAACCATTCAAGAAGCTCTTCCAACACACACACACACTTAAATACAATTGTAAAAAAAAAATCTCTAAGTCTTATTTCTTCCCTTTTGATTATAGAATGTAGCATTTTCAAGAATTTTTAGCATAACTTTCTTGTTGATTTGTTTGTTTGGTGTAGATTGATGCGATACCCTGAGAATAACAAAAGGACTGTCCTGGCATTTTGCAATGCTCAGAAAAGAACATAAAGCAAAGCGTTGTCAAGTTTGTGAAGTAGTTTCTGAGTTTGTTTCCCTTCTCCCTCTCTTCCACCTTCCAGGCACTCAGCTGGTTCTCCTCTCATCTCCTGGTATGAAGTAAGGGTTCTCGTGGCCCTGGACCAGGTAGGAGTAGCGCGATGGATTCTTGCCTTTGAATGTATTCATGCTGTCTGGGGTGATGTCATAGGAGCCCGTCTGCAAAGACAAAGTGATCTGTGATGACGGTGGAAAGGCGTACAGACTCACCCACACCAAACGCACGCAAGCACCAGCATGCAGCAAGAACACTAAAACAATTCCCACATTTTGGGGGGAGAAAGATTGCTCTTAAAAGCAGTCTTTGAAGTAAAGCATTGCTAGTCTTTGTCATGGAAGTACTTGTAGTACCATAGTGTGCAGTACTATAGTGTGCAGTACTATAGTGTGCAGTACTATAGTGTGCAGTACTATAGTGTACAGTACTATAGTGTACAGTACTATAGTGTACAGTACTATAGTGTACAGTACTATATTGTGCAGTACTATAGTGTGGAGTACTATAGTGTGCAGTACTATAGTGTGCAGTACTATGATACTGGTCCTTCCCAGTATCAAGTGAAAGACAGAGCAGATTCAGCAGCAGCAAGCACACAGATGCACACAAGTATTTACCTTCTTTTGTCCTCTAAGCATGATGCGTAACCCCTAAACCAACACACTGGGAGTCAGGCAGGGCAGGGGGTTCATACTCACTATAAGACTAAAGGAGACTGACTACTTTAAGGTTTTATAAAAAAGCAAAGGACAAGAAGCTTAGTGTGTTAGTAAGCGGACCAGAGCAAGACAGACGTGAGAAGCGACCAGGACTCACCCCTCCGTTGGTCTGAGGCTTTTTATCCACCAGGGCATGGGTGCTGCCCCCCTCCGTCATTTCCATGGAGACGGGGTCCCAGTTGGTGGTGGCGCGGGGGATGCTGAGGCCCTGGCCAGGCCAGGGACCTTGGAAGTCCTCCACAGCGTAAGGACTGCTGGAACTGCTGAAATCAGGCTTCTCCGTGGAGCATCTCCTCCTAAAACACACACACATGCACACAAACACAGACACACACACACACACACACACACAGGGATTGGAAATACAGTCAAGGAGACAGAGGGGGTGTGAGAGGATGAAAACTTGGACTATAAAGTGGCCAGCAGGAGGTTACTGTGTTCTCACCTGCAGCAGTGTATGAGGAGGGCCAGCACTATGATGAGCAGCACTCCTCCCAGGACACAGGAAATTACCACCACTGCCAACAGAGATGCTACACACACACACACACACACACACACACACACATATACACAAGCTCTCTGAAAACCACACTATATACCGCACAACCCTCACAAAAATACCGGCAATATAGCATCACTTACAGTCACTGCAGTTGAAACCAGAGTATCCGAAAGAACATCTAGATAAACCAAACAAAGAAAATAAAACCTTAATGAAGAACATTGGCCTAGAGGATTTTGCATGCATTTAGTTATCCAAAACACAAGGGGGCGCCAGCTGTTAACCATGCATGGCTAAAGTTGTAACAGGCACTCCAAGGCTGAAGAAACGGTAATACTCACAGCTGACACTTGTCTCTCTCGGCTCTCTGACCACTGGGACAAGCTATGGGAGGACAGATGACACTATTTGTTTTAAAGCAAACCAAACATAAGAAATGCTTTGGATAAAGCATCTGCTAAATGAATAAATGTAAACAATAATCTGCACAGGCATTCTTAAAACCTTATGAGTAAAAAAAATACATTAGACTGCTCCCACATAAGTCTGACCACATAAAAAAACTATGCAATAAACAACGAAGCATGTGGAGATAAATCATATGGAGATGAACCGTATGGTGTCAGGTCTAGGAGGGTGCTGGAGAAACATCAAGAGCACTTGACCTTGTCTGTGTCTCGACCTAAGAATTCTCTCTGTCTCTCGATTTCTCAAGTGCGCATATCCAAGCATTTGAACACAAACACATTCCGGCCATTTTGTTCAGCTTGGACAGACGACCAACCAAGGTCTACTTGTGGAATCTCCTCCCTCTCTAGCCTCCTCAACATGAGAGTCCTAGTCCTGTGTGTGGTGTTAGTGCTGTGATTATTCACTCTTTCATTCACTCACCTCTGCAGCTGAGATTAGAGTAAGGGAGGTTGGAGATGTAGCCAGATTTACACTTGCACCTGGCCATGCCGTTTACGTCCTCACAATATGTGGTGTGGACATCACAGCTGGTCAAACGGTCCTGGTCACACAGGCTGGTGACTGACCACAGAGGGAGAGACACAGGCACAGTCTGAATCTTTGCAGTCATGGGTAGCATGTCAATAAAAAAATACTTTAAAAGTGATCAACAGAGTTTGATTTATGGAAGATAAAGCAGTAATACACACGTCTAAATGTAGCGTCGCTCAACAGGCTGGTAGAACCCGCATTCTCCTTAATGGCCTCCTGAATGGCTGTTTCTGTGGCGGCCTGGCTAGCTCCGGAGCCTGGCTGGAACACGTTGGACACTTTCGCTCGCACGCTGCCTGATCTGGGGGGGGGGGGGGGGGGGGGGGGGAACGCCGAAATGTTGTCATGGTCAAAATGTTGCATAGCTAATGAGACTTCACTTAGTCGCTGTGAAACAGCACTCACTCTAGCTGCACGACGTCCGTCTGAACGAAGCCAGGCTGATCCTTCAGCGCTTCGCTCATCTGGAGATGGAACAGAGCGGGTGAGGTCAGAGGTTAGGCTGAGAGGAGATCTAGACTGGCTCCCATCGTGTGCAACGTGACTCAAACATACCGCCTTTGAGATGTTGGCTGCTGTGCTTCGAAATGCCACAGAGGATCTGTTGCTCATCTCTTTGTCGAAGGTCAAGGACACCAGATGAAGGACTCCGGGGAAGACTTGAGCTAAAATGACAAAGAGATGACAGATGTCATCATCCTCACGATCCCCACCATCTTCATCCTCATCGGTGACAAGGTTAGGGTAAGGCTTGCCTACCTTGAATGCAGTGACCCTGTGAAAGGTAATATCCAGACAGACATTGGCAGGTACCCTCGAGACAGATGCTCGCTGTTGGACATGGGTTGGCGGGGCAAGACCCTGAGGAAAGAAAAACAGCCACGTTTTTTTTACTTGGCTTCATTTAGCACACCCTTCTAAAGTTCTTTTAGTTTGTGGAGACGGTTGTGGTTTGGCGCATCACGTCTGCAGGTGTAGCAGTAGAGGGTACCTGCCGAGGTGGGTTGAGGTAGGGTGGTGCTGCTTGGAGCCTGGCTAGTACCAGGTGGAGCTGCGGTTGTGATGTTGGTGATGCCAGACCCTGTTGTCTGGCCAGGACTCTGTGTGGTGGCGGTTTCACCGCCTGGTGTGGAGGAAGATGCAGTGGCTATGCTTACAGCAGTTTGGCTAGTAACTAGCCAAAAATACACAGACACAGTTAATCTTAACATTGCAGAAATACACCTCAAATGCTGTATGTACAGTATGTAAGAGCTGTTCACTTGATGTTGTATTATTCTAATTGAAGCAAAAATCCTTAAGCCTACCTGTGGTTGGTGGCAAACTGGGGCTGATTGAGGGGCCAGGGGTTGTGTTCGGGGGTGTGGCTGTGGAGGTGGAGGGGGGGCGTGTCTGTGGAGATCCAGCTGTTTCTGTGCTGCTTGATGTTCCAGTTGAAATGCTGGTCTCAGACACTCCTGTGGTGGCGGAGGTGGGTGGAGAGGCGATGGAGTCAGTGGTACCTGTGGCAGGAGTTCCTGTAGTCTCTCTGGTCCCTGTGGTCTGGCTGTTTTCCGTGGTGTCTTCGGTCACTGTGGTCTGGCTGTTTTCCGTGGTGTCTTCGGTCACTGTGGTCTGGCTGTTTACTGTTGTGTCTCTGGTCACTGTGGTCTGGCTGTTTGCCGTGGTGTTTCCGGTCCCTGTGGTCTGACTGTTTTCCGTGGTGTCTCCGGTCACAGTGGTCTGGCTGTTTTCCGTGGTGTATCCAGTCCCTGTGGTCTGGCTGTTTTCTGTGGTGTTTCCAGTCCCTGTGGTCTGGCTGTTTTCCGTGGTTTTTCCAGTCCCTGTGGTCTGGCTGTTTTCCGTGGTTTTTCCGGTCCCTGTGGTCTGGCTGTTTTCCGTGGTGTCTTCGGTCACTGTGGTCTGACTGTTTACTGTGGTATTTCTGGTTGATGCTCCTGAGGTGACAGTTCCGTCCGTGGTCACTGTGTCTGAAGGGCTTGTCGTCATGACGGCAGCTGTTGTGACTGGGATGGCTGAGCCTGGTTCACTGGAGCTGCTGGGAGAGACCAGGGTGCTGCTAGGGACAGCCTGTGTACTACCTGATGTGTGTGTGGTAACATCCGCTGGAGTGTGTTCTGCTCCAGTGACAGAGGTTGACACGTCTGGCTGTGGAGTTTCGGTTGTGGGTATGGAGATGGTGGAGGGGTTTTCGGTGACGTGTGTTACAGATGAGGCTGTTGTGAACTCAGTCGTTACTGATGTAGAGGTGGGGTGGCTGTCTGTTTCCACGGTGACAGGAAAATGAGTGACAATGGAGGTGGGGGTCTGACTAGAGGATGTCATCTCTGTCGTCTTGTTCCCCGGGTTGAGCGTCGAGCCGTCCTGCGTTGTTCCAGTAGGGCTTGGCTTGGAGCCTGGGGACACAGAGGTTTCTGTCATGGAGGTGGAGGTGTCCCCATGGTGGGTGATGGTGCCCGACGTGGCTGTGTTGGGGTCCGCTGTGTTTGGGACTGAAGCTGGGTGGGTGGAGGCGGACCTGTCCGGTTCTGTGTGGTCGGATTGTGCTGACATCCATGGTGTGTGAGAGGTGAGAGAGGATGGTTCTGTAGTAGGAAGGCTGCTGGGAGTATTAGAATCTGTAGAGGGTGCCTGACTGGTCACCTCCGCCCCTAGAACACATGACAGAACACAGACGTATGTTTACCTGCCTTTACTTTGACACCACCCATTGAATCAGCCTTGTTGATATGACGTTCAAACATGTCGTAAACTTAACTACCAATATTTCAACACTCAGTACTGGGAAGCAGTGAATCATTCATTAGACAGAAAACTCAGATAGGTCTTCCGTGTTGCTATGCAAAACAATCTGAAACAAAAGGTACATTTAGACAGGAAAGTGACCAAGGACAGACTAACTAACATAAAATGAGCACTTGAATGAGTCTTAAGCTATCTGCTCTTAAGAAGAAGCCTCAAGTCCCTAAATAGACCTCGCCATGACTCATTCATGATCCAGGCTAGGTTCATCACAGCCTCTCGTGGCACCACTTCAGTCAGTCACTTGTGACGTCTGTCCTCTCTGTATCTTCCTTCCCTCGCTACGCGTCTCCTTGTGTACGCAAGAGAAGAGAACATTCTTTCGGAGGCCTCACCAGAGCCGAGTACAACCTGCACTAACATCATTTTCTATCGGAGATTCAAGGATTTCCCAGGAACACAGGACCGTGTGTACACATCACCTGATGAGACCAAATGGTCTTATCGCACGGTAACCAAAACCGTGTCCGGTGAAACGCCACAGGAGAGGAACACGCCTGGAGGCTGGTTTATGAACACACACTCCTTAACCATACAGCGGTCTATGCCAAAGTAAATAAAATACCATATAATACCTCATTTAGCAGACGCTTTTATCCATATGATCAAATACATAAAAAGTGGAGAAAGGTGATGATGAAGGTGAATGGAATTTGTATTGCTTTCAGTAGCGATACATAGGGGTTACTGTTGGGACAGGGGTTAAGGTTGGGTGAGGAGGTGTTCAGAATAGGAAGAGAGGATGAGGCTTGATAAGGAGGAGTGAGGAGAATCAGCGTTAGAACCTTATTGTAAACACACAAATATATCAATCTGTTACTGGATCATTTGGATGAAGAATTAAGAGCAATAGACTGAAGGATTTTGGAGATTAGCAGGAGAATAGGAGATTGAGATTAAAACTAACAAAGCCTACTAAAAAAACGCAAGATCAGTTCTGGTTTGGTCTCTTCAGTCCCAATTTTAGATGTACTGCTGAAAGGTCAAATACTGAAAGGTAAAAAAGACATCTACAGGTTGATGGGCATCTGAAGGTTGAAGCTATCAACCTTTAAACAAACAAAGAGAGAGAAACAGGTGATCTAGAGCTGGAATTATATGGCCACCATCAAAACAATGGCGTGGAAGTTCCAGGACTAGAGGAGATTTACAGTGGAAAGATTTTGTTTTCTTCAAAACTCCACTTTTACCTTTAACATCCCCTGAAGCAATTTTTTTCCAACAAACATAAACCTTTACCTCAGTCCAACCCAGAGATGGATTATTGATTCAGTACTCTGTGGTGACGTTAGAAATCATACTGAACAGAGTGGCCAGTGTTCCTCATGCAAATGTACCTAAGCACATCATAAAACCACCATCAGTAAACACAACCACAATGCCATCCTGCTCCCTGAACACCGTCGCCAAGGATGCTATGACAACAGAGAGGAAGTGATGGAGAGGGCTTCAAAAGGGATGGGAGGGTTTGAGACAGAAGTATGGAGGGCTGGAAAATGAGGAGGGGGGGGAGGAGGTGGGCAGATGTATCAGATCATTAGGTCCCTATGAGATGGCGTTGTTGACCCAATGCATATAACGTTTTTAATGAAACAAAGGTCAACAAGACTGTAAGAGGAACATTCAATGTGCTTCTTTGTAAGATGGAACTCTCTCATGGCTGAGGATGTTCCTCTGAGCAGGACATCGCACACGCCGAAACTGACTCGCAAAATCACAGATGTTCCTCTTCCTGTTTCCTAGTCACGTTGATGAGAAACGCAGTAGTTCTCTTCGATTATACAGCACTTCTGCGCACACGTCACGTCACACAGACCAGGTGATACCAGTAAAACCAGCAAAACAATTGAAAGGAGGAAGTCTAACTTCAAAAGTTCCATATTCCAGTACCGCTAAAGGGTAAAAAGGTAGTTCTTTTTTTTTTTGGGGGGGGGGGGGGGGGGGGTAACTAAATTCTGAGAAACATGCACTGCGACACTCCTTACTGGGACCTAACACAAGTCTGCTGGCAGCTTTGTGTTTGGTATTAACTAGAGCAAGCTAGACCCCAGTAGATAGAAACGAGATGACTAGGACAGCCATGGCCACCTACAAGCCCACCCTCACTGAGACTGGCTCTTGTCAAAATGCTCCTGAAGTGAACCTACCCACTGTATCCAAATTCTTCTACTACCTACACAGGAAGAAAGGGGGAGAGAGGTTCACATAACTGAGGGACTGAGTCTGTTGCCAAGAGAGACATCCATCACCAGCTCCCAATGCTCTATTCCTTCAAAATATCACTAAGAGAGAGAGGTCATAGAGAAAGGAGAGAGAAAGGGGGAGAAAGAATGAATCAAACGAGAGAAAGGAAAGAGACAGTCTGTCTATGATGTTCTTCTGTCAACACAATGGCCCCACTTCACCCTCTGTCTTTTCATGTGATACAACAGGCCTCCTGCTAAGCACCTGCACACAGACAGACAGACAGACAGACAGACAGACAGACAGACAGACAGACTGTCAAACACACAGTCACCTTGCCTCTTGTCTCCCCCTTCACTCTGGCCCTCCATCTGTTGCCTTCCTGCCCATAGAGCACACAGCTCTCCCTGCCAGAACTTCCTGTCCTCGAGGCGGATGGGTAAACCGCTGAGGAGGCATCGTGAAAGTTCCAGAATGCTTCAGACATCCTCAGTCCCTTGGAGTTGCCACGGAAACATCTCCAGCTTATGGGTAGGGATTAGGGAAGCGCGTTCCTGAAATAGTTTTTATCGCATCCAGCCGCACTGTGAGAAAGAGGGACCTGATTAAGGAATGCACCCAGAAGGTTATGAGGTCCCGACCCTCAGTGCCAGGAAGAGCCTGAGGCCACAGGACAGGACCTCATTAGTGTCGTCATGACTACCTCACAGCACAGCCATGTCGGTATTCACATACTAGAGGCTGTTTACAAATAACACACCAGCACTGATCACTAAGGAATTCGGTAACAAGCTTAAAATCAGGGGAGAAAAAAAGGATTTGCTGCAAATCAGAATCATGGTTATTGCTGAAAACAGTCAAGGTCGAGGTCCCATAGCAAGCTAATGAGAGTCATCATTTCTCACATACTGTGCTGGGTACTTGTTGCGCTCATAGAAAGGGGGAGAATGAACATGCTTCATTCTTGCCGCAGCAATGGGGACATCGCTGGGTCAGCTTCCCCCAGCCTGGACAGCAGAGCTGGGTGATCCTATCATGGAAATTAGAAGGGCCTTTCATTTACACCATCTACAGACTAGAGGGAGGACATCGCTCCCTCCCTCCCTCCATCTCAGTCTTCCTCTCTCTATATATTTTCTTATCTATGCTGTTCCAACTCACTGAGGCTGGACATATAATAGATAAGAGTGGGAAAGGCCCGTTTATGTTTGTTCTGTTGTGTGTTTGAAGTTTGTCTCACATAAGCATGTGTACCGGAAAGTTTTTAGCGGAGATAGGGAGTGGTCCTACCTTGAAAATCGTATCGTATCGTAAAATTTCACATTTTCACATTTTCAACGTGTATGATAGTTTATAGCGATAGAGCATACGATATGTGTTTGTAAGGGAACTGTTATAATTTAAGTGAGTTTTCCTCTAATTATCACGAACAATGAGATGTTGTCTGTTCTATAAATACAGCGACACTCAAAGAGAGGAACGTTTGAAAGTGACTGATGTCTGTAATTGACATGAAAGGCCCCAACCTCCTTCCTGCTGAGACTCTCTCCTGACAGACACCCAGTCCTCTGCATCTGCATGAGCCTCATCTGCTCCACATCTCCAGCTCTTCCTGTGCCTGGCCTGTCACACACCCACACCCACACCCACACACACACACACACACATACACAAACACTGACAGCAGGAGAAATTCACACAGCTAGAGGTGTTTTTTTCCCCAGTCTTCTCAGAATTTCTCTCACACCAGAACATACACAGAGCCCGGGGCGTGGCTCAGCATCAGCCATAGGGGCTCAGCTCATGTTTTGCTGTTTGTCGCTCCCAGCACGTATTTCTTTTGACTTCTTTTTCCTGCTGGCTTGTCAACAGTTGTCAATAAGGCCTGGGCAGGGCCTTGTGTTGGTGTGAACACACAGCTCCTCCAGGCTAGCAAGGCCTCGTCTAACAGATGGTTCCTTGGAGCAATGTTGGCTCTCTGGGCCCCCGCACATATCATATCCTATTAAAGCTCAGCCAGCACATGCTTTCCAATTACTGGGGGAGATTTACAGTCCCAGAGAGAAGCCCTAATCCAACAGGATACAACAGGAAGGGAGAGAGAGGAAGAGAGAGAGAGAGGGAGCGAGGGAGAAGTAGAACGGTGATAAGCAGAGGGTAGCATAGTAGGTAGAAGGCAAAAGTAGTCATGAAAAAGGAAGTCATTTCAGATAGAGATTGGGGGAGGTGAACAGGAGCTACTGTTGGGTAGAAACAAGTCTGAAGACTCCATGAAAGTCCATTTATTAGCGACACGACACAGAAGACAACACAGGAAGACCAATCGTTCGCTAGCTGACGAACACTGATGCAATCAGGTGCTTTACAGTACTGGAGATTTACTACTGACCACTGATCAGATTAACTTGTCCACGCCCGGGATTCGTCTGCACACACAGACCCTCACACACTCCCTTTTGAACTAATCATACACCCCCAGTCTCCAAAGCCTGAGTTTAATCACACTTTAAAAGGAGGGCTGATTAGTATAGGGTGGGTGGGCGTTCTCACCACAATGATCCGTACAGACCTACTTTGCATTACTGTGTTTAATGGGAGCGTAGGGACAAAATGACTAATCATAAAGTGCTGACACATACAGTACGTCTTGAGACGTATTGCATTGAGACGAGAGGGGAAGAAGCCTGGGGTGTAAGAGCCCATGGTTGGTCTGTGGAGGAGAGCTCTGCCTCTGCTCTGGGATCAGGAGTGTGTGGCACCAGGCTGGGTGGAAAAGGAACCGACCCTCAGGTCTTCCTTTCATCTGCACCTCTTAACCACAACCTCATACACACTCAGTCATGCCCCGCGTCGGAGCCTTCTTCAACCCCTCTCGCTGGGCGTAAAAGACTTGTCAAAACCCCATGACAAGAGACTGCACCATAAAAACAGCCCACAGGGCTAAGGGTGTACACATGACAGCGGTTCCTCTCAGTCCTCTTGAACTTTTAACTTCTTAGTCTTGCCCCCCTCTCTCCGGAGCACGAGAGAGTCAGGGGACATAAAGATCTTTGCAGCGGCCTCATACAAATCACTAAGGCCCCATAGAAAGGGGCTACAGTTTGGTTCAATTAGTTTATACGCATGAAGATTCCGAAATAACCTTCCACACACTGCTGGAAGCTAAACTGTTACAATGCATGCATTCGCTTGAGTCTTGGTCCTGCATTTTGCTCTCCTTGAATCAGAATCAGGTTTAATCGCTATGCAAGATTAACAATCAGAATTCACTGTGACAAGAGCAACATAGAACATGTATAGGAGTAAAAAAAAATAAACATGTACAGGGTGGATGTACTGTAACATGCTGTACAGTCAGTCCACCAGTGACTCACCAAATAGTCCTGACTGCTATTTGGAGAGGTACAATATGGGGAACCCCCTAAAAACTCTGGTGATTAAGAACTCTTCTTATACCATACTGTATGTTACAGTAACTAGGTGCCTTGAAATAGTGGTACCATTGTTCACTAAATTGTTATTAAAAAAGTTTTGTTTTTGTGGGACGAAAACCATGTTGAAAAACCTGTTGATATGAAAAGCCATAGGCTATTTTAAAAGCATGAGCTTTTTATTATGTTATTATTAATAGAATGAAAATCTGACTTACCTATGCCAACAAACAAGATGAGCAAGATAGTCGGTTGTAGACAGTGTAGTAACATTTTAACTGGACGGTTTGTTTGGCGTCGGATAAAAAGGTAGTCCGGGTGAACGGTTTCGATGCGTTGTAACGGTCTTGGTTTCTACTTATGTCTGCCACAGGTGGGTCTCTCTGGGATCGTTTAGCGGTCTCAGCGCATTAAATGCTTAGTCCCTCCTCGCTGAGGGCGGTACTTGCTCGGTGACCGCTGTGGTGCTCTGGGCCGAATAACCCACAGATAAGACGAGTTCCTGGACTACGGCTGTTGTAGAGACGGCGCGTATATTTTTTTTGTGCTTTACCACTGTCTCAGCTTGTTCAACGTCGACAATGACGGGTAGTAAATTTGGTCCAGACTATTCCTATTTGATTTGTTTTTAACACAATTACATGTTGACCCATATATACGAGGGTCATTCAATAAATAAGGTGATTTTTTTTTCGGTATAAGGACTAAATACAGATAGAATCAGACTTTTCTTTTTTTACATGGATGTAATTTCTTTAAAATTTACAATTCTCTTTAAAAAGGCCAGCTTCTATCTGCATTAGAAGTCCTTATACCGAAACATCCACCTTATTTATTGAATGACCCTCGTACATAGATGCTTCTGCCTGGCCAATTCCATATAAATTAAATAACAAAAGGCGTTCATAACTAGACATAGGGATTGTGTCTGTGCCTTAACTAAACATGTAAATTACAACATTTTAACTCTCTACATATGGACCAATATACAGCAATTTCATAGGGACAGCAGTATTGTGTAAGCAATTCTCCATTCAGAAGTTAGTAACTGACCTATTTTCTGTTTTATCATACAAATCTGTGATATGAACAATACAAATGATGGATCAGACTGATTGAAAAGCCCTTCCCTTTTACAGACGAACAACTGTGCCGGCCTATTTTAGAATAAATTGGGTGAACTAGGTAGAAAAGACAAAGTAAAATACTTGAGTGTGCTCCAACTTGAACCTGATTTCTGTGGTCAAGCTACCACGATGTCAGTATGAATCAAGCTTACACGCTGTATACAAGTATACACGCTGTCACTTTTCCTTCAGGTGTGCAGGGCAGCTTGACTTAGATTGGACACAATGATGTTGTTAATTATGTTTAATAAAACCGACAAATAGACTGACTCAAGATCAACGTCCATAGCTCAGCGGCTATGGAACAATGGTTCACTGAAATCTGAGCCACTGTCTGAAATTCCTTGGAATTTTACGATAAGAAAGACTGATGATGACTTGAATCCCTTCTGTGGAACATTAATCAAGATCTTAGCATCTACTGAGATTGTCATGCTTGAAACTATCAGTTGATGTTTTCAGTGTCCCCAAAGCACAACTAGGTTATTCAAAAGTCAGACTAAAAAAGAAACAATAACCTGTCTCGTTAAAAACAGTGCATAAAAGATTGCATTGTAACACATCTTACAACAACAAAAAAGACATCTGCTGATTTGATAACACCAATACATGGCTTTTAGATGGACTTGAATAGAAATGTGAACAACTGTCTATGTCAATTCCATTACAGCAGACCCACTCACACACTGTACAATTCTGGAAAGATACACTTGATTGTCTGAGAGACAGCCATATGAGTAAACAAAGAGATGTATATGGAAGATCTTAAAATGACTTCAGTTGATTACGAAACACTTTCCAACCAACGGTTTTCAACCATTGACCCCTCCTTAGCTCAACCATGACAAAGTTGAAGTATAATATTACACTTATTTTTTTCAACCTAACTGAAACCCAAAAACTTCCTTGATAATTAGTCATGTATTATGAGCACTTTGTATTTACAGAGCGTTGTAGTTCATTATCAGTTTATCCAGCACATTTGATGGTCTGACATCAACATTTACTTGTATAGCCCTTTTTACAAGCAATTTCACAAAGGGTTTCACATATGCCCATATGGCCTGAATGCTAACAGCCAGTCAAACACCTGGACTCCACTCTGCACAACCCAGCGGCCAGTGTCACTCTGCTGTCTGTTCACCATATCACCCCCCCCCCCCCCCCATATCACCTTAGATTTACATTTATTCATTTAGCAGACGCTTTTATCCAAAGCGACTTACAGTAAGTACAGGGACATTCTCCCTGAGGCAAGTAGGGTGAAGTGCTTTGCCCAAGGACACAACGTCACATAGCCACAGCCAGGAATCAATCATACAACCTTCCGATCATGAGGCCAACGCCTTAACCCGTCGAGCCATCTGACACCTTCCCCCATATCATGTGACAATTTCACGTTCAAAAACACTTCAGCTTCTGACGGACTGAAAACTGGGCCAGTGGTTTAGCATCACTCCCCACTGAGTAACAGACCGCCTTAAGGTAGAGCTCAGCATGGAGCGGTTCTCGTTTTTTTGTTTACAGGATTTCGTTGTTGACCATGTTGCTACATATCTATATTACTAGGATATAACAGAAGTTAAAACCCTTCCTCTTTTTCCAGGAAGGAGGAAGCTCTTGAATTCCTCAAAAAGATTCATAATTCAGTCTCAAACTACGCTAAAACTTTCCCCATTCTGCTGATTTACTGGATCACTGAGGTAGCACGTCTACCAAACTATCTCCATCTAGTGGCCAACTTGGGCATAGGTTGCGTTTAGGACAGCGGCCCACTGTTTCAGGAAGCATCACATGCAAACTTCAGAAGGATCCTTCATAAGGTGACACTCCCAATCAAAGGTCAGAATAGAACCTCATTCTCAGCACAGTACTGACAAAAAGAACCACCTTGAGAAGACTAAAAAAAAAAAAAGAATTCTTGATAACAGCATTTTATTGGTTTTCCTAATCAATTATAAATTCATGGACAAGTACAGCCCTGTGATTAATATCACAAGAGTCTGGAACAAAATAGAGGGAAGAAAACAGCTACAAATGTTGTGGTGACAAAAATGAGGGGAATTATAAAGTTAAAAACAAAGAAACCATGCTAATCATATGTGGGCAACATTAAGATGTAGTGTTTGTACATTTTTGTAAACAATAGGCATGTCATAAAAACAATATGGCAAGTAACAGAAGTTACTGAGGAGACCAACTGAAGACTGAAACACTGGTAGGCATTAGACAATACAGAACCCTAAAGCAATACCATAGCCCCTTTCCCAGGTCCCATCAACATTTATACAAGGTTTAAAAATAGTCACACAAAAATGTGTTTTGAACAAACAACAGCATCTCTGCTACATACATCAAACCTTTTATCCTTTGTCCCTGGTTGCATGTTTTCAGTGATACGAGGTATATAACAGGTAAATTCTAACTTAATTTACCACACACCCATTCCAAACATAGCAAATAATTCTAGTGGTCAGTCATTGTTCCCTATGATATTGCAACATTGCAGTCATTCAGCCATGTTTTGTGATTGTGTAAGACAGTGGTCCCCAACCCTGGTCCTCAAGGCCCACAGTCCTGCATTTTTAGATGCCCACACAACTGATTCAAATAAAGGCTTCTGCTAAGCCCCATAAGCACCTATTCATTTGAATCAGGTGTGTTGAAGCAGGCAAACATCTAAAACATGCAGGGCAATGGGCCCTAATGACCAGGGTTAGGGACCACTGGTGTAAGACACAGGGCTATTGGGCAATTTAAAGAAATCTGAAATAAAAGTGAAAAAATCCAGCATTAAAAAAGGCTGGTTGTGGCTATGGAAGACGACGCAATAATCATTGGAGTCAATTGATTAAAGAACAGAAGGGCAAGAAATTACAAGATCACTTTTTTTGCATGTGATACATAGAAAAGGAAATGCCTATATCATTTCCCTACTGGCAAAGACTGGTGGACCCATTTCTTAGCAAGTAGGAGATCTCAGTGCTCTGAGAAAGCATGCCATCTGTGAACAGGTGTCTTTTTTTTCATTTTCTTTTTTACCAATGTGGAATGCAGATCATAAAGATTTCTGCAATGGCTACAAGGCTGTTTCTGTATCATTACACAGGATATTCAGCCACACATTTATCTAATTCAAATAGTAAAGCAAACTTGCTTAACTGGGTAATCATTTAACTAAAACTAGGTGCGTGAAATACATTATCCCATTTTAATAGTTACATTTTATTTAAAAAAAAAAACCTTCCCACCCCATCTAAACCAATCCTAAACATCTTGAGAAAAGGAGACAAAAGTTATTTAAACAAATTCTTAGATCAACCCAACCTCCCCTCCCCACCCCAACATAACCTATGCAATGCCATCCAAATGTAGGGCTTACCGATTGAACAAGACCCCCTCATACCCCCCCCTCCCCCGCAAGCGTGCCAAGACACGACCCACGTCTCCTTAGAAACCAAGTCAGTTTGAGATGTTGGACCTTCCGTGATCTGTTGGGGATGTTTTCTTGAAAGTAGGAAAAACTAAAACGAAACCGGCTCAAAGTGCTAACTGGATTAATTTAAAGGAAAGTGGAGAGCTGAGGAAGAGAGGGGTGAAAATGAGGATGGCCGTTCCATCGCTGCCCAACAGCTACCTCTATTGGCCCAAGAAAAGCCCTAACACCATATCTGCTCTCGACTGGAAAAATGAAGACCCCCAAACTCACTGCCTCTCCCTCTCTCTCCCTTCAACACACCAGGCAGTCCTCCAGAGGGATTATATCTGTTATTATACATATATATATTCTTATAAATATATATGGCCCTTATTGAAGAAAACATGAGTTTCACATTGACAAGAAAGTACCATAATCTCTCTACAGCTAGGTGAAAAGTGTTCTCAGTGTAAGTGTGCTGGCAGCAGTCTTATTATTGTTGCACTCATTCACCAAGGAATAAAACATAAAAAATCACAAAGCATCATCTTTGTAGTGGCAAACGTACACCTCTGAAATGAGTGCTCACTGCACCACAGGATTTATCCTTGTACACTTTTTTCCTGAGTAATACTTTTATCCTTGTAACAGACAATATTTTTTTTTTCTTTTTTTTTTGCAATTTCAGTTCTGGGCTACTTCCTGTCATCTTCAATGTTATCTTACAAATGTAGTTGATTGGTAAAACACTTAAAACACGTAAGCTTCTGGGAAAAGAAAACAAGTCCATCGCTACTTTATAGTCGCTTAAAACATACTTCTCAGACTAATGATTAACAAACAGACCTAAAATATCCCTAACATAAAATGAACACAGGCTTTTCTTTGCAAAGAAAAAGGATATCAACTAGAATTGCATTTTTGGGTAGGCCTTAGCAGACCTGATCCCAAGGAGATGGGTGGGGCATATAAACATAGCATCACTGTAATAATTACAAAACATCACCTATAAAATAAAATAACATCAAATAATAATAAAATAGGAGCGCAAAAAAAAAGAAAAAAAAGAAGGAAATAGAAGACCAAAACATGACTTTCCAACAGAGCGTTCTACCCCCTCCCTGCATCTCATCTGTAGCTTTGGCTTGTTGGGGTTCTGGATCCTGTACTGACTGGCTCGTTGACGTCGGCTAGCAAGCTAGTATACCCTGAGAATTCTGACACAGGCGTCCTTATCCTGTGGTGGTCCACCTCCCCGTTCGAGTCATTGCCGTAAGACATTGGGACACGTCCACCTGACTTGAACTGAGACCCAAAGGCCTGGGCAAAGTTCTCTATCTGGTACGAGGCCTTGGAGGAGTCCAGGTCCTGCGAAGGGGCCAGAGGGTAGACGGCCGAGACGTTCTTGGAGGACTGGGCCTCCTTCTCGCTGGCCAGGTCAGACGGGCTGATCTGGTAGGAGGAGGGGGGAGAGGCGGAGTGTTGTTTCTCCATCTGGTCGGTTAGCTCCTGAGAAGGGGTGAGCTGCTGGTGCTCCAGGCTGCTCAGGTGGAAGCTGTGCTGGGGAGAGGAACTGGACAGCATGGCGAAGTGGGACTTTGGCACAGAGGAGGGCAGGGATGGGGAGCCGGACTGGCTGTAGCCGCACTCAAGAGGAGACGTAGTGTAGACGTTCTTGTCAGAGTAGAGGGGGTTGCCATGGTGGGAGGTGGTGAACGGGCCGGCGGTAGGGGGGCTGGGGCCCAGGGGGAAGCTGGCGCTGTGGCTGGTGCGTTCCAGAGCTTGCAGCAGGAAGCGGGAGTACTCGTGCATGATGACCGTCTTGTCTCCAGACGGGCTGGGGGAGTCTGCGTCATGGCCCAGGTCGGGCCCGTCTCCCGAAGGAGGGTGCAGCTCCACATGCTGGTCGCTGAGGTCAAAGTGGACGTCGTGGTGCGAGCCGTCCGGTTTGTGGGTGTAGTGATCCAGCAGGCTCTGGAGCACCTCGTCTGGGATCCCTGACTTGTCATGCTTGTCCACGCCCATCGAGGAGTCAAGCAGGCCGAGAGGCGCATCACTGTCCATCACGCCAGACACCACGCCCTGGATGACCGACTGCTGGGATGGTAGGTGGCCCATGTTGACGTCGTAGTTGTTGCTGCTGCCGCCAGGCCCCGATGTAGCGGCGTTGTTGGCGGCATGCAGGTATCGTCTCTTCTTCAGGAACTGCATAGCGTCATCGTAGTTGCTGCTGGTGGGGCCTGGTTTGGGTCCGGTACCCTGGAGGAGACCCAGGCCATCCATACCGCCTCCTGAACCCTGATCCAGGCAGCCCTGCTTGGCCTGGCCCATGCCTCCCTTGTCCAAACCCTTCCGGTTGGCCTTCTTAAAGGCCATCTTTGGGGCTCGGCCCTGGTGGCCCTGATTCATGCTGGGTCCTGGCTGAGCGGGGGACACAGTGTGATTCTCTGCAGAGTAGTCGTGGTGGGTGTAGCTCCCTGACAGCCCGGCGTGGATGTGCGAGTCGTCCATCCCCGCCGCTGCTGCCGCCGCCGCCGCCTTCTTCCGCTTGCCTCCCTCCCCCGACTTCCTGGATTTGCCTCTCTTTCGGCCAGAGGCGCCAACGTTTCCCTGAGTGATTCCGTAGCTGCCGTGACCCATGTCTGATCCGTCCATATCCATCATCCCAGGATCCAGACCCTTCTTTATGGCTTCTCCGCAGGTTCGCTTGTGCTTGAGCAATCGATCTGTCCTGGAAAAATGCTGAAAAGCATTGAAAGCACACATTGGTACAATTTGAGCAAGGGTCATCTCGTTTAGACCCACTTTTCCTGTTTCTAAACTAATTCTACTGAAGTGAATTGTGTGGACTGAGGAACACTTCTAGTATGGTCAATACTTGGTTATAAAGGGGGTCTGTGTGTGTGTGTGTGGGTCACTGACCTGTTGGCAGGTGTCACATCTGTATGGCTTCTCTCCACTATGAGTCCTCTTGTGCCTTTCCATGTGGTACTTCTGAATGAAACGCATGTTGCATTGATCACAGCAGAAAGGCTTCTCTCCTGCAATGGAACACAAACAAACATTCCACGGGTCATTACCTTCAGGTCGGCCTAACAGCCACGTTACTCACAGATCTAGTTCTGTTCGCACTCACCACTGTGGATCTTCTCGTGCCGCTGGAGAAGGTACTTCTGGATGAAACTCATGTTGCACTGGCTGCATCTGAAAGGCCTCTCTCCTGTAACACACACACATGCGCGAGCGCACACACACACAGTCATCATGGCTACCGTGGAAGAAATGGGATTTCCACAGACGCAACATTTTCCTTTACCAAACCCTCATTTTCAAGATTCATTCAAGAAAGGAACTCAAACACAAAAGCAGTAGTGTGCACACTGACAATGGGTACAAAATAAGATGTAATATCAGAAGAGCCCGAGCCGTATGAAGGTGTGTGGGGTACCTGAGTGAAGGTGTGTGGGGTACCTGAGTGAAGGTGTGTGGGGTACCTGAGTGAAGGTCTGTGGGGTACCTGAGTGAAGGTGTGTGGGGTACCTGAGTGAAGGTGTGTGGGGTGCCTGAGTGAAGGTGTGTGGGGTGCCTGAGTGAAGGTGTGTGGGGTACCCGAGTGAAGGTGTGTGGGGTGCCTGAGTGAAGGTGTGTGGGGTACCTGTGTGGATGAGCACGTGTCTGCGCAGGTGGTAGGAGCTCCTGAAGGAAGCGTTGCAGTGCTCACAGATGTGTGGCTTGGAGCCTGGGGACAGACTCCCTCCATCGGCATCCAGCAGCATTGATTGCTGAAAGATGAAAGAAGACATGGTCAGTTTCATTCATCCACTGTCCGAGGTGAACATTTACTTGATTTACAGATGAATGACAAATTAAACATTACAAGTATGCAAATATGTATATATATATATATATATATATATATATAATATAATATATATGCTATATGAGGGATTTATTTTATTTTTTTACAATTATCATGTTCAGTAAATCAGTACATCAAGAATATTAGTGATTATCTAGTGTTGCATGGATTTGCATGTGAATAAATGGGCCTAGGAACCTTAGCTTCTCCTCGTTTCCTTCTGGGTTTCCCCTCCGTTCCATCCCCATTTGACCTTCGACCTCTCCTCCCTGTGGACTGCTTTCCTGGTCGACTCGGCAGCTGTGAAGATGACAATGGAAGAGAGGCATGGGGGGGGGGGGGGGGGGCGGCAAAAGGAAATCACTTGAGTTTTTAAACACACCAACATGCTCTTGCTCCCGCTCCCAGATGCTAAAATGCATTCTGGACCGTGTGGAAGTTCACAGAAAGTGCTAGAAAGAAACCAGGAAGTTATGTAAGAAACCTCTAAATGTATGGTCTACATATTTCTCTAATTTGTTCGTCAAATCTTCCCAATTACCAGAAAGCTTAAGGAAAAATGGATGCACCCAGGACTGAGAGGTATTTGAGACTATTCAGTCTACGCCTCAGCCTGAAAAGCCCTCTTCAAACAAAGGATTTGCATTAATTTCATAAGGGGGCTGTTGGGAGATGTGCTAATCTTCAACCGGGCCACAGCCCCCACCACCTCTTCTAGTTTATTTTGCTCTCTTATTTTTTAACTTTCAATTAAACTTTATTAAAAAAAATGGCAGATTCACAACAGAATTTAGACAGAGAATCAGGGTGTACGTACACACACGTGTGCGTGTGCCAGACCAACTCTCAAGGAGCTCACGAAAGTGTATTAGATTAGAGGAAAGCTTAGCCAAAACAAACCTGCACTCATTTCCTCTCCCCAATGAGAAGAGCACAGTGGTCTCAAAATGGCTGAACACTCACATGTATGTCATTATCCTCAGACGGAGCACCATGAGCACCAACTGTAGGAATTCCTTCAGAAAGTCCCCCCCCACCCCAAAACCCTGCATGTATATATATATGCAGTTTAATGTATCGGCTGTGGACGATTCAGTCTGTGTAACAGTTCCTAAAACGAGGAATTATGCAATTATCAAGCTGTACTTGCATTCATCCACTTAAATATATATATTTAAAATGCATTGTGCATTTCATATATGTATGTATATATATATATATATACACACACTATATATATATATATATACACGCACACACACACACTATATATATAAATATATATATAGTGTGTGTGTATATATATATATATATTGTGCATGTGCACACAAGATAGCCGTGTCCTTGCCAATACGTTTCCATTCATGCCGACAGCCCAGATGATGACATCATCCTGGGACAGTGATTTATGGCATTGGAAGCCGCCTGTAGATTTATGTCTGCATTACCAGCCCTACGTAAGCTCCGCCTCTTCACCCCTCCTTTCTCTCAGCCTGTTCTCCATCCTTCCAGAGGGATACAGCCTCTCTGACAATCAGCACTCAAAATTAGGGGAGCAATGATCCATTGCTATGCCCAGCTGCCATCCTCAATGTGACTTAACACACCTGAATCTAAAAACTGGCCGGTGCAGACAAAGTCATATAAATAATTAAATAACACAGAATAAGTTCACTGTGTTCAACGTGGCAGAGGGTCTTACATTGCTCATACTGAGGTCATGGACCAGCAGGCTCTGGTGGTTACCCAGCGACACCTCCATCAGATCGCTGCTCTTCTCAGAACTCCCAGGGTACAGTGGGAGCCGGTAGTCGTGCTCAGACAGCTTCTCCTGCTTGATCCCCATGGCGTGGATGTAGTCCCCGGCGCTCCCGCACCCCATGGGGCCTCCCATGACTCCCATCCCGCAGTCAGGAGAGTCCCGCTCCTTCTTGAGGACCATGTCCTGAGGCGGCATGTCCTGCATGATGGAATGGGTGGCCAGCCGGGTGAAGCTGGTCACCGGGGGCAGGTGGCTGAACATGATCATGCTGCCAGGGGCGTAGTTAGAATCCATGCCCCCATTGGAGCGCAGGAAATCATTGCCTAGTTTGTCTTGGATGATGCTCATGGTGGTGTTGGGCAGGTGGGCAAACTACAGGGAGCACACCTGAGACATCCTGCAGAGAGAGAGAGAGGGAGAGAGAGAAGAAAGTTGGACAGCAGCAAAACAGACACAGCTGGGTTACTTTTACAAGGCTAAACAGGGATACTTTTTTTTTTACTCTTGTAGTCTCAGATCTCAAAATCAAGAATTTACAAGAATTAGAAACTCAGGGATCATAAATACTTTTTTTATGAATTACTAAGAATTTTGCTTCTTTACAAGAAAGCTGAGAACAGGACATTCTGCCACGCTCAATCGTAGCTAAATTTAGCTGTGAAACCTTGACACCAGACATCCCATAAGCAGAGAGGATTGAACTTGCATGTTAATCTGTTTGATGGGCCTACTTGGCCGAGTCATCCAATTTGCATGGATTTATCTGCGAACGAGAGCCTTTACATCATGAAGCCGAATTCCAACACTGTTGGGTACACATGCGTGTATTTATCAACAAACCAAAAAATAATAATAAATAATGCGGTGGTAAGACTTGATGACACTAACAAAACTGTCTGAAAGTCAAATAAACATCAAACGAAATCGTCTTTTGGTCGTTTATTCGGTTCATGTTGTGGAGTAAACAATAGAAAAGTGCCTCCAGACCACAGTGTGTGCAGGATCAGGTTATCCTCTCATGACCTTAACAAGAAGCAAAAGGCAAACAGCAATGGCAGCGATCCCAGTCCGTCTAAAACTGATGCATTAGGAAAGATTCGGATACAAAGATCTCACTTGATGCAGATTGAACAAGGTCAAAATCAGAAATTAGCACGGAAACTGACGTGTGATTACGATTTTTTTATCTTCAAATATTTTTTTACTTTAATTTATAGATTTTTTTGCTGAAGAGTCGGAATGTTTTGTGGAATATTTTTGCAACCAAATATCCTCAGATGAAAGAGGGAAATGTATTGCAGGACCCGAGATAACTTCATTGTCTGCAATGCAGACAACCATTTGCTCATGGCACGTAGCTAGTTAGCTAAGCTGGCTAACTTGTTAGCTCGTCCAGGACGAATCGTCTGCTGAGATGGGAATTGCGTTGCTTTTAATGAAAACTCAGCCCCATAACACGTAAAAAAAAAAACTTTTCCAGTTAGAGATATACGAGTTAACGAAGCACTGCAGGCTGCGATTTTGCCATCCATCGCGTGTTAAACACACACACTCAATCCCAAAAATACTTAGGAGCTCTGGAAAAGCTACCAAGCAATTAGCCAGCAGCTAACCAGCTTGCCGGGGCCCTTTGTGATGCTGGATCATGCAATTATTAATACGACCATAACAGCATATCCGAAATAAAGTGATCGGCGAGGATCTTATGCAGGAACGTTTACATTTTAACCGCATGCAGGGATACAGATTCCACGTCTAATAATGCTTAAATCGGTTCCATGATAGTTAAGTTACATATAATAATACCGTTTTTATTGGGAGTCCTTGTGATGAGTTGGCTCGTGCGCGCAAGCGTCCTAACACAAAAACTGTCGGCAACATTCGATAGCCTCCTTGCAAACCCTATAAATAACACAACAATAATCGCAAAAATCGCTTCAATCCGTAAACTGGCGAACGTTACAATAAATAATGCCTGGAATATCTACGTAAATGAATAAGCAATTATGCACGAGAAAAGACGGATGGTGCGACTCAAGCAGCAACGTTAACCCCCCATAACAAATGGCTCGTGCAGCTCGAGCGAACAATTGATGCTCAGCAGCTCCAAATGCTACAGCTAACTAACGTTCACGCGCTGGGCTTTGTTGTCTGTCCCGTACGCATGCTTGAGGACTCGGCGTTGAAATACACACGAAATATCCATATTTCAAATGATCTTACCAGTTCATGATCCCCCAGCTTTCTATTTTGACTTATTTGATTCACCTTCGGTCGTCCGTTTCAATTTTTAGAGCCCAAACATTGTTCTCCTGCAGCTGCTGTATTCTTCCATCTTGTCTCAGCGCGGGGAATTGTGGGTTTAGCTAACGGACGGGTCCTGAGAAGAGTCACAGACACAGGCTGCTTTGATCTGGGGCAAGGGAGCAATGGCCGAGAATAAACCGCAGTGCGGGAAGAGCTCCTTAACTAGGATTTTCATTTTTTTTAGTTGTCCATAGAAACAAACTCATAAAAACAGAGGTATTTTTGGGGAGGGGTGGGGGGGGGGGGAATTCAAATTAATCTGCCTTTGTTCGGATTTGAATAATTTCTAAAAAGGAAATATTTTAAAAGAAAATCAACTTTGGCTGGAAGAGTAGACTGCTTGGATTGGACTTAAAAAAAATTGTGTGTATTTTAAATTATGAACATGCTAATGACGAGAACATGTGGAAACATGCATTGTCTGTGGCAGTGTGTGTGTGTGTGTGTGTGTGTGTGTGTGTGTGTGTGTGTGTGTGTGTGTGTGTGTGTGTGTGTGTGTGTGTGTGTGTGTGTGTGTGTGTGTGTGTGTGTGTGTGTGTGTGTGTGTGTGTGCGTGCGTGTGTGTGTGTGTATAATAGGAACATCTGTCATTTGTATCACTTCAGATTAATCAACTCATTGAAGTAAAACCTCAAAAATTTAGCTTGTTTCTCATTCTGGTCATGTCTGAGAGGGTCCCTTTGGATCCCAATTACTGAAGAAATAGGACACCTCTGGTTTTAAAAACTTAAAGATGATCAAGGTCTAGTTTTTAATGCTGCTGGATATTGTGACACATTTAGATCAGATGAGATCAGTCCCTGAAACAGCTTCACACTAATTAGTCACTGGTGTGATCTTAAGTAAAGAAAGCAACCAAGACAAATAAAAAATGGCATAACAAACGTTAAACTACCAAAGTGAAGAAGTCTTTTGTGAGGAACAGTAATTTGGAGGCAATTTAAAGCCAATAAAAAACGCTGTGGATACATGTAATTATGCACAGACCTGTATTTTAACCACACATCATTAAATCCTCCTTTACTCTGACCTTGCCCACATAACTAATTGCCTGCACTAATGTCCACATTAACTCAGAGAGAACAGATGATAATTTAAATGGGGATGTTATTGAATGAATGCAGACAGGTTCAGTGGACTGGTTTGGATCCATCTCTGTCCTTTCAAACATGCACACTGCTGATGAATCATTAAATTCACTCCCCTCTTGAAAGTACTTAACATTTGTATTAGCATTCATGCAATCAGATTAATCAGCGTGAAAATCCAAGCCTGCGGTGTATCTACAGTCCTGCAGAGAGTGGGACCGTGCTAACTTGGGCAAGCACTGAAGGTTCACCTCTGTTTGAACTGGGTTAATCTGCTCACAACTTGATATCTAGGAACCAGAGATTATTATGAAGACTTGATTACCATAAAGAAAACATTTTGTATTTACAAAGTAAAATACAAAACACACAATTGCTCAAAAGTTGAAAGTTGTCTCACCTCAGTACTAATTCAGTTCATCTTTCCACCTGTCTAAAGGTGGCTGGAGCCAAGATGGGACAGTTAGGCGTTCTGACTGTGCTCTGGTTAAATCTATCTGCTCTTTCTGCAGAGGTGACCCAAGGGAAAGCATGCCTGTACCTGCAACAGATCTTGAATATCATTTCATTCACCGTTGGAGAAACAGGAAAAACAATCTCACATCATTACCATTTCTAGTATCTGAGGCAACTTGCCAGGTCTCGTGACTCCCCATATGATGGTTATCCTTGTCTTTCCTCATCAATAATTCACAATGCATGGCATTATACACTGTCTCTCCCTGTCTGTTCTCCCACCCAATCCAGAATGAGGACGCCAAAAATGTGATGTCTGTATATGATCTGAATTTTTATATAATGGTCTGTCATTGAAAGCTGTACAACTGTGATTGACAAACAAGATATGCAGTAGATGGCGGATACATTCAGAACTGGGGAAGTGACTGCTCATATTTGAATAAAAACATCCTGTATTCTGAATGAACATTGCAGAACATACCATTTGTCCCAGTAATGTGAAATTGAGTGCAAGCCTTGAAAAAGGTCAAATCAGACTACAGTACACAAGCTGATATCAGCATTTAAAATTCATTATTTTCAATGTTCAGATGTAAAACACCAGAAACATCACGTTCAGTAGTACATCATTGACATATCACATGTATGCATTTTGTTTCAGTTGATATGGTGGGGAAGTTGTATTACCTCTCTGCCTCAGAAGCACTGCCTCTCTCTGACTCAAAAGCTCTGCCTCTCTCTGACTCAGAAGCTCTGCCTCTGCCTCACAGCCTCTCTCTGACTCAGAAGCTCTGCCTCACTGCCTCTCTCTGACTCAGATGCTTGGCCGGACGCCCGGTGGGCTAGATCCTATTTCCAGGCATTCTTCCATGCTGACTGAAATATGACTAAATCTCTCTCCTGTTTGTGACCTTTGGTCATTATTCCTGTTGGGTGATGCTATAGGCCTGGGCTGCAATAGAGCTTCCCATCCTAAAAGTGTGTCTCTCTTGGAAATGACCAGTCAACCAGTGTCTCTGTATGTGGACACATTTCATCCCCTCATACTACATATTCATGTTTATTATTGTTTTCTGCTGCAGCTCCATTTGGGTGAAAATAATTGGATTTTTTAATCAAAATGTGTTTATCATTGTAGAATTGTGGAATGAAAGTGAATCATCTTACTAATATAATTCATTTAAAACCACAGACACACTAGGGAGGACCAACTCCTTGATCCCATTATATCACCGCCTGATAGATTAGTTTAATATCAACATTTTTACTGTCCGACTATTATAATACATTCATATATTAGTTTTCAAGGAGGACATGACCAGTCTCCCTGCAGAAAGCTGACAATAATTAGAATGACACTCAAAAACCATGAAATGATCAATAATAACTCAAATATTGTGTTTAATTCATATTTGCAAATTTACTTAATATGAATCGGGCAAAAATATATACATATATATACATACATATATACGTATCTCTCTCTCTCTCTATATATATCATCAACAACTAAAAACTCATCCATCAATAATCGTTGTTTCATTCAAACCCATCTGTTTACTGTCTGATAGATAACTGGCCTCCCTCGGCCCCTGATGTTAACTGATAACAATGCTGTTTGTCTGTTACCGAGAATGAATTGGTTGTTCCAGCTCGGGCCTAACCGTCCACACCTTCTGATAAGGGCCACTGCTGCTGAACGTTGACGTTCTTTCGGAGTTTAATCGCTGCAATTAAGAATCTCTATACACAGCTGGAACAAAATAGCCCATGCTATGGTAGCAGCCAGAGGGCCAGAGAAACACAAACATTACATATTCGTATGCGGCTCAGACAAAAAAAAAACCACAAACACGTAGACGTAAAAGACAGGTCCAGGCTCACAATACAGACCACAATTAGAAATGCTGTTTGATGCGATACCATAATACGTTCCTTTGTGAAACCTGATTAGAAGACTGCCAAGGTCAAACCCTCCCCACCCTCAGGGACTATAGGGAGAAGGGCCTGGGGTAGTATTTCAGATCAAACAGCTCCAATTTAGATGACAGATAAGCACATTTGAATAATTGTGTACGTGAAATGAACCTGACGCTGTATATATATATTTTTTTTTTACATTTGTAACAGTGGAATCGTAGGTTAATGTTTTATCATTTCAATCAGACAAAGACGCGAGTGAAAAGCAGTTTGGAAGAATCGGGTGCAAGTAAATTTCTTCTCCAGTAGATGGCAGTGTATATCTTGTGAGTCGTTCACAGGGTCAAATCAATCAGTCTGTAATAAGGAACTGGAACGTCTCTGTAACTTCATCAACGGTGGGCTATGACTCTCTACTGTTATCCAAAACTGTCCGCTTTAAGGAAGCAACACACAACAAAAAAAATAATTAGATCATGTGTTAAAATGAAGGGACACAGATAATTACACCCTAATAATATTGCTTTAAATTTAAAAGTGGTTATGTTGCTTCCTGATAGAATTTGCCCCCACCCACCCACCCACCCACCCACCCACCCACCCAGCACGCACACGCACACACACACACGCACACACGCACACACACACACACACACACACACACACACACACACACACACACACACACACACACACACACACACACACACACACACACACACACACAAGCATGCAAGGCCGGGGCACACCAACAAAAAAAAACACCACCTTCTTTCATCTTCGCCTACCCACAATACCATGAAATCTGTACTCCACGTATTCCTCTCCCTCCCTCTTCCTCCCCTCTCCCTCCATCTCCCTCCTCTCTCTCTCAGTCAGCAGCTCAGAGCAGAGCGCACAGCTTCCACACTGCTTTACCCTGGATGTGAAGGCGACGTAGATCCACTAGAGTCCCCCCCCCCAAAAAAAACCCCAGATCGTATTCTTTGAAAGCTTTAAGAACCAAGAACCATTTGGGGGCGACAGAAAGTAAAACGGGAATCTTTTGACAAGTGTATCCACATCATTGCGCGCCGAGTGATTTGGCCATGGTGACTTTTACGCACTGCAGATAATAAGTCTTTGGAACAACGAAAGAAAAAAGAAGGGATGTATCAAACGGACGAGTGACTTTCCCCTTTCATTTCGTGGAAAGAAGAAGTCATGGCTGCGTTAAGAAGAAAATTCGGAGAGGACTATCAGGTTGTAAATACCAACCGGGGCAGCACTTTTTCAGCGCCGGTCAAAAAGAAACGCCAGCGGTTTGTGGAGAAGAACGGTCGCTGCAACGTCCAGCACGGGAACCTAGGCGGGGAGACCAGCCGGTACATCTCCGATCTGTTTACCACGTTGGTGGACCTGAAGTGGCGATGGAACTTGCTGATCTTCATTCTTACTTACACCATCGCCTGGCTGGTCATGGCGTCGATGTGGTGGATCATAGCCTACATTAGAGGAGACCTCAATCATGGCCACGACTCCACTTACACCCCTTGCGTGGCCAACGTTTACAACTTCCCCTCCGCTTTCCTCTTCTTCATCGAGACGGAAGCCACTATCGGCTATGGCTACCGCTACATCACGGAGAAGTGCCCGGAAGGGATCATCCTGTTCTTGTTCCAGTCGCTTCTGGGTTCCATCGTGGACGCGTTCCTCATCGGCTGCATGTTCATTAAAATGTCCCAGCCCAAGAAGCGCGCCGAGACGCTCATGTTCAGCCAGGACGCGGTCATATCGAACCGAGACGGCAAACTGTGCCTCATGTTCCGTGTGGGAAACCTGAGAAACAGCCATATGGTGTCTGCACAGATCAGGTGCAAACTCATAAAGGTAAGGGCAAACAAGCTCCAGCTGCGCTCTGCTCCACCGTGGTATTTACTGGCTATAAACCAACCCCCTCCATCCGCAAGGACTCTTGGAGAACTGTCCACAATAACACACCAAGATGCAGTGTCCAAGCTACCAAAATAACATTACCATTAGGACTGGAAAGTTATCTTACTTATCGATAAGTTAATATATATATATACTGTGATTTGGAGGTGATCTGTACACCAGTCTTAATTTTGTAGATTGCAGTAATCAAAACCTGTAAGTGTCCTGGGCTGAGGTTAAGCAGAACAACAAGACACAAACAGGCAGAGTAGGAACCTCTGAGCTGGTTTCACCCTGCAGGTTAAACCTCACAAAGGGATGAATATCATGTTCAAGACTGGAATTAAGCTTCTTTATTCTAAGATTAAAGTGGGCCCTACCACAGTCTGCATGTTGGCAGACCAAAAAGGATTAATATAGCATTACAATAATCCGTTAGTAGTGACACTGACTTGTGTCTGAGCGACAGACAGGTATCACGGAGGTGGGATGAGACAGACAGACAGATCCTCCCGATCTCAGTGCTGTCTCACATTGGTCACTTCTCACTTAGTGACAGTTAGAGGTCACCTTGGTGTAATGATTGATTATGGTATCAGTGAGCTGTCCTGACATTGGGGAACATTGGCTTTGAGGCTGTGGTTTGAAAGTGAACCAGAAACATGAGGAATCCGCCATGCATGCTCTGCCAAGAGAGGTAATGGTGCTCAAGGACACTGGATCCCACGTATAGAACAGCTATCCAGCAGAGAACACCTAAACTGTTCTTTGTTTGCACGGTTTTGTAAAAGGAAGCGTGCAAAATCATTTGACTTAATTCGGTTATCGTTCATTTCTCCCTGCAACTTTTTCCAGTAATTAATTTTTTAAACTTGTAGAAAGACTAAGAAGCCAATATCTAAATGCCACAACGCATTGGAAATATATTCTGAAATCCCACAAGGAAAATCTTTGCAAATGAATATTTACATATCCCACGCAACAGCAGAGCTGTCCTGATATCACTGATTTAATCAAGGGATATTAAACCAATCAGTCAGTGGCTGAATTTCCACAAATACCCCCCCACACCTCCCTACTCTCCTAAGGGAATTTTCATATTGTAAAGACCTTTTTACAACTCCATCTGTGGTTGCTCTCCTTATGGAACCTCCCTTCTCTGTGTTATCGCACAACGGGTGATTATGAAGCGGTGGTGCTGCTTTCAGCCACGTCCACATCCAGCAGGCAAAATGAGCTGGAAACAAGACAAACAGCATTAGTCAGGCCTTTGGAGCTTGTTTATGTCAGTGTCTCATGTGTTTCCACATCAGCACAGCAAGTTGAACAGCCTCCAATCCAAGGTAATGACGCATGCATGCATGCAGCGTGCCTGGGAGACTTGTCGCCACAGACAGGCCTGACAGTCTGCTGTCGCAGGCGGACGGCAGAGAGGACCCTGCTGACCCAGGCAGCACAGTCCATACTAACCTGAACCCTGCTGGGGCCAGGAGAGTCTGAACACCAGCCTTCCACACCCAGCCTCTCAACACACACCCAGCCTCTCACACACCCAGCCTCTCAACATACACCCAGCCTCTCTCACACACACACACATCCTCTCAACACACACCCAGCGTCTCACACACACCCAGCCTCTCACCAGCTTCTGCGACTTCACTTCACACACCCCCAGTCACCACCGAACCAACACTGTGCACGTTTATAAACAGTATGTGTCCGAAAAGTGTGACTCAGGTGGGCGGTTACTGCATGGAAAACGCTGCATTTAACAACAGGAACCAGGGGAACACTAGACACTGGTCAACTGACTGACAATAAATATCTGATTTGTTGCTGTGCAGTACTTGTGGAGAAGTGATGGTGGAGCTGTTGAATCGCTCCGTTCATCCACTCACCACCATTCCCTATATTCGGTATTTTAAAAAATAATATTCTGAATCTATATTTGCTTTAAAGAAACAGGAATCAGTGAAATAGATACATCCATTTTTTCATTAAATATAGTTATGCTAATCAAAGACTAGGGTATGACAAAAATTGCTTCTGCTTAATCAACCGTGGCTCCTGGCTGTGAGCCACTCTCCTATTAGTCAGGACTACACACCAATAAAACCCCGGGTCCACACTCCAACCACACATCTACACAACAAGCCTGGAGGTGCTCTGCAGGAAGCATCCATTTGAAGATGTCTAAAGTGGTCGAAAATCATTTCCTTTGGAATTCCGCCCGATGATTGGACAGGAACTGTGTGGTGGAAGACTTGAGTGACCGATGTGGTTGTGATCACTGACAGGAAGCTTGGTGGTGTTGGGGAGAGTGTTGTGTTTGCTGGTGTTACTTGGTGACGCTGAAGCCATGTGTCTGATTACTGAGGGACTGCTCCTTCATGCAGGGCACAGAAACGGACCAATCAGAACTGTCAAACAGTGTCACACCATCACACATCCGACCTCTGCTTGGCTAAGCCAAGCTGGCCTCGCTCCCTGCCTCACAGAACATGCTTCTAGAAAAGCCCAGGCACTGAAATGAGACCAGGACAATAAAAACAGCACAGCTGCAATGCAAGGATGGAGACATGGACGGGGAAATATTGAGAGAGGGAAGGAGAGAGAGAGAAAGGGAAAGAGCCGGAGAGAGGGGGGAGGACAAAACAAAGCGTGAAAACAAGGGAGGGGCTGAGATCTGATGGCTTATCACCAGGTGATCTAAGTCAACGTAGAAAGTGAGGGCAGAATGGTAGAAGATGAATCTACAGGCACTGAACTCCAAGATGTCTGAAATGCTAATGTCATCACAATATGTATGCTTTCTCTGCACTGCAGTACCACTACATCATGTTTAGAGTAAAGTACTCTTTTTGTACACACACATACACACACATAGTCCCTCAGCCCCTTCATGTCAATGAAGCCATTTCCATGCAACATTCCTTTCCATTCCAGTTGAGGTGGTCAAGCGTGAAGTGTAAGTGCGA
This sequence comes from Neosalanx taihuensis, assembly GCA_030340665.1. Classification (NCBI taxonomy): domain Eukaryota; kingdom Metazoa; phylum Chordata; class Actinopteri; order Osmeriformes; family Salangidae; genus Neosalanx; species Neosalanx taihuensis. The sequence goes on from CM059298.1 coordinate 5,172,218, forward strand.
GAGTGTTATATTGGTTTGATGTTACCGCTACACCGAGGCATTTGCATGTTCTATAAAGAATGAATGTTTCAGAATATGGAGGGACATGGGTGAGAGAATTTCAACGCCCTGGGGACGAAGAATGACAAAAGGGAAAAACTCATTGCTCGCTTTTCTATTGCTCGTGCGGTGGCAACGTTTGCTGGTCACAGGAATGGCGCCTTGTCAGAGTGGGTTCTTTGGTGCTCCAGCATAATCCCTCAAGCCTGACGATATGAAGCCTATTCCTGCTATGACTGTCCAGGAGCCTTCACTAACCACCCCCCGTCTGAGCCAATGAGTATCACGCTGCAAATTAAACCCAGTTGGACAGAAAGAGACTCTTAGAGTCTTAGCTGGGAGGAAAATGACAGAATAGTCTAATTTACATATTAAAGTAGATCAAATTACTTTGTGGGGAAACTAATTTGAGTACTACCAAAGCAGAGCCAAGACCTCATCTTCCACCTTCTCCACACACCCGAACCCAGTCCTCTCCCTGTGTGGTGGTCACATGCCATTTTGGGCCTGATCGAAGAGGGCTTGACAGGGGGGCAGAGACACAGAGATGAGAAGACATGGAGGATCATGGCTGTTTAGGGTCAATCGATAATGTTTAACACCTCTCCAAGGGTTTCACTCTAGGAACGGGGAGACTCAAACGCCAGTGAAATGGACTCCTGCTAATGAAGGCAAGGAGGGACAGGCTGTCTGCCTAAAAGGCTTTCCACTTAGAGCATGTGGACCGTGCATGGTATCAGCATCTTAGACACATTTTGCATTTCGATGCGCTCGCCACGAAAATCAATATGAGACCCGCCTGTCTGATTCAGCCCATCTGGGGAAAGCTGGGATATTTGTTAGTGGCGCCACAGACCTTTATGTTTGTTTGTTTGTTTGAGCAGGGCTCGATAATTAAAGGGATGGGATCTGCACATAGCTATGGTACAGTCTTCTACGTTGAGAGCCGAGTGGAGGGCCACAGGCGCATGTCAGAAGATTTGCGTGTCAGCATTCACATAGTCATCCATCTTTTTAATCTTAACCAACAGAGGCAGACAGTCAAAAGTTAAATGGCCCGAGGCTGTGGTGAGACAACAACAACGACAAAGGTAATCCCTTTACCTAAATCACTTGACAGTGCGACGGAGCACAAACTGTCATTGTAAAACAAAGATGATTTTACACCCTGAATCCACCAGTGTTTAGGTTGTATTTTGATGGATACGACAAACAGATATTTATTTCTGTCCCCTTTAGAGGATGTGACCAGCAGCCAATGCACAGGGCTTCGTACATGGAGGTCATGGCCTAACCCGTGAGGAGAGAAGGGATCTAGCAGGTTTCAGGGATGGGACAGATACTAATATGTGTCTTAAGAGAAAGATGGTTTTGCAAGAATGATGTATGTGGGTTTGTTTGGGTATTCTATCAAGAGCCCTCACCGAGGTTCCTGGCTTGCAGGTAGGAGGCAGCAAGAGAGGATCTGGAAATAGCATCGGGGGCCACTCGGAAAGGAGAGAAGAGAGGAGAGAGAGGGTGGAAGAAGAGAGAGGAGAGAATAGGAGAGGATGGAAGAGGAGAGAAGGGGAGAGGATGGATGAGGAGAGAGAAGAGCAGGGGATGGACGAGCAGAGAGGAGAGGGTAGGAGAGAAGAGGTGGGCAGTTGACAGTGTGGGGGTGCTGTGTAGAGAAATGTCATGTGTGTTGGAGGTAGAATAAGAGGAAGTGAGTGCGTGGGTGTCATGGTTGACACAGCATCCTAATTATTTTGGAGGTAGAGCTGAAGAATTGAACAATAAAAATAAACAGGCAGGAATCTTCTCCCAACTCAATTTGAAAAAAAGTTTTGAAGACTGAAATGAATAAGAAATGACTTCTAACTTTCTTTTCAAAGAAGAAAGAACACCCCTTACCTTGAAAGAAGTTGGAAATAAAGAATATCTGAGTGAGCAAATCCTTAGCAGAGAAAAAGGCACACTGAGTCAGAGAGAGAGGTTCCTTTAGTAAAGATGAACGTAGGAGGTAGTTTTGTGTGTGTGGAGGTTGGGGGTTGCGACTCGGATGGATTGACATGACCTGGCATGAAATGAGAGGAGGTCTAAACTACAGTGACCTCGTCGATGCTCCACACCTCTGTTCCTGTGTGCGGTGTGTGCATGGGTGAATCTGCTTGGCAACAGAAACTAGCTGGTGTCGTTTGGCAATGACACTGTGTGTTCTGGTGCATGTCTGGGTACGTTTGTTTATATTCATAAGAGCATGCGCGGCTGCCCGGTTTGAGTGTGTGTGTGTGTGATGGTCTCCACCCATTCCTGGAGTGTGTGTTTGCCTTTGTATAGGTCAGACAGCAGACACCATAGCACTGTGCCCTGTCTTTATCTGGGTAATTAAATACTTCTGCACCAGTTAACATGTCATGGGCAGGGCCTGTATAAACATGGCTGGTCTATGCAGCCCTTTGCAAGCTCCCAGTAAATCAATGTGAAGAGCAATGTGAAGAGCCAAGTGTGACCTCATTCGTTCACGGGTCTCATGAATATTTAAAAGAGGAGACGCCCCCCTGAAGATGCCCTCTATGTGTGTGTTTTGGAGTCTTTGTGTGCAAGCGCGTGTGTGTGAGTGTGTTCTCATCTTCCAAATGGCCACAGTAAGCTGGCTGTGCGTAGCTGCTCAGGTTAAAGAGACGTCCAGGACGTGGAGATGAGAGTACAGTGGAGAGGAGGAGGCGCTCTGTGAATAACCAGCAGGAAACGATTTAGACGAGCTGAGAGTCGGCAGAGCAGCCCTGGCCCCGGAGCTGTTTATCTACTCCCTCCGTAATCTCACCACCTGTGTTGCACTGCTGAGAGAAAAGGGGTTTATTCATTATATCCGTTGCTGCCCCCCTCCCTCCCTGTGTCTCCTCCCACAGTCACGCCAGACCCCCGAGGGAGAGTTTCTACCGCTGGACCAGTGTGAGCTTGACGTGGGCTTCGGGACAGGGGCGGACCAGCTCTTCCTGGTGTCCCCCCTCACCATCTGTCACGAGATCACCCCCAAGAGCCCATTCTTTGAGCTGTCTCAGCGCTCCCTCATGAACGAGCAGTTTGAGATCGTCGTCATCTTAGAAGGCATCGTGGAGACCACAGGTAAGACCTCGACCCCCGTAACCCTCCCTCCCCTGACCCCCTAACCTTTCCTCCCCTCCTCTCTTCTCCATTCAGCGTTTGACTTTGCGTCTCCCGAGAAAAACAAACAAATCCTTTTTTTTTTAACCATGCGCTTTTGCTCGAATGAGGACGCCTCCCCAAATGTGTCTACATAAACGTTAAGGTAACAGTGAGAGAGGTAACTGCTCTGAGGATACAGGAAGGAATGCAACCAAACGACACACCTGATTGAATTATGGGGGATATTTTATTACGGCACGATCGTTTTTATCCTGCTTCATGCATAATAAAGCCTGTGGACATAGAGGCGCGTGTCACTTTGATTCACGAGCTGGGGTTCAGGCAGTAGACGCTCCACTCCATTTCTCAAACAGCCAAAGTCTGGAGTCATACTGAAACAGAGACCTGGTATTCTCAGCCGTAAAGTACGAACAAACAGAAGAGTTAGGATTCTTCAGTTTGCAGAACGCGTTGGAAGTTCAACATACAGGTACAAAGAAATCCCCTGGAGGCATCTTAGCATTTTCTTCTCGTCTCATTCTCTCATTTCCTTTTCTTTTCATCTGAGCTGGCCTCCTATCTCTCGCCTCGCTTGTGTCATTGTTCCAGGCAGAACTGTGCAGCTGAATAGGCTGAGAATAGAGGAGGGAGTCACAGTCAGTCAGGTAGGCAGGCAGCCAAGCAGGCAGCACGCTCTGGGCTCTGTTGATAATGTCATTAACACTGGCAGCTTGTTACGGTGTGGATGTAAGGTAAGAGGAGAGGAGGACAACCGAGGAGATGCGACGCTGCCCTCTGCAAGTGTCCTTGGCACCCCCCCTCCCAGCCCACTTACACACACACACACACACACAAACCACCCTCCCCCACATACCCCACCCCCTGCCTCTACCCGCAGATATACACCCCTGGAGAGGTGTGCCTTACGTCGGGTCCAAGATATAAACCCATCCAGGTTATCATGCATAAGACTCCCCCCCCCTCCCTTTAATAAACAGCTCTCTGTCACCTGGTGTCCTTGTGCTATGGCCCCAGTGTTCTGCAGCACAGACACACCAGCTTGATATCTCTGTTCTTGCTGCCACAGTCGCCCGTCCACGTTCTGATGAGATGGAAAACAAACGAGCCCTGGGAGAAACCCTGCGTGTGTTTGTGTGTGTATTTACATTCATGTACAATCTGTCATTCAGCCTGCCAGGAACATGGTTCATGACTGTGTGTGAATGTGTTTGTCTAAGAAAGGAGAATCCAAAGCTGGATTTCCAAGTCAGGATGAAAGGGCATATCATTATGGAAATACCGGTGAAAGGAATCTGAGTGGTGCCAATGTTTTACACAAAGCCCTCTTCCCAAGGGACATTCCCACAGCTGCTTTGGTTTTCAAAAGCTCTCATATCAACGCAAGAAAACAGGAGGAGCTGTCAGGGCCCAGACACCATGACACCTGAAGGAAGAAACAAAAAGGACAGAGGAAGCAGTCTCCCTCGGAGCCGTGTCACAGCCACCAGCGGGCGTGGCAGGAGAAGGATTTCCTCAAGCTTGTCCTAGTCCAGCCTGGCACTGGACAGCACTGGCCTGTAAATATGCCAGAATAGATTTGGTCTGGGGAGCCTGAGCTATTGAGAGTCTGCAAAGGTTGTTTCCAGATTTTTTTAATAACCTCATGAGTGAAGTTTTCAGGTCTGGGGTTGGTCGAGGTGGTTTGTGTCAGTATTCAGTCACAGAGATGGAGTTTTACACAAACAGGCAGGGCCCGGAACACAGTCGCTGGGTTGGAAACGGAGAAAAAGCGGCCGTGCTGTTGAATCATACTTTTTTCCAGGATCGCCGATACAGATGGAAACGTCAAGGATGTTCAAAGACAGAACTTTTGGATTGTCACTTTGCTATGTTCTGAACCCAGATCAGAGTGCGAACTCCTGAGATTCAAACATTACTGTATATCATTAGCGCCACTGTTGGAAGTGCCATGGCAACACGACTGTTGCATTCATGTCGTCTTGGGAATGGTGTTAGGAGACTGCTAATAACCCCAAGGAGAAACCAACAGCTGCTAATGAGCTGTGTTCACTGCACAAATCGGAGCTAATTGATTGAGTTACATTTGACCTTGTGTTCATTAGGAAGTAGGTCAGAACGCCCACGCACCGGTGACGACCCAGCGGGGAGTTGTCGTGACGATGACCCGTGTGAGGGGGACTCCGCGCTGTTGTGCTCCTCATAACTAGAGCGTCGTCATCCAAAACAACCCCCCCCAACGTCTATCTAAGGGACAGATGCAGCGAAAGCTGTTAGAGAGGGTCAATCGATGCATAGCCGTATCATGGCTAGTTTGAGGGCAGGCATCTCATCTGTTCGACTTACGACTGGAGCTGGAGCTCGTTATGAAAGAGGTTTCATTACACAAAGTAAAGACATAGAAGGATGAATGGAAGGGGATTTCAAAAGACAGGATGAAGAAGGGCTTCAATGTGATTTCTTTGTTCTCCTTAATTGTTTCGGAGGTCAGTGAACCACAGGAACCACAAGCCAACATCTGTTGGAATGCTATTACAGGCCTGTAGAATGCATTGCTTGCAATTAATGCCAGAAACTGAAATGCTAATTATCTCCACCCCATCTCCTCTCTCTCTTTCCTCCTCTCCCTTTCTCTCTCTCTCTCTTTCTCTCTCGCCCTCCTCTCTCTCTCTCTCTCTCTCTCTCTCTCTCTCTCTCTCTCTCTCTCTCGTTCTCTCCCTCTCTCTCAGGGATGACGTGTCAGGCCCGTACCTCATACACAGAGGATGAGGTCCTGTGGGGCCACCGCTTCCTGCCTGTCATGTCTCTGGAGGAGGGCTTCTTCAGGGTGGACTACTCCCAGTTCCACAACCACTTTGAGGTGCCCACCCCTCCCCACAGCGTCAAGGAGCACGAGGAGAAGACCTCCCTGCCCTCTCCCCTGTCCACTCCCACCCCCGCCCTGGGCGAGAGCCGAGGGGGCCGCCGCGACCGCGTCTTCTCGGTGGACTGCATTCACGCCGCGGAGGAGCGGGGGGGTGCGGGGGGGTCGGGGGGAGGCCGGCTGCCGAGCAAGCTCCAGAGGATGAGCTCGTCCGGGAAGGAGGACCTGCAGAGGAAGGTGTTGATGCTGAGCTCGCAGCACTCAGAGAAGGCCTGCAGCACCGGGGACCTGCCTCTCAAGCTCCAGCGCCTCAGCTCCTCCCCGGGCCCTGAGGCAGAGACACGGCTGCAGCTCAAGGCCCTGAAGCTGGGCTTTGAACCCATGACCCAGTCCACTGGAGACCTGCACCAGCACAGCCTGCCCCCCACCCCTACCCCAGCTCCAGCCCCCGCTTCTCAGCCCCCCGCAGCAGGGGGCCGTCCAGAAGACAACCTCCCGGCCAAACTACGTCGGATGAATGCCGATCGCTGAGGTTGTGGTCATAACTAGACTCTGACCACCTTTACTGCTCTTTCACTACAATCACACACATTTTGAGACAATTGTTCACTTTGGAGATCCTTTGAATTCTAACAGACAATGAAACAAGATCGATGGTGTGTTTCAGTATTTTTCTCGATTAGGAAAACACAGTCAATACTGGAATTACTGTGATTGTTGTGTTGAATAGTTGCAGCTGTCATACTGGCCGTCCTCGCTCACTCACGCTGAGATTCGTTCATCATTTCACCTCCCCCACCCCCCCACAAGCATGCATGTTGTACACTCACCAGACAGAACTGTTTGCAAGTGACGTGCTTGATTCATCTGTATGCACCGTACAGCTCATTTATTTCCAATTAATGGGAAAATGTGTCCAAACTTTTGGCTGGTAGTGTATTTAAGATGATAGTTAACAATACAGGCCCTATCTTGCACCCAGTGCAATTCACTTTGTACACCTACTCATGTATCATTCGTATTTTGCACCCGACGCACAGCGGATTTCTTTTCATCCACAGACGCAGGTCGGTAAAATAGGGAATGAACTTGTGCTCCAGGGGGCAGTTCAGCGGAAAAAGGAGGCGTGTTCCGGCGTTAACGTTCCCTGGTGCTACTTTGCAGTTTCAGAAAAACATTCTGACACTGTGGACACGTTATCAAATGGTATTTTAAGAGCGCAGGCTTGGCCATAATGTAGCTTGTAACTTGCATGCACTTTGCTTCTCTCATCTACACAGATGCAGCACTTCCCATTCTTGCAAACATAATTACAAGAATAAATATGACCAAACGAGAGTAATTATTGTGATATTTGATCTGTTCAAACCTTACCTATAATTTGAGTAAATGTGTATGCTAGATTTATGCATTTCTCACAACTTCACAATGCATAAATCTAGCGTACACATTTACGTCATATTATTATTCAGGTTAGTTGCTGTATAAATTGGGTTGCCAACAATGGACAACAACAAATTTCCTCCCACGCCTGTTTAACCAAGATAATTTAGGTGGATTTCTCCCATTCTTGTACAGTGTGACTTCTCTTTTTTTACGGCTCTAACAAGGACATTGCTTTCCTCGGCTGTAAAGCGTTTTTGACGTGTGTCAGGTAAATCCACCATGATAATAGCAACCCACCATGGAACAAGCACTCCTGCTTTTAAATATGAGCTGACACTCTTATTGGTTTAGTGCATGTTATGCCCAAACCACACCTATGACTAATTCAGCCACTTCAGACAACCCAGTCATTTATCCCGTATAATAATATAATATAATAGCAACAGTGCCCGTGTCCCGCGAGAACATTAGGCTCTGTAGACACTGATGGGAAGCTGAGATGCTAATCTCAACCACCGGCAAGAAAACACTTTCCTTAGGAACAATTCCATAACTCTTTAAAGCAATGCTGCGGTGAGTAACAGGCAGGGGATAATGGTCTAGGCGGGTGCGACAGTATGAAAGGGCGAGAGGTAGAGAATGAGTGAGACATCCGCAGGAGGACAAGTGTTTAGAACGTTGTGAACGGCTGGGTGAAGGACAAGGTGAAAGGGAGGAATGACAAACGAATCACGTTTACGTAATAGGGAAGGTAAGAAGGAGAGAGAGATGGGAGGAAATGTCGTTCCACCCCAGGCACCTGCTGCAAGCTACCTACATTATGTGCGCACTTAACCAGAGAAGTGGATGTTTCCCAGGACACAACCCCCAACTGTGCTCACACTCCTACAACATATAAAGAGCTGACGTCATCCGATCATACCACAAGGTTGATGAAACTCTATCTGTCCATCAAAACAACAACACATGAATATTGAAAAGCAGTGCTCTGTAATCTTCTCCTCAGCGATGTGATGTTTCATTACAGAAAATCTCCTGTCTGTAGTCAGATTCAATGGAAGTCCTGTCACAGCAACTGTGATGACACCGTGGTCTCGATAGGCAGAATGAGCTGCAACATGAATATTTGAACAGTCTTGGCATGCAGGGCTATGATTAGAGAACAATCACAGAACTGTCCAGAACCTGAGCTCAGACTAAAGGTGATTTAAATAGACCTTTTCCCTGTTCACATAAAACTAGCGCACAGATAGAAACAACCTGTTTTCACTATACAGCAGAGGTTTTTATCGATTGGTTGAAAATCACACAGAACAAGATTGAAACCTGAAAGGATTTTGTGCCTTACTGAGCACAAACACACTCACACAACTTTTCTCCTCTTCTGGCACAGTCTACAATTGAGCACACACATGAAAACGAATAAGGAACGATGTCAACATTCTTCAATTCCCTCCTGGACACAGCATACTACGATTGCGTTGTCAACAGCCTTCATACTTCCTGCCTGTTTATGTGTGTGGGTGTGTTTGGTTGCGTGTGGTTAAAGCACCAATCATTACCTGTCTTTCTACTACACAAACCCTGACCTGCTGCACATCATGTCGATCTGCAGTGTTGCCTATCACTCCTCAGTTTGGGCCCTGGAGCCCCGCTTCTGATGGAGAATGTTTTTGACAAGCTGTGTAGAAAACAGCCAGTCACATTTACACACAGGCTTAATGTAAACAAACATTGAGATATCTGTAAATGTTACACTTGACAAAATGCCCTGAAGGAAGATCCATTTAGGCTGTGAATAACAGCTTTGTGCTGATCAGGGACTCGTTAAGATGGATGAGAACAAAACCGTAAAGAATGTCCTGTGTTGAGAAGGGCTTTTGGAACTGGGAGTGTGTAGAAGGTTCTAGAATGCCGAGAGCTCCGAACCAAGCCATGAGGCTGAGGACGCCACACTTATCACACAGGGGGGGCGAACACAAAGAAATCCATTATGGGGGAGGGGCTGTGTGTGTGCCTCACACACACAGGATCATCTAGTATTTAAGTATTCAAGGAAACCCAATGCTACGTGCACAGTGGCATGGCTGCAGGAACAGCCTGAGCTGTCAGCAAAAATGGCTGCTGTTCCTATTAGAATGCCTCTCTTGTTCATGGTGTCACATTCATCAGAGGCTGCTGCAATCCCAGCTGTGCAGTACCTTACATACGCTCATCCAGGCAGCCGTAATTAGGCACGGTGAAGCAGCTGGATCCGTTGGTTCGAGACACCCTATTGGCTCGTTAAAACGAAGTGGAGAACGAACGAACGAGGGAGGAAGAGTAAAGATGGCGTTCGGAACCTTCCAGAGACGCTCACAGTGTTGGCTGTGATAAGATCACAGTGCGCAGGGTGGTCAAACCACGTTCACGTTTCAGAGCGTTTCCTTCGGCCATCCTACAGTCCAGATCAGTGTTGCTGACACAGCGCTGAGAAGCTTCTGTCAAGCTATCACTGTTGCAGGGGTTTAAATGGACGTGGGATCGACAGTCTAATCGCACACTGCTCAATGCAGTTCTGGTCCAGGTTCATTTATACTCATGGTCTCATATTTATTAACGTCAGCTTGGAACACCGGGGCAATTTAATTGGCAATTTCTGGAGTAAATGGTGAAGCCCCTCCAATCACTTAAGACCACACCATCAGTTCCATGTATGCGCCAGAAAAATTTGACGCATGTTGCATGTTAGTGAGCGTGTGTGTGTAATATGGAAATAAGAAGGTCCTCACCTCTGTTTGTGACTAATCCTGTTCCCTGGCAGACTGTGACCACCGCTCTGCCCTCCTAGCTGTGAAGGAGAGATACTAAGAGTTTGTCACAAACCTGTAAACATGATGAATGCCCTCAGCCCTGTGGACCGTTTGTCTATTTACTTTTGTTCTTCTGCTTCATACTGATCTATTCATTTCAGTTTTTACGCCTCTGTCTCCGGCTTTACTGCCTTCTGCTTTCTGCCACAGAGTTACAATGTGCCTGATAAGCACTTTGCACCTGGACGTATCGTTTGTCTGGTGCTAGCCCTTCTGTGAAATTATACATGTCAAACACAAGAGGACATACATACTGAAGTACACACGCCACAGAAACACACACCCATCCGCACACAGCTACAAGCACACACAACAGCAACACACACCCATCCGCACACAGCTACAAGCACACACAACAGCAACACACACCCATCCGCACACAGCTACAAGCACACACAACAGCAACACACACCCATCCGCACACAGCTACAAGCACACACAACAGCAACACACACCCATCCGCACACAGCTACAAGCACACACAACAGCAACACACACCCATCCGCACACAGCTACAAGCACACACAACAGCAACACACACCCATCCGCACACAGCTACAAGCACACACAACAGCAACACACACCCATCCGTACACAGCTACAAGCACACACAACAGCAACACACACCCATCCGCACACAGCTACAAGCACACACAACAGCAACACACACCCATCCGCACACAGCTACAAGCACACACAACAGCAACACACACCCATCCGCACACAGCTACAAGCACACACAACAGCAACACACACCCATCCGCACACAGCTACAAGCACACACAAAGGGAAACAGAAAGAGAGAGAGAGAAAGAGAGAGAGGGAGAGAATGAGAATGATAAGGGAAAGAGCAACCCTTATTATCCCCCTATAAGCAGGAACCCTCATTAAAATGCCACTTGAAGATTCTCCAGATACAGGGACTTGAGAATCCATCCACCTTTACTGCCGAGCAGAGAGATGAAGGAAGGCTGGGAGCCTAAGATGGTGTGAAGAAGGGAGGATATCACACATCAGCAGAGAGTGAGAGAAGAGCAGGAAAAGACCCAATCATTACAGACGGCCATTCTGCCATTCCTTTAAGACGGACAGATGGCCCTTGTCGTCCTGCTGTTTTCGCTGAGCTTAGTTGGGGTTTTGGGGGGGAAGATTTCAGAGGAAATAAATTGCTCACCTCATCCCCTTTCCGTTGTCTGTCGGCCCTTTCAGTAAATGAGCTCCCTCCATTTAAAACTTGGGTCACCATGACAATCATTCTTCCTGTCACTCAATAATGGCGAAAGCCTCACAGTCAGCAAGCTTAAAGTCTACAGCAGTCGGACTGGACATCAGGAGATTTCCCAAACATCCGATCCAAAGTAACGATCACAGCATAATTAAAAAAATATATAATTAATAATACACAGTTGTGAGTCTATCCGTGTGGCCGTTTTTCAGTCTCAGACCTGGTCTACAGGGCCCAGAAGGTGTCCTGCAGCATGAAGCCAGTTTGGACCTGGGCTCCAGAGGTGCTGAGGTGACTCAGAATCAGAGACGGAGGAGTACTGGGCTGGATGATCACATTAGCACAGTCATTCAGAGGAAATGTTTTGATCGATACCTGCATTTGACATGCTTCACCAGTTTATGCCATCATGGGAGAAAGAGATCAGGGCGATTTGTTTATCTCAAATGAAGCCCTTTCAAAGCAGCGTAATGAATTCCCTACCAGGAAGTGCTCCTTCTCTGTGGTTACACAGAGATAACCCTTTCTCAATAAGCCCGTGGATTTATGAGCTGAAGAGATAAACACCACGACACAGCCGGCCATGTTACTGATAATATAACTTACTACGCTAATTAATGGTCAATAAATCTATCTCTCTCTGTTTCACTGTGTCTCTCTCACTCACTTTCATTCCAAATGTCTTGCTCCAGTAACCCCCGGTGAGCCAAGCTAAACCAAGCCAAACTCATCATGGGTGTTTGTCTGCCTACTTGCCTTCTGTCCTGTTATATGTCAAACCTGTCTCTCCAATTTCCCAGCCCACTAAATACTATGTGGACAGTTCACTCCTAATCTCTGGAACACCAGTGTTTGTTTTAGAAGCCTCAATATACTCCAGCACTCTATCACAAAAAGCAGAGAGATCACTCTGTTTGAACATCTGCCTGCCAGCCCGTAAAACAGCCTATCAGCTTTCAAGCCTGCCAGCCTGCCAACGGCCCCGTAAAAACCTTTCCCAAGTGGGTGAAATCTCGCAGGTCTTCTCTATGGCTGAGGATGGATTGTGCTTAAGACTCCTTCATTGACTGGCTTTGTATTGGTAAACAAACACTGGGACTCTGTGTGTGTGTGGGGGGGGGGTGCTCAGCTGTCACCAGAGAATGCTATTGATTGGCTGTCTGGTCCACAGGAAATGATTCAGTTTCTCAAACAGCACAGCTAAGCCCACATGGTTTGCCCTTAATAAATGAGGTGTGACATGAGTGCGGTCTGACCTGGTCTGATCTTGGTTCAGCCTTCTGTGCTGCGCTGCCAAACAGGAGCATGGAAGCACAGGGAAGAAATCAGAACCTGCTAGGCCAGCCAGGCAAAGCCTTCTACATGACCCAGCCAGGACACACAGGTAAAAGATTGAACAAGGTCACACCTTACTATAGTGTACATAAAAATAATAAATGCGATGTATAAAAAGGGTCCTTAAAGTTAATTTCCACTCAAAATGAACATTGAACAGTTAACTTCCCATCTTGTCATGTTTTTCTCTGAGGAGTTTCTGTTTCTGTCACAGCAGATAATGAGGATCCTTTTTTCCATGTTGGGTGAATATGAAAATCACTCAGCACTCTTTCGTTCAAAGGTGCGTTTTGATGATTCGGTTTCCTCGGTCAGACATCCATTTGGCAGAGGAGAGCGTAAATATGCGTCCACCTGTCCTGTTATTTCAACTAGCTCACACAACATCCTTTTATCACTATTTACTCCCCAGCCACATACTGGGAGACAAACTATCTTGGCAATGCAGGTCCAGCTTCTTTTTTTAGTAGAACACATTACCACAGGTCTTAAATGTCTTACTAAGACAGAATTTGTGGGAAACAAAGTCTTAAAAGGTTTTCTAAGTTATAATGCAATGTAGAAACGGATTACCAAACAACAAAATATATTATAAAGTATGTTTATGTATTTTGCAACTGGTTCCTTAATTCTCAGACACAGAAATAGCTAATTTGGGAGATTAAAACTGTTATCTGCACACCTACACATGGCAGAAGAACAAATAAGCACCACGTTTTACAACCAACTGCCTTCATTTCAGTCCTTCACGTTTCAATAAATCACACATTTACCCTCAAAACTAAAAATCTGTTTAGTTTACTGTAAGTCGCTTTGGATAAAAGTGTCTGCTAAATGAATAAATGTAAAAGTACCTCCCTAAATAATGGCAGTACCTGCACCAATCTGCTTTCAAATGACCGTCAATCTCAATAGCAGCAATTCTTTCATTTGTTGTTTAAAGCGTGAACTTTTACTGCCTTTAATTTAATGGAGAAATGTATCTACAGAAGATGAAATATCCACCTAAACTAATTTCCTTCTATTACCTGCCAATAACAGAAGCAACAGGTTCAGACATCTTCTTTCATCACAGTGAAACTAATCTCAGACTTTAATAACATCTCACTCTATGCATAAACCCACACTCAATGTACTTTAATGTCTAGAAACCAATTATACTGAAGAAACTTCATTTTATGAACTTCTGATGTGAGTGGAATATGAAATATCAAACTAGTTCCACAAAGCCAGACTTTCAATGTGTGATCGTGTCCCACTTCACAAATCTCTGGGATTCTAACACTCACCATCCATTAGTTTACCGTAGAAGTTATCTGAAAAGCCTGACCTGAATGTTTATCAGGATGTGAGCTGAGTGAACGAGGTATAGTGAGGCTTAAAAAAGCCCTCATCCTTCTACCTGATGCTACCCAGTGAAGCCATCCAGATACAGACTCTCATCCAGGTCAGTGGGAAGCAGTTTGGGGTCAGTTCTGATTTGGATCTGGGTCTCTTTTCCCGTCTGGGCCCCCTGGAGGAGGCCTGCTGTCCAAGCACCCATCATGCAGTCCTCATAGCACCCATCCCACAGTCCTCAATGCCTGAAGTGGAGCTAAGCAGACTGTAGGGGCCTAACCCACACACAGGCAACCTCTGTGTCATAGACCTGCCAGTCTCAGACATCTCCAGGGCCATGTCCTAAATGTGTGTTTCATGTTTGAATGACCTGTTCTCTCACATTTCTCTGTACACACACCCCTCTCTCTCTCTCTCTCTCTGTCTCTCTGTCTCTCTGTCTCTCTCTCTCTCTCTCTCTCTCACAGTCTCTCTCTCTCTCTCTCGCTCTCTCTCTCTCTCTCTCTCTCTCGCTCTCTCTCTCTCTCTGTTTCTCTCTCTGTCTCTCTCCTCCCCCCTCTCTCTGTCATAGATACAGTATACCCTGGGCAGCCCCATGGTTCAGTGGTAGGATTCTTGCCCATCATGTGCGGGCCGGGGTTTTGATTCCTGGCCAAATGCACCTGCAAGTTCCCCACTGTGGGACTGATAAGGGGTAATCTTTCTTCTTTCTTTTTTTACTCATCCCATATCCTAAAGGTGCTTCCAAAGCAGCTAAACAACAAGTTAACAACTGCATGGATAGAACTCAAACTAGTACACAGAGTACATCAAAGTGCATGTTGCTGTGAGTCATGATCTCGAGATTGGCACTAATAGTTTTAATGGCTCCATTTACCATTATTCTGGGGAGACAGAAATGCCCTCCCCCATCTCATCCATGAGTCTGTAGAGTTGAGTCAGACAAAGCCCACACAGCCTGATGCAACAGGAGAGTCCAGCACAGTTCAACACAGTTCAACACTGTTCAACACAGGGTGACACAGCCAAGAACAGCCTGACAGAGCACGCCTGTTTGAGGTCACATGTCCACGCACAGTCTGACCCTGCCTGATAGACAAACACCCCATAGTCGAACCTCACCTAAAAAAATAAATAAAAAAAAACATGCGTGAAAGAAAGAAAACAAGTTTCGTCTTGCAGTTGGGTTCGATATTTGCCGGAAAGCTAAACCTATACTAGGGCAAAATAAAACCCTTTAGAATGAAACAGTGATATGCGAGAACGTGCAGAGCAAATATAAATGTTTGATCTACGCCACACTCATGAACAAGGCATCTGAACCTTGGAAGGGCAATCTATTTGAAGAGCTCTTCAATATTGCTTTGTTGTTAAGGCTGGCTCATTGTTATGACAGTCTCAGGGATTTTCACGAAAAACATGATTTTCAAGCAGGTCAGGGACCCTATCAGTCTTGATGAGCACATCTGGATATTCAAACAGACTGTTTGAGAAGCAACATTGAGAACATGCAGATCTCAGTGTCAAACCAATTAACAACAAACCATCTAATAATGTATCTACCTCTGAGATGACCGTGCCCTTGGGAGAGCTATTTTAGGGTAAGTCCAACTAAGATAGTCCTTCCTGTTTTCCAATTCACACCTCTGCATGGTGAGAATGAAAAAACCCAGCCAGGACACCCCCGTGTCAGCCTTAGAGGTCTCATGGGAGTGTGTGTCACGTGTGCAGGACGTTGTGTGCTTCTGTGTGTGTGTGTGTGATGTGTGTCGGACACTTGAGCGCTTCCCTGTGTGTGTATGATATAGGTGTGTATGATGTGTGTCGGACACTCATGCTCTTCCCTGTGCGCGCGCGCGTGTGTGTGTCGGACACTCATACGCTTCCCTGTGTGTGTGTGTGTGTGTTCACTACGGTTCCTGCAGCATATCAGTCACACCCCTGGGAGGAGGAAGGGCTTCACATATCTGTGGCAGAGCTCTCGCTGTTCCAGAGAAGAGACAGACGACTGGAGGACAACAGCCTGAGGCCGTGTGCAGACACAGCACTGCCCTTAACGACAAACTAAAGGTCAGGTTAGCACATTCTAGACAGGCAGTCAGGGGACGGCCCTGAGATACAATGGAGCATGATATTAAGACAGCGCCAGGTTGCCCAAAGCAACTGACTGGGCTGGTTCACTGGTCCAGAAAGAAAGTTCCGGAGAGGATTCTTTTTTTTTTCTTTCAGCGTAAATATCCGGTGGCCGTCTGACCGAGAGAACTTCAGGTGACATGAAAATATTCTAGACGAGTTCTTGGTTTGTGTAAAGCGTGTAGAGTGTGACCATGCTCTTCCCTGCTGCTCTCCCTTCCAACAGTAGGCCAGCAGTGCCAAGGAGGAGACTGACCTCTGGAAGTCTCACTGGATTAATCCACAAAGCTACGCTAAATAAACACATTAAACTGTGACATCCATGTCCACCCCCTCCTCTCCTCTGGACTTTCTCCGCACCTCCCCTTCCCTTCCACACCCACACGCATCTCTCCTCTATCCTCCTCTCCTACCCTCTCTCTCTTTCTCTCTATTTTCTTTTCTTCTTCTTCTTAATGTTTTAATGTCTCTCTTTACTCGACATAATTCGGAACCCAAGCTGAAGTGTGTACCGTAGCTTAGCTGGGTCAGGACCACTGTTACCATAGTAATAGTCCGAACCAGCAGGTGCAGCGGGAGCTCACTGGCATTAAATCGATTTCTTCCAGTGCCTCGCAAGGACTGCCATGTCTCCCCAAACCGAGCAGAATTCAATTCCCCCAGTCATGAGTCTTCAATTAGTAAAAAAAAAATCCAAAAGTATATTACCCTGTGACTTTTCTCCATCCATTTCAAAAGGAGATTAGCCACGGAAATGACTTCCCTCCACAATAATAGAACGTATTAAAAATGAAAAGGGGGAAAAAAGAAGATCGTTTCGGGGCTTTCTGTCCTCCCGACAGAGGCAGCTCTCGGCCCAGTTACCGACAGGCAGACAGAAAGGTGGTGACCGTGGATTAGTCCCATGAGTCCTCCATAACTTCCATACCTCCTTGTGATGAAGTCCAGCTGTAACACTAAGAACCAGCCAGCCTACAGCGCCCACGTTTGCTTAATTTAATCTTTAACTTGATACTTTAGGAGGAGTTATAGATTTACACTGAGTATGCTCAATTTGAAAAAAAGGATTTGAATGTAAATAATCATAGATGAAGTAAATCCAATAGCAATATTCTCTGTGTAAAAAAATATAATCTTTACACTCTCATTACTGAGAACGATTTTGAGTTTCACATGTGAAGAACATGAGTGCCCCACGTTCCCGATGGGAGCGCCGAGGAAAGGAGCTGAAAATGAGAGGCAGTGACTTGTGACTTCTCCCCCATTCCAGCAGCTCCCCAGATGAATGTGAATGACCTGTGGTCCTCCCTGGAGACCCGGTCCTTTGATACAGTGAGATGTAATGATCAGTCCACTCAGAAAACAGACCAGGAGGAGACAGAATATACGGATACCATAGGGACTGAGGTCTGTGAGAGATTCTACAAGATGGCAGACCGCGACATAGTGTGTTTGTGTAGAGGACGGAGTCAATATTCCTGAAACTGAAGCACACAACTATTAATCTTAAATTGCAATTCTCCAGAGTTACTTCTTAGTCTAATCATACGTTCTGACATTAATCGAGACTGTGACAGAGAGATCTGTCATTTGAATTAATTCATTTAGCAGACGCTTTTATCGAAAGCGACTTCCAAGAGAAGCGGAAACGAACTTCTTTCCAAGAGAAAAGAACATAGGTCTCTGATCTTAACAAGAAGCCTGCCTCAGAAGCACCTGCAGCCTTGGTAGCTGTATATTCTATTTAGAGTATTCTACATTCTACAGCTCTCTCTCTCCAATTACAAAATTGGTACCCAGCTGCATACTTCAGAAGGAATATCTATCCATCTAATATGAACCAGGGGTATTGGTATAATGGAAGCCATTTGGGTTACCCTTTTGGGTTAAACCACAACAAGCCATTCCAAGCACAGTCTCCAGTGGTTAGAGCTCAGGCTTCAGTGGAGTGGTTCCACCTGCACAGCACAGAGCTTCACTGGTCCACCCTATCTCCAACAGAGCTGGTCAAGCCTTTCATCACACCACAATGGACGGGCCCTCATGGCAGGTAACTGTAATTGCGGGGGAATGTTTCACCCTTTCAGCTCTGCGGGTGATGGTCCTCACCTGTTCTGGCACAAACAGGGGCTGACTGGAGCCTCCTGTGAAGGGCTTCTGTTCCAGCCCAAAGCCACGTTGACCAGTGCTAGCAGCGGTCAAGCAGTTCCCTACCACAATGAAGACGAATTCATGGATGGGACGGAAGGACCTCAGCCTGCCTCCGTCGCCTGCTTTTTCTTTGTCATCTCTGGGTGAGGACGAGCCGATGGAGATCCCCTGCACAGCCCACCTTCGAGGAGCCCGTCGAGGGCCCGCCAGGGGCAGAGAAGGCAGAGAAGCAAGGTGTCAAACTAGTCTTATCCAAACATTTATATTTGACAATAAAGAAGAGTATATCGCTCCAAATATAAGCCTGTGATTCATGGTGATGCTGCTCTACATTACACATGCAGATCTGCTGACAGAGTGGGACTGGTTTGGATACTAGCATGTTTTTAGAACGTACTACAATATGAGGAAAGAGAAGCGCTTGACGTTAGAGGACCAAGGTCACACAAGCCATGCTGGCGTCTCCATATTTCTTTGAGGTTGCTGCTACAGCTTGCCTGCGATCCCTTGTGTTGAGTGTTGTAGTTCTGTAATGGTGAAGTACATTTCTGACAGGCACAGAGTGTCTGTGTAATCTGCTCTCCTCGACCTCACAGAACCTCCCCCTGTTTGATCAGCCCTGCCTTCCAGCCACTGGTAAATGTTGGCATTAGCATTTTGGCATTTCCACTGTTTGTGCATTGGTGTGAGAGCTTGGATGCGTCACACGGTTTAGGCAGGCTGCTCATTCAGAGCTTTTGAGAGATTGCGGGATGATTTGTACAGGAGACGTTTTTTTTGCTTTCACTTGTGAAATCCCCTTTAATTAACAGAATAGTTAGAACCCAATAATCAGTGTGAAAAGTACTCTCACTGGATACAGCATGCACGGAGCAGGCCTTTATAGGGGTCACAATCCCATTCAACTGATCTTATTACGGTCAGTGCCATTTCATTACATCAGGAGCCATTCTGAAACCTAATTTTCTTCCGTTTCTGATGGAGTCCACCATCCACAGCTTCTAAGACCAGTTAGGAATGATAATTCAATCTCGGGGGCTCTCTGATTCCTTAGAGAGATGGAGGAAGAGCGAGATAAAGGGAACGAGAGAGGGAGGGCAGTGAGGGAACTAAAGTGGGAGAAAATACACAGAACAATCCACCCATGGGAGACGGATTACGTTCCATCATTGGTCCAACCACAAACATTTGAATCTCCGACAGACGGAGTGCTTACAGCACCAGCCCTGTTGTACAATCTACAATTTCTTTCTGGTCTGTGAGTGGCTAATTATACACAAGAGACAACACAAACACAAGCACAAACACAAGCACGAACACGAGCGGTTTGATGGTTGGAGCCAGCACACCATTTCCATCTCTGTCCTGGAATGAGAAATTCCGGTAAGAGGAGCACTCA
Source organism: Neosalanx taihuensis (assembly GCA_030340665.1). NCBI lineage: Eukaryota > Metazoa > Chordata > Actinopteri > Osmeriformes > Salangidae > Neosalanx > Neosalanx taihuensis. The sequence continues at coordinate 5,192,089 of CM059298.1, forward strand.
GCGACCTGCTGGCTGTACAGGCAGGCCTCTTCAGGAGGCTGCATGCTGGGACTGCGTAGGTGTGCGTGAACTCTGAACCTCTTCTCCCCGTGTGTGGGAGGCGGATGAGCGGAAACCCCCCCCCCCCCCCCCCCCCCCCGGAGAACTTTGTTAATCAACTCGATTACACACAATGCAGGCAGGGAATTATAGCATGAGGTGTAATTAGCAGTTGAGTGATGTGCCGGATCTCAAGAGTAGTCAGAACTAGGAGGAACTGTAAAGGTCACAGGCTGGTACAGCCACAACACCACACACTGGCTAAGCATAGGGGCTCTCTTTCTCTCTCTCTCTCTTCTCTCTCTTTCTCTCTCTCTCTCTCTCTCCTCTCTCTCTCTTTCTCTCTCTCTCTCTCTCTCTTTCTCTCTCTCTCTCTCTTCTCTCTCTTTCTCTCTCTCTCCCTCTCTCTCTCTCTCTCTCTCTCTCTCTCTCTCTCTTCTCTCTCTTTCTCTCTCTCTCCTCTCTCTCTCTCTCTCTCTCTCTCTCTCTCTCTCTCTCTCTCTCTCTCTCTTTCTTTCTCTCTCTTTCTCTCTCTCTCCCTCTCTCTCTCTCTCTGCTTCTAGTAACTACAGTTTTCCTTTTCATCAGCAGGTGTATGTTAAAGAGCTCGATTCACATTTCTAATTGTCCTCCAGACCGAAAGCTTTTGGTTGCGTCCTACTTTTTCTTTTTTCTACTGGCTTTTTGTGCCCGTCATCCGCTTGAATGCAGCACCTTGGGGGGGGGGGGGTGTTCGTGCCCACTCCTGTCGAAGCACAGGAACATGCTGCTCAGTCACACTGGATTCTCTCATGTTTTTCATCTGCCAGCTGTCTGCCCAATGACAGCCAATACACAAATCCTTTGAAGTGTGAAGCACCAGTGTTCGGCTGGGCTCAAGTACAGGCTGAAATGCTTCTACGACCATGTGGAAAAACTGGTCTCCACGTTTTGTTTTCTAATCCATGACTCGCACTCGAAGTACGTTTTCCGCAGGATGGATTTTGTTACGGAGAGGTGAACATGTGCCGTGGGACATCGCAGTGACTCAGTGAAGGAGGCACGCGTGCATGAAAACACATCAACTTGTTCCTTTCCCAATCACGCTAACACAGTTAACCATCCTCATTGCAGTTACCTCATGTATCCCTCGCTGGTCACTGCCACTACCACTCACATCTTCTCCGCTCATACCCGTCTACTGTATTTTAATGCTTCGCTCTACCAATTTGCTTCATTAAGGACGGCGGGCACAGAACATAATGTACTGCCTTCACGGAACAGACCAGCCTCATTAAATGAACAATAGGATACATAAATAAATAAGATGTGTGAGGGTTAACATGGAGTTGAATCAATTTTACATGCAGAGAAACAAACCGCTTCACGTTATTTAAGGTTAATGGACAGTAATGTGCATTAGCATCCCACTACATAACACTAGATCTGCACTGTACCCGCTGCACGTTTCTCCCTGTGGCCCTACAGTCAGGGTGGTGATGTAACGAGAAGGTGAGGTTGACCCTTATTCTGTATCCATTAGCACACGTCCAGAACATTGTTAGTGTCTTGTCAACCATGGAAGGTGTCCAGGAGCCAGACAGACAGTCAGGGTCTGTTAGAGTCTCCTCCAACGTACACGACCACCCTGGGCAACGCTTGGATCCTCTGAAAGCACGGAGGCGGCAGTGATTTGGATGACGCCAGCAGGATGTACAGTTCGGTACATCCACTTGACACTTCAGCGTTTATGAGAGAGGGGGAGCTTCACGTGTAGCAAGGCACGTGGCCGTCTGTGTCTTATCCACTGCGATACGACCGGAACAGCGCACCAATACATTCACTCGTTCATTAGTCTCTTCTGCGGCGTGAGCCTGAAGGACTCCCTCTTGTCCAGGCCTCGTTCTGAAGGACGCTCTTCAAAAGGACTCGGAGAAGCGGGAACACAGAGTCTAACTTGTATCTCCAATTTCGGCTCCAGCAGACAGGCTCCTTGATAGGAACACACCCCTCTCTGTTCTCATCTGATTAGGGATCAGGAGGCAGACCATTCCCTCCCCCTTTCGCTATGAAGGACTGAGATAATCATACGTTTTCATTCAGTCGCCACAAAATCAACCTGGTCATCAGGGTAGCATGATGGGATGGACAGACAGGGAACATGCTAAAGAGGACTCACAAATACCAGGGTGAGGAGACCATGAGGGCTGATTATTTGAAGAGCTTGCATATAGAACTGCACCTAAAACCAACTCGAACCATCAAGGAAAATAATTCTCATTGAGGAGAAATGGAAGAAAGACAAAGGCATCCTTGGATGCCAGTTAATGAACAACAACTAAGCCTAGGAAATAGGCCCAGGAAACCATTCACCGCAAAGTGAGAGCGCTCTGGCTATAACTCAAGCCTCAAGGGTGATGGACTGCAGACAGCGTAGTTCATTAGCAGGTTTGACGGCTGGAGTGCAGCGTTGGTCTTCAGCATGTCTGATTCATGGAGAAGAAACAACAAAGGTCCAACTTGAGAAGCAGCAGAGAAACCAGGCTGTCCTTGACTCTGACACTTTAAAACGACAGTGACTAATGTTTTCTTACAGCCAGGAGTCTTGAGGGATTAGAGTCCCATTTGAGACCACAGTGCTCATGTCACCTAACCCTGGTCTGCTCCAAGTCTCTCCAGAGCTCACCGGAAGCATTTAACTGGGTTTCTGCTCCATCCAAAGGGGGAAAGGGAACATGTTTAGTTCATCCACCAAGACAGCAACCACACACACTTTAAACGACTATTACATTTACACAGATGGGACTTCCATCACAGCATGGCCCCCTCTGTAAATAATGTCAGCCATCATTTTCATTTCCCATATGCACTGTGAGGGCATTCAGCACGCAGAGAGGACAATCACAACAAAAGCACACAGTCAACCATTCAAGCTGTGCTTGCTTGACTAAGGAGAGGCTGAGAAGTCGATGCGAAGGGTAATGGCAATTCAGATATATGGAACCATTTGCTTTTAAGTGCTTTTACCTGGTCTCAGGACCCCTCACAAATATTAGAGACAGAGAGAAAGGCATGTTGGGTACGCAGATACGAAGGAGGAGACCGTCTGATTACAGAGCCGGAGCTTTACAATAGGCAGGCAAGCTCTCCCTCCACGCCATAATACTGTGATCAGGTCGGCACCCCATGGATGACTCACCACTGTTATCTGGAAAGGTGGGGTGAGAGAGAAGTAGAAAGATGGGGGGGTGGGGTAGAAAGGCAGGGGAGAGCCTAGCGAAGAGAGGGTGAAGGTGGGTGGGTGAGAGAGAACAAGGAAGAAAGTGAGAGAGCAGGGAGGAGGGGGAGGGAGACATCATGTATGGAGGTCGGAAGGTGGTGTTGGGGTTGGGGGACGGGGGGGGGGGGGGGGGGACGGGGGGGGGACGGGGGGGGGGGTACAGGGGCCTGCCGGCTAAAGAAAGATGTGAGATTATCACCGGCAGAGCAGTGAGTGAGTGAGTGAGAATGAAAGACAGATAGAAAGTGAGAATGCGTGATGGAAGAGAGGACATGGGACCTCTGTCCCAAGTGTGAACAACAGACAGCTACTCTGACAGAAGATTAGCAGACGCCACTCTGCCATCACGCCCCCGTGACGTTCATCAGTGTGAGACGATGACAACAGCGCAGCCCTCAGACGTGCCAGGAAGTGGATGGCACTGTGCAGAGAGAGGGTGTCTGATGTGTCCCTATAGAAACACTCTAATCAGTCTGGCTCTATTCTGTGTGAGTGCTGGCTTCAACTGTGGATGTTCCCTCTGTATTGAGGCTTGAACGGAGCAGAATGGAAGGTTTTGAATCTGATTTAGTCTACTCACAGAGCCACCTCTCATTGAGGACCAGGGGGGAGAGGGGGGAGGGTCCTGTAGCTGGTTATGAAAAAATGCAGGGTTGTGTGTGGGGTTGGGAGAGAGACAACAAAAAGCACACACACACACACAAACCGACCCATACACAAACACTTCCTGGTGCGAGTGCCTAGAAAACCTAATGGAAACGTTTACTCGAAACAGTTTTTTGATGATTCCGTGCAAGCACCACTGGGATTTAATAAAGCTGTTTATTGACTGTCCAACCTTACGTACAGTTCAATTGAAATGATATACGGTGGAGGAACACAATTAGTTCCAGGAGCAGGAGGATGGATTGTGGTTATTTACAGTACTCCTACAGTGGCCTCACGTTCCTGCAGGAGATAAACAGGACTGGCTGGGCCACTGACTGAGCACTGTGGGCTTTAGCTAATGAACCTGCTGTGGTCTAGGGTGTCGTAAATCTCAATAAGCTTATCCGGTAAACAGGCAGAGACATCCTATGAGCGTGTGGATGTGGACAGGGCATATTCATGCTGTGGTCCATGTCCAGAGTGGAGACTTCACGGCGGGGCCAGATGGAATCCATAACAGCGAGGATGTGATGCTGGGGCCAGGGCCAGGGGCCGCGGGGGGGGGGGGGGGGGGGGGGGGGGGGGGGGGGGGCTCCCTGGATTAAATACCATTACTCTACCTCTATCACCAAACTCCCGCTGAGCAGAGAGGCAATACCTTCAGCTAGTGACCGGGCTGAAAGAAAACCGTGCTATCCATAGATAGGCGAAAATACCCAGGCTCTCTATCATTAACCTGGAAATAAGATGGCTCTCACCATTCTGTTCCAGAAAGAATGAAAAGGCCTTTTCACATTGTCGTTTGTCAAATCTTTGAAGGGAACAAAAGAACACCCATCTTTTCTTTTAAACTGCTTGTTGGGGTGGGGGGGGGGGGGGGGGGGGCGGGTGGGTGGGTGGGGTGTTAGACATTTCAGCTGCTGGCACCATTTAAGTCCTTGAAACGTCAGTGTGATCACTTGTCATACTCGAATAAGAAACAGCTGTCTGTATACATCCCCCAGCATGTTGTGATTTGTTTACTGAGAGGATGTCGCTGGCGAGGGCAGCTCTGTGTGTTCTGTGTTGTTGTTCCAGACTGCGTGGCTACAGTGAGGGGCCTCCGTGCCACGCCCCATCACCGTCTTCATCGCCAGGGGAACAGCTGCAGCAGGTGAAAGCGGGGCCACAGGAAATTAGAAGTGGGACAAGATAAGACCCTACATTCATCTGATACTGTTCCCTGGCAACCCTTACGCCATGAAGTGTGCAACATAACAAACTAAAGACTGCGTGGGAACAGGCAGCGGCTGATTGTCAGCAGCAACAGCAGCCAGTCTTCTCCAGACTACTAGTGACTGCAATGTGCAGTGCATTCTGAGGCTTCGCACTACCGACACGTCCATACACACAAACCAAATATAAACAAAATAATGGCTGTCGAGTCTAGTCCTATTACAGTAAATATGCAGATACAGTAGTGTCGATTTTTTTTTTTTTTTACCAATCCTCTCGTAGATTATTTGCATTTCTTGTTTTGTTTGTAAATTTGGATTAAGATTCATTTGCAATATTTATGTATTTGGGATTCTTTGGTTTCCTTTTGTTAGAGAGAAACACCCCCCAGCGTTCCTTTTCTAATGCTGCTTCTTTAACAAAGCAGTTTGGTGTCCTGCAGAACTCTATTCCACAAGCGTCACAGGCTGATAGGAAGTGAACATTTGTAAACACAATTTATTGCATCAAGGCATAACAAATAGTTGTTGCTAGGTTTTTTTTTTTTTTTTTTGGGGGGGGGGGGCTAACGGTACTGGAGAAATGACTTTCTGATTCCACATTATATAATGTGATGTTAATCTCTTGGTTGGATGTGGCTATGCTCTAAATCATCAATATTCCAGAACAGCACTTCAACACAGCACTGCCGGAGAGCTATCTAGCACACGGCCTGACTTTTTTCAGGCATCAGTAGAAACCGATAACGTTTAATTAAAAGCATCCATCGTAGCAAAACACAATGAAAATCAAACGCACGTCAGATATACAAGTCCATTCAAAACATTCCAGATTTCAATCTCACTCAAGCTTGGCTTGTGATGAAAGATATCAAAAGAGTTGATACATAACAACAGTCCATTTCTCTTATCCTGCCCCTGTCACAGCTCGGCAGGGCTGTTACATTCGGTGCAATATAGCAAATCCATCTCTTTGTCCAGCGTATGTATTTATTCAAGCCTTTTATTCTCTAAGTCACCCATCGCCACATGAAAGGGAGCGATCGGAACACGGGGCAGGCTGCATGCAGAGTGCATGGTGTGGAAAACCACCTCTCTGAAAACAGAGGAGAGGGACGGCACTGGAAAGGTCATGTGCCACCTCGTACACATCTAATACAGCGCATCACTCTGGTAGAGAGAGAGAGAGAGAGAGAGAGAGAGAGAGAGAGAGAGAGAGAGAGAGATTAATAAGCAGCATTACTCATGTGAAATCACACTTTACTCATTAGACCCTAATGAAGGGGGAGGATTTAGCCAGAGGACTTCAGGGTCAACACACACGAGCGTGAAAAAAAAGACGCTCCCAGAATAACAAGTCTGAGTGTGCGTGGGTGCGTGAGTGCACATGCGCGTGAGTGCGTGTGCACGTGTTAAAACAACCTAACCAAGGACATTTGTTTGTAGTCAAGCTGTTGACAGGCTCCCTGACTGATCTTTGGTGTCTGAAAAATAGACACAGGTAATTAATCCAGCCCAACCTGGTCACCTCGACCATAAGCGGTGGGTCTCGAAAGGGATTTCCACGCGGTGGATCATTAGGGAAGCACTTTGCTCGCATCGCAGTGTGACTGAGGAAGAGCCCTAAACGTCTTCAATCTCGTACTTCCTGGCAAGGTGGCAGGTGGCTCCATCATGGCACAGTCTGTCCAGGGCGTGGCCCTGCCCCAAGGGGAAGGAGAGGAGCGCTGTTTTAGTAGCAGCTGTTGTTGTTGTTGTTGTAATTGCGTTGTCAACAGGTTGGAGTGTTGAGGGTTGTTGGTGCAGCACTGGGTCATCCAGCATGTAGAGAGCGTGTCAGGTGTCACTTTAATTGGATACAGTACGGCACGGAACATTGACTGGAGAAAGGACAAAATGGACACTAGCAGGTGTTTTCTTTCAGTCAGGTGTGTGTTTATGTTTGTCTGTTTTCTTTCTGGTGTCAGTAAGGATGTGTTATGTCTAAGAAAGAACGAGGATACCGCTTAACAAGACACACGAAGGAAAGACCTCCGTCGACAAGGTGAACCAGGCAGAAGCTTCCGGATTCAGACCTCGTGAAAAGCTTCCGATTGAGTTTGGCTCCTGTTGTAAACTTTTTTTCCCATCTCTGACCTTTTCGTCGCTGACTCATGCGAGGTTTTGACAATCAGACAGATCTGCGTGGAGAGCACAGCTGGAGGTCTTTCCGCTGAGGAGATGGGCTGGAAGTGGGAGATGGGGGTGGGAGGTGTGGAGGATGTCAGCTGTGAAGGAGCGCTGATCAGTCCCAGAAACACACACACACACACTAACATGACAGGAAAAGAGATGTTCGGTGGCAGCCCTCTCAGGCCTTGTAAGCTGCTTCACAGTCAGATCAAACTTAACAACAAAGCCAGTGATAACATTGTCCCAAGAAAACACAGACGTCCGCTCAAGCTTGGGGGACACAAGCTTCTTATCGGCATGGTGACTGTCTAGTTCCCTTCTTCATCAGGACAGAGGAATCCTCGAACATCTAAACCAGATACGCTCACTCAGGGATTTCTAGGAATGAAAGAAAGGGGGGGCTTAGCCCCCTATGGATGTGTAATGAAAACATACAAACCAGAAACACACTCACATATGTAGGGCTTCAGCCCTCCTAAAACAGGGCTAACGACGCCCCTGCGCTCACTGCTGTTACCCCAGACAAACCACCACACACAGACCACCTTGGTCACTGCGTTTTCTCCTCTTTATCCAGTCCACGCCTCCACCTGTACACACCTGGAGGGTGATGCGGTCTCAGTGGGTGCAGCCAACCGAGCACTCATTAAGCCCCCACCATCGTCTCTCTCTGTTTATCTCTGTGTATTTTTCCTTTTCCCCGCTCTTCTCCAGTCTCTCTCCTCCCTCTCCTTTCCTTTCCCCTCTTCTCCAGTCTCTCCCCTCCCTCTCCTTTCTTTTCCCCTCTCTTCTCCAGTCTCTCTCCTCCCTCTCCTTTCCTTTCCCCTCTCTTCTCCAGTCTCCCTCCTCCCTCTCCTTTCCTTTAATGACAGGGCAGCATTGACAGGTCTTGCAGTGGGTAAGGCAGCAAGCCCATGTGACCAAGACAGCCCCCTGCAGTTGGCCAGCACAAGCCCAGGGCAGGACTAAACCTGTTACACAACATCTACTCTCTGATGACTAGGAACAAACTGGCTGTGTGTGTGTGTGTGTGTGTGTGTGTGTGTGTGTGTGTGTGTGTGTGTGTGTGTGTGTGTGTGTGTGTGTGTGTGTGTGTGTGTGTGTGTGTGTGTGTGTGTGTGTGTGGGTGAATGCACTCATGCAAATCCTGATCTCTTTATTGGGAGAGTGAGGGCTCTCTGCTGTGAATAGGTTGGCGTGCCAGCACACCCGCAGGCCCCCTGTCATTTCCCATCATGCAATGCTTTTGGGGAGGAGGGTCGACAAGGGTTGATTTTTCCCCATTACCACAGTAGCCCTCTGAGGCTCTGTGTCTGCAGATATCACTGTGGATATGTCATATCCTGAGGCTGGGGATATGATTAAAAAGGCTCTTTGGCACAGGTGAGTGGAAGAATGAAGGAATTAAAGGATCCTTCAAAACCAACAACCATTCAATGTTCATTGTTTACACCTTCCTTCCACACAAAATACTGTGTTTGTGCAAATTTACATGGCGAATAAACAAATGCTGATTCTGATCCAACCATCTTATTGAACATCTCCTATATGCTTTCAGTAGACACACAACACAACTGTGTTAACCGTGTCATTTTCTTCCTGTGTTAACCATGTAATTTCCTCCTGTGTTAACCATGTAATTTCCTCCTGTGTTAACCATGTCATTTCCTCCTGTGTTAACCATGTCATTTCCTCCTGTGTTAACCATGTCATTTCCTCCTGTGTTAACCATGTCATTTCCTCCTGTGTTAACCATGTCATTTCCTCCTGTGTTAACCATGTCATTTCCTCCTGTGTTAACCATGTCATTTCCTCCTGTGTTAACCATGTCATTTCCTCCTGTGTTAACCATGTAATTTCCTCTTGTGTTAACCATGTCATTTCCTCCTGTGTTAACCATGTCATTTCATCCTGTGTTAACCATGTCATTTCCTCCTGTGTTAACCATGTCATTTCCTCCTGTGTTAACCATGTAATTTCCTCCTGTGTTAACCATGTCATTTCATCCTGTGTTAACCATGTAATTTCCTCCTGTGTTAACCATGTCATTTCCTCCTGTGTTAACCATGTCATTTCATCCTGTGTCAACTGTGTCATTTCCTCCTGTGTTAACTATGTCATTTCATCCTGTGTTAACCATGTCATTTCCTCCTGTGTTAACCATGTCATTTCCTCCTGTGTTAACCATGTCATTTCCTCCTGTGTTAACCATGTCATTTCCTCCTGTGTTAACCATGTCATTTCCTCCTGTGTCAACTGTGTCATTTCCTCCTGTGTTAATCATGTCATTTCCTCCTGTGTTAACCATGTCATTTCCTCCTGTGTTAACCATGTCATTTCCTCCTGTGTTAACCATGTCATTTCATCCTGTGTCAACTGTGTCATTTCCTCCTGTGTTAACCATGTCATTTCCTCCTGTGTTAACCATGTCATTTCCTCCTGTGTTAACCATGTCATTTTCTTTCTGTGTCAACTGTGTCATTTCCTCCTGTGTTAACCATGTCATTTCATCCTGTGTCAACTGTGTCATTTCCTCCTGTGTTAACCATGTCATTTCATCCTGTGTCAACTGTGTCATTTCCTCCTGAGCTCCTGGCAGCTGACTTGGTGCCAGAGCTGGGTTTTTTTCCTTCTAGATATCAAATCAGGATTTTAATAGTCAATGCCGTCGCCTCAACAATTATTTAAATCAGGGAAGTGCCTGTCTGAAACAACACGCTGCTTTTCCCTCTAATCAGCCTCTCCAGCAGGCTCCCCCCCTCCCCCCCACCACCCCCCTCCTCCCCCATTCCCCTCCCCCGTTCTGCATCGTTCCTCTTCGCTCCACCTCTGAGGTGATTCACCCTGTCTCTTGGTTGGTCAAGCATCAAATAAATACTGCATGGAAAACGCCTATACTGCAAAATGGGACTGGAACAGATGTCAACACCTTCTACTGGAGTGGAAGTGGAACTGCCTCTGCCTCCATTAGCGTTACATTTCTGGAGTCGAGGCCGGAGCGAAATGTTAGCCTTTCACTTTGACCAATTACTGTAAAGAGTAGGTTTGGCAGCGTAAGAGCAGGTTATTACGACACACATATACGTCACATTAACGTATAGCACATACATTGGTAAAAAAAAAATCATGTTTGCTGGTCCTCTTGCTCATTATCTTACACCTTGTGAAAAATGTGTGTATGAACGCTGACAGGTTTTAGAGCTGCACCACTGCAGTAAAGGATCTGTCTATCTCTCCCTGTCTCCCTCTCACTCACTTTCTCTCGCTGTCTTCAGTCGGACCATATTTCCTGGATGTGAGACAGGCTGGGAGATCATCCCTGAGTAGACAACAGTCTCTCCAAGCCCAGCTAAGCTGCACAGCCAACCCTAAGATGTTCTCACTTAGCCTGGGAACACAGACCATGAGGGCTATTGGAGGGAAAGTCAAACGTTCATAAAAATCTTGTCAGGTTTCCTCATTTTAAACCCCCCCTTCCTTTGGCGTGATGACACTTTTACGTAAAAAGAGTTATCCACAACTTTTATGACAGTCACACAAGTTGAAAAACAACCAAATTAAAGTGTTGGTTTCCTAGGATATTTGACAGAGAAGCACATCAATAGATTTTCATATATTGACGAATAATTATCCATTTAGATAATTCCCACAAAACACTGAATTATCCATGTCATGCTAATGAAACTTATTTGAATTTTAGATCGATGATGGAGCAGAGAAAGCGAGCAAATGGACCCTCCCTTTGGACTCCCTCTCCAAACTGATTTAAATGAGCCTTGAACACAGCTTTACGCTTATTTTATTTAACCAAGCACAGGGCAGAACTGTGCGGACACAAGGATAAAAAAAAAGGTTTGGAGTGTTAAATTACCCTCAAAATATTCACACAAACACACAGAGTAAGAGGAGAAGGCTGAGAGGAGAGAGACACTGCTGGTGGAGAGAGACACTGCTGAAAGAAAGAGAGAAAGAAAGAGAAAGGAGGAGAAAATAGGTTGAAGCTCTGTGAAACTTAAGAAAACCCCACCTTGCATCTAAAAGGGCCAGGCGGGGGGGATTCCTGTTGCCATGGTTGACTGCCCCCCGCACTCCAAAAGGTGAGGTCCGAGCCCTCCTGCAGCTGATTTAATGAACTCTACAGGAGAAGAGCAGGCTGGCCAGACCCCACAGGAACACTGTACACACAGCAGGAAGCCTTCAGCAACCCACACTGACCAGAACAACAACAACAACAACAACAACAACAAATCCTCTCTCTGGTGATCAAACAACAAACACTAATGGTGTCGGTTTTCACGACACACCACCTTATCTGAAAGCAGAGTTAAGGTCAGTCCATAACACATATCCCATAATCCTGCTGGATTTTCTGACCTACTCTTTCAGCATAACATACAGAGGTCTGACGTTCTCTGTGCCACCCCGGGGGGATGATCTCAGTGATGAACTTAAGTTAATACATACTCTATCAAAATTCAAAAAAACTTTAAAACATGAAATTATTAATACTTACAAATTGCTATTATAAACTACAGGACCATGAACGATGGAAAATATTTATGCTTTTGGGACGATAATGAATAATAATGCATATCTTTATGTTGTTGTTTTGAGTATTAATTTAAGTAGTATGTCAGGATGGGCTTATATAAGCAAGCTGCTTCAGCCCATTCCTTTTTGGTTGCAACCATACATTAACAAAAGTAATTTATGTATGTATATATGTAAATATACAAAAATTAATATATGTTAAGTCTGTATATATGTGTATGTATATATATATATTTGTATAATGGTATTTGTATGGACAACCAAATAAACGTATTCATTCATTCATGACACACGGAGGCAGGAGACACGTCCAGCGCCCGGGGTGAGCTTGGCTTGACGGTCGACAGGATTCGTGCAGGGGAAAGCAGAGTAGGCTAAAGCACACTTGTACAGTAGCACGGCACCACGTGAAAGAGAATACATCAATTTCATACATATAGAGTATTTGCACTGCCGCACCGTGCGCTGAGTACAGTGTTGAGAAACCGATACAATTCAGAGATCCTTGAGAACGTGTTGAATTCTACAGGCGGTTCAGTTGTTTCGAGCTACGGCAGAAGAATACTTAGTGTGCGTTTACTGCAGGCTATTTGACAACACATCAGGTCCACAGTAATACACTGAGGCGATAACAGCAGGCATTGCACATCTACACACCTTCCTTGCCTTGTGATGGCTTCACTTAACCTCTTCCAAGACATTGAATATGAGGCATGAGAAAAACACTTAACCCAGCCCCTACATAGCAAAGCCTCAAAACAGACACGATACAGGGCCACACATCCAGCCAGGAGGTGCTGCAGGAGGAAGCAGACACAGTCTTGTGTCAACCCCTCCTCCTTACCTCCTCCCCCTCCCTCACACCAGCCCCCCTCCTCCCACATAGCACCCCCCTCTTCTTCTTCCTATCCATACACCCTTCCCCCTCCTCTTGGTCCGCTCTCGACTTCCCCCTCTTCTCCTCTTCCAAAGAACATACATTATGCAACAGTGTCAGGAGTATGGAATACCAAAGCAGTTGAGCGTTGATGCATCACCGTCATTGATTGCGAGAGCCATCATGCCGAGGTCACCATCCATACCCTCTTGGGAAATCACTCATCCAATGTGAACACGGATAACAGACGTCCTTATTTCCTGCTCTCTGTGCACCTTTGTCTCTGTCTCACTCTTAGTTTTTTTCTTGTCATGTCCCAGACATTAATGCAATCTACAGAAGCATCATTGTTGTCTCTCTTCCTGTTGGTCAAATGTCTCAATTAAATGATTGTGATGATGGCTAAAGGATTGTGATGACGGCTGAAGGATTGTGATGTTGGCTGACTGATTGTGATGATGGCTAAAGGATTGTGATAACATCTGAAGTATTGTGATGAGATCTGAAGTATTGTGATGACGGCTGAATGATTGTGATGACATCTGAAGCATTGTGATGATGGATGGATGATTGTGATGACATCTGTAGCATTGTGATGACGGATGGATGATAGTGATGACGGCAGGATTGTGATGACATCTGAAGCATTGTGATGACGGATGGATGATTGTGATGACGGCAGGATTGTGATGACATCTGAAGTATTGTGATGACGGCTGGATGATAGTAATGACATCTGAAGTACTGTGATGATGGCTGGATGATTGTGATGACGGCTGTAGGATTGTGATGACATCTGAAGTACTGTGATGATGGCTGGATGATTGTGATGACGGCTGTAGGATTGTGATGACATCTGAAGTACTGTGATGATGGCTGGATGATTGTGATGACGGCTGTAGGATTGTGATGACATCTGAAGTACTGTGATGATGGCTGAATGATTGTGATGATGTCTGAATGATTGCAGGTGCGGCTCATTCACAGCTCTCGTTTCCAGCACGTAAAGGTGTTGAGAGCAAGCCTGATTATGCGCCAGATGCACACAAACACACACACAAACAGATATCACTTTAACTCATCTCAAGTCTCCATTCAAACCCCACTCCATGTGGAAAATTACATTTGCATTGCTCTGACCTTATATCCCACTCCACTGCACAATATTATTGAGCCCAGAAACACAAAACCAGAAAACAACTGTTTCATTGGTAGTAAACTGGTGGATTATACACTTATTTTCCCACCATTGCACATTAGCGATACTAACAGACTTTCACAGGAAATTGACTCATTACATTAGTGGAACTAGCAGTAGTGGTTGTGTTAGCATCCTATCATGGTTTGAACCAGGAAGTAGGGAAGGAGGGGTTTCACAGGAACCCAGTGTGTCGTTAACTCTCCTCCAATGAGACTGGGGTTTGGCTCTTTTCTAAACACACACACACACACGGCACACTGAATAAACCATCTCAACAGCATGCAGAGATTAGCCAAGCACAGCAGGAACAGACTGGATAAGGTCAGCATTTATGATTGGGTTTTCACACTTCTGCATCATTGCAGCTGTCACAGACTAGGAGGGAATCCTCAGTTGCTGCTTGTACTTTCACTCAAATCCGTAGTGTTCTGGAAAACCAGTGCCAAGAACAACTGGCTTTTCTTGAACTATCAGTGAAAAGCTGAAATTCATTCCAGTTAATAAAATAAACGCTGACGTTGATGAATGTCCAGCGTACAACTATCTTAAACTGCCTCTAAATCTCCTCTAAACAAGATCATTCACCTTGACTGGAACAGACAACATGAATTCATAGTTCTTATGCAGAACTTTATCTCTGCTCCTCTCTGTTGGCCATCTCGGTAGCTCTCTTTCTTGCGGAGGCTGCCTGGAGCCAGAACATCAGTGTTTGACTTTGGCCCAAGCAAGTGCATGGCTGCTGGCTTCACCAGCTGGTGTTGGGAACTGAGGCTCAGAGAGACGGGCTGGCAGGCAGGGGGGCAGGCGGGCAGGCAGGAGGTAGGAAGGAGAGGGTGTGAGATGAAAACAACAGAGGCAGAACAAGCAGAGAGTTAGTAGCAGGGGGCTACGCAGGCTGCTGAGAGCCTTAGGGTAGCGGTGAAAGGAGAGAAAATATCCTGAAATATTCTGAATCCAAACAAATAGAGAAGCCTGCTGAGTTGTTTGTATATTTAGGTCCCCCTGGCATCCCGTGTGAGAAAATGTGCAAAAATGGTCTCACAAACTAGGTGCCTGTCTCACAAACTAGGTGCCTGTCTCACCACACAAAACTGCCCCACTCCATCTCCTAGGGAACAATGAAATTCATCAAAACGTGACAGCTCATTGAGAAACCATTGTACTATTGTGAGACACTGACGATCGCTTTCATTATCATGCTAAAAACAGTAGATATGGTTAATTATCCTTTAGGAAATGAAAGGGCATATGTTTCATCAATCAAATGAAAATATGAATTTTCATTACAGTAAACCAATAAGAGAAGTGAGTCATTTCTCTCTCCCTTTTCTGATGTGAGAGAGCAAGACATTCCAATTCCCTGAACATTTTCTCCTGATATGTTACAAACCTTCTCTCTTTTATCCCTCTCTTATACTACCACCCCACCACTGTATTCCTCTCAGATACAGGGAGGCTGATAGCTCGGATTTACTGAGCCCCCTCTCCTCTCCTGCATTCCTCCTGCCTCCATCCACTCCATCCATCCACCCCTACACTCCCCTGTGATGTCCTGAACAGTACCACTCGCTCCCTGGAGGCCTTTAGTATGCCCTCACACCCTATGAGCCTCTGAGGCAGCGTGGGGCTCAGCTTGCTGGAGCAGCCTTCTCCAGGAGGGGAGAATCCCAGGAGAGACTACCTCTCTATCGGACAGTTTAACTGGGTATGAAACTGCGGTGCCTGGAGAGACGGAGGAGAAGCACCTTCTGCTCTGAACATGCAGCACATCGAAATCAAATGATGTTCATGTCCTTCACGGGCGATTGAATCTGGGCTGTCCCCACTGTGAACGTAGCAATGCAGCTGAACATTTTCAACACACTCACTCACGCACAGACTCACACACTCACTCTCATACACACACACACACACACACGGACAGTTTCTGTTCCACTGGGTGCGGTGCACCTGGGTCCAGGTCTCTAGTCTGGCTTTTCTGATGCATAGCAGCCGGCCTTCCAGGAACTGTGGGGTCCAGCCAGACAGGCCGAGGAGACAGAAATCAGAGTCTGTCTCACACTAATGCACCCACACAAACAGCACACACACACTCACTCACAGCATACGCACATACACACACACACACACACACACACACACACTCACAGCAAAGGATTAGACAGGATCCGGCCTTCTGGTTACAGTCACACTAAAAGTGAGCACAGAGGCCTGACAGACGACTGTGTCATTTAGACTGTGTGGGACACAGTGTGTGTATTTGCATGCACATGGAAAAGTGAGTCGTTTCTTATAAGATCCTCAAAGCAAAATGAACAAAAGGATGCAAAGCATGCGTGCTACATTTTCCAATTGACACAATTTCATTTCCCAACTGCAGTAATTCGTTTTTATAGGCTGAAACTAGTTTGTGCATCATAACAAAACTAATTAAATGACATAGAAAATGTGATATTGACAATGTGATGGATGAGATCCATTTTCAGTCAGTGCTGTCCCTTCTTTGGCCCTGGATACATCATTTTCACGTTGAGCGAGCATTAAGTGAGCATTTGGAACTAAACCCCCACTCAAACTCTCAAACTCTTCACTCAAAGTCAATCTTTTCTATAATGCTGATTTAATGGTATGTTTGTTCAGGGGCTAAGTGTTGTGCAAGAAGGAAGGATGACTTCAGAGCCCTTCGAGAACATCCTGTGCATCTGTACATTAATGTGTGCGTGCGTGTGTGTCTACACAGATAAATCCCAGTGCATGGGGCTGTCAGAAGCCTGGGTTGTGTCCTGCTAATTGACAGGGGAGCGTGTTTTCATGGAGATCCTCTCAGATGGGTTTAAACAGCATGGAGGGAACAGTGTAGATCAGTGCACCCACCTTCACAGGAGCCCCAGCTCTGCGCCCTGCTGGGGTTCCGCCTGGTCTGTCACTAGCTGTCACCTTCTCTCTCTCTCATCATCTCACTCTGACTGCACCTCTACATGACAGCACTACCTCACTCTGCTCGGCGTCCATGTTGTCTTTGCAGGTTGACTGCCAGGGATTTTCTTGCTTTGAATGTCAGAAGTGGTTTCATACTTGTACACACATCCACAGTAATGTCACATACTGTCCCTGGATGTGTCCTGCCATTACTGCATGCGCACATGCAGTAGCAGCCAAAAAGATGGACAGTACAAACGGTTGTGGTGTATGTTTGGTACTTCCATTGCTCTCGCGGTCTCCTGCCTTTTTGTGTGGAAGGACTAGCTTTTTCCTTTTCACTCTTCAGCTGTGTTCCTTTCAACCTTCACGTTCCTTCTACTGCTATGCTAACCAGGTAACCTGAGGCGAGGTAAACAGACAGGAACATGAGTCAGAGCAAGCAAGCCCCCCCCCCCCCCCCCCCCACCCGGAGGACACAAAGAGGGGGACTAGTGACACATAACACGAACACACAAAAACATGACTTTGTCCAACACTGAGACATCCTCTCCGCCATCAGTGTTTGACGTCTCTCTCCCCAGTCCTCATCGACCATCTGGCGTGTGTCACAGTTAGGTCGCCCTCGCCGCTGAGGAGATCTCATGATTTTTATTGTGTGTGAAATCTCCAAGACTCTGGGGGTGCAGACAGGAGGCCATCTCCACGCCTTCAACAGCCAGCCACTTAGCAGGCAGTCAACATGACTTCAACAGCCAGACAGCAGCTGGGTAACAGAAGACGAATGACAGATAACAGCTTCTTTCGGGGAGTCGGTGTTGCCACTCATACCTATATTACATAACCCCATTAGCTATAGCAATTATATGTAGGGAGACAGGCATACATACACTCAGGCACCCTGCAGGCGCCTGCATGTACATGCCTATACGCACGCACACACGCACGCACACTCATACAAATATAATCAGTTACAGCCTCATTCGATCATCTGTTCAGGGACATTCCAGGCAGCCAATACATTTCCTTTTCCTTTTCGATATCCACATTTCCTCAAGCTGCAAATAATAATACAGATACCCCTCTCTCTCTCTCTCTCTCTCTCTCTCTCTCTCTCTCTCTCTCTCTCTCTCTCTCTCTCTCTCTCTCTCTCTCTCTCTCTCTCTCTCTCTCTCTCTCTCTCTCTCTCTCTCTCTCTCTCTCTCTCTCTCTCTCTCCCCCTCTCTCTCTCTCTCCCCCTCTCTCTCTCTCCCCCTCTCTCTCTCTCTCTCACTTCCTCACACCCGTCCCAATCTAACTAAAAGATGACTTTTTAATTTGCTTTGTTGACAAGTCAATGCTCAGTAATTAGTGTGACACCCTAAGCGAGTAATTCTGGCCCAAAGATCCCAGCATCTCCTTCTGAGAGAACGCTGCGAGACGCTCCCTTATCCGCCCCCCCCCCCCCCCACACACACACATACACATACACACACACACACACACACACACACACACACACACACACACACACACACACACGCTTTACTTCCCCCTCAGACAAGCCTAATCTGCTCGGTGGTGACCACATCAAAGCGCGTCCAACCATCATCGCTAAAAGCCCATGCTGAGGGCGAAGGCAGCAGAAAAACCCCACTGAGTATTACACTACACTAGCCTCATCCACAGGGCTTCACCCAGGAGGGACACCAGGCGTACAGCTAACCAGTGTGGAACCTAGTTACCTTCCCTCCGTCTAAGAGGAAGATGAACAATGACAAGGAGACGGGTAGGAGGGGTGGGGGAGGAGCCAGCAAGTGTGGCTTTCAATTTTCCGCCTCTGCTGTCCTCTCTTTTGATCAGTTTCTTTTCCTTTACTGCTTGGTCACAGTTCACTTCCCACGTCAAGGCTGTGTCTCTCGGGAACAGATTTGATTTATCAAGGACCCCACCTCCCCACACACACACCCCCCCAGCCCTCACATTGGTGACTGAGCGTCCTTGTTCCTAAGCCCAACACAGGTGACGGCAGAGACAACCTATGCACCCCCACAGGCAGTCTGCTCTCACAGCCCAATGGATGGAGAGGAAGAGTTTGGCTGATCCAGGATCCTAAATTAAACATATTAATCACACAATGTGCTTTAAATAATTGAGTCATTTTTTATGGCCAAACTAATCGCCGCTGGATCACCAGACCTTCAAAGCACTAACCACAAATCTACCCCTCTATCTCTCTCTCTCTCTCTCTGTCTCTCTCTCTGTCTCTCTCTCTGTCTCTCTCCCATGGCTTGTCGGTAGTTGTTACGTAACAGCTTTTTCTATCGAGATGGCATTTTGATGAGCCAAGATATTTTGTTCAAGGTAAGTGTCAGAATAATAAAATAAATGAGAAAATGAAGATAGTGTTTGCCTCTCCCCCTCCCCTCCTCTCTCTCTCTCTCTCTCATTAGAGTCCATTGAGTGGGGCTTGTCAGTGCAGTCAATACAGCTGAGTATACCACACACAAGCACACCTATCAGACATGAAGGCAGCCAGGATGAAGATGAACACTTGATGACGGAACTACAGGATCCTTTAATAAGTGTTGTGTCTGCTCATCAAGAGATAACAACAGAATCATTGGCCTTGTCTCGTTTCCAGTATGGGATTACTGTACATAACCATCGATCAAGTGTTGACGAAGAACGGTCTTGTCAAAACAACAGATCTAGAGAGAGCAGGGAGTCCTTCAAATACTGAATGTTCGGATGGAGTTCAGCCATTTATCTTGATACAACCTTCACAGAACAGTCCTGGGATTTTTATTGTGGTTGTGTCTTACAAAACACATGTGCAACTGAAATTACTTTTCAACAGGAGGCTTTCTCATACATTGCAAGCACTTCTGATTATACAACACAGATGGTAGAGGGAAGGCTATACCAGTGGTCTCAGTATAATAGTAAAAACAGAATATTCTGCGGTGCACATCATCTCAGCACTGAGTACACCCAGGCACTCGACAGCACTGGGTCCCTATTTTATTTCATTTTTTTGCACTCAATCAGTGTTTATGTATGGCAATATCCTGTGTTTCTCCTGGGGGTGTATTTGTACATTTGTGTCAGTGACACAGTCTCATTTATGGCAAAAAAGTCATTATTTTGCTTGTGTTTTTACACAAGTGCCTGACATAACTTTTTTTGCAGCCAGGGGTGAATTGAATCATGCTGATAAAAAAAAGAATATAGTTGAGCTAGCCAATCACAGCTTCAAACTCATGCCAGATGCTGTACACAGACACACACGCAGTACTGTAAGCAATCACGCCCCCACTTTTCAGGCAATGAGACAGCGTACCACAAAACACTCCAATCTATCAGGCTCCCTTCACTGCCCAACACCCTAATGAAAAACAACATACTATGTAGAACCATCATCAATCTACAAAAGAAGTGTAGCCTGCCAGTCTGTTGGCAGTTTCAGCCTGAACACACAAATGCACACACACTCACACACTCGTGGGCTCCAGGTCTGTGCCTTCACAGTCCTCTCTGTGACATCTTCCCACTCTGCAGTAGAAGTGGGCAGGGGTCAGGGGTAACACATGGGCCTGCCCAAATTCTCCCGGCTTCAAAAACCCAGCAAGGCGAGGCTTCCCTCCGCCTCACCGTGACAACGGGCAAGCTGATCCAGGATCCTGTGCGGGGGAGTCATCAGGTTCCCTCTCGGCACTTCACTTCCTACTTTCATGTGGAACTCGGAACAGTATGTGGGCAGTGTTCTGTCTGTCTGAGTGGATATGTGGACATCTAGTACAAAGCAAGACAGACATCTAGCAGGATGTTCTCTATTTTATTATTTCTGCCTGCCTTCCTCCTTCCCCTCTTCCCTTCCCCTTGCTTGGGAGAGAGAGACAGAGAGAGACAGAGAGAGAGAGAAAGAGAGAGAGGTGGGGCTAACAGTGGTCCCCGCCCTCTTACTAGGCTCTCTAGGACTATGTTTCTACTTGTCACACCAAGCTGCAGTATAGCAGTCCAGGCACATCCACACTAACTAATAGAATCATGTTCATTAATCCCTCACATACGCCCAGTGATTTATGGGTGCAGTTGCAGGCAGCGTGGACTGAAGAATATGTTACCTTACATACTCCCAGCATGCATCCTGAGAATATACATCCATGTACATATCAATGGAACATCCACCACATCTCTACATGAGCTGTCCCCCCTGTCTGTCTCTCTACTGTGTACATTCCTGTAATCCCTGGATGCATTATGTACCCCTGTCATCTCTCTTTATTCAGCTTAGGGATTCATGAAAAGGGTGGTACACTGTTTAGCACACACACACAGACGTACACGCAGGACCATATAGGAGGCTTTGGGTGTGTGGTACAAACCACAGTGACTCATTCAGTACAGCCTGGTCCTGTCAGGGCCATTTCCCTGCCAGTGACTGAACGCTCCTGATCTGTAAACACAGACTAATGTGCCCTACAGGAACGCACACCGCCCTGCAGCTCCCACATGCCTCGGCTTAATGAATTTTTAAAGACAACATCAATCAAACCACAGGCCAGATCAATAGACCACAGAGTGGATTTCATAAGCGTTTGCAGAACATGGCTGATACACACAACGCCTCCGCCCGGGCACCTTGTCAGACGACCATTCACCTGAACCACGCTCGGTCACTCGGGGTGGAGGAGGAAGAAGCCAGCGTCTCTCAGCCGGAGGAATGGAAATCTCATTAAACGTATTAGCAGCGTTTACAGTCTTCTCTGAGCTGCCGCATGCTTGATTAACACACAGATTGCTTGTGAATCTCTAGCATTACTGGTGCTGCGGTGGATCTCCAAGGATGATTACAGAAAGACTAGCTGTCTAGATCAGAGGCGTGACTATAGTCAGAGACAGGCCAGAAGGGAACACTTATGGAGGAAGACGCTCTTCACCTTCCTGGGATGCTGCTTTGTTAAATGCTGCACACGGAGTTGAGGTCACCAAACCAGTAGGTTTGTGGATGATGTGTTCATTCCATCTTGCCCTACTGTCTGGATGATAAGCCTGGGTCTGTGCTGGTTCCGCAAGGGGTCAGTTCTGTCACTGCAAAAACTGAAAACTTCCAATTACCTGGCAAGGGGTTAAACTCCTTCCTCCTCCTCGCCACCTCACCTCGGCGTGGAGAGAAAGATGAAATTGCTGGGAGATTGGATGCAAGATCCAAGAAACAATTTCTTGGAGATTGAAGAAAATATCAGCGGTAGAGATAAACCGCTCTGGTGAAAAGTGATAAAGGGAAGGAGGAAGTAATCACTTTAATTAAATCGAGATGTTGGGGAGAATGCAGAATTAGGACAGTATCATGGATGAGGGGACATGTGGAAAGTTTTGGAACATGAGTGAGAAATAACTTAGATAAAGCCCCAAATAATCGCTTGTGCTGAGGGAGCAAAGGATGAGCATGATGAAAGACGGAAGGGGAGAGTAATCAACTGTCAAATATGCAAGGTCTCACAGAGGGTGGCTTCCTTGAGCTTAATGATGAAAAACACCATGACACCAAGCCCCAACCAGGCTGGAAAGACAGACAAGTCATCATTTTGGCTGGTTAACAGATCCACAATCTACATTATAGCAATACTGAAGATGCCTTTTTAAATGGCTGTTACAGGCGGTTTGCATTATTCGCAAATGTTTTGGGAAAATAGCATCGAACACAAGGTTTCAAGGTTTCACATAAGCCAGCTCTAGTAAACAACACAAGCCTATTTCAGTTCTCTACCCTCGCTGCCAAAAAAACAGGGCTTTGAGCCATCTTCACTGAAAATGAAGACAAAGACAACAAAAAAACTGCAGAATTGCTCAAATTTTCAAGGACATTACCGTGTCCTCTCCATTCTACCTCAGTCTGTCCCCACTGAATCTGTATGGGAAAAAAATCTCGTCCTGTCATTCACTCTCTGCCACTTACAGACCATGAAGCCCTGTAAGCCACATGAGCTGCAGGGGTCCAGAGAGCCCCAGAAGGCTGAAACTGAAAAGCTTCAACCTAAATCCATCTCTTGTTATCCATCATTACAGACTACAGTTCTAAGCCAATGCCAAGTTCTAAGACGTTCTTCCCGCAGACAATCGGGGTTTTTCCTCCAAATAATCCCAATCATGCCAACACATGACAACCAGTGTAACAAAGCTTCAGCACAAACAAAACCATTCACATTACAGCAGAAACCGAGGACATACTCCATAAGGCACCGTTGACCTTATTCTCACAAGGCAATGTGTGGTATAGGGAGATTTGGCTCGTCTCCTGAAAGACTGTTCATGCCAAAGAACAGTGGCCTAGTTTGTCATGCCAGCCTCTTAAACATGAATCTCCGGCAGTGCAGAAAAATGATTCAAAAATACAAAAGCGCACACTGCCATTACACTCTCTAAAAAGCAGCACACGACCATTACCCACACACAGCAGATTTTTGAGCACAGAATGTCTAACAACCAGCTTAATAAACCCAGTACTAGACCCTCAGATGAACCTCATTCAGGTCTTGTCATAATTATGATTTCATTTCAAAAATCTTTGTGTCCTCTTTTGAGAGGCCATTTTCTACTATTCATGCTGAACTCTCCAGAGCATTGCCATGTCAACTAAACAACAGATTCCAATTGGGATGATGACAGCACTAGCATGAGTCATTAGGTACGTATTATGGTCTGGATGCTCAGGTGGGGCGTTGTTATAGTTTCTCAGCACTAACCGGAAAACCGGATGAGACAAAAATCACATGTAGTCTGGTTTCTGGACAGCTCCTTAATGCATCACAAGCACATTCCCCACAAAGGTGTGTGTGTGTGTGTGTGTGTGTGTTTGTGTGTGAACCACTGTTGGATAATAAAAATGACACACAGCCCTTGCTTCTACAGGGAAAAGGGTATGATCACAAGCAGGATTCATGCATCATCAGTGATGACAGTAGTCAGCTGTTGTTGTTATGAAGGGAGGAGGTGGGAGGGAGGATGAATGTGCTCTCCCACTGCAGCCAGCCCAGTCCTTACCATCTGCTCTGGAAGCTTCCATCCCTTCCCTGCTGCACCCTGGCTCTGTCCCCCCACCCCTCCCTCTGTGTGGAGACACTTTGGGGCTCTCGATGTCGTGAAAGGCCACAGAGATTGTAAATCATTTCACATCCTCACTTTTCATCTGTGTGCTTAACCCCCCCAACCACAGATGATTAGCTATTGATGCTGTTCCAGGAACTCCAGAAATTGTGATTCATCAAAACAAGTAAGTGGGACTAATGGGCATGTCTGTGTAACAGTGTCAGGCAAAAGACAGACCTCATTTGCTGTCAAACATATTTGGTATCCACTGCGTCATGATCCGACAGATCGGAACCCGCGTAGCGTGATGCAGGAACGGAGCTGAGATCAAGTTGCGGAGAAAGCATGAGTCATCAGCTCTTACCCCTTGCATGTGGGTCCGCATGTTAATGACAGGCCCCCTTTCTCAACAACAACAACAACCCCTTTTAACGTTTTGACCCTGATCGGCCGTTCCCAAGACAACGTAAGCGGCATCCCATAAACATCTATTCCTAGCTCTGTCACAGTGGTAGAAGGCGCCATGTCCAGGCCACAGCACAGCCTAGTGTAAGAACTGAAGGGATCCGAGTCCCCATGACATCCAGCCAGTATTAATGACAGCTAATAGTTCAATTACTGCCAGCCAAGCTTTCTCTCCAGGGGAAGAGATTGTTATCCTCTGATTGGATCTGCTGCCGGCTGCTGCTATCATGGCTTCAAAGCTGCCTGGTGACGTTGTTAAGAAAGCTGGGGTGAGAGGCGAGTCATCTCCTTGCCTGCCTGGAGCAGGAGGGAGAGACCAGTGTCAGGATGGGAAAGACGCCACATGCACGCTTGTGTTTGTCTTCCTATCGGGGTCTTGAGGCTTGAGGATGTCTTGAAGTGTTTTACTAAGATACAAAAGGGATCATCTTGGAACTGATTAGGATTTGTCATCTACACCTGCCATGGGGAGGTCAGATGGCTCAATGGTTAAGGCGTTGGCCTTATGATCGGAAGGTTGTGAGATCGAGCCCCGGCTGTGGCTATGTTATAATGTGTCCTTGGGCAAGGCACTTCACCCTACTTGCCTCAGGGAAAATGTCCCTGTACTTACTGTAAGTCGCTTTGGATAAAAGTGTCTGCTAAATGAATAAATGTAAATATTGTTGTCATATTTTTGTCTTCCAAATTCTTATTCTATTCTGTATTCTTTCCTCTGTTCCCGGTGTCCATTTACCCTGCATTGATATCTGGTCAATCAACCTTAGAGGAAGCAAAGCCATACTTGTAAAAACGAGTTTCTTTCTACCAGTCATAGTCCATCACAGAGGGTCCTCAAACTATTCTCATGGGCTCCACAAACAACATAGATTTAATGTCTTCAGATTTACACAGGGAGTCATGATCTCCCCTGGCTTCATCACTGCTCCCAGACCAGCGGTTTTGCTCACTGTAACTAAAGGATCTCACTCCCCCCAGTAGGTCTGGAGTCATAACAGGGTCATCTGTGATGTGGCCATAACACTATCTCCCTGCAAAAGGGTTGTTTGGTCTCAAACACCCAATGGAACTGCTGTAAATCACCTAGTTCTTTCTGATATGTGGGTAGATTTGCTCCAGGTTTGGGTTGCTTGTAATCAAGATCCCATCGACATAGGGAATACAAAGTGATTAATAGCCAATATGGTACAAACCTTTTTCATGGTCGTTCTCAATCTCAAATTTGGTCTGGTCATCAGGGAGTCTTCCGGAATGGGCTGGATTGCATACGCCATCTAGAGGTAGTTTCAGGGAAATCGGTATTTACAAATCAAAGGCGTAAACATTTTTAAACTTTAAACAACTTGCAGATCACTGGAAAAAAGTTACATAGAATTGATTTTGTATAATACTGGCTGCAGTGGTGCTAATTTATATATGAACCAAACTACAAACGTGATAGTATAGGCTACGAATGCCAATAACTATAAAACTGCAAGCAATTTAAACTGAGGGCCACGCAGTTGAACAGACACATTTTGCATTACTTTGTAAGAGAACGCACATTCTTCCAAGCGCGAGCACGCGTTAAGTCCTCGTGCACAACGCAAAGTTTCCAACTTTTCCCCCCTCGGAGCTCGAGCTTGTTGATAGTGAACCGCAGCAGCACATCCACCTACCGCTCAAGCGCTCACGTAATGGCCTTTGCGCGTCCCCGTTACTGATTTGGAGAGGTCGGTACCATCTCCACTCACACAGGCACGTAGTGGTCGCTTTGTTTCCCCAAAGCAAATACAGAAAAAAGGACAAAATGATTTGGTAAGTCTGAATTCTAATTTTGGCATTTGATTCATGAAGTTTTGACAAACTTGTGTAAAGTGAGATAAAAAAATAAATAATGCAAACGCACTGTAAAATAATTTAGCCTAATGATAAAAACTTAACTGCGTAAGTTTTTGAGTGAGTGTCTTGAACAGGTCTGGTTAGGACAATACGTATGTAACTGTAAGTCAATTTCTGTTATCTTGGTATTCAACAATTTGCAAATGGATGGATGCAAAAATATAAATAAGTAGTAAAATACTTAAGTATGAGTATTTAATATTCATGTGTGTACACATACATGAAATACATATGAATACACATTCGTGTTCATCTAAGTGGCCTAAAACTATGTGTCTTTTCTAGTCAGGCTAGTGCCTCTTGTAGTCTTTATAGTTCTTTTGTCTCTGAGTTGGCTGACAACTGCTTGTCCACTCCCCTTCAGACCAAACAAGGGGTCAGTGGACTGATGGTGGAGGGCATATCATTCATTAGTCCATCCCCTTTCCAGAAAATTCAGCACAGTATATGAAGCTTGTACTGTTAAAGGGTTTAGACATCTAAAGTGCTCAAAAATTCTATGTAAAAATGTCTTACTAACTGTGTGCAATGCATCAGTTGAGTTGGGTTTTGGGATTGTCTGTTCATGCAGAATAATTAATTTGTGTCCCCACTGTTTATAATTTTATAAACATTGGGATCATCAGGTATATATTGACCATTCTCCTCCTAACAGAAAAGGAGTGAGAAATGCTTTAAGGACAAAGCACAGTATGACACGGCCAGTGTACAACAAATTAATCTGATTAAAGAATTACAGCATTCCAAAGCAGAATCTCACAATCATCCGGATGAAAATGTCAGTTGAGAATGTTGTAATTCTGTAATTCTGTTGCCCATGGTGACTGCGCCTCACAAAACGATGGGGAAATTTTATTATGTTGTTGAATAAATGCCATGACTTAAAACAAATCAATTACATTCTACCTAAGTCCTTTCTATTTGCTGCCCATGGCTTCCATCCAAAGTATTGGTTAGGTCAAACAAACGAACACACTATGGTTCCAAGGTGGGGCAAGGCTCAGTTAATGAGTGATTCAAGCGGGCAGAGGGCAGGTTCTCAAGAATTATACCCTGTGGGGAAACAGCTTACTATGTTCAAATCATAAAAAATACCCAGATTTCCCCTGACATGGACCTGAGGCAGCTACAGGGGTAAAACGCTGGGAAGACAGACATATTTGTGATTGTGAGCAGATCACTTTCCCCTTTATCTGACAAGTCTTAGAATAGCTCATCAGAATCTGTCAAAAGATTCTTTTCAATCAAGTCCCTGATGAGTTATCCATAACCTAGCACTGCATCCGCAAATGTCTGATCAAACGAAGACAGTGACAGACAAGCCATAGATTGTCTGTGAATTTCGCTGTGACAAAATGATTCGTTGAGGTTGTTAGTCAAGGTTTATCTTTTGCGCGAGGTGACGGCGATTAGAAAACGGGGACATGTAAAACCGGGTTCCTTCAAGATATGTCAGTGTACTGTACGCCAAGCTGGAGATGCCGTCCTGTGCGGTAGTTATTGAGCTGTGTTGCCTTCCGTGTTAAACGCAAGGCAGGGACTGCAGGGAGTGAGATCCCAAGCAGCAAACTAACCCAACACAAGGACATGCTCACTTCTCTTACACTGTATGTGAGCCACAGACCAGAGAGTCACACACACTCAGAATAGGCAGAGTATGTTCTTCTTGTTTTCGTTTGTTTTTTTGAGGCAAACAAGCTGATTCTGTGTGCTGACACTGTGGAACACAGCCTGCCTCTGTCTGTGTAGAGGTTCTAATTAGGCTTGTTCATCTCGCTGTGACTAGTGGAACACCCTCTCTTCATTAGATGAGCGCCGAGCCATAATCACGACCAGACAAGCCAGTCACGCCTGATTGGACCCTTTCCTCTCGCCACGTCGCTGTCCGTTGCCGTCGTGGGACCCGGGGTCACCATGGAGACGGTGGTGATCGTGGCCATCGGGGTGCTGGCCACCATCTTCCTGGCGTCCTTCATCGCCCTGGTGATGGTGTGCCGACACCGTTACTGCCACCCTTTCAGCCTGCTGCATCACTTTGACTCCAAGTCAGTGTTCCAACGCTTCTGGGGATGGGAGGGGGCGACACAGCACGGGTGGGTGAGGGTGCATACGGCCTGCAGCCCGAGGCTGTGGTCTCCTCGCTTCACCGTTGATTGTACCCGTTGAGTTCCCTTCTTGTGTTTCTCCCACGGTCTCTGTGGGTTAGTCCCTCTCCGTAGCACTCAGGGTAAACCTGCTTGATTGTGAGGTTAATGCCAAGTCTACATGTAGGGTATCTCTCTCTTCTTCTCTTGCTTCCAATGTCTGTCTGTCTGTCCCTCTCTTGCTGTCAGTCTGTTTCTCCTTCTCTCTTGTTCTCTCCGTCTCTCTTTTTCTTTTAGTCTCTCACTCTTTTTTCTCACTGTCTGCCTCTCATCATGGTTTCATGTGTGTCCTAATGCAACTTCACATCTCTCTTGTCTTCTCTGTTCACCGGTTCCCTCTCATCCTCCCCCCCCCCCAGACCAAACGTAGACCTTATTGGAGCCATGGAGACCCAGAGTGAGCCCTCAGAGCTGGAGCTGGATGATGTGGTCATCACCAACCCTCACATCGAGGCCATCTTGGAGAATGAGGACTGGATCGAGGACGCCTCGTACGTTTGAACTGGTAGCATACCAGCATACCTAGACTGGCTGCTAGCCTGGGTCCTAGACTGGCTCCTAGCCTAGGTCCTAGACAGGCTACTAGCCTGGGTCCTAGCCTGGGTCATAGCCTGGCTGCTAGTAGTCCATAGAAACCTTCTCTCAGTCTAGTCTCAATTTTGCATGAACTGGGACATGTAATTACTGAATGTTTTATTTGTTTTCAACAGCGGTTTGGTGTCTCACTGTATCTCCATCCTAAAGGTAACATTGAACAACACCCAAGTGCTTTCATATTTGTTTGTTCTTGTCCAAATGGATCGTATTTACTGTACCCACTGTGTTCACAGATCTGCCACACCCTGACTGAAAAGCTGGTTGCCTTGACAATGGGTTCAGGAGCGAAGGTCAAGGCGCCAGCCAGCCTCAGTGACATCATCACGGTGGCCAAACGCATCAGTCCGAGGTGACATTCAGCCCGAGTTGAATCATCTGAATTGCAGCCGTTATTACAAATCAATACATGTATCGAGATGGATACTGGCTGACCTTTTCTCCGACCTCTCTTCTGTGTCTTCCCATGACGCTGTGCGTCGTGTGCAGGGTTGATGACGTAGTTCGATCGATGTACCCCCCCCTGGATCCCATCCTGCTGGACGCCAGGTAATCACAACTGCCACTAAGCCTCCATCATCTGCGGCGAAGAGCCAGTTAGAGGCCAGAGAGATGGCTGGCCATGCAGACAGCTGCTCTGCTAATAGAATGTGTTCATGGAGCACTCTGAACTGAATGCAGGGTCACTGGGCTGCAACGGTCAGAAAGGGAATTATGTTCTTGGTTAGGGGTGTGAGGGGGGGGGGCATCTTGGTTCTGTATTGATGAAACCTGTCTCTCTTCTGGTCTCCCTCAGGGCCACTGCTCTCCTTCTGTCGGTCAGCCACCTGGTTTTGGTAACACGCAACGCCTGCCACATGTCTGGCAGTATGGACTGGATCGACCAATCGCTGCACGCGGCTGAGGATCACATGGTGGTGCTTAGGGAAGCAGCCTTGGCTTCCGAACCAGAGAGAAGTCTACCTGGAATAGACATGCAGAGAGAGCAGGCCATCTAAAGTACACACACATGCAAACTCACACACACACAAACACATTTGCATATACTCACATTAGGTCACTGCATTAGAGGAACATTCATAAATATACAGTAAAAGGTGAATTCATACATTTATGGATATGTATTCATCTGCCATAATTAAGCAAGATGTTACACTTGGAGATAGAGGTATTAAAAGTTGTTGTGAGGTCTCTTCCTGGACTGGCCCCCCTCACCCCTCCAGTTCCTGTCTCATCTCACCACGGTGGGCCTTAATCCCACTTGTTAGGACTGCATAGTCACATGGAGGTTTAAATTCACTCCGTTAATCCAGGCTTGGGAGAAAAAACTCCAAACGCAGAAGAAGAGGAGGTAGAATCAGCTCAATCATGGTCACTGTCTGGTGGTTCTGGTCATGTCCAAGCGATCGAGGGAGCTATCTAAGATCAACGCTCAAAAGAGTTGTATATGTATTAACCATACTGTAGTCAAACAGGGGAGCTGTTTGTATATAGGATATAGGACCTTCTAGCTAAGGGTTTTTCGGTTGCCAGTACTGAGCGAAACCGATTTTGCGTGCCTTGAGCTGACTGATATTATTGGAGCATGTGTGCCTGCTAGCCCGTGCATACCTAATGCTGAACCTTCTAGTGCCCCAAGTCCAGCATTAACCAGCCCGCACACACAGTGTATTGCCAGAGACGCAAGTATTGCGCCACACAAGGGATCTTTGAATCCCACTTCCATTATAAGCTGCTCCAAAGCTTTTTATGTTCCACTGCCAACGCTGACAAGAACCGGCGCTAGTATCACACCAATAAGAGGAAGAGCACAATCATGTAAATGGCACAAGTTAGATTTTAGAGACAAAACGATATTACTGTCAAACCCTCAGCGTAGCGACAAATCAGTGGAATCTGCGTTCGTCTCTCCTGAAGCGGAGGTAACATACGCTTCCTCAATGTCAAACTGACATTTCCAGTTTGAATGACTGTCAGTAGATATATCTGCAAAGCTCTTTGATAGAATGATATTGATCAATGAGGCAACATGAAAACCTCCTTTATTCTCTTTTATTCTGTCCTTCGTTTACATTGTTTGTTAGAATTGATTTATTTTTATTTTTTTGTATTCACTCCTGTTTTCATGTCCCACCCACAGTTTACTATTGACATCCTCCTATTCATCCTCTGTCTGTTCTTTCATTAATTCCCTTCAGTGATTTGTACAGATAAATTAAAGTTTCATAGGAAAATATGCGGGCTGTCTGTTCTTCAACAACAACACAAAACCGCTAAAGGCTAGTTAGAAAGCCACGCACACATTCATCTTTTAGGAATACAAAAAAAGAACACAGTTAATCTGGGATTGGGATTATAGTTAGCCCTTCTGTTTGAAGGTATAGGCAGTCCTGTCTCTCTAACTGAGAGCATTTGGCTGAGAACAAAAAAAAAATGAGGCCCTAAAACACCATACTTAAATAAGACACACAGATAAAACGACTACTGAGAAAACACTGTACATGAATGTCATCGTTTGACAACGGTAACATTACTTAAAAAATAGAAAAAACTTGAAGCTATGCGAACATGAATACAAGTACATGTTCCTGTTGTGACATTAGCTAGTACAGTCCTTTGCTTTTCTTCAGGTTCACTTGTTTCCAGCTTGGAAGGGAGTCATACTCCTCTCTCTTCATCTCCAGAATAGTCTGAAAGACAATGACACCATTTCCAGGAAATTGAAGAAGAAGTAATAAAGGCTGTGGCACGCTTAGTCACAGTGATACCTGACTCCTTAGGCTGACAGGTACGGTCACGCTCTGCCTACCTGGAAGTCTTGATCTGAGAGGTAGACTTCCAGACACAATGGATTCACTCCCTGAGGTAAGGGGGTCCGCAGCAACTCATCCAGGGGATACTGGGTCTTAGTGAGCTGGGCCAGGGCGTCCTGCACCAGGGTCAGCTTGACTCGGCCCACCTCTCCCTGGAACATGCAAGCAGACAAATACAGATATATAGAGAGAGAGGTTAGTCTTCTACAGTTCTTGTACAGTATTACTCACTGTCTTATTTATTGTTCTACTGTGGCTGAGTTAGCAAACCTGCGGGGGAGCCTGTGGCCTCTTCTCCCAGCGAGGGAACACGTTGGTGAAGGTGAGGGGTTCTGATCCAGCCAGGATGAGGTAGGCCAGCGGTGGACGCCTGGGGTTCATCTCTACAACACCAAGACAACAGCTGTGATACCGCAGTACCAGCCAGAGCTACAGTCGATCAACACCGGAAACTAACAGAAATTGTACTGTGGTATTTATTAGCAACCGAGCAGTGACACTCTTTTTAAATATGGGAGGATATGGCAGTTAGGTGGCTGAGCGGTTGGGGAATCGGGCTGGTAAAAAAAAGGTTGATAAAGCTAAGGATGCCAGGATCACCTGTTTAAGTTCTCCCAGGTTTCCTGCCCCTCTCACCTTTGCAGTACTGCAGAACTGTCTGCATGGCACACCTCCTCTCATCGTCCCAGTTCCTGCAGTCTGAGTTAGAGAGGCTGTCATCCTCAGACTGGACCTCCTGCCACAGGTACACTTCCAAACGGTTGTCCAGTAAGAAAATGGCTGTGGAGATACAGACACGAAAAAAAGATGGAGAGAGGAAAGGGGAAAACAGACCGAGAACGTTTAGAAGATTGATCTTCAAGGGAAAATTGGTCAAATTACTTTAGTAATTGGTTTTGAGGAAGCATGTATCTTTGCAAAGGATCGCCTACTCACATGGCTGTGGAACTGAGTACAGACTTTCCTGAACAAAGGGCATTGCCATGACAACGCCTGGCAAGCGGCCAGGACTCTGTAGCTCCTCCCCTGTGAATGTTCCGGAGCTAGCGCTCAGGTGAAAGAGGCGAGGTGTGAAGTTGTATTTCCCAGGATCTGTGGGGGATCGCAAGAAATCTTAGAACCAGCTATCCATCAGCATGGGCTTATCCAAATGGAGTGTTTTATAAGGGTTTGCATCATGTTTATATATATCACATTGACAAGGTTTTGTGTCTTGTTTATACCTTGAAGCATGCAGTCATAGGCCTTCCTGTCCTGCTGTCCAATAGCGTTCCAGAATTCCACCGGCTCTGAGCCCTCCTCTACCTCCTGTAGCCTGAGAGGGCTATCACTGCTTAGCCCGAGTTCAGAAGGACATCTGACACACACACACACCATCAATACACTCAAATATCACCAGAATCAACACACCCGAACTTTGACAAAATGGATTATCCTAGATTGACAACAAGAGAGTGCTCACATCTGCCTGAGGCGTTCCACCGCCCTTTTGCCGACTTCGCGCGAGCTTGAGTGGGCCTTGCAGCCGTGCCAGAGGAACAGCGCCCCCTGCTGGCTGTTGAGCAGGACGACGCAGCCTCGCGAGCGCAGCCCGGCGCAGCAGCAGCCCACCTCCAGCAGGCAGGCCTCGTCTGGCAGCTCACCCCGCACGCAGAACAGGCGCCAGGCTGCTGCAGGACACAACAGACCACACACACACACTCACTCACACGTCTGTACGGTCCTAACACAAGCCCGTCACCTCACCAGACACGGTGAGGAAAAGCAGAGCATAAACAAATGGTGTGGGAGGAGTCCGTGTCCCACCTGCGTCGGGGGTAGCGTTTCCTCGGCGACCCTCGTGTACGACCAGGCCTCCCTGAAACAGCTGCAGGAAGCAGGGCGGCTCCTTCCCCTGCTCGACCTCCACCTTCACCAGGAACACCACAGGCAACACAATGAGCTACATCTGCTTTCTCACTCTGATCAAATCACAGTTTTAACGTTTCTCTTTCATCCTTAATGTGTGATTTTATCTTGTTGTGTCACAATACAAATGAAAACTGTTGTTACTGTTATTATCAAAGTGGTAAGTTCTTGGCTTGTGTGTGTGGTTGCGAGAGGCAGGATATCTGACCTGCGCCCCCTTGTGGTGGGTCATGAGAGCGGACGTGCCCCATCCACTGATACTGGAGTGTCGACCTCTCCAAAGGAAAAGGGCGGAGCCTTCCTTGTCAGGATCAGCTGGGCTAACCCTCTGTCCCACTGTACAAAGAGTTGAGACTCAACTGACACACTAAACACTCAACACATCGAAAACGTCCATGAACATAAAGTAGTTCAGTGTGGTGTTGGTATGACAGTGGTGATAGTTACCTGTGGTGTTGATGGTGTAGCTCCAGCGAACCAGATAGGTGTCTCCCTCATGCAGCTGCCCTGGGTTCTCCATGGCGACCTGGCAGTCGCCACCCTCCTGGATGTGCCAGGTATCCACGGCGACCGTGCACAGCTCCCCTGGTCGCCCGTCCTCCAGGGTGACCCTCCCCTGTCCCCGCTGGAGATCCAGCCCCAGTAGGACAGCGTGAGCCGAAGCGTCCCTCGCTGTCGCCCCCCCCTCACCTGCCACCAAGGCCTTGGCATCACAGGGACACAAACCCTCCGACTGGGGATTCATCGCGGGCACCATGGTTATCTCAGGCACAGGAGTAGAGAGAGACTGGGTAGGGAATAAGCACAGCGTCGGGGGAGAGCAATGGAGGACGCGTTAGATGGGTTTGAGACATATGGAAGGGCTGGGTGGTTTCAGGGTGTTCTAGTCCACCTACCTGGACCAGGGGAACAGGCTCCTCTCTGGACCTGTTCTTCTCCTCCCAGTCCAGAAACTTCTCTCTGAAGAGGACCGTCTCGTTGTCCTCGGACACCAGACCGAACAGGGCCCAGAGGGGGCGCCGTTCCCCGCACCTACACAGGACGCGTCACGGTGTTGTCATTCACCTCACGTTCTTTCTATCAACCCCACACACGTCTGTATGTCTGTAACATGGCTACCGACTTACGGCTGTATGTTGGCGTTGCAGTGGGCAGGGTCTAATGGGTTCACCCTACAGTTCCTGTAGTCGTAGGCTCCGCCCCACACCTGCTGGGCCAACTGCAGAGCTACCTTCCTGTCGCTGTGGGAGACGTCCTTGCCCTGCCACAAGTATACCTCGCTGCCAAAGTCAAACACCAGAGCCTGGAGACAACCCACACCCACACACACACCCACACCCCCCCACATACACACACACACACGTCAATATGCTGTTTGTTCCTGCGTCCTTCTAACAGGTAGCGGTAATCCAGTATGTGCACAGGTGAACCAGTGAGAGAGATGGAGGGTCTGACCTCTCTGGAGTCCAGCAGGGAGACGCTGGGCATAGCTGCCCAGGCCTGGCCGTGAGGCACCAGCCTGTTCTCTACCAGCCTGTACACACAGTTGGACTCCACCACCCCACTCTCATACAGCTCATCTTCTTCAGGGGTGCCTGCTCCTGGGGACAGAGAACCACACCGGCTCAATGGTAGGATTTCAGATTCACAATAAGCTTTCCCTGTTCAGGACTGATGTTGGAGATGCAATACAGGGTGAGTTTAGCCGTGCTGAGAGAACAGCTGGTTCAAACCTCACCTCGGTACTGAGTCCTTCCTCCCAGCAGGCTCCAGAAGTCAGAGGCCTGGCTTTTCTCGGTGTTGACCCCCTCCTCCAGGCAGGTGACCTGGGAAGCCTGGCAGCTCAGCTCCCCCAGGGCTACGATGGAGGCGGCCAATGCCGAGGCCTGGAAGGCAACATCACCACATCACTACTTGTGTATGATCCTACAATCTATACGTCCGTACACACGTAAATACCATACATCCTTAGGAGAGCTCATGGCCTGTGCAAGAGGCTGAATTCATTGGCTAGATTTTTCAGCCAATAACTGGCCTGGTCTCCTTGTGTCAGCTGTACCTTGGCTTTCTCGGATGCATTGGCAAACTCTCCGCACCACAGGATGCAGTGGCTGGCTGTGACCAGGAGGAAACAGTCTCCACTGTTCAGAGACCAGACTGTCGGCTCCACCACACGCACCTGGACATGTCGCCTGCCTGTTACCGTGGGAACAAAACGGCCCACATTTTTATCACACTGGCTTGTCTGCAGGCTTGTCAATACATGCTACATGATACATTCTTTGCTAACCTTTTATTTGAATAAGCACAAGATTCCTGATTAGTGGGTTGTTGTTGACTGCATCCGTGGCAACGGTGACCTCAGTGCTGGCCTGACTTGTTAGAGCTGCGTTTACCACACTGTTGTTCTTGACTGCGAGACAGGAAGAAGTTCTGAATTAGCATTAAAGTTGAAGAGAGAAAGAGACAGATGCATAGGAAGAGCCAAACACAGAGACAGAGACAGAGACAGAGAGAGAGAGAGAGCGAGAAAAAGAGAGAGAAAAGAGAAAAGAGAGAGAGAGAGAAAGAGAGAGAGAAAAAGAAAGAGAGAAAGAGAGAGAGAAAAAGAGAGAGAGAGAAAAGAGAGAGAGAGAGAAAGAGAGAGAAAAAGAGAGA
Organism: Neosalanx taihuensis; assembly: GCA_030340665.1. NCBI lineage: Eukaryota > Metazoa > Chordata > Actinopteri > Osmeriformes > Salangidae > Neosalanx > Neosalanx taihuensis. The sequence goes on from CM059298.1 coordinate 5,228,503, forward strand.
AAAAGAGAGAGAGAAAAGAGAGAGAGAGAAAGAGAGAGAAAAAGAGAGAAAAAGAGAGAGAGAGAAAAGAGAGAGAGAGAGAGAGAGAGAGAGAGAGAGAAAAAAAGAGAGAGAGATAGAGAGAGAAAAAGAGAGAGAGAAAAAAGAGAGGGAGAGAGAGAGAGAGCTGTCCTGCGTTAAAATCCTCACTCTTCTCCGCTTGTATCCTGTTGGTCTCTGCAGTCGCCTCGCTCACTCTCTGTCCCATGAAGTCCTGCCTGAGGTCCTCCCTGGCAGCCAGGGCCCGCAGCGGGTTCCTGGAGCCCTGGGTCCTGCGAGAGGGGCGCACCGAGCGCCTGTGCTCCGCCACCGCTGAGATCAGCCTGACACACGGACAGGAGTCACACGCCATCAGAGACACAAGGGAGGAGACTTCTGGGAAACATGAAGGGAGAAAAACACATGCTCACTCACATGGGTGTGCTAGTCTGGCAGAGGGCACTCAGGTCTGGCTGCAGCTCAGAGACAGAGCTGGGAAGAGCAGCAGAGGGCGACAGCTCTCTGCAGAATCCTCCCAGTGTCCTCTGGTCGTCCAGAGGCATGGCATCTGTCCCTTCAGTCCCCTGCTCAGACGTCACCTCCTGGGATTGTTCCTGGGGTTCTGCTGGGGAATGGGAACCATCGATCGATCTGCTGCTGAATTGAACCAGGCTAGGGTGGAGATGGTGGCGTGTGGGTGCTATGTACCTGTGGCCCCTGGAGAGGGTCTCTTGATGTGAGAGGGAGGAGTGTGATCTGGGTCTGGTTCAGGAGACACTAGACCTGTGGGGAGCATCACAGGTATAGTGAGAAAGGGAAGGGTGACCGGTAGAGGAGATGACCACAGCAAAGTGAGAGGGTCCCAGGAAGAACACAGTGCTCACCTCTCTTCGTCATACGGCCAGCTTCCCCTCTTCCTCTGCTGCACCACTGGTCCTCGTTCTCCTGAAGGGAACGCCTTCGCTCAGCCACTGATGGGTAGAGCTGGGGCTGAGGCTGGGGCTGGGGTTGAGGCTGAGGCTGGGCCTGATCCTCCTCTGTGGGTCGGACCTACATTCCCAATAATATAGAGTTTTAGATGAGGAAAAATCAGTATTCATGTGCTTATTTCAGACTCTGTGAGAGAAGAAATGAATCAACGGCTTCACCTTCTGCCTCCACTGAGGCTGAGAACGAGGCTGGCTCTGGGTGGGGGAGGAAACCTCCTGGGCCTCAAAAGACTGGCTCGTCTGAAGGAAGCAAGGGAGAAGAGATCGAGTGAACAACGAGTGAAGGAGGACACAGGAAACGATATGACAGAAAAAGGAATGAGATTTGACAAAAAACCGAACAGGCCTTTTCGGTTCAAGCCAGTGGCATCCTAAAGGACACCCAGTAACAGTTGCAGTTAGTGCAGACAACCTAGAAACCACTCCGGAACATGTTGTCACAAACAACCGTTAACGGTCATTGCAGAAAACAAGTGGAAAGCTCTGCACTGCACACAAACTACCGTCAACCAACAGTAGAGAGCAACATGCTGCCAACCTCCAGCGTGAGCATCCACACACATTTACCTGGTTGAAACACATGATATACTGAGGTTTGCTGTTAGAACAGATGGAGGAGAACACAGGATCCTGGGAGGGGAGAGGAGGAGGAGGGCACTAATGTTGGCTGAAACCACATTTTGTGTTTTTTTTTTTCTTTTTCGTTGGACTATGGCAAATCGTTGTGTCAGAATTCATATGCGTCGTTGACGAACGCTCACCCAGCGCTGCGGTCGAACAGAGTCGTCGGGAGGGATTTCGTTCTCGTCCTTTAGGGGGCAGCGTGGGAGTGTTGAGAGGGGAAGAAAGCGTTAGAACTCAGCCCACACACACGCACACACACACACACACTTGCACAGTAGCTGGTAGCTCATAGATATAGAGTATAGAGTGAGTCCATATAATCACCCCTGTCTCTCTGTCAGTGTTCACTGTCATTCCAGCCCATCCCTGTCTAGTATCTCTCATGGGAGAGGCGCTGATGTTCTCTGGGTAACATAGTGCAGTTTACAGATATTAAACACATACCATAGTAACGTGCCTAAGAGGTACTGTGACGCTCCTTCAGTTTCAATGGAATAACAAATATCTGATCCTAACCACCCAGCCATCAGGAGCAGAAATGATACACGCTGCATGAGCGCTACGCCGGAAAAAACAGCCAAGGAAACTCATCCTCATCCTTTCACTGCAGCCCATCCGAGCGTGCTGCAGTTCGACCTGTCCAGATGAAGTTCCCCCACAGATTCCGACCCCCCGGTTCTGTTGTCTGCCCCTCCGCTGACCCCCTGCTCCTGCCTGCCTGACTAACAGGCTAAAGCCCCCTGCCTCCAGACCCACTCTCTGAGGATTAGAGATTAGGATGGGTTGGGGGGAGCAGGGGGAGCCACAGCCCCGACTCTGGGCTGCTGTGCAGCGTTTGAGGCTGGCAGGCCGCTCTCTCTCCCTCCCTCCAACAGAACCTCCTGCAGAGTCCTATCTGGTCTGTTAGCAGCTGTTCTGTTCAGGGTAAAACTGGATTTAGCCCATTTATTCAAGACTCTGAAGTGCAGATTGAAACCAACTACCAGCTGCCAAACACACTTGGAAGCAGACTCAGGAGATTCCTACATAAAATGATTTCCGACGCTGTCACTGTGGTCTGAGTGAGGTGCTGAGTGGTGTTGCAGGTCGTACCTTCCTCTTCCAGCCGTCTTCCTCCTGGCCACAGCCGTCTGCCTGAGACACCTCCACATGTCTTCGGGGTGCGGCGTCTCTCCTCCTCCGGTTGCTCCTCTCCTCGTCCTCCTCCTTCCTGGACACATCTGAGGAGTCCCACTCCCCCTGGAAGGATTTCTCTTCCTGAGGTTCGGGCCAGGCCCTAACTGGAGCCGCAGGGAGGGGCTCCCTCCTGTTCCTCCCTCTCTGCCTCCAGGGGGCACCAGACAGCGGGGTTCCATCAACCCCAGACCCCCCATGTTTCTCTCTCTGATCAGACCCACTATCTTCTCCCATTCCTGCTGCCTCAACCCCATTCTGCTCCAGGATGAAGGCGGACTCTTGGTTGCTGTCAAACCCTGGGTCCCTGCTCCACTCTGTTCCTTCGGAGCGACTCTTCTTCAGGATTCCTCTGATCTCACCAGGCTCAGAGTCCCAGCGTGACACAGGCTTCTGGGGGGAGTTGAGCTCCAAGGAGCTGGTGCCAGGACCTCCGGAGGCAGGCTCCGTATCTGCCCTCCAGGCTTCCCCCGACCAGGGCTGAGCCTGACGCACCTCGCTGGGCCTCAGGTTGACGGACAGGGCCTGCTGCCTGTCTGAGAGGTGGGGGGACAGGCGCAGAGGGGGCAGCTGGATGGGTGTTTTCTGGAGCTGAAGCAGGAGAGACGGAAGGCAGAGAGAAGCCCTAGACTGTTAGAGAAACTGAATTAAAAGGAATTTGCAGCTCACAATTTATTGGGAAAAGCTCAATCTAAGACCAGTACAGTAAGTAGAGACAATGTACTTCAGTATTTAGGATTGCAAACAGAGATTGACATTCCATTTAGTTGTTCAGTACAAGCAACTACTCATCTCCTTATACTTTTATCCCCACCCCCCCTTCACCACCCCCATACTCCAGATTATTATACTGTACATCTGTCAGTGTCAATGGATCTCTGTGGCTACTCACAGCCAAACCCACACCGACCAGACTCACCTCCTCCACGGTGATGGGCTGTGTGCGGTAGCGAGCCCCCTTCTGCCTGCGCCTCTCTGGGGGAGCATCAGCAGGAGTGTCTCCCTGGCTCCCCGGTAGTGACAGCTTGTTGAAGAGCGCCAGCTTCTCACTCATGCTCAGTTTACAGCTCTCATCATCCTCCACAGGCTCGGCCTGTACAGCCTGGGCCTGGCTTGGAGGGGCTGCCTTGGGGCTGCTATAGAGGAATCGGGGGGAGATGAAAGTGGGAGGGAATTAGGTAGTTATTTCATGGATGAACAGCTAGATAGAAACACAGTCTGTAAATGTCCAAAATTTATTGCGGAGCACATAGCAGTAAGTTTTGGACTGACATAAATCAATGTTCAACACTCCCCCTATCTATGAACTGTGTATAATTAGAGGCAGGAATCCCTTTAACAGTCCTTGTGCAGTAAATGTCAAAAGGTAGTCTGTGGAGAAAATAGACTGTCTTGGACCCCACACAGACCTGCTATGATTCCACGAGGGTTTTATTATAATGAGTCTGACTTTAAAACGAACAAGACAAATGTCTCCTGCTGATCGTACCCGAGGATCCCCGCTGACACTCTATACATTTCTCAGTCGTTGCAATCTGAAAGTGTTTGACATTTGAGTTGTGTCACAAAGCCCACCTGATGGCAACCATTTCCTCGCAGGTGATTGGCTGAGTGAGAGAGCGGTTTTCGTTCCCGCGGCGCACCCTGCGTTCTTGAGACACGCTCCCGGAGCGAGGCTTCAGGAAGGAAGACACTTCGGGAACGGCCGTCTTCTCCAGCTCCTGCCACGAGAACACCCGAGAAACGTGAATGTTTTGATGAAACGTCACCTTTAACAGACATTTTGCTCGATGTGGCAGTTGGAAAACAGGTCGTACAAGCAGGCGATAAAATATGACTTCTTTCCTGTGTTTTTCATCTAAACTTAGACCAGGAAGAGGGTCAGAGAGTTGGTGAATGGAGCAGGAGATGGGAGGTTTCTTTGGTAGCCTAGCCAGGTCCAGAGAGGGATAGAATGCCAGGCTTGCAGGTCAGAGTGTAACCAGAGCTCGTCGTGTACCATTACCTCCCCACCTCCTCCTCGGACAGACGGCCAGGCAGGCTAATTATAATGCTGCTTCGGCTGTTCAACACAGGCCTGGCACATTGTCACCTGGCCTTCACGAAAGCGCTCCACAGCTAAAACTTAGCGGGAAACATCTACATCGGGAACTGATACTATTTTAAATAATAATAAACAAATGGTGGGGGTTTGCCTTCCAAAACAATTGCCAAATACATGTCATGTTTACCTGTGTTTACCAAATTTTGGCATGTGCAGCTATGGAAAAACATGGATGGAACGGGTGAAACTAGAATACGGGGACATCCAGTTGATGGTATGCGTGTGTTCTGCCTCTCCGTCTGATCAGGTGCAGCAGAAGCACCTGTTTGGCCGTTCATATCTCTCAGGAGGCAGGTGTTAGCTTCTGCCTGTTCAGCACTGGCTCATCAAGCTTCTGTGACTGTAGGGCTGTAAGGTGAGCAGTTGTGTGGAATGGTAAATGAGGCTGCCGTCTGCCGTCTCTCACTCTGTCTTTCTCCCTCTCTCTCTCTCTCTCTCTCTCTCTCTCTCTCTCTCTCTCTTCTTCACTTCTCAGTGGAGGACAACAGGGTGCCCTTTTACCCAGCTTAATCCACTACATTAAGAGGTTGGAGCAATATTGGGGATCGTAAGAGTAACAGAGGCTCTGTTGTGTATTTGTTCTGCACATGTCAGACCGGGGATGGACTTTTACTCCTGGGTCTTCCCCTAGTCTCCATGGAGACAAACTAGGTCCAGGCATGGAGGCGCACAGCACAGGGGAACTGGAGGGGGTCATTATTGGGCCTGGGTGGGGGACGGGTAGGGTCCTGTTCCACGGTCGTGCATCAGACTTACTTTAAACAGAGACATCTTGGCCGCCACGCTCATTTTGGCTCTGTCGTCCGTCTTCACATCAGCTAGGAAACATAATCAGTTGTCAAGCCAGGGAAAAAGAGGCTTGAACTCTCTTTACTTCTGTATATATAAACACCTAGATAACAGCAACTGTAAATAGAGACACGTTCATAAAACATCATAAGCCAGTTCAGGTGGCGCTTGACATCCCACATAAAACATTTTGTCAACATTCCCGTAAAAAAAACACACACACAAGCTAATCCTAGAAGGGTCAGGGAAGGCTGGGGTTAAGCAGCACAGAGCCAGTCTGCCAGACTGCCTGTCAGTCAGTCAGTCAGCTCCTCCACCTGCAGAGCACAGTGATCCCTGTGGCTGATCCCTCTGTGAGGCTGGGGCCCGTCCAGCACCTGGCACACTGGGAGTCACAGCACTACCCCACCTGACAGAGCTGAGCTGACCTAGAGCGGGGCATCAGCCAGGGGCCCACTGAACAACGTTTACCCTGGCAGTTAGAAAGAGCCAGCTGATCGAACGACTGAACTTTGCAACATTCAAAATAAACCACACATGGGTTGGTTTTGGTCGGCCATTTTGGGCAACAAAATGAGATTATCTGGATAATATCCTTGATTTGTTAGATTAATCCAATGTTGTTTTCTGCTCAGGGTTTAATAAGCCAAGTGTGAAGTTTTTTTTTTATTTGTGACTTTTTTAATGGGAAGGCAAAGCCTGTAGCAGTAGGCTGCTGCTGCTGCTAGCGCTGCATACATTCCCAACACAAATCAATCAAACAGATGGGTACTTTACCTTTACCGCTCTCTTCCTCTTCTGCCTCCAGCAGCCTGGGAGAGGAATAACAAATGAAAGGTCACTGGCTGCAAAATGCTGATGACAGGCTTTCACCCAAGCAGGCTTTCACCACATCCTTTAGACATTCTGTCAGGAACAAACCTGTGGATGTGTACAGTTTCACTTTCACACGCGCGCGCACTGACGTTTACATCTTATCTGCATGCTCAACAAAGTAACCCTGTTCGTGAACACAAAGGGCAGCCCTATAGCCAGATGCAAACACACATGCAAAAACTGACCATAGATATTAAATGTGGTGGTGTACACAGGGAGGATATGTAGAAAACGCCCAGAATATCCAAAGAGACGCGTGGTTAAAAAGAATGAAACGTGCAAATGAAAACACAACAAAGACACAGCAGAGCTCCGTCCCCCTCACGAGGAACCAGGCCCCCTCCGCTACACTCCCAGCCTGCAAGTCATCACCCTTCCTGGCCACAGCACACAGCCCCTACCCGCCACTCTCCTGCATCTCACTGGCCGTGATCGGCTGCGTCCTGAAGCGCTCGTTGTTCTTGCGGCCCCCTCCTGACAACCCTGGCAGATAGCGACGGGGGCGTCGGCGCACCCCCTCAGAGCCAGGCTTGACAGCTAGGTCGAGGGAGGAGGTAGCAAGGCCACCGTCTGAGCAACTACCCACAAAGACAGAGGAAGAAGAGGAGGATTAGGGAAGGGCGGCCAGCGAGGGAGGTTCTCTAGAAGAGGTGACAACCTAAATGAACCTGCACACTGCACACACACGAAAACAGTTAAAGTGCCTAGTCGGAAAACAAACACACACACAGTTTACAGCATGCAGGAGACCCTACACGTTCTCAGGCTGTGTTGCACTCCCGGTCTGTTGCAGCAGTGCGCTCCTCAACTGGCCCACCGACACCCGAGTGTGCAGCTGGGGGGCGTCGGGTCCAGGGGGGCCTAGGGGGGCTACAGGGTCCCCCCTAATGAACATGCTGGCAGAGCCAGGAGAGTGTTGCCTGGAGTGGAGGGGAGGGATGGGGAAGGGAGGGGGATGGGGGGAAGGGTATAAGGACGAATGGCGGAAGGTGTTGATATAAGGAAGGTGGCAAACTACCAGAGCACCATTCCCTAAAAAGCACCCTAACGTCTTGCCGACTATCATCAAAGTCCAGCAGGCAAATACTGACGGCAAAGAACCAGAATGACCGTATCTCATTCTGACAACAGCTCTGGCTGAGTTTGAGACAAAGACCTTGAATGGTCAACTCTAATGTATTTTGGGGGTCTGCAAGGTCAGTGGCAGGAGTCTTCATTAGAGCAGGAACCGACTACATGATTAAGGGGTACTGTATGATGTGGAAGCACAGGACATTAATTGTATTTGTAAGCTAGCTTGATAGCAGCCGAAAGGTGCATCTTTCAGCTGGTGCTCTGTGTTCATAATGACGCTACAGCACTCTTAAGGCCAGCAACCAGCAAGCATTTTTTTTTTGCATATCAGAGACACTAGGCAATAAGGAAGTGACATCACACATGCAAAAAACCACTACCTTGTCGTCCAAACGTTTGCAAAACAATATGAGTACCTCTCTCCATCGCAATCCCTGTCAAGTCACTAGTGCACATCAAAGTGCCACTGAGGGGGGGTTTGAAATAGAGTAACTTCTCAGAGCTCTGGGGTGGGCGGAGACAGCAGGTCTGTCCAGACCTGACACAGCTGGACTCACCGTCTGAGGAGAGTCGGCTCAGCAGAAGCGTCTCCCTCAAAACCGTTGCAGACTCTCTGAGGATCTTCCCCCACCGCTCGGCCGTTCACCCCCCCACAGGGGGCTCTGTCCGAGAGGGGGCCCGGGCTGTCGGGGAGGGTCTGTGGAGAAGGCTCGTGTGCCTCCCGACCGTCCCTCCTTACCCACTTGGTGGGGAGCTCTTCCATGTTGCCGTAGCGTTCGGCCAGTTCCCTCCTCCTCTCTGCCTTGTAGCGGGCGATCCGTTCAGACCTGGGCTCCAGGACCGGGTTCTCCATCGTATCCATGCGGCTCTCCTTCTCCGTGTCCCTCAGAAAGTTTTAGCTGATTGTCTCGCCCTCGGATGATGGAGGTGGCATTTATGGCAAAGCAGCGGGAAGGTTTTCTCCGTTCTTACTCTCTCGGACACCTCTGAAGGCAGGCAGAGAAACAACAAGATGCTCCCACTTGACTCCCAGGGACCCCCGCTCCTCCTCCACTGGCCAGGCACGCTCCTGTGTTGGCTGGATGAGCCGCTGTGAGGGACCTCCTCTGCTCTCTCTCTCTGTGGGAACGTGGCCCCTCAGATGGACGCGTGTCCAGTCAGACTGATCACACCGTGACGCTCACAGCACATCTGAAGGAGAGGGAAGAGACAAGCGTCAGGGAAGCTCTGACTCACGCTGTAACAGTGCTGCTTTGTTTCCTCGGTCAACATCGTTTCATATGTGTTTGCTGATAGATTAACAGGATGTATTCAATTTCCACAGAATCAATTCAACTTGAACAGTCCCACAAATGGACCACCCCTTTACCCTTTCTTGCCACTTGTACCCATATCTCTCTATCTCTCTCTCTCCTCGCTCACTCCCTCTCTTCTTGCATCCTGAAGGCTGTGTAAGATGACCTGCTCGAGTCTACACTGCCATGCAGGAATCTTCCATTGCACTGTAACCTTACCCCTCAGCCCCTCAGCTCCAATCCAATCCTGGATAGCAATGAAGCAGCAGGTTTTTCCCCAGTACAATTATACTGCAGCCCATTCTGGCTGAACATGCTCCCTGCCTTGTATACAGTTCTTCCTATTCCAGCAAGTGGAACATCCAGTGTCAGCATTCGCCTAACTTGTGAAGTCTCACTTCCTACGTTTGATACGTTTCCTATTGCACGCTATAAATATTCTGAACCACAAATAAATAAAAAATATCAAATATAAAATATAGATTTAATCAATATCATTAATTTTAAAAGGTATAGTCATATTTTCATTTTTTGAGCTGTGATAACATTCTGAGGCTAGGCATCCAAATATGGGCTGTGTGTGTGCGTGTGCGTGCGTGCGTGTGTGCACATTTACAAGTGTGTGTTCTGAAATTGCCAAACGTTTGGCGTCAGCATTCCTGGTTCTTTCCCCCCTACAGAAGAAACACAATGTGGCCTGTGGAACAAAGAGCAGGGGGAGCCCCTGAACTCAGCAGGGCCTGAACTCGGTTAAAGAATACTGTACGCTGTTAGATTTCAGCTTTAGGAAATAAGGTACTCTCTGAACCAGACTCAGAATCTCAACTTGGAATTTAGAGTTTTAAGGGATGATGAAATTATGAAACTATCATCTGAAAAAGGAAAGAAAACCCTAACAATTGTCAAAATGATCGTTGTCGTACAAAACATTTCTGTTGTGTGTATGGGGAGTGGAATGATGTTGGCTAGATAGGAGGAGTGTGGCAGTGTATGGGACAAGAAGTAACGTGTCAGATTTTGGTAGCCAATGTCTGGCTTTGTATCAGCCATGTTGCTATGGCAGGTAACCCTGGCGCCACATGTCACACCATAATACTGAGAGCTTTAATGAACTGGTCTGCCAGACACAATGGTTCACTAGAGACCAAGACTCTGGGGGTGACAGTGGGAGGGGTGTGGCTGTTTATGTGTGTGTGTGTGTGTGTGTGTGTGTGTGTATGTGTGTGCGAGAGTTTGTGTGTGAGTTTGTGCCTGCATGTAAGAGAGAAAGAGAGAGAAACACACCGAGCAAGAGAGAGAAAGGGAGATGATGTAGAAGTGAGGAAGACAGAAAGTTTGGAAGTTTGTGTGTATGGAAGTTTGTAGAAGTTTGTATCACGCTGATGAGTACAACCAGAGAAGAGACAGGAACAACAGAATGTGTTTTTGAAAAGCATTTCCCTACCTTTTCCTGTCACTCAGAGAGTTTCCTCACGCTCAAGAACAATTTCAAACGGACAGAAGAGTCCTAAATGACGCAACACGGTTAGTATTAGTTGTGGCAGCACAAGAGAGAGCTTAACCATGTAGGTCTCCCCATCCTGTGTACAGGGCTGAGGGGTCATGTGACAGGTGAGACTGTAGGTGATTGGAGGAGAGCGGTTGCCATTGGAGCTCAACATGGATGATCAGGTCCTAATCCAGTAACACTAGCTGACACCGGTGTACCAACACACCAGGATGAACACGCTCACTCCATTTATTTGTGAATACACACCAGGGGTTGTCACACCAGTTGTTAGCAAAAGGCTTACATAACAATACATAATGTCATGTCATAAAAACACTGTGGTACTAAAGGGTATTTTTGTGGAGCCAACATAGCAACACCAACTTGTTTCACATCCAATCTCTTCATCTAAAACCAAACACAATCCCCAATCAACTTTCACTGCAGAGATACAAAAGGCAATTTCTCTCAAACCTAAGCTCAGCTATAGCCCCATCAGGTACCTAAGGTATAAGGGAATGATTTGTTACATCACTTGATCTCACCTCCAATCAGGTCCAGGGGCAGACGTCAATGTCCAGATTAGAAAAACAACAAGGATTTACAGCCGATAAGATCTGTGATGGGATCCTGGAGGGAAGCCCCCCCACTGGGCAAAGCTCAAGGGCAAATCAACTCGGGTCAAACCTTCCGAAAATGACTCCCCCTTTCCTGTCTTATCTGGCACTGAGTGATGATTGGGTGAAATTGACCGGACTGTTGGTGGGGTTTAAGGTAAACCATACTGCTTCCTGTTCCTGGCTCTGCCTAGGTGAGCCTTTCATCTATCACAGCACACTGACTGGCACATCTCTTCTTCATAGCCATACTGGCACTCAACACCATGCTGAAACTTTCAGTCTCTTATAGACTTGTCTGATCTATACAACTTCTTATAAGCATACTGGTCTCCATTGGATTGTGTACCAGCTGATGTGCCATGTAATGAATGGGTTACTGTTGTTAAAAGACAGCATTGGGCACGTTGCCGACAAGTCTCTACAGCAGCTGCTGGTAGACCCCTCTGCTGGCAGGGTCCGATACATTAACAGTTGATTACTCATTTTAGATGTCAAAGCTTGAACTGCCTGTGTCAGAAATATCAGCCACATCACACAGAGCCATGCATGGGTCACATCCAGGATTAAATGATGATACGACATAAATTCACTACACGTTAGAGTCCTAGTAAACTTAACAAAAACGATACTGTCACTGGCTCCTCTTGAACCTATACTCATGCCCAATTCACGGGTAAAAGTTACTAATACCGTTAGATTCCGTCCAAAAATATGATCGTGGTTCTAGTGCACCTGAGTTCATAACACACCCATTGAAACGATGTGGATGATTGAATGTGTTGGAAAGTTGTGCAGAAAGTGTCTTATCTCAGCATTGTCAATCAAAACGCAGTAAAAGACCACAGACTACATTTTACAAATATACATTCTTACAGTAAAGTCTACTTACATGTCGTCGGGTAGTAAAGGCACCGGCAGGCTGGACTGGACATCAGTGCGCCGCTGCAAAAGAGAGCGTGAACGCCCATGTAGGGAGAGCGCGTGTTCCCGTTAAAAATATACCCCCCCTCCCCTCTCCCCCACATTCCAAACACGGGGGCCAAAGCTACGAGTGAACGCATAACGGGTCAGCAATCCGCAAACTCAAATAAAAAATGTTTATGAACAGCCATTGAACTTGACATATTGGCGGTCCACCTGCACATTTACAGGTAGACACCGTGCTTTACTGTCGCATCATAACCCACATCTACGGATCGTTTGGGGTTCAACTAAATGTGATTTATTGAAAACAAATGTGCATGTTAGTCATTTGGACCAAACGGCCTATCACAAGACATGACCTCCTTGATAGCACAGGTGTGGTAATTTACGAGTCCTTCAATAACCCAACACTGCCTCCCTCTGTTCAGCTACTGCAGACTGTCTGAACTGAAGGGTGTATTTTAATGACCTGGGTATTAAGGATCAAAATATATCAAAAGGGCAAACACAGAATAGTCAGAGGTCTTTGCACAAATTAGGCAACAAGTCAGATGGGTAGATGCAACGCTGGCTGTCCTACATCTGACAAGGCCAAAGATAAAGCTTTTAAAATAACACCAGGCCATGGCTCACTCAAAATACCACCTCATACAGCCATGGAGAAAGCAAAGCATCCCAACATATCACAACAAGTTCTAACATTGTCAACTCATACTGAGATCAAAGTCAGAATGGGTTTTTATTTGTTCCACACACAAGGAATTTACTGTGGCAGGATGGTGCAAACAATAAACATATATGGAACTTAAATAGAGATAATAGTAGATGTCAGGAGATTGCACAACCTTGTGGAGTTAATGCACGCTGTCATAGCAACAAGAAAAGGTCTGACAGCTAATTGTAAAATATTCTGAAATTAATTTAGCTCTCTGTATATAGAAATAGTAAGCAATATATATATTGCAATATATATATATAGCTCCTATATATATTGCTTGAGGGTGTAGGTAATGGTACATGATATGCTTACTATACGACTAGAAAACGAAATAATCTCCTGTCTTAAAGTTGCTTGTTGATGAAACTGATGTTTCACTGCAATATCATTCGTTTAGAAATGTATTTGAAATATTCCTTTTATTTTATTAGATGAAAGGATCAAGAAACATACATTCAATCCCAGTAACAGGGTCAGGATGAACATTAAACCAATAACTGTAAATAACTGCTTCTCATTCTGTCAAAAAAAAGAAAAGAAAAGGTAAACCTTTTTACCTAGTGTTTACAAATAACATTTACATAAACTACAACCAGTTTAAACATTAACAAAACATGCACACAAAGTGTGGATTTCTCAGCTTTAAGTAATCTCCACATAAGGCTTACAACATGTAATAACTACAAACAACAAGCTCATTTACTGCACAGAAAATGTTTTGGAATGTCTCTCCAGCTAACTGTCAACACTCAACCTGTTATGCCATAAGAACCTCCTTTTAGACTTTTCTCACACTCACTGACCCAAGTCATAAGATTTAGACATCCATGATGAGCACTTTTTTTTTTTACCTTAATATTGTTTATAAAAAAATACCTTGACCCAGTTGGGTTTGAGTTTTCAGTGATATGAGAGATGAGCCCTAACCTCCGTCTCCTCATGTCCTCCAGTGTTCTGGAACATGCTCAGGAGCTCAGCAGGAACGGGTGGGCCAGAGCTCTGGAGGCTGATATGCGATTGGCTGGCTTGAACGCTAGACACTCCTGGAGGACAGAGAGGGACAGCTTTATCTAGACTAGTGTTATAAATGGAAAAAAAATAAATAAATAAAAAATAAAATAAAATGTAAGCAACGTAACACATCATGGAGAAACAATGTAGGCTTTAGGCATGCTCACAAAGAGAAGGTTGTTTCCTTCCTTCCCCAGGCAGGACAGCAGCTGGGTACAGGTGGCCCCTGGGGACAGTGTAGGAGTGTAGGAGATGGGACTCTCTGCTGGCCAGTCCTCCTCACTGGGCAAGCCTATCACCCTGGAGAACAGCCAAACACACATACAGACATCATTAACAGTATACCCCACAAACACTAACCACATACATATGGCTATATTACACATCAGAATCTGAAAATAGTTTTTCAGATTTTCATTTTTTCAGAACTTACATTGCCATGTAAGTTTAAATGAATACAGAATGTACTGTGGCAGAAAGGTGCATATAAGGAACATATATGGATCTTAATAAAGGAAAGTAGAATTTGTTTATAATGTATGCTTAAAAATGTATAAATATACTTAAAAAAGTGTAATACTAAGATAAACAATCAACTGAAGAGCGTAACAATATATTAGAGCTGAACATCGAGCTAAATGTCATGTAAATCAAATCATACAAAATTATATGAATCACGTGTCACAGTCTTTCAGGACGTAGTGGGACTTACTCGAATATTTTCTGGAGCTGTTGTATCTCAGTGAATCCAGAAAACAGCGGCCTGCGGAATTTAAAACACTTGTTATATCTGCTTCCAACATTGCATGTGTAAAGCGTGTTTCTCTCAATCAGAGATAATCGAGAAACAATGTATCCATGAACTCAAAAACACGGTACCCACATCTGTCACATAGACTCAGAGCATAGCTTTCCCACCCACCACCTCCTCGTCATCTCAACTTCCAAAAACTGGGCTCTCTCTGTACCTCAGGAAGAAGAGCTCTGCGAAGATGCACCCTACGCTCCACATGTCCACAGAGGTCATGTAGCTGGAGCGAAGCAGCACCTCAGGGGCTCTGTACCACAGAGTCACCACCTGGACACCAGGAAAGAACAACAGGCACTTCACTTGGGTGACAAGTTCCTCCAGGCTATCTTAAAAAGATACATCCGCAACGAGGTTCACAAATAGGCCATTTGATATATTTGTTTGTAGAAATAATACATTTCTAACGTGAGTACCCCTGTCTCATATGTACTATCATGGGCACTCTTGGTGAGAGATTCCCAGGTGGACAAAGACTCACGCAAGGTGTTAGGGCGATGTGATAGGTGTAGATCCGCGCCATGCCAAAGTCAGCGATCTTGACTTCTCCACGGCTGCTGATCAGGATGTTGTCAGGCTTCAGGTCTCGATGGACCAGCATGTTGGCATGCAGGAAGTCCAGCCCCTGCAGTAACTGCTGCATCACATCCTGAACAGACATTTCATGTCATCATTGGCTTGGTTAGGTTTATGGAGTCAGTTGACATTGTGGGATGAGGAAAAGCACCATCACCTTGATTTTGTCCAGGCTGAGTCCAGTGTTGGGAACCTTGGTGAGAAATGTAGAGAGATCCTGATCAATGTACTCAAACACCAGCGTCAGGTCCATGCTCCTGCCCCGCATTACAGCTGACACATCCAACAGCCTGTAACACAAAGGTTATAAAAAAATAATAAACGATCCACTATGTCATGTTTGATCAATGCATTATTAATCCATGCACTTTATATACAATCACCTTATTTGTGAACCATGTTAGTAATTCATTAGATCCAACTTACTTTACAATGTTGGGATGGTTGAAGTATTCGATTTTACGCAAGATGGCAACCTCGCGGATCATGAATGGAGGAATCCCACCGTCCGGATCTTTAGGGATATTCAACTTCTTTACCGCAACCAGTCGCTGTTGATCACTGACTTCTCTGGCCTTGTACACTTTGCCATAGGCCCCTTCCCCTATTTCTACTAGTATTTCGTAGCTCTGATTATCCCAGCATGTGCTCACGTCCATGACTAGCTGAATGTTATGATTAGTTGAGCTAGTTTGAGTTACCGATGTCAATAAGGATTTTGAAAACAGAGCAGTTCAACAGTTGACAGACCCTTCTGATAATGACTCTAACAGCAGGTAGCTAGGCCTATGCAAACAGGATCTCAGGATGGCGTTAAGGTCAACACAGAAATGTCTGGATTCAGGTTAGCACCTATACTTTCTTATTGCAACAATATCAGACACACAAACAGTGGGTTGAGATCTAGCAGCAGCAAGCTGGAGACTGGCAAGGCTCAAAATGGCAAGGCTCCATCAATTGTTGTGCGAAAAAGCCTCTCACTTATTAGTTTTATACAGTTGGATGCGAGGACTCCCTAATTGTAACATTTAAAATAAACGCCTGTAATCACGCTGATGTACGCGTGATGTCCTCGTGATCGATGCGTTGTGTACATAGTGAACCTTGAAATTTCCTTGCGCAATGATGTCATGTCATTTTAAAAATCGAAATTCAACGACTGCTTTTGAATTTCATGATCATTTAAAAAAAGTTATGAATTAATTGTCATCAAATAATCTGTGTCAACTACGCCTTATTCAATATACAAATTTATATTATATAAAAAGGTATTTCACAACACAGGATTCGCATTATGTTTTATTGACACACACACACACACACACACACACACACACACACACACACACACACACACACACACACACACACACACACACACACACACACACACACACACTGTGCTTCTTTCTTGCACATGAACATGTAACTCTGGTTCTCCCTTCTACACAAGAAGGATCCAGACACATCAGTGTGGTAGTAAAGAAAATGTCAGTTTGAAAATATAGCACTTTAGAATCAGTCGTTGGCAATCATAAAAACAATAAACCCATGTCCTATCCGTGCATTAGATTTCTGAAAGAAACCACCTCTAGAAAACCTACTTATCTGACTGGAGATTGATGGACAATCTGTAAATCTAATTTACAGTAAGTGCCATTTAATGTGCAAACATGCTCTCTGAGACTTTCAATTGTTACTACAGATGTGATGTTACTGCTGCTACAGATAGAACAGGTCAACATTAATTAAATTAAATAACAGTTCTGATGGCTTTTTATACTGCAAATTTGACTTTGACTGTGAATGTGCTGGTTAGTTACACCCAGATTAAATGTGTCACTCACATAACACCCTGTCCTCCACCCTCATCCACCAACCTCTTAACATTCAGAGTTTCATCCAGGTTTTCTGAGGCTACTGATGTAACTGGTTTCACTGCTCTTTCTTCATGTCGTGGATATTTTTGGTCTTCTTGGCCAGGGCAATGGCGTCCAAGTGGAGGTTACGTTTGAGAATGACAGACCCACAGGTGAGAGCTCCGGCCAGCGCACCAGCAAAGCCGCACACAAACACATCTTGTCCTGCAAAATCAAACGCACACAGATACTCAGATCCACAGGCATATCGCAAGTCACACTTACACGCTCTACATGAAGACCGGAGATAAGAAAAGTAGAAAAGTAACCGAATCCTGAGACTCACCTGTCAGGTAGAGATTCTTTAGTGGAGTCTGAGGTCTCACGGTGGCGCTGAGCTCAGCGCTGAATCGGGCGGTGCTGTGGTCGGCTCCATAGATCTCCCCACGAGGGGCTCCTATGTAGTGTGTGTTTGTGATGGGCGTCCCAGCATCCACATACTCAATCTATCAGTTTACAGATAAAACAGAATAGAACCATTACTGTCAAAGAAACTAAGCTGTAAAAAAAAATTGCAGAGTAAACTTGATGCATCAAGGACATGAATTTTGAGGCTTTTTACTACCTTGTCCCTAGTGATCTTTGGGAAGACTTCCATCACCACTTCCAGGATGGAGTCGATGAAAGCCTGCTTCAGCTCCTTGTAATCCCCCCCTCGATTGGTCACCTTGTCGTCTTTCCACTCCTCAAACCACTCATAGTTGGCAAAGCTGACCAGGCTGAGGGTGGACTTGCCTAACAAGAGGAAGAAGTATTGGAGAGCGAGGCTGACAGGGATTGGTTCCCAGGAATAAACAACGAATCAGAACTGACGTACCAGGTGACTTTGACGCCCACGTGGGGTCTTTAGCAGACGGAGAGGCCACAAAGAGGAGAGGTACGCTTTTGGCCGACTCCTCTCTATCTCCCTTCAAGTAGGTATCAACCCTGTAAACATGTAGGGGTTTGTGAAATGTGTTACATCAAAGGCCATCTGATGTGGACATAAAATCTAAAAATATATATATATATATAATATAAATCTAACTTCAACCAACAATGACCAAAATAATGTACAGCTCATCGAGGTTGTTCTCTGTGAAGATCCAGTAGTTGTCTGCTTTCAGTCCCAAGTCTTCCTTGGTTCCATCCAAGCCCAGGAAGATACTCAGACCTCCCTCCCCATTCTTCATCATACTAAGCTGCTTCTGGATACCTGCAGGCATCACAGAAACAACTGCCATCTTACTAAACAGTCATTCATTTCTCAAAAGCACAAGGTACAATAAAGTATTCTGAATCTGAAAGCCCTGTGGGGAAATGGACCGCATTCAGTTTCCGTTCATACCCGAGTCAGCCTGCAGCTCTTTGGGCAGAAGCTTTTGGTAGGTGTTAAAGATACCAGCGTTTGAGATGACCATAGGAGCACGTATATGCACTTCCTCCTTGCCCTTCATCACGCTTACACCTACAACACAACAAAAGCATTCAGAACTGCTCTAGAAACATTACCAAGGACACACTCAAGAAGAAGACGCCTTAAAGCAGCTTAAGTTTACCACAAGCTTCCTTTGCATCGTTGAACAGAATGCGGTTGACTGGAGCGCGGACAAGGACGGCTCCCCCAGCTTTCTCGATGATGGGGATCATGTGGTAGGCCAACTCACTAGCACCTCCTATTGGGTACCAGGCACCATGGAGGTAGTGACAGACAAGCAGGCTGTGCATGGAGAAACTGGCATCTTTGGGCATGTTACCTGGCAACACACAGGATATAGATTTTCAAGATCAAACCCGTAACACCAAGTACCAACATTTGTATGCAATTCAAAACAAACGGCAACATTAACTATGGTGGTGACCATGTTTTTTTTTTACCGCACACTGTACATAGCAACCTACCATATGTGCCAAAGATATAGCACATAACGGCTCTGAGGTCCTTGTTTTCAGTCAGTTCGTTGACCACCTCTGTCAGACTGCGTGATGCCATTTTAAAGAAGAAAGACCAACGATTGGCTAGGCCTGTGTACACTAGGAACTTAGCCAAGGGGACAGGTACGATCTTCAACAAAACCATGAACCAAACACTGCGGCCTGCTTTCTGGGAACAAAAGACACAGACCGATGTGAAAGTTAGACCAAGATTAATGATCCCTATACTAGACTGTCTTCTGCTTTTCATATGTTACAGAAATCTATGGTGATTCATGACTGTTTATGGCAAACTGCTGAGATAAAGTGTAACCAGGCTCCTCGGTCTGCTAATCTTGTTTGACATTATTAATATCAACCCTTCCTGACAGACTGAGACAGAGCACATTATCCTACTGGTATAATGATGACACAATATCATCAAACCACAGACTGTGACCTTCATGCCAAAGTACAATAAGATATGAAGAGTTTAAAACCAGCTGACATGAGTCAGCTATCAGTCACTATCAGTATTCTATCAGTCACTATCAGCATAGGAGTCAAGTAACTGAACAGTGAGTGGGAATTGGGACGGTAATCAGAGTTCGAATTACGACCATGCCAACACGTGCTTTGGCAAGGAAGTTCAGCCTACTTGCCCCTGTACTTCCTGTAAATTGCACTGGAGTGTCTGCTAAATGACTAACTGTAAAGTAAATGTAAATTTCCACATTCCCAAAAAAGCTCCTAGTCCTGTTGGAAGCCTCTGTAATGATTAGGTTCACTGAATAAATAAGACAGCTAAACGAATCTGATCATGTAGCAACACACCTTGACAAGTCTCATGTACTCATCAATGGCCTTCTCTTCCCCTGGAAAGCACTTCTTTAGCTCTTGAGGGAAGCGGTCCCTGCCACTGTAGATGGGGTAGACTCGTCTATTGTCTGCTGGGCCGATCACCACCTGGTCAAAGGGGTTTTCCAGTGGTTCCCATTGCAGCTGGCCATTGGTCAGCTGGTCCAGCATGCAGCGGAAAGGCTTGTGCTCCAACAGGTCGCCGATATAGTGGATACCTGTGTGGGGAAAACAGCATTGGAACTGGGATAGTGTCAGCGTGGTCAGAGCCAGGTCAGTGACAGGACTGGATGTAAGGCTTGTGCAGCCTAAACAGCCATTCTAGTAACCTTAACAAAAATATCTGATGCTTTAACATCCTATAAAGTGGTAATAACCGTATCTTCACAAACAGTCATCTTTTGATTCTTAAGATCGCTTGTAGATCACAGGGCAGATGCCATCATGTCTTACCAACATCAAACTCAAAGCCTTTCTCTGTGAAGGTGTGACAGCAGCCCCCAGCCCTGTCGTGCTGTTCCAGGACCAGCACTCTCTTCCCAACCTTAGCGAGCAGCACTGCCAGCCCAAGCCCACCTATACCACTGCCAATGACAACAGCGTCCAGGTTGTCTGGAACTTTGTTGGCCAAGAAACCTGAAAGGAAGGAATATTATTCAGATTGATTTTTTTCACTCGTATGTCACCTAGTGATTGATAAGGGATAGAAGTTAAAGAGTTACATCGTAAGTGAATTTCACAACTGAAGTCTATTTAACAGAAATACATAATTAGGGTGTAAAATACGCGTTGAGATATGCAAATATGTATTTTTGTTTGGAAGATCCAAATGTTTGAATTGGTTTGAATACAGGGACTTTACCTTGTTTAAGAACTTTATTTTTCTCCTTCATGTCATGGACCAGTGGTTTCTGCGGTTCGCGCGTATCGATATCGAAAGGATTCGGTCCAGATGATCCAAATACATATTTTAAAAGTAATGCAACAAGGCTCAAACATACAATAGCTACAGTGATCCACATTGTGCATGAGGTCGTCCACACACTAAACTGTGCCCTATGCCCCTATCTACTTCCTCATAGACGTGCGTAAATGTAATCTAATGTATACGTACTTCCTCGTACACATATACATTAGCTGTACGTGTTGTTGTAGCTGGAAGAACTCGGTCAACCTAATTTGCTGTTCAAGTCCATCCATACTTGACTGACACTAAAATTCAGCCAATTGCAGTTATCGTTCGTCTCACATGAAGTAAATTCATCCAAACAAACTCAGTTGATGGACACGCCCACCTGAAGTCCAGGGGGAAACGCCCACCTGAAATCACGCGCCCTAACACGAGCATTATTTTCGCTCTACCGGAGAAGTAAAATGCAAAGTAAAACACTATACAACTCACAACTTTTATCTGGGATGTGTCTACTCGAAACCACTAAAACTACAGACACATGTTTGCCAATTCGAAAAGCACTTCCCTTAACAATGACATGATGCTACAGCAAAAGCATTGTGTCACTGTCAACAAGTGATCATTGTTTCCATCTTGGTCCACTGTAAGCCTCGTTTCTGAACAAGAAGACACCATTATCTACAGAAAGATAATGAAAGTTAGAAAGCAGGGAGCACATCATGTTCAATGACTATTAAAATCCATATTCCCAATGTGACTCCAAATATCATGGGACTCTTTAGGAACATTAGACGCACCGTTTGAGTTAAACCTAATCGGACCCAAGCAGTAAATATAATCTGTATAAGAAAGCTATCGTGTACAACAGCATCACAAAAACATCTCAGGTTGTGTGTAACTTCTATATTTTATTTTGCACAAAATCACCTGTAGTTTCACATTTTCCTGCATCATAAAACAATGATACCCGTTTTTCCACATCAGTTTGCATTTCCAACTAACACTCAACTTTAAGAGACACTTTATCTGATAGCCCCCCCCCCCCCCCCCCCCCCCCCCGCTCCCCCTCCCTCCCCATTTGGAATCTAGTAGTTTTCCGTTACTCCTGTTCTCCACTGAAGATATTCCCACTCATATTCAATCATTTTATAAACTGTTTCTACTCACAGCCAACCCAGTTTGACCTACGATTTGCTCTCTGCAATGTACAAAATATAATAAAAACAGTCCAAACCTGTCATTGTTTTATTTTCTTCAGAACAGGGCTTTTCTGTAAGGGTAACAAGCTGGATCATGGGTCAAAAGTTAATACAGATGGGAAAAAGCATTCAAAAAGATGAAGGCCAACTCTCTCAGTTCAGTTAGTCAGAGGTTCTGAATCAACATTTAACCTATTTACGTAGAAAAGGAGGGATTGATGGCATCTTCAACTGAAAGAGGAAACCCTTGTCAAATCGAAGCCCTTGTCTCAAATCCTCTTTTGGATATCATCTTGCCTCTGTACTTTCCCCGTTGCTTTTAAATCTTTTTTGATTGTTTTTATTTTTCTTTAAAATATGATGACAGATTATTACTGCAAAAGCTGTTTCCACTGGGAGTGGAAAAAGAAAATGTTAAGAGACTTAGCATGACTTTGCTGTATTTACATTTAAGTGTTGTGGGTACACAAATATGTAGGTGGTAAATGGTAACTGTTCTGTGTATTTGTGTGTTTGCACCTGGTACAATCATGACAGCCTTTCAATGTGGTACAGCCTTTCAATGTGGTACAGCTGTCTGAGATGGGAAATACAATGGCTTAAGGTCCATGTGATGGGAGGGAGAGAGAGAGAGAGAGAGTGCGGGGGAGGACCATCTCCCCCAACCCTCTGCCTGGCAGCAGTAGTGCAGGTCAAAGTTCAAAAAGGTCATAAAGTAAAACTGGGCGGTGGGGCTCCCTCCTGCAGCAGGGAGTCTATGAGGCCATCAGTCGGGTGTTCAGTGTGTTGGTGTGGTATCCTGGCCTGACTGAAACACTGTGCACCGTGATGCAGATGGGAGGATCACTGCAGTACCAAGCCAACCTGGAGAGCAGAGGAGAGGTGAGCAGTGTTGTCTGTCTGACCTATCATCACATCTACAGTGGAGGATGCCACATCTTTAAGTATAGGATCATGAAGCATCTATAACAACATACCTTGTCCGACCCCATGCTCGGACACTTCCAATTATACAGGTAATACTGCAGATTTCCATCTCCAATACCAAACTTCAGCTTTTCCAGGAAAGTCTTATTCTCCATCAGGTCCAGTGCATTGAAGACGTCAAACCCTTTCTGTGGATGAAGAACATCCAACATCAGAGCGGTGAGAAATAGAACGACACATTAAGAGGACAGTGATAAGATCAGTAAAACATCACTATTCTGACTGTTATCACCCCCACCTGCGGGCAAACTTACCGACTTGGCCAGGATGAGGGCGTCCGACATGAGGTCCAGCAGGGGGGTGCAGGTGTGCACGTTGTAAAAGGAGTAGGCGGCCTTCAGGCTGTGGTGGACAGGATGGTTCATGATGGTGGAGGGAAGTGTGTAGAAGCTCAGGAAGTCGGTCACCTTTCCCGCAGAGTTCTATCGAGGGAGAGAGGAGGGAGGCAAAAACCACATTCGTTGGTCCTTGTTCGCCACACTCTCTAAGGGCTATCACGAGGCGTGAGAAGGACTCCTGTATGATGGAGGGAGTTCTCTACCTCCACCAGGTAGGTGTCTATGATGTTCTCCTGGGGCAGCAGCCAGTGCTCCACCTCCTCCGGACTCATGACGGGGGCCAGGTGGAACTGGCTCAGGTAGCCTAGCAACAGACGATGCACTGCCGGAACATCCTTTCTGGTCATTGGTCGCAAGCCCGATGTCTTTGGAGCCTGAAGGGAGTTTAGAACAGGATGGGTCAGCTAAACCTTGCAGAGGAAAGACAATCGTGTCACCGCCTGTTTTGTGATGATGCTATGCAAAATGCTGCCCCTAGACGGTGCCATACCTCAGGAAGACGATACAGCTTCATGGTACGCTGCATTGTCATATTCCGGCTCAGGTGAGAAAATTTCACCTCGATCAGCTTGCGAGGGTTCAAAGAACGGTGCCAGTACCTACAGGTGTGAAGCGTTGATACGGTCATGTATTGAAATGCATGATGTGATTATGTTTGTGTGTGTGTTTGTGTGAACCTGACCCACCTGCAGGTACCCACAGGTTTTGGCAGCACTACTCCAGCGGTGTACACAGCCTGGAAAATGCCCTCTAGATTGACCCGTCTGGTGATCTCTCTGATCAGAACTGGAGCTACACGCTTGGCACGCAGCTTCTTGTGGACACACAGGAAGTTGATCTCCACCATTTTCTTTTCCCTTCACCACGGATAACAATTCAGAGTCAAAATCGTTCCATGAACGCATGGAATTAATGGAATGCATGGGTGATGTGTATCTGTGTGGGTGTGTACATGAACACGCCTTTACATTGATAACCACTCCCAATACAATGTCACCCATTGTCAAGACAAAAAGAGAGAATAAATAAATGTACATACTGTACAACTGGTGTCAGTTGCCATGACATGGACTGTTATGGTAAGTCACTAATATCTTTCTATTGATTCGGTTTCTTACATGTCGTAAATGCGGATGTTGGCAGGGATGGCACTGATGAATCCTACGAGCTTCTGGTTGGAGTTGACCCTCACCCCACAGTGCCACTGAGGCAGCCACCCAGGGGGACGCAGGGCCCTGGGAGAGACCGGCAGGAGATACACTTCATCACATCTGTTGCTACTTTCTAAGCAGGTAACATAATAACACACACGCTACAAGTGATGCGTTGTAAAATAAGTAATTACGCTGATGTGTTAAATAAACCTACAATTTCTAAAGCTACCTATACCACAATGAAATATGACTCATATTGATGAAAGGATCATGTTCAAGTGGCATGAGCAATAGAGGTCAATTAATTACCAGAGCAGAAACTCAGGTGAATAATCGAAGCGGAACATATTGTCGTCATCCTCCACATAGTTCTCATTCAGAAGAGTGTACAGTTCCTTCAACTGAAATCAAGGCAGAAAAAAAGTCAATTTGTTAAGCATAAAGGTAAAAATGGAATTCATAGGAAGACTGAATTGTTCTAAGTTCGGTCTGTGAGATGAGGAAAGACTTGCTGCTTGAACATCTTAACGTCTGTCCTCACCACAGCAGGGTTTCCCAGGTCGAGAGCGTCCCAGGTGAAGCCTGGTGGAAGGCTGTAGGGCTCCTCCCGGATGACGTCTTTGTCAGGCTCAATAGAGCCATGCGATGTCACCATCTCCCCTAGAGGGATCAAAACAGTCACAATGGGGGATTGTGTGGGGGTGTCCAAAACAAAGTGTCTTATTAAGATGCCCCTGTATGTGTCCTACCTAGCTTGGGGACAGGTTGTGTGTCCCAGAACTGGTAGCTCCGCCTGGTGGCCTCCTCCATGGTTTTAGCAGGGCCAGGACCCACAGAGAACAGCTCAATGGCCTTCTGAATCTCTTGCAGTTTATCTGCTGGCAGTGAGTTAACCTGAACAGAAACAAAAAAGGGAATTTGTAACTTATTGCTGACAATACACACAGACAAACATAGACATAAACCAACGCAGATTCGCTACATTCCCCCGCCCCCGTCCCGGTCCGCATCGCAAAGGCCAGTTGGGTCTGTGTTTTCGTATTTCTCTCCAGGGAAAGCTGCATCATGGCGCCCCACCTACCTTGGCTAGGGGGTCCTGCACCGTCTCCTGGACTCCAGACTTGTCCTTTTTCTTCCGCTGTCTCTTCTTCTTCTTCTTGGCACCACTGTCGTCCCCCAGACCTTTTTCTCTGTCACATGACAGAAGAGAAAAGCATTGAATCAGGCTGCCAGACAGGCCACAAGTCTCCCTTTGAGTTAAGAAGCAGGAATTTGAAAGAGAGAGGTGTGGGACAAGGAGGGTCTATCACAGACAGAATTCCGACCTATTTGTGCCAAGTATCAATAATTGTATAATAACATTGTATCACT
The DNA here is from genome assembly GCA_030340665.1 of Neosalanx taihuensis. NCBI lineage: Eukaryota > Metazoa > Chordata > Actinopteri > Osmeriformes > Salangidae > Neosalanx > Neosalanx taihuensis. Next base: position 5,254,223 of record CM059298.1, read on the forward strand.
GACTCGTTAATTCACTTCAGACTTGTCTTGGGTAGGGCACTGAACATAAGACTAACCACACACCCCCACCTTCAAAGGCCATCTCATTGGGTGAGAGGGACAATATACTTACTGAGGAACCCAGGATAATCCCATTAGAGTCCAAGAGGGGAGAGAGGCCAGGCACTGGCTTGTATTTGTAACACCAGGACAGATGGTGAATCACATGACCAAAGTGAAGTATGTGTGTGTTTGTGTGTGTGTGTGTGTGTAGGTGTATGTATGTATGCGTCCATGTTCAGTGATCGACTAGAACAATAGATTACAAAGCCCTCAATGGTTTGTTCGCTGAGTTTCCATTCTAGCAGCCAGGCTGAACCACCATCTAGAATCATTCTGTTTTCCAGGCATCCTACCTATGTATGTGTGTATATGTGTGCGTTTAGGTAAACTGTGATGTTTTATTTTACCGTTGTGGATTCTACTGCTAAATAAAATCCATCCCAAATTGATTTCTTAAAAGCTATTCATGTTTTTAAACTGAAAATTTACAACAAATGTATACTGGATAGCGCCATGTGACCTTGAGACATGAAATGTCGTAAAGCGGGCGACGGCTGCGAAGACGCCTTCATGATGAAGATGCTGCAAGCTGCCCATGCCTGGGTCATTATACTGTCTGCAAAATGAGGCCTGCCCTTTCAAATACTATATAACGTACTATCATCATTTTAGTGGCCTTACATTAGCTCACATATGCTATAGAATACCTTTATAGTCATTTGTTTGCTCCTTTTTATTTAAATCATCCCACCACTTTGTTAGTGATCAGCAAATTCGCCAATAATCGACTGTGCGGACACTTTATATTTAATGGCTACAAATGACAGCAGAAATTGCTCCCAGTGCGAGCGACATCGTTGGTATATCCTTGTCAGTTGTGTTTAAATAACATAATTCCAACCTAACGTTTCACTTAAGTTCACATATTTTCCCGTCTATGCAGTAAACATATGCAAATGTCGACATTTCGTTCATCCTTCCGTTTCTATCTTCATACCTTTGAATGCGTTACTGGGTAAAATGAAAGAAAATGAAGACCCGCCCATATCAGGAACAGGATAGAATTAGGTCCAATCAGAGTACATTGTCTGTTAACTGTCAACCTTAAGGACCAATGAAGTCAACGCAAGTGGGTGGGATTAACAGGCGCAGTGAGTTTCTCTAGCATGACTGATCTGGCTCGCACTGTTCGAGAGCTGTCAGCGAGCGCAGGAACATGGAGGAAAAATACTAGCATTCTTAAAAAAGGAGTCTGCGCCCTCACCCGTCATCAAAGTGATGCACTTCATTTTCACAATCGCTGCAATGTCCATGGTCTTCTTCTACCTCCTCCTCTTTCTCCGGCTTCGGTGCTGTCTCATTCTCATCCGCCATCTTCATCTAGGAAGTGAGGAAGTGCTGCGTGAGCTCGACGCCTCTAAACACCCCCCGATACTATTGGCCGTCTGTCGTGGTGGTCTCTGGGTTTTGTAGTCTGTATCTACGTTCAGGAGAAAAGAATAATGTGCATTTTGCATTTTAGTAGACCTATTTGTGTCTGTGTTGTTTACTGACCTAATCGCTCATTACTTATCTTCAAACTCACTAACCTATACCAGTTGTTACTGTGAAATTAATGTTTTATATTTAAAATATAAAACCTGAGCACGTTATATGTTTTGATAACAATTCGCTCTTTGTACTGACCAAGGTAACTAGACGCAAACTGTAAATAAAACTATTAATAACAATTCCTCCTGAATATAAAAAAAACATCAAACGAAAGTGTTTAGAACATTCCTTTTTATTAAAAACATGAACAAACTTGTCTCTCATGTCTGTTGACACCTTTCATCGATACACACCAGTTACACATACATGATGGAAGAATAAATAATGCATTGGCACATTATTACTACACAACAAAACTGTCAAAAGCCATATTTATTGATGGAGAGGACATAACTCAGCGGTGTTCGGGCTGAGAAATGCTTGGTTGGATTTAACACTGACCTAGATTTCCACTGTTTACAGAGCATTTGGAGGCTCAATACGTAAAAATGTGGGTGAAAGAGGACAAAAGAAGCTGGCAATGAGACTAACAATCAACCAGCAGTTTTTTCAAGTTAGAATTGTTAGAATACTTGTGGATAGATTTTACAACCACAACAAAAAGAACAGAAAAAAAACTATAAAAATGACCTTTTGTTTATCATACAATTTAAAAATATAAAAAACGATGCTTACACACTGATGATTAAATACACTACATCTAACACTTTACAACTAATATAACACTGTAACATGCAACACTGGACATTTCAGTACATCACTACATTATTAAATATATCTACTTAGAAATTGGAGACCATGTTTGATAGCTTTAAACAAAATTGTGTTTGTTGGATTCAGTACAATGGTAATAGTTCAGTTATGAATCTCAAATTCAGTCAGTTCAGATGGTTATCAACACCAGTTTTGCTATCATTACATTTCATAAACACAGATTACTCAACCATGAATCTTGATTAAATCTAACACGTATTAACTAGAGAACTGTAAGATCTTTCACTAATTATAAAATAAAAGGTTATATGAAATTATATTATATAATTTATATTAAAATGTATCAATCAATCACATACTTCCTCAAACATTTCTGGAAGGAGGAGTGGCCATTTTGTGAATCAGGAGTGGCTTGTGATTGAGTGCATTAGGTAAGTACTGGAATACAAGCAGCAGCAGGCCCTGTCCATGGATTCACATCTTCCTTAGAACCAGTTGGCTGTGAACCAAACCCCCCAGCTGAGGTGAATCACACTCAAGCTTTGCCTTTGGCCATAGCCATACGCTCAGATACACTTTTGATGGGGACTCCTTTGCGAGACACCTTTACGTGTATGAAGAGGGTGGCAGGAGAAAGATTGGAGCCATCTGCTTTGAGCAGGTGGACATGGCGATAACCTGCAGAAGAAGGGAGTGTTGAATGAAAGCAATCCAATTGATCCGACTATTTGTAAAAGGGAAGGTGTTCAGTCAGTACCTGTCCGGAGGCTGGTGAAAGGCACGGTTAACTGACCCACAAAGTCATTTCTGCCAGTATGGTCGTGGTCCTCCACTACAAAGCGTACCAGGGCCAGGTCAGGGACCTGCAGCTGGAAACTGAGCGTGCAGTCCCAACGAGGGTTGAATCCTGTAGAGGGTGCAAAAGTGCCATTAGACACAAACCCATCTATTCAAACAGTCATAGTGGAGGATCTGTATTGGGTCTTGGGCCAGGAAGATAAATATATAAGTCGCTTAGGATAAAAGCATCTGCTAAATGATTAAATGTAATATAAAATAAAATCCCCTTTGCAATGTCTGATATGTGTAATTAACTACTGGTATCCTAGCCTAATTTTAACATGAAATGCTGTGATAGAGCTGAGTGAATGATAGGTTTACCATTGTTGTCAATGCGTTGTGTTTTGTCTCTAGCATTATCAATGGCCACGCCATGAATTTCCACCCACACCTGTGGGTCCACAATAGAGCTGGCCTTGTCGATGTTGATTTTAGGCAGCTGCTGTGCAGATATCACCTGATCACAAAGGGGTTCAAGATAAGACATTCTTGTTTACTCCCTTTGTTCTAATGCTGTAATTCGTGTGATTGAAATGAGAATAAAGGGGCATGACATATGAATTACTGCTGTGTGAAGCAGCTGGAGCAAACAGCAACAGACTGCTGACCCTTATGGTGAGCTGTGTGGGTGTGTGTCCTGGGCCACCGCCTGTGTTTTCAGGGTTGAAGGTTGTGCTAGGGCTGCGCAGGAAGCTGGGTTTGAGGACGTAGCCACACCGGCCGTTGGGCAGAAAGCGACCCTGGTTCAGGTCCATTTGCTCTCCAGGAGTCTGGAAGTTCAGGGCCACTAAATAAACAAGACACACCGATGCCCAGAAAAGCAAATCATTATAAAACCCTTCCCTCACTTATGGTGCAGAAAAGTAGGAAGGTTAGGAATGTAGGCTAGATTCCAACTAAAGCTCTCTGCAGAGAAATGAATCACTATTAGTCTCAACGGCTAAATCAAGATTGAAATACAGTCAGTGGTGTGACACAGACTCCCAACCAGACTTCGAGCCATGTTTACTGACCCAACTGGCAGCCGCAGTTCCACATCTCCTGGGGGTCGTAGTTGGATGATTGGAGGCGCTGGCCAGAGGGGTAGATCCGGCTCAGTTGTCTGGTGTTGTGTCTGACAAACAGTTTTCCTGCATGAATGAAAACACAGACAAGCATCTATATCAAATGAGAGTCGGATTACAATATGCTGGTTGACAGAGAAAGCATCTGGGTGGCTGAGGGCCATGGCGTGACAACGTCACTCGGACATCCGAAGCCTCTTGCCTGAGTCTTTGATGTGTTTTAGAGCTTCACTCTCGGAGAACGAGGACATCTCGTTGGGTGATTTCTGGGCTGCGTGATCAAACCCACGGAATGAGACACTTCTGCAGTATACCACCAGAGCTGACAGCTCCGGGCTCAGCTTAGAGGAGACGAACTACAAGTTGCAACACGGATCACATTAACAAACAGTTTAGCACCACAGACCGTTACTTGAAGTGATCGAGACATGGTTCCTAGCCTTACCTTTGAAGGGTCCTTCTTGTTGCTGCCAACAGGCTCTTCCTCTGAGCTGGAAGAAAAGCTGGCGGAACTGCTGGTCTTACCTAGCTGACTCAAGTGAGGGGTATCTTTCTTCCCTTTGATCAGAATTCGACCTTTGAGCTCCTGCAGGAAATTCAACATTCTAAAGATTATCCAAGTTCTCAAAAACAATTTTCAGAGCCAAAATGACGTCTGAGTGGATTCTAATGAGTCTGTGGATGAAAGCGCGGTGCATATCCTACCTCAGGAGAGGGCAGATGCTCCAGGGGAAGGTCACTAAGGGGCTTGGAAAGCAGATGTCTGCCCAAGATGGAGCGCAGGTGTCGGGCCATAACCGACTGCTGCTCCACAGAACAGTGATTCTCCAGGGACAGGATGAGTGGGTAGGGGGAGGCCTTGAATGCATACTGGGCAATAGTCTCTATCACCATCTTAAAAGGCACTTTAGAGGTTAATGTGTGTCCGTGGTAGATAACAGGTTCTCCCTTGTCACCGTCCCAGCAGTCTAGCTCAACACAGCGACAGCCTTGATTTAGGGCTCTGGAACAAACAGAGAACAATTATAACTTATAACCTGCATGTGTGCATGCCTGTATTCTTGTGCTTAGACGTGTGTGTGTAGTGTTTTAATACCTGATGTACGGCTCTGTGCTGCTGTCACCAGTCACTTGGTCCTTGGTGAGGTATGTGTTGTGAGAGGTGGAGATAAAATAGTGCGACATGGGATGGGTCATATCCTGATAGACTCTGGCATGTTCGGGGTTGAACACATCGTTTTCCTTGGACAGCATATACATAGTGAAGCCATTCTGAGTCATCAACTGGTTATTCTGGGCTGTATGAATGAGCAGAATAAATTCATTGTAAACTTTAAGGTAAAATACATGACAAAAATCTGTAGGTTCAGATGGATACAAATCCAGCTGTAATTCGTTGGCAGATAAGATGCAGCAGATAGGTTAATGGGCTTACCCCAATCGTTGAGCTCATAGGTCAAAATGAGGCTCTTAGCGTGAACCAATGAAGCGTCCTCCCCTTGGTCTCCCAGAAAATCCCTGAGCTCGGCTGTGGAGAGCACACAGCCGTTCCCAGAGTAGTGTCTGAACACAGAGTCCAGCTCTGGCCTCCGCAGCAGCTCCCGGCAGAACTCCTCGATCTCTATGTGATCCAGGCGGCCGTCGCACGAGCGGTCACACTTCTGAGACACGAGGCCGACAGACAAGGGTATGGGTTTTAATGAGGGGGAAACATAATGATCATCATTATGACCTGCACGATCACAGGGTTCTGATTCAAACTGTGTGTTTAAAGGAGAGTAGTCATTTGTTTTGGGTGTGCCTGTGAAACTAAGGCCACCGCCGTATAGTTCATGAATAACTGACCCAGAGACTGAGTGTGTAAGAGAAACTCCCTGGCTGAGGCAGAGATACAAAATGTGTGTGTGTGTGTGTGGTTCATATTTGAGAAAAGGGGCCTCCTGGTTGGCTCATTACAGAGCTGGTAATTTAACACAGATTCTCTACCCCAGGCAATCTCTGAAATAGAACCTCTCTGCCTAGCAGACAAAGTAAACACAGGCTCTTTCACGAGCAACGGTCAAACCTTACTTAACAGCATGACGAACGTCTTCTGCAATCCTCTTTCTCCGTTTGTTCATCTTAAGAGTCTGTCTTTGGGTCTCGTTCTTTTACTATTTCTTCCTGTCTGTCTCGTTCCATCTCCCAAAGGTATTGCGCAGGTGACCTGACTCACCTTGAATAAGGAGCGGGCATACTGCTCGCTCAGGTCTATGTTGATCATGTGCAGCAGAGTTTTGACCTCATCGTAGCTCATCTTGCCATCCTGGTTCTGATCTGCCCTCTTCAGGTAGCCGCGGATCCAGGTGGAGTAGGTTAAGGAGAACAACCTCACCTGTCACATTTACATTTAGCAGACACTTTTATCCAAAGTACAGGGACACTAAGGCAAGTAGGGTGAAGTGCCTTTCCCAAGGACACAAAGTCATGTAGCCAAAGCCGGTAATCAAATTCACAACCTTCCAGTCCCGAGCCCAACGCCTTAGTAGCTGAGCCACCTGACTCCCGTTACAGCACCATCATGCGTACTCTCCAAAAGGCAGAGGACACCCAGACGTTCATGCAAGCAAGTAGATTAGAGGTTTAAACTGTGTTCAGTCAGGCCTCATCACTTTCATTACACAGCTCAATGCATTCATTACATGGAATATGACATGAAGTTGACCTGAAAATGAATGCAGATGGAAGAATGACCTAAATACAGTGCATTACCATTAGATGCACATTCTGCTCAGATGAGCATTCATGTTAATCTGGGAATGAATGAAACCTCCTATAATCACAATAATTGGGCAGGAAATGGCTGTTGGGGAGATGAGAAATCACACCTTCAGTTACACTAGGAAATTTACTGGTTACAGTAATTAACCACGGCACTAGTCTGGACATGGACAATTACTCCTTTGCGCATGTCTCTATTGCAACCTCACAATGTGTAAACAAAAACAAAGCTAATGAGAGAGACAGAGAGGCGAGATTTAAAAAAAGTAGGGAAGAACTGCTTAGATAGCGTTTCCATGTTGAATTCCCGTACACCCAAGTCCCCCACAACCCAGGGGCTGTATGAGGGAATATAATTGACAGCATAACGATTCTATATTTAGACCAGCACTTTTTGCTGGTCATTGCTCAACATCTTAGCTATGCTCTGGATCTTAGATGGCGAATGTGACAGTGTTATGTTCAGAGCCAGAGCCAGTCGCCATAGAGATCTTATTTCGGCAGCACTATATTTACTCTGCATCAGGACTGACATGGAGAGTGTAAGGATATTGGTCCAGTTTCTCCTTCTGTGTCATGTTGGACACGCGCTCCTTCAACGTGCGGATTCCGCGGATCCAGCGGCGGGCCTCCTCCTCGCAGGGACACAGCAGGTCCAGGCTCTTCCTGGATCCTTTGAAGATCACGGTGAAGCACTGGCTCTCTGGCACCGAACCAGACAGCCTCCGCAAGGCCTCTGACTGACAGCCCTCACGCACACATTCCACCTCCGTCACCGAGACTGAGGGAGGGTGTAGATGGTCGGTTTGAAAAGGGAAGGACACAAAATGAGAGAAAGAGAGGAGGGGGGGATAGAGAGAGAGAAAGAGAGAGAGAGAGAATGATTTAACAGAACGCAAACTGGTTACCACAATTGCATAAAAACACTCTCAAAAGGTCAAAGGTCAGGATCTTAGCCGTGTGTTGTAACATCTTTCTGGAGAAGTAACAGTGCAAGTGGAACTATTTAGCACATAAAATATGACTTGCGTAAGCTTAGTGGCTAAATATGTTCCCAATGCACATTCAGGATACAAATGTAATCTGCCACCTAGTTTCTAACACCTAGTTTCTCAGACACTGAATAAGCCTTGTCCTAGACTAAAAAAAGAGAATGAAAGGGATGTTTCAAATAGTTTTCCTGGCATTAATAACACTGTGTACAATGTATGACAGGGGTTACTGGAACATACATAATCACCAACTCTCTGCCCAGCAACATAACATCAGCCTGCCACTCTACTGCAGACACAAACACCTGAATGGTATTTCCAACCTCATCTGCTCCTCTCCTTACATGACACTAAACCATTTTGTACTATATTGTAAAGCCTGGCCCTCTAGACCACCAGTGAATGCAGAACCATGTGTGTTCCTGCTCTGGTATCCGATTTCGAATGACAGAGACACAAATTAGAGCACAGTCCACACGTGGCTTTGGAACATGCGATGAAAAACAATTAATCCCGTTTGCTGTGACAGTGGGACTCTTTCTGCTACTGGTGGTCATTAAAGCCCCCAGACAATTGTACCCACCTCCTCAAAACCGCGGATACATTCTTCCTTCTGTCTCTGCAAAGAGGGTGACATTTAAAACCTGATAACAAGTGTCTGGTTGAAGTGTCTCTTTGTGTATTTGTGTGCATAAACATGCAGAGAGTGAGGTGAGACCGACACACACTGGCACGGATAAAGTGTTAAGTGGTGCATTCTCTCCAAAGCCTTTCTGAACAAAGGGCACCATGCTGAATTGTAGGTGCAAAGCTCCAAATATCCACCAACACCCCAGGAGCTCGACACGTGCACACGCATGTGAGTGTGTATATCTCTCGTTGTGACATTATATTTGTAGTGCTTTCCAACATTGATTGACACTTGTTGTTTCAGTAAGTCAACACCATTGATCTGCCTGTTCAAAGTCTGCAAAAAACCTGCTGAAGAGATCACCATGATTTGGGTCTGATGACAGTGCAGTCCTTCTAGTAGGCTTTGATAGTCACTATGAGACTTATTAGGTTCAATCTTTATATAGACTTGCAACACAGCTGCACCCTGCCACAACCTACTGACCCAGACAAACCAGTTAACCCATCATACCATAACTTATGTACCATTTGTATACACATAGCAAGTAAGTGCATAGGGCTTTGTGCCAGCCTGAAACCACACAGCAAGTCTAGTACGAAAAAAGCGAACCTATCGGTTCCCATAGTGTTTGGACATCCTTGTGTGATCAATTGTTACAATCATTAATTGAGGACTGACAGCTCAAGTATATGGTTAACTAAAGGTTTATATATATATATATAATTTGTGGAATTAAAGAACAGAGCACTGGTCATGTGTGAACATTTAACTCATGTTTTGTAATTTAACTATGAGCACCAATTCATTATAATTATAGGCATCAGAATCATGTTTAGATCAAACAAACTTCAAATGATAGAGCCAAGATGGTGGTGGGGGGCCTAAATAGAAACACACCCAGCATTTAGAGGTTGGGCAGAGGCATGTTTATGTGAATAAGCTTGAATCTTACTTTTTTTTTACTGGCACACACACACACACAGAAACCCACATGCATAGATACCCATATACACCTTTTTAGGTATTATGGTTAGTGTGTGTGTGTATGTGGGTTAAATTTATATATAAAATGCTAGAACCAGTACCAGTGGTCTGTTCTTTAATTCCATCAACAAAAAAAAATACATATATATATGCTAACCTTCATGTGAGGATATATTCATGAGCAATATGCAGGGTCATTCAATTCTTATTCGGTCTTTGACATTTGAAGATCCCACGCTATGATGAGCCAAATAACATAGGATTAAAGACTATTATAAATGATTATAAATTATAACTATTTGCCTTAGAAGGAATTCATAAAAGGATTTAAATCCTTATAGAGTGAAGCGGCAGTCTTCCTCTATGATAAATGTGAAGGCTTTTGGTGAGGTAAAACAATAAACCAATGCAAATACCTTGCTTAACTGATTAGCTCAATCACTTTCAGCTGCCTGCTTCTAAAGCTTTTTCCTAGAAAGTTTTTATTTGCTTGTGGCACCTTCAATACACATGAAATACCTGTAGCATTCAGTACACAGAATTTGACCTCTCCTTTTTCCAGTAAGCATGAGACAGTTTTATTCAAGTAGGGAGTGTTATGTAGTGAGTGAGGTATAAAAAGAACATAATGACTCTGAGTTGGCTGAATGAGTGCATTGGATCTTAACCAAGAGTTGAATAGGCAAGAGTAGGCTAGTGGAAATCCAGTTTCTTTGACTCCTGTAAGATAGCCTTCCACACCATCAAGACCTTGATCTGATAATGGTTTTAGTTTACGTTCCAGCAACTAAACCTCCCTTTTAAAAACCCCCATCTTAGATCTTACAACCTCTGATGAGGCTGCATCATGTGGTTAGTATTCCTTCCTACTCATTACTCCACAACCGCCTTTCCCCACATTGCTCCTCTGTGTTTCCACACCCTCTCTTTCCCATTCCTTTGATCCCTATACACAGACTCAAATGTATCATTCCTCCCTCTGCCTCGCCCTATCACCCCCCCCCCCCCCTCCCCCGATCCCGGGTTACTTACAGGTCTGCTGGGCCTTGGCCTTGCGGGAGCTCTTGGTGGACTCTACGAACACGGTGACCCCATCCTCCAGCAGGCGCAGGCTGCGGCTCTTCTGCCACCTCTGGGAGCGCACCTTCACCATGTTGGTGCCCTGCATCATGGTGAGGATGTCATCATCATCCAGCACCCCTGGAACACACACACACACACACACATGGGGACAGATTTGGGTTATGATGACGGTTAGGATGTTGTGATTCATGACCACTAAATTTAACACTGTCACATGTCATGGATGTCGTGGGTCGATCTTGCATGGTTTCCTCTCTCCTGAGTGCTCACACAGATGCGTTAGGCTCCATTTGGAGGTCATTGAGAGTGCAGTTATACTTTCAGTGCTGAAAACTTCAAAAGAAGGTCAAAGTTGAATGAATGGATGTTCCTATTCTGTTGAGTTCATACGTTTTCAAAAGCTGTTGTTCCAATGAGGAAAACTTTGTTGTGTTTGAGTGTTAAGCGCCAAGCAAAGAGTGGGGGTGGCAGAAAGACTGGCTTTTATATCAGAAAATGTTCCTCTTGCAGGCCAGTTACATCCTCAAACAAACATTGCCAAAACTGATGTCCTAAAAACACTATTTGGATGGAAATTCAAAGGATAGCTCTAGTAGCGCTACATTAAAGTAATTGCCAAAAAATATATTACATTTTTTCCCCATAATAATCCATCAATGTTATGATTAGGTTTCAGCTTGTTATTGTTCTTTTTCCACGAGCCTGCCTTACGACGGATAACAACACAGTTGTCTGGGTTTGGAACAGATGCCAACGATTATATGATTAATATCCTTCCAAAGCCAAGGAGAATCCAGAAAAAGACAATGCAGGAATATGTGGATGCAGTACAGGCACAGGAAAGACTCCCAATACCTCTGGTTCATCAGGGGCTGTTGAACACAATTATCTAGAGTCAGATGGCTGAACGAGAGGGAGTCGGGCTAGTAATAAGAAGGTTTGCTGTAAATGCTGTAAGTCTACTAAATGTAAAATATCAGTCATAATGAGGCTCTTCTCAGAATGGTTCTCCACATTGGATCAAGAGGTCTCCAAGGATGTTCTAAACCCTGGTTTGCTTTAATGAACACACTTCTCTCTTGCCACAAGCATAACTCTATTCATCCCTTTTTTTTCTTGTCCAAACTGAATCTTAAGTGCAGAAGTGTGAAAATCCTTTCTCAGAGGGCCTCTCTTTAGATGAGTCCAAGCCTCTTTCAGATCAGCCTGGAGGATTCCTCATGCTCGTCCCCCTTCCAGGCTGTCTTAGCAGCTCAGGGGCCTCCGCAGCCAGGCTACTAGAGCAGAAGAAAAGCTGTACCCCCACCACCCTCCCCTCCCCCCCACAAACTGGAGCCAGCTATGCGTCTCCTTACATATGAGGGGTCAAGCACAAAGAGAAGCCCCTCCCTGACCACCACAGGATCACATTCTATACTCTATAACAACTCTGCTTATTGACAGTGTCCTCATGCTGGGCAGAGCACAAGGCACCTGTAACAGCAGATCTATTTCTCTCTTCGCATTCATTTCCTGTGGCTTCTACTGTCCATTTCCTAACCTAGACTATGATGATGTGTGTCTGTCTGTGTGTGTCTATGGATGTCTGTGTGTGTGTGTGTGTGTGTGTGTGTGTGTGTGTGTGTGTGTGTGTGTGTGTGTGTGTGTGGATGTCTGTGTGAGTGCGTGCATGCATGCGTGTCAAATCAAATTCAACGTTTTCTATACAGCCCTTTCACCGGCAATGTCCCAGAGGGTTTCGCATATGCCCGTAGAACCTTACCCAAACCAATCTGATAGCAAAGACAAGAAGAAAAAAACTCCAGGAAACCTTCAGAGAAGACATGTAGGAGGAGCATTTCTGTGAGAAACCTCCACCTCCAGAATAAAAGATCTCTTTAATGATGCCAACACTACAGAAGTTTCAGTGACAGGGTTGTCTCACCTTGGCAACAGCACTAAAGCCCTTCAGTCATGGTAAGTCTCAATTTATGGACATAACTACCTTGGTGAGATCTGCCCATGAGTTATAACGCTTTTAGTAGGGATGGGAGAAGTAAAATGGAAAGTTGATGGTGGTCAGAGGCAGCATTTCTCATGGATCACACCTCCTGCTGCAGGCAGAGGACAATCTTGTTGACACTCACGTGATGAGTTGGCTGACCATAACAAGCTGCCTGGCTAGCAACCAAACAGAGGAATGCAAAAGCAAATAGATAGAAGCTGTAGCGATTGAGGGAGAGAGAGAAATAAAGTTGTCGGAATGGAGGCAGCATTTACAGAGAGACGGATTATACATAGATTAAGATTTTTTTTTTTACAAAGTTAAAAAAAGATATGTTCAATAGAGATGACGCCCATGCTTTCTGGGACCCAGAGAGACAACTATTCTCTAAACAACCACATCCATCCAAGAGGCTTGTTCCCTAAGGGGTGAACAAACTCTGCATGGGGCCAGTGGGGGAGCCTTGTTATAGAGGCAAAGTCACTCCACACCCCCAAACGGTTGCCTGAGAGCATTAAGCATTGAGCATTGAGACTAAACGTGAACTCCCTTCCTTCCTTGAAGAGTTGCATTGTTTGTTTGACCATGGCCCTTCCCTTAACGCTGATGCACAAAAACTCAACCTTAAGATTGACACTAGGTCAACTACATGTCACTCAAAAATCTTGACAGACGCGTGGTGTTGGTGCACAGGATGGCAATCAATGTCATATTATATACAACCTATTGCTACACAACACATCTGCGTATTATTGTGATCAAATTGCTTTGGTAACTTAAGAACCTAAACAGATTCCTTATGTTCTATACTCTAACATGTGACTAGGAACACCCATGACTAGCCACAACTCTCAGTCTTTCAGAACACCCTTTTTGAGAGAGCTGAGAGTGTGTATTGTTCGCCTATACTGCACATGTCTTGTTGTCCTAAGAAAGCCTTTCTACTATTTGCATCAGGTGAATTAACACTCTCCTTCAATCGTATATCAGTTCTTTACACAGACAGGATTTGCTGCTGCCTGCTGAAAATGGTTGCTTACATTTAGTCATTTATCAGACGTTCTTATCCAGAGTGACTTACAGCAAGTACAGCGACATTCCCCCTGAGGCAAGTAGGGTGCCTTGCCCAAGGAGACAACGTCATGTAGCCTCAGCTGGGATACAAACTTGCAACTTTCCGATCACCAGCCCAATGCCTTAACCGCTGAGCCACGTGACCACCTGCTTTCAATGTCACAGGTGAACAACCCAATTTAAGTCCAAACAATTTGAATTGCACTCAGTCAAAAAACCAAAGGGCATTGACTAGGTGTTATAGACGTATTTGCAATCTGATAAGACAGTATGTAAAGACATGTGAAATGAACCGTGACCATCTGCCTAACAAATGATTCAGCACTTTACTAACTGGACACTTTACTATAAAAGTTCTAATTTTAGATGACTTGCACCACTACAGGTCTCAGGGGATGACCTGTTCTCTAAACTCATGGTCATGAGTTTGATTAGTCAGAAATATTAAGCGCTCAAACCTTTCAAGCTCACTATCATGAAGAGATTATCGTGGTCAAGGATTATTTTATGTGAACTGAGGATACAGGAATGGCACTAAGCATCTAAACACAAAACACACACAAAAAAAAATGTGGACACCCATGTTAAAACCCCTCTAGGATTGAGACTAACATTTGTTCCAGTGTTGAATGTTTCCAAAGCAAGCTTCTAATGAGGGAGGAGACAGATATGCCCAGTCAGGCATGTATGTAACAATAACACAATGACTTCTTGGTCCCCTCATTCTAAGGTCTAGACTGACATACATCCAAAGTTGTTTTTCTTCTGGACCGCTGACAGGTGTTCTGTCCCGCTTCAGCAGTTATCTATTTTAGGCCGTTTGTGGCCATGAGCAGTATGATTAACAGGGAGTGGGATTTCTAGTGAGAAGGGGGTGTCAGACCCACAGTGGGATGCCCATAGAGTGAGGGCCTGCATGGGAGAGAAGGCCTGAAGAGCTTGAATCACACAAGTGGGTCAGTAAGCTGCTGTAAGCTGTCGGACTATTCACAAACACATGACCACTTGATTGTCAGCGCCCACATTACGTTCATTAAGCGCTGTGGGGGTTTTTCCAGCAACGTTTCCTTCTCATCGCTCTGTTTTCAAACCAGAAGGTGTTTAATTCATTTGGATTAATACATTCGTATTTTTTGTCGTTGTCACGGATATGAAGTAAAATGTCTTAAACACAACCAAAGGAGAGGAAAGGAACCTGTCCACATTGATCCATTACAATTGTGATCATTAACGGCGAATATTTCGGTGCAATTACCAGATAAGAAAGTCAGCGATAAAAAAGATCACCTTTCTAAAACGGTTTCAAATTGTTTAAAGGTTTACTGGACTTACTACTTGTCCAATGGATTGTCCAGTGTATTGATCGAGGACACTTAAATATTTAAAGTCAAAGATTATAATTAGTACCAGTAACAGCGTCTCTTACCCAAATTCCTCAGAGGATCGTGCGCTTTGGATTCTATCGGTCTCTGTTCATCTGGCACGGCGGTCTGTTTCTTGCTCCGGACCAACATGACGCCGGTGCCGATGTCCAGGATCCCTGAGGTCTGGGTTGATTTGAGCCTGTCAGGTTCTTACTCGGTGTGTAACGCAAAGTGTGAGTTAAAAAGGAGGGCTTTTCTACAGTCACAACTCTTCAGGAGCTCTGGAGCGCCTCCCAAGAGAGTGTGGGAGAGAGAGAGAGAGAGAGAGAGAGAGAGAGAGAGAGAGAGAGAGAGAGAGAAGGGGGGGGCAGAGAGACAGTCAAATAAAACTACGCCAACAATGAGAAATTAGTTGCTAAATCTTTAAGCATGTTTCAGTTTTTTTCCAAGTAGATTTTGTGTTGTGTTGGTGTCCTGGGGTCGAATTCCACTCCCCCACGCGTGCACTGCGTGCTGCTATGTGACCGAGGAGATTTTGACCAGTCAAATAAATGTTAAGCCTGTAGGCTATTTTATGTTTCATAAAAATATATAGTGTATCACGAAAATAGACATAATGTTGAGCTGAGCTGAACTTGACAAACGACGTTGATGTTGTCCTACACAGTTCTGTAATTGGAAAGAGGTCATATGTGAATTATGTTGTAGTGGCGACTGCTGTTATCAGTGTAATTCAGGTAGTGGTATTATCTCAAATCTCGCAACAGTGTCTCGCCACAATGGTAGACGTATTGGGTGTCTGCAGCATTTTCGTGCAATTGCCCCCTGTCCGTTTGAAAATGAGAACAGACTAAAAACTTAACTAAGAAGTTAAGCAGTTTGTGCCACTTTTAATACTTGTAATCACTACCAGCGACCATAAGTGGGCATAACAAACTGTCCTTGACACAAAAGTGATCTAAAATGTCATGACAAGATGAGAATCCATACGAAATTCTCGCCCACTCTTATCAAGCAGCTCCCTCTATCGGTTTTTGCTGTTTTTTTAACCTGACATGCGTAGTCTGTACAATCCTGTGTGGGGTGTGGAAGTTATGTTATGGAAACCCTTTCATTTAATGTTAGATTAATTGTCAATCTGGCACACATCATATTTTCACAAACTTTTTTTACCATAAGCAAGCAGGTAGATACAGTTTTAAGATTGCCTGACGATCAATATTTCATTAAGTATGTGAAATGTCCATCTCCTTCCTGAGTCCATTGCAAAGAAAATGAATGAATCAACAGATGTGTACGGATGTTTAAAAGCCACAGTTTTATAGGGTGAATCACGATTCATCAATATGCAGACAGACTGGGCCCATTAGAAAGCCACATTAGATTACATGAGTGTGTCTTAGTCTGAGATGCTATGGCAAACCCAGGAGGCAGCAACTTAATTAGGTTTTGATAATGGTATAAATAGGATAATTATCAGAGATGTGGGGGATGGGTGGTCTGCTATAGGTACTGTGTATATGATACATCTTGTTTCATGGTCTGTCTGAAGAACAATGGAAGGATATGTCACCTCTGCACAGTGTAAGAACAGTTTCTATGTCAGAGGGCCAATGCATCTAACCTGGACCAAGTCTTTAGTATGGGTGCACTGCATGATGTGAATGGAAGCACTTTAGATTACTGGACACTTTACATTATTTATGTGTCAAGCAAGCAGTGTTGCACATTGTTTCACAACAAAATAATGAATACAATTTCCAAACTGCTGCAAATAAACTATAAAAATTGTTGCAACCATGTCAATGTTGGAATGTGTAGGCTATGTTGCTTTGGTTAAAAGCATAGAAATACAAGGTAAGTGTATGTACTCCAGTCTACTGTTCAGTATACCGTTCAGGCTACAATAGGCTCAATCCTTATAAAACTCCCAGAGCATCCAAAATAGTTCTTTTGTACTGAAAACTGAACTGTGTCACTCCTGAACTCCACTCTACCCCCGCCCCCCTATATAACCCCCGCCCCCCCATAGAACCCCCCCCTTCCTATATTTGCACATTCTGTTTGTACATTTGCACCACTTGCATATGTGAATTGTTATTTGCACTATCTGTCCATTTTGCACATCTGTTACTGCACCACCTGCACATTTTGTTCACATTTGTTCACTTTGCACATCTGTTCTTTTTGCTCAATCGCATCATTTGCACTACCTGTATATACATGCTACATGCTTGTCTAATTTGTATCTGTACATACCCGGATTGAATCTGTACATACCCTGTATATTCTGTCTATACTGTTCATAATATGTATATTCCGAGTATATCCTTATTATTATATTATGTTGTTAATAACTGTTTTGCACTTCTGGTTGGATGCTAACTGTATTTCGTTGCCCTGGACTTGTACCTGTGTAATGACAATAAAGTTGAATCTAATCTAATCTAATCTAATCTAAAAGAACAACGTGCATTTTCATAACTAACATTAATATCATCTTAAGACAGAAAGTTATGGCCATATGGGGACTCTGCATGTTTTAATGACAATCACTTTAGATTATTTTCTGTTTAGCAACTCCAACTTGTGAAGTTCAGCTAACTAAATGACTAAATGTGTATTATGATGCATATGCATGGTGTAACGTGTGGGTTATCAATCAAGTTCTATTGTGTATTAAGTTTATATAAAAGAGACCAAATGTAGAAAAGGGACACATGGGTAAATGGGTTGTACAATATGATCAGGAATGTAAACAAACACATGCATGTGTAAATGTAGACAGCTGAAGGGCCCTGTGCAGTTTCGATTCCCTTCACATGCAAGAATCTTGCTTACATGGGGAAGCTTTAACTTACTAGGCTAAATGGCCGTAGATTCAGTTTCAATGTTTGGCTAATGGCTTTCTAGCCATAAGCTACCTGCTTGCTAGCTTAAAAGCTCAACACTAAAGCAGAGAAGGCCAGCAACTCTGAGACTCAGATGGGAGCATTAGAATGTATTAGAAGCACATTTATTCCCACATTCTTCAACAGCAGTTTCTGACCAAACCCGTAATACATTAAAAGGAGCTAATTGCCAACTAGACTAACCTAGTTTGTAGCTACATGGGCTTGTGTCTGACTATTTCCTGGAATGTAAATGATCTATTCATCGTAGTTGTATGCCTAAAGAAAATGTTTTACAACAGTAATGCTCAAAGTTAATTCGTTTCAAGTCATTAGCTCCTCAAAGCCACGTGGTTGGCTATTTCACAGTTATTCAGTTTAATTGTTCCATTGTTTGGTTATATTTCAGCAGTTAGACTGATCCGAGCTAGCAAGTAGTTTTCTTTAACTAGCCTATAGCCACTGAAACCTCAACATTGGTCGTCGTAAACAAAGGGACAGTTGGAGAAAGAAATTACTGCGATACGTGACTACTCGTAAAATGCTTGGGTGGTTGTTAAGTAAGGTTGCTCAGCTGAGCTGATAAGTTGTGTGATGTTTGCAAACCAGCTAGCTAGCTAATAGTTACCACCATAGCTTTAGCGACGTTAGCACAAGCTAGGCTATTTGACAGGAAGCTAATGCTTCTTATGGGGACAAACTGCGTCAAAGAGGTCCACTGTTACTTCTAACAGCTAACTGACCGATAGATGCAACGTAAAACTTTTGTGATCCTCGCAACATTATCTACCATTATTTGAAACCGTGAGAATAACAATGCGTTGGATTGTTTAAGGTGGCGCTGCTGACTCTAGTTAGAACATATCTTCGCTTACGCCACTTTCTGTGATAAGACGATTGGGGGTGTGTGTAAAATATCACTCCGCGCGGAAGATAAATACTTATACAACGTTCAATTTTACCTCAAGTTATGAATTACATGATATAATCATGTCACTTCATACACAATAAGATGATAAGACACATATAAAGATGGGCAGATGATTGTTTTTCTAAATGAACAGTCGAAACGGACTAGTTCGTACAACCAGACGGTTTCATTTTTTCTTTAAACAGAGGGGGATGAACGATTGCAGTAGTACATGAAAGTACTGTGATTGAAAATACACGGATCATAGAATATTTCATAACTTAATTATAGTCAATCCTACAATTTATATGACGAAAGTGTGATGTCATGTAACAAACCATTAAAGTAAGTACTTATTCACTTCTACATTTCTCCCTTCTTTTTGTGGTTGTTTAACCTGCATAAAAATGACCCGCACTGCTTTCTTCACAAGACCAATGAGTGTTTGATTGACGGTTTGCTTTACGAATAGCAATATAGTTCAAGCTTAGCAACAGAGCATTTTCATCGTTGTCCAATAGAGACACAGAGAAGAGTAGCGAATGCCGCCCTTTTTAGTAAAATCCGATTGGCTAACATTCACGTCAATAAACTTACATTCATGGACCATGTAGTTTATTTTAAAAAGCTGTAAGCTTAACATTAGTCTTTACAACTACATACCCCACAATGCAGCTCAAGCGATAAGAAGCAGCATGCGCACTGGTAGAGGCGGTGTTTGTATATAAGCACGAGCTCCCTCTTTCTCAGTAGCACACTGGACACTGTTGTGGCGACGGAGTGTCGCGTGGTACCGAATAGGACAGCGATTTCTGGCAGCTCTGAAATAGTTAACGGTAGTTAGCAACAGTAGCTCTGACTAATCGTTTGAGAAGAAAACTTTAGTTTTTAAATTAACAATAGTGGTTTAAAACAACTTTGACTTGAATATACGTTTGGCGATTATTTTTTTTAAGATATAAACGGAATACTTTGCAGAACTTATCTTTTTTTTTTTGGAAAATCTTAAAAACGATATAAGAAACAACGCAAGAATATGTGTTAAGACAAGCAAACCCATCTGCACCATCACCAGGATGTCGGATCAAAGCTTTGAGAAGACCCATCACCTTAAAACTTCAGATACCCCATCAGGTGGGAGCGGAACCGTTTTGGAGCATCCTCCAGCCAATAAGAATGGTGGACCAGAGAGTGACGAAAGGGGGCGACAAAGAAACCAAACTCAAATAGATTGCAGTGGCGGTATCACAACAGACAAGTTGTGGCAAATGCAAGGCGGCCATAGGGAGGTGTGTCCTGTGTTCGTTGCCGGAAATTCACTTCCCAAGTGTCCAGCTGCTGCCCAGCCTTGTCAGGAAGCCGGAGCAGATGCAGCGGGTGAAGGTGGCCTCGTCGCCCACGGCAACAGCGGAGATGGACCGCTCGAGGAGAACCTGAGCCAGCTGCAAGGAGAAAGCGGCAAGCACGTCAAGAGAACCAACTCTGGCGGCGGGACAGATGCGCGTCAAGGCAAGAAAAAACACAGACGTCGACCCTCCAAGAAGAAGCGTCGCTGGAAGCCATATTACAAGCTTTCCTGGGAGGAAAAGAAAGAACTGGATGAACGAGAGACCGCACGAGCCTCCCGAGTGAGAGAAGAGATGTTCGCGAAAGGACTCCCCGTAGCACCTTATAATACCACGCAGTTTCTTATGGAGGAACACGATCGTGAGGAGCCAGACCTGAACACTGAGACGGGTGCCCGACGGCTGTTGGGGCCCGGTCGCCTTGAAGACACAGCGAGCGAGGACGACCTTATGGACAACGAGGAAGACGAGGATGACGGCAGCGGAGGTGGCAGCGACGGCATCGGAAGGGCGGGAAACGCAGGTGGGGAATTTCTCCAGAGAGACTTTTCCGAAACCTACGAGAAGTACCACGTGGAGAGTCTTCAAAATATGACCAAGCAAGAGCTCGTTCAGGAATATCTGGAACTGGAGAAGTGCATGTCTCGTCTGGAAGAGGAAAACAACAGGCTGAGATTCTCTGTTCACGATCCTGCCACCCCCCTGGACAGCCCGGGACCCCTGACCCAGTCCGAGGCTGCCAGACTCAAAGAACTGGAGAGTGAACTGGAGAGACTGAGAGCACAGAACAGCGAACTTCTCTTGCAGAACCAGCTGAGCAAGGAAAGGGGACAGATTGCCTCCATAGGTAAATAGAAATGGACAAACAGGTTCACTGTAAGAAAACAACATCAAATGGGGGAAACAAGAGGATCCCCACAGGATTTTTTTTTATTCATCCGTTTTATGAAATGTTTGTTATTTGGACTGTTCAGTCCGTAAATTGGATTGCAATACTTGATATTTCCTTTCTTTTTTGGACTGTAAAGCGTCGATATTAAACCTTTTCCAAGAAAGAAAATGTAAATATTTAAAAAGCTCAATTCTTTATATGATGAGAATGTATTTGAAAATGCGTATGTTTTTGTTTTTGTTCCTAAGTATTGTATGCATTATAATATCTCACTTGTCGAATCAGCACGACTTAAACATACATTTTCAAAATGGATAATGCAAATTTATTAAAACCATTATAATTCGATACTTGCATAATTACATTTGTCAAAATACCAATATGTGCACACAAGAGTTGTTTTCCGTATGGGTAAATAAAGATTTGTTCTGACGACTTGCCTAATTACTGAAGTTCCTAAATGGTTAAATTATTATAGGCCTATAGCATCTTTATCTTATTTAGTGGGCCTTTTATAATATAGGCCACACCTGCTTTGCTTATCAAAATTAGAAAATACTAAATGATCTATCTCGGGGTCTTCATTTATTACCTGCCTAAAACTTTACCTTGGCTATGTAATTTAAGATTTAAAAGAAATGTCTGGCTTTTACTATAAATACATTTGTGGGTATGGCAGCCTCTCGACTGAACTATCGCCTATAAAATAGTTTAGTGTCTTTGGCGAGATGGCCCTTATTTCTAGGTGGTTCCCTTTTTGTTACACTTGGCATATAGTTAATGAAATGTGTCTACGTAGGGGAAATGCCAGCTAAAATTCCTTAGAGAATGTGTGGGTGACAACTTGTCATGACACACACTACTTCACAACATCATTTTAATTGGCCCAAACCTGTTTTATACACTCATCACAACAAATAACGTTGTGAAGTAGTGTGTTCAGGTCAGTACATACATTCGCAAATTCGTTCGTGTGATTTTTTTTGTCTGCATGAATGACGATCAGAATTCGAATTAATGCAGTCAAGTCCCAGGTTCAAACTCAGATCCCCGGATTTAAACGCCTCCTCAGACTTGAATCTTACCGTCTGCTGTGATTTATACTCACCCCTGCCGCTAGATGGCGCCATCCACTGTTTTACAACCGCTAAGAAGCAGACATCTTGACTTTTTTCATTAAAATACACTTTGCAAACATAATCCACATGATTCATTCATGAACTGCCAATACACACAATGTTTACAGCTACAAAAAATCTTAAACAGTTCTGTTTATTTACACCATATCACTTTGCTTTCAAGCACAGACTCATTAAACCAAGTAGTCTCAGATGAATAACCTTTAGAAAGGCAATTTTCTTATTAGATACTTTACTTAAAGCAATTCAAAATGTACACAATACAATATGTTACATATACAGACAATATGTACACTAGATTATTAGAAATAAAAACTAAACATACTGGGTAAGTCACATTTCAAGAATCGAACAGCTAAGATACATTAATTGTTGTTTGAGTCTTAATGTATTTGTCCTGTTGATAAAGGCATGGGCAGATCGTTGCAGCTCAACCTTGTCTCTCACTCAAGACCGACAATTTCAGTTCACGCAGTTCATCAAAGGTAATCAGATGTAGATGAATGGTACCATAGTCTCCTCTCCACATGTTGCCTAATGTTACCCATGAGGAGGGACCCATAGTTGGACCCATAGGAGTACCATAATCACAGGAAAACACTGCAGGCAAAAGAGAAGACCTCTTTGTAAGAAAAGCAAGTAAGAGATAAATGCTTTCTTCCTCCTCACAGCACCAGTTACTCGGTGTTAATGCCTATTACAGGCGAAGACTGCATAGACATGTCCTTGGCAAGAGTGTGCTTTTAATAGACCCTCGAAAGTCTGCTTGTATGAACTGTACACATCTTTGGGTTAGATGTTAGAAGAGCAACAAAATTAGCGAGGAGACTTGAAACTGGAATAGAGTTTAAGGGAGGACAGAGAGAGCAGACTGACCATGGCAGGGCAGAACACAAACATATTCCAGAAATCAGGCACTTGTAAGGTAAAACTTGAGGTAATCAAGACTAAAATAAAAGTTAAATGAAAATGGTTTGGTCAAACTACTGTGTTCGGGTGAGGAGAAATCGACGAAGGAAATAAAAAAACAACCTTTCAGCTGCAAAATGATTTAGGCTTGTTGTGAAGGAACCTGACCATGCTGAACAGATGACCACAGCATGTGAGCAGTACCTAACAGTCAGGAACCAACTTTTAAAGTTTGATTTGCGTCTGTTATTTATGTGGCTGAAATGCCGCCCCCCCCCCCTTTATGTGATTCTATCCTGAAGAAAAAGTATTCTACAACAACATGGCGATGGCAACTTTTCTTAGCATGCTGTACGTCACTGCTTCTATTCTTCACAAATTCAACCAAATGATTCCAGAAAAGTATGTTGACTTCACCAATGCATAATCCAATTGGAACATCTCATCTAGAGTGAGAAAAGTTATTTGAAAAAGTTTCATGTTCATATACACACATATATAATGTTCCATTAAAAACCAAGCAGTATGGAATAGAGAATAGCCTTTTTTCTGAAATTGTATAGCATATTTAGAATAGCAAATAACATATGTTTGTCTTCCAGTTGACTGAATACCTTGATCTGTAAAGGGACTGAACAATCAGTGAAAACATGCACTCAATCCAATCTCAACATCTGCTTTTCATATGTTGAAATAAACTACAGCCTTGTTTGCGCTCAAACAAGGCAGCATGTGGTTAACGCCACGGAAATGTGTCAGATAAATGCCTTAGGGAGTAGGTTAGTTAACGAACTAGGTAGAGTGGTAGGCTACTATGTAGAGCAGATGACCCTACTACACAGGCAGGGCACCATCCAGGGCCACAGGAAAAACAGCTATTGATTTACCTCTTAGCTTGGATTAACCTTGTAGCTGGAGATGTTGGATGTCTGCATGGTAGAGAAATTAGTCAGAAGGGAAATTGTAAGAGGGAACAAGGTTTGTAGTTGTGTTTAAGTTTGATCTTGTTTCTTTTTTAACAGTTTCACCAGCGAGGTTGAACCACAATACAAGTACTTAGTATTTTCATACAAAAAATATATATAATATATACTGTATATAAAACAAAAAGCATATATTAAGGGAAACATTTCAAGTACTCTTGAAAGAAATGATAGTGCACTTTTGGGGCGCACTTTTGTAAACCATAAAAAAGAAACTGAAAAAGTAGAAACAAACACAATAATGCAATATATATATATGTATATATATATATTTACAAGGTTAACTTAACAAGGCTTTGTACAAATGTTACAAAATAGTTTAAACACCAGAACACGCAGACACGATCACGGGCATTGTCAGACAAACACGCACATCTAGACGAACAGATGAACACATTAACAGTGAGAGCTAAGTTACAGACCACAGTGTGTGTGTGTGTGTGTGTGTGTGTGTGTGTGTGTGTGTGTATCAGTATGTATAATATGCAACCATTTGCTAAATTGCCTCCCTCGATTGAGATGTCACAAAATTTACATGATGTCTCAATTCTGTATTATGACTATCTTAGAATCTTGCATATTGCAAAAAAGTGTGTGAAAAAGTGTGTGTGTGTGTGAGCCCATTGTGGTTTTAAGCCTAGTCATCACCATGGAAACGAAGCAGAAGTGTAGCTGTCTGGAGCCTCTCACAAGCCACCCTAGGAAGGTTTGGTTTGACAGGCGTCTCCCTGGAGACAGTGATGGGACGGCCCACTTCCCCTATCCGGACAGGACATGAGCCAAATCAAGCCAGACCAGATCCCCCAGGAAAACATTACGTAAGAGCTCTTGACTGTAACATATGTGATGAGGTCTGTCTGTGTCTCTATCTGACCAATTGTATTATCTATAAAACACACAGGAGAAGAAATAAAAAGCTTTGGCATAACTGGAATGCCCATTGCCATGCAAATGGAGCTGATCAGACAGAAGGGGCTTTTTGACACGAGATCAGAGACTGTTCTCAGTCCTGTGACAGGGCCCACCGTGCCTGAACCAGGCTCTTTTTGACAACAGCCCCTCAGACCTGGACCTCAGGGTCTCTTCCCCCACCTGAGACAGCAGCCCCAGCCTCAGGGCAGGGATCAGGGAGGCCCGGGTGAGAGGGGGATAGTTAGGCTGGCCGTATGGCTCGTCCCTGCTACAGGTACTGGTGGAATCTGGAGGCGGGTGCCCGGCGTGTGGCGGCAGGCTCCTGGCCGAGGGCTGGAGGTTCCTGGATGTGTCCTTGGGGATCTCTAGGAGCGCCCTGAGCTTTGGCCTGGTTAGAAGTGGCAGGGGACAGGGGGATCTCGCTAGTGTCCAGAGGGTTTCTCTTATCACCCGTCTCTGTGGGAGAGACCACTACCGTGTGTCTGCGCCAAGCCCTCCTCTTCCTTCGAGTCTCTGGAGAGAGCGGCTTCCTCAGCCCCACGCTGCGGAGGTCCTCGGCCGAGCCCAGGAGGCGCGCCCGCACCTGGTCTGCCAGGGAGCCCCGTCCTGGAGACAGGCCCTGGCCGCTCGGAGTGAAGGAAGCAGCCTCACTGGGTGGTAGAGCTGCCTTGGGCCGGACTGGACGCAGGCTCTCCTGACTGCTGCCTGAGGACGGGTTAGTTCTGGAGGACTCCCTCTTTCCCCCCTGGGGCGTTCCTGACCCAGCCCCCTCTCTCTCAGCCAAAGGCCCCTCCAGCTCTAACAGGTCCAGGGAGCGAGCCTTGGCCTTCTCCCCCTTACTTTTCTTCCTGGCTAGCGTGTCACACTGGATCAACTTGTGGGAGTTGAAGGAAGGTCGGGGGTGCAGTCTGTGGGTGGTGGAGGAGGAAGAGAACGAGGAGGAGGAAGGGGTGCTGGACTGCGCCCCTCCATCGCTCCTCTCTCCCAGGCTCTGAGTGTGTGTTGGGGGGGTGGGGGTGACGGGCTGAGGTGGGGGGGCGACTGCAGGGGGTTTGCAGTGTGCGTACAGGAAGCTGCGCGGCGCTGTGGGGGGCTGCGTTTGGGCGGCGACCGGCGGCTGTTTCTCAGGCCTTTCCTGGGTGAGGGAGCGCGACGCAAAGCCGCTCTCGTTGTCCGTCTCGCTAACAAGCTCGCTTTGCTCATCGTCTGCATCGTCGCCACGCCCCTCCGACGCCAGGCTCCGCCCCAGTGTGGAGAGGGTGGAATAACCGGAGACGATGGAGCGTGCGTCCTCCGGCCCCCAGGGTCGACCTTTGACCCCTGCCCTCACCTCCTCTTCCTCAGGGAGCAGTATCACTGGCTGCCCCGCCTCTACCTTCTCACCGCAAGGCCTGCTGGGAGCCACCAACTCATTCTCTACCTCCTCCTGCACTCTCACTCTTTCCTCCTCCTCTTCCTCCTCCTCCTCCTCCTCCTCCTCCTCATCCTCCTCTCCCACCGCTCGAGGAGCCAGATCCCCTCTTACTACTTCCGCCTCTTCTACTTCCTCTTCCCCCAGGTGGCTGGCTTTGATTGGCTCATGCTCAGAGTCATCGTCCGTGCTGCTCCCCAGGAGGCGGCCGTTGTGGCGTTTCCTACGCTTGCGCCCGGTCACTGCAGACATGATGGACAGGGTCAGGAAGTCCTTGGCTGTGAGATCCCGCTTCGACCCCCACGACCCCTGAGAGAGGGAAAACAAGGTCACAAACCGCAAACTCCCAATGGGCCGGTCCGAAACGTGGAGCCTCGTGCTTCACTGCGCTGCGCTTTTCTCCTCAGAAGGAAAGACTTACCTTGGATTTAGCTGAGTCACTGTTGGTTGAGTCTGCAAAGAGAGAGGACAGTGAGACATCAGACACACATGTCCACTCTGAGGACATTTATACAGCAGGACAACGGGAGGGGGGGGGCGGGGGGAGAGAGGGCTGGTTTTAGAGGACGGAGCCGGTCACACAACAACTATTGTTTATCAAGTCGACTGTTTTGAGGGCCTTGAGATGCTGTGTTAGGTTTGACCGTTCCACAGTTGTGTAGACAACTCTCCATGCCCACTAACTAACCCTCACCTCCCCCCGGGGATAGACACCGCTCACACACCATTAACACACACAGGAGAGCATGGTGAACCCCAGATTGTCACAGTGGAAATCACAGTGAATGGGCATGTGATCAGGGTCTTAGGCAAAAAGTGGGAAAAACAGCATTAAGGAATCACAGCACACACTGATGACATCGTGGCACACACTGATGACATACCCAGTGAAATAAGCATTTGGTAGGAGACAAGGCGGGAAAAAAAGAGACAGTCAAGTTTTCAATAACCTTAAACACAAGATGCTCTTAGATTCTCTCCCTTTCATAGACATACAATTAGACAAACAGAGAGAGAGAGAGACGCACAAAGTCTCTCTCACACACGCACGTGGACACACACACGCACACACACGTGGAGGCGTGGATGAGAGGTTCCATAGAGGATGAGAGGAGCAGGTGGTATAGACACAAGAGCCACTGTGGAGGGCTGTCTCTCTCTCTCTCTCTCTCTCTCTCTCTCTCTCTCTCTCTCTCTCTCTCTCTCTCTCTCGCTCTCTCTCTCTCTCTGTCTCTCTCTCTTTGTCTCTCTCTCAGTGACAGAGTGTCAGACACAGCAGCTTTACCAAGCTCTCCATGGAGTCAATGGAAACCAGTCATCCAGTCAAGCATCACCAGGACTGGGAGCTCCATGGACACGGCCTGCTTTAGGCAGTCTGACACTGAGAGGGAGTGGGAGGGAAGGGGGGGGGGGGGGGGGTGTCCACAGACCGCAGAGACACAAACACACCCAAATGTACACATACTCCCCCTGACGCACACACACACACACACATATGGCCAGGGGATATCCCATCCTACCGCAGTGGCTGTTCCCCAGGCTCAGCTAAGAGAGGGAAGCAGAGATGTACAGAGAAACAAGGGAAAGATAAGTGACGAGGAGGAGAATACGGTCAGCATAGAAGGAGAGACATGCAGAAGAATCATCGTGAAATCAGAAGAGGAAACCAAAACGTTTCATATTTCCATCGCACCGATTTCAGAACAATTACAATCACGGCAAAGGACACGGATTGGCTTGCACAGGCTGTCATCGTCAGGATGCAGGTTGTGATTGGTGCATGTGAGGCGGAGGCGGGAGCGAGCTCACCTGAGGCCTCCCCCAGCATGGCTGTCCTGCCAATGTTGGACAGCAGGTGGTCGATGTTGGGGGCCGGCTGCAGGTCCTCTGTGTCAACTGGCGTCTGCATGAAGCAACGCAGGGCGTTGAATATGGGCACGCAGCGCCTTGTCATAACAGATATGAGGTATGCTATCTACTCCCCAGCTATCTGAGGCATGTTATCAGTAGCCATGTTTTATAGACAGCCAGGCATACCTTCTCATCCTTGTCCACCTCTTCGCTGAAAAACCAGGCGTGCTGCAGGAGATAAGGAGAGGAAATGAGATTCATACCGGATACTGGTAGGTGAGGGTGGATGTGGTGGTGGTGGGGGGGTGTGTGCGGCACACTCACGTGTTGGATGAGCGTCTCTACGATCTTGTAGCGGTCAGGCATGTGCGTGACCATGTCCGTCATGTTGTCCTCAGACGTCCTCACGAGCGTGGGGCCAAAGACCAGAGCCAGGTTACGAGGCTCCATCTGCACTCACAGACAGAACCGGTCAGAACCAAACACCCCTGCAGGGAAGCCCCGTGCCCTACCCTGCCACCCTCCACCCCCATGCCCTCCACTCTCACCCTCCACCCCCATGCCCTCCACTCTCACCCTCCACCCCCATGCCCTCCACTCTCACCCTCCACCCCATGCCCTCCACTCTCACCCTCCACCCCCATGCCCTCCACTCTCACCCTCCACCCCCATGCCCTCCACTCTCACCCTACACCCCTATGCCCTCCACTCTCACCCTCCACCTCCATGCCCTCCCCCCGATGCCCTCAACCCCCATCCTCCACACCCATGCCCTCCCCTCCATGCCCTCCCCTGGCCCCCTGAGCAAACACCTTCAGACACATAGGCGTACTGCATCACACACACACGCAGCATTCCGTACCTTGTTCTTGTCTGAGCTATCGGCTACAGTCTTCAGATGACCGACTAAGAACTTGAGAGTGTGGTAGTAGTAGTCTGGCAGGTCTCGTATCTGGGGCAGGGAGACAACACGTCAGCTGAACAGTCTGGGGTCAGGCTGTGGCAAAACCTGGAAACTCTGGCATGTTAAATGCCAACTGACGGGTTATACTGTCCGAAAGGACGTGTTTACACACACACATACCAGTTTCTTCATGGTTTTCAGCCTGTCTCCTGTATTTTCCATCCGGTTGGCTTCGATGAAGTCGTTATACTTGTCTGTAATGATAAAAGAAAAGAAACGGTTGACAACTGAAAATAAACGGTTTGGTCTCTCTAGGTCGCAACTTTGACTACAGGGAAGAAGATTGTCTTCACTGGTGGTTTATGCCTATAACTAACTCACCGTCAGTGAAGAGAGGCTCCGGAAGTTTCCTGAAGAAGGACTTGAGCAAGCTGCTGACCACATTCAGGTCCTGCCATTTCTGTTCAGACACAGGTTGGAGTTACCTTCGTATTGACCCTAGTTTAAAGACACGGGTCCTCTCTGTACGTGTGTGTATTCATGCATTTGTTCATGTATGTGTGTCTGCTGTTTGACCTCCTCGGCAGGGTTGATGTCCAGCCCCTTGTTGAGCTGGTCCTGCAGGCTGGACACCATGGCGTTGTTCCCTGGGACCCTGTAGATGCCTGTGTACTCCAGACCCATGTCCTCCACCAGCCCACAGCAGATCTCCACGATCATGGGGATGAACTGAGAGAAGGAACCCCACAGGTCAGTCACACGCACAGTCTAGCTACTGTGTAGTAGAGACAGGGGTTGATATGAGGCAGGGACGAGGCAGGGTTTGATATGAGGGCAGGGATAAGGCAGGGATGAGGCAGGGTTTGATATGAGGCAGGGATGAGGCAGGGTTTGATATGAGGGAGGGATGAGGCAGGGTTTGATATGAGGCAGGGATGAGGCAGGGATGAGATGTTGACAGACCTTGTTGTTGGCACCTGGCTGGCAGTCTTCTAACCTCACACCAAAAGCTTTGGGGCCGGACTTCTTGCTCTTCTTCATGATGTTTATCCCCCAGGGGGACTTCGGAGGGCTGCTCTCATCTGTGGACAGCCGAGCAGACGTAAGGACAGACGCTCAGCACCCACGGCCAGATCAGACTGTTACCGTGGAAACGGTTTGAGACCGCTACCCTTGTCCGGACCCAGTTAGTCACACTGACCTTTGCCCTCAGATTTGGGTGAACGTGGGGCGCCTGCGGCTGTCTCCATCTTGGTCAGGAAGGGCGGCTTCATGCGGGGTACCCTCGGGGAAGAGTCAGGTTTGTTGCCTGTCGGACTGCAGGGGGAGACAGAGGAACACATCAAGCACACCTTGCAGCTCGTGCCAAACTGCACCACCGAGGCCATTTTCACCCTTTCTGTTGCGTGGGTGTTGTTATGTCTCACCTTTGCTTCCTGTAGTCATTCAGCTTCTTACTGATCAGTGCCTGTCTGGAGAAGCCAAGCTCCTAAAAAACAAAATTAGGGTTAGCGCTCTAGCATCGTCCCATTGCTACGAGGTGCTAGGCTACGAGCGTCACAAAGATGTAGGCACAGGTCTGGGGGGAAAGGAAAATGGGGGGAGGAGGAGTTCCATCTGACCTCGTTGTCGGTCTTGCTGTTCTCCCTGATGACCTTGATCCAGTCCAGCATGTCCTCCCGGTCCTCCGCCTGCAGCAGGTACTCGCAGAAGTCCTGCGTGGTCAGCCGCAGGGCGTGCTTGCGCTTGGTCTCGCTGTACGCTATGTCCACCAGGCAGCCGCGGATGCTGATCGGCTGCTCGTCCTCCGCCCCGCCGAGGGTGGCCCCGCGCAGGACGGCCTCCCGCTTGTCCTTGTAGAGGAACAGCGAATGGGAACGCAGCACCGAGAAGACCCTCTTCCAGGGACGCATGCTGCTGCCCACCTTCTGTAACGCCAGAGAGAGCGAGACAGACAGAGAGAAACAGAAAGAGAGAGCGAGGCGGACAGAGAGAAACAGAAAGAGAGAGCGAGGCGGACAGATAGTGACAGACGAAGAGAGAGAGAGAGACAGAGAAAGAGAAACATACACAGTGATATCAGAGAGGAAGGAGATGGATCGAGGTGATTTGATTCCTCCTGCTCCTCAACACTTCTTCTCCTCCCATCCCCCGCCCCGCCCCCCTGCCTGTTCGTCCTCCCACCTTGCCCTTCTCTGTGAGGATCTGCTTGTAGTGCAGCCATCCTTCCCTCCGTACGTCACTGTAGCTGATGCTGCCCAGCTCCGAGGTGGAGTGACGTTTGGAGCGCGCCTCCTCCGCTGCCCCCAGGCTGTCCAGAGACTAGAGACACACACACACACCCTGACATTAGGCCCAGCTCTCTCCGTTCCCCAGCACGCACTGTCATCCGTGCAGCGATGCAGCTAACGTTAGCAGACGGAACACTCACCCCGTCCGCGAAGAAACTCTTCACTCTTTTTGGAAGCCTCCTACAGGACACAATGCAACGAATAAAACACCCAATCGATCGTCATCATCAATACTTTGTGAATGAACATACACAACCAGTCCAACGTTTGGACACACCCTCCCGTTCAAATAAATGAGTAAAATGTGTCCCAAATTTGGGACTGGTAGTGTACGTGTCCCCAGCACCCCCCCCCCCCCCCCCCTAACCCTCCCTCCCCGGTACTCACGAGAACACCCGTCCCTCCTCCCTGAAGCTGTTGAGTCCTTCGTCACATGACTTGGAGCGCTCCGTAGTGACGGCTAGAAGATAGGAGGAACGACGACTGGATTTAATACTGCCTGCTCAGCGAGAGGATGGGACGAGCGAGAGAGGTAGACGGAGAAGGAGAGCGAGAAAGAGAAATAGAAAATGGAGATGTAATGCCAGCCTCTAGAGTGGATGTTAGAGGGTGTTGGGTTGGTAGCAAGGGGGAGGGAAGTCGGGAGGAGTTAGGGAGGAGGAGGTGAGGGTGGTGGGTGGATGGTGGAGGTTGGCAGGAGTGGGTGATGGTCGTTCACCCCTTCGGTCACTTTTGCTCACAGCAGTCATGCAGGTGTGACCCGGCTGCCCATCTGACGATGGACCGTCATGCAGGTTCGGAAGGGCTTCGCTAGAGTCGTCCATGCACTAGTCCGAAACCGCCCAAGTGACACTTGATTGGCTAGTGAGAGTGTGACACAAAGTAGGCCGAAGCCTTACTTGTAGACAGGGCATGCAATGAACCAGAACATGCAATAAATAAATAAAAATCCACTGAGACAGGTGCTGTTGGAGGTATGGCCGTCCGTCTGAGAGGCAGACAGAGGGAATACCCGGCCTCTGGACAGGGGTACCAGAGACACTGGGGAAGGACTCTGGCATGGCTGCATGCTTGGGGGGGGGGCGGGGCTGGCCCTGGGCGGGAGACGGGGGAGGGGGGGGTCACTCACTGCAGTCGTGTGAGAAGAGCCTTGTGAGGGGGAAGGTGAAGGTAGGGGAGGCGGGGCTGGTGACGACGGCGGGCGCTGAGCTCATGCCGCTGGACACCACGGAGGAGGCGGGAACGTGACGCGCGCACAGGTCGGCGCTGGGGCTCGTCGGCTCGTCTGTTGGAGGGGGGGGGGGGGGGGGGGAGGGAGGGAGGAGGGGGGGGAGAATGGAGGGAGGGGGGAGGGGAGGATGGGGGGGAGGAGGGGAGGGAGGAGGGGTGGGAGGGGGGGAGAGGGTAGGTAAAGGGAATCAATAGGGAGGCAAAGGAGGCAGAGAGGGGAATGTCAGGGTGGAGGTAAGTGGGGAAGGGTTAGGTGAAGAGACAGGGTGGAAGTCAAGGAGCGGAGGTTTTAAAGAGGCAGGAGGGGGTGGGGGGTTGGGGGCCGACTGATGAGGTACCACAGGAGAACCACAGAGGACAGATGCACAAAGCTATGTTTTCCCATGAATCGATGAGAAGACATAGCTTCTTCACAGACTCTCACGAAACGAATTCACATGGACTCAAAGTGGAGGGCATTTCCTGTGTCTGGGCTTCCTGTACAGTAATGTACTGAATCATACCCACCGTAGAACAACAATCAAACCAAACAGTCATCAAACCATCGTAAACCAAAGCATCGCACAGATAAAGCTGTAGCCTACGGAATGAAAATCAACATCAGAATAAAAGTATTTAGAGATAACGATTAGACAATCTCCGATTCAATACCTGTCTCTTCTGTGTCCATGAGAGCGTTCATATAGAAAGTAAAAAGGCTTTTCAACAATGACACAAGGTTTCAGTACTTTAACAGAAGTGAGAGCGTTTCTGAGATGAGCATAATATAAATACCCCAAATACATTTCGAAATGCTTAACACACTTTTTTACCTCATAAAAGAGAGAACGTATGAACAACAAGTGGTCAACCAAATAAATAAAAACAACAACCGCAGAAAGGTCAACCTTAATAATCAATAACAAAAAGATGTGAAACTCAGGAACGATCGACAAGCACACACTGGCTGACACCAGGTCAGCATTTGCATATAGAGATTCGAGTGTCCTGTGATTGGCTCTGGAGCAGGTCGTAACCAAGGCTACGTCCCTACAGCCTTGTCTGGATTCTCACTGGACAACAGAGGGCAGCACAGCCTTGCTGGTCTCGCTCACAGGATTCAGAAGAATCAAAGGTTGAAAACTTCTCTCAAACAGACCATGCAGACCTGCATTCACTCTCGCTCTCACTTCTCTTTATTCAACAGAACGGTATTTTGAGTATCTCCAGCAAGTCTCTCTCCTCCTCTTCCTCTCCAACAGGGTTTTTCTTACCTCTCTGAGTCACACCATTCATCCCCCCTCAGACACCACTGACTTCATCTGCTCCTCTCTGCTCGTCCGTTCCCTCCATTTCTCTCCAGCTCGTCTCTTTTCTCTCCACGGTCTCCTTTCTCCGTCTGTCCCTCGGCTCGTTTCTCACGAGCACGGCAGGGCCAGCAGAAGGAGTAGGAGAGGGGAGAGAGGCGGAAACATTCCCAATCTAGGATGTGGAATCTGCCTGTTTACAGCGCGGCCCAGAAATAGCAGTACTGTGGGTTTAACAAAGGCCATCATTAACAGAGCCAAAAAGAGGGCCAGAGCGTGAGCTCACAGGCTCCAGACAGGGCTGCCAGAGACCAGCTCTAACCTCCACCAGCCTGGACCAGCACCCTCCTAGACTCCCCCTCTTCTCTACCAGACACCTACACCTCCAACAGAGACGGATCCAGAGAGGAGGGAAGACGAGACAAGGCGAGTTCTGGGTCTGTTCTACGTCTGTCGCGATGAGGGTCTATCTAGTAGAGAGCCCACTCATTGCCCAGTGGTGCACAAAGGCAGCATTGAAGGCAGGGGCACAGAGCGTGCTGCCTGGGGAGGGGGAGAGTGTGTGGGCCCCCTTCCTGTGCCCCACTGCCATAACCTCCACATCTCAGGCTCTTTACAGCACGTTCAGAACCAGGCCATGTTCTTTCATTCCCTTTGTCCTCTCTATCTCTACCGACCCTGGACCCGATCGAGAGGAGAA
Organism: Neosalanx taihuensis; assembly: GCA_030340665.1. Lineage (NCBI taxonomy): Eukaryota > Metazoa > Chordata > Actinopteri > Osmeriformes > Salangidae > Neosalanx > Neosalanx taihuensis. The sequence goes on from CM059298.1 coordinate 5,288,964, forward strand.
CATTGTTAAGTCATGGCCAGTAGAATTGGACTAGAGAACGTTCCGAAATCTATGGGAACGTGGGTTCTACGGAATCTATGGGAACGTGGGTTCTACGGAATCTATGGGAACGTGGGTTCTACAGGACCAGGATTCACAGGCGTATCAAACCCAGCCTGTCTCTTCTTCTCTGCTGAGGCACAGATGTCTGAACCTGACAGAACAACAGAACAACATCCTGTCATGCGCCCAAACAGACTAGATCATATCAATGCTTGTTAGGTAGATACAGGGACTCTCTCGTCTTACTCTGTGGGAGAAACAAGCCTCCGTAGTTTCAGTCTCCACTCTTGCAACGTGTCCCAGCTTGTTTTCCGATCTAAATAGTCTCGGTTAGCCTTGCCGCTCTGAGCACAAGTGGAGAATCCAGAATGTTCTCCTGCCTCCTGGTTCGTCCTGTCTTTAAAAATATCTCAGTGTTTAAGCCTAGCCTGGCCATAAGACACGGTTAAATACACCTAGGGTTCAAGATGTTTTTTTTATTTTTAAGAATGCACCTGAACTACAGCAGATATACTGTGCCTGGCTGTGCTGGGCTGCGTTGCCTGGACTAGGAGTGAGTGTTTACGTCAGGGACTGGCTGAGGGGGTTTTGCCTGTGGTTTGACTGCACAGCATCTGGGTGTTCAGCTGGAGAGTAAAGCAGCAGCAGCAGCATCAGGCGGTTCTAAGCTTCCCCAGTCGCTGGTTTTGCTTTCAGGCTTAAAGCAGCGTGAACATGCATGGACACGACTACAGATGCCTCCTCTGAATAACACGTCCTGTACACATTCATACACGCAAACACGCACACACACGCGACACACGGGCTTTGACATACATTAAAAAAATATGGCAAATATGAGGCTGTCAATCCTGGTTGACACAGGAATGCGGTCGGTTATTATTTGGGTTTCAACTAAAGTGGAGTTAATCCTTCAGCTGAGACAGAAGTGGAAATCATTTATAAGACTAAGAAAGGCTCAAGTCCTTATCAAATTCTTCAGGTAGGACGCACACTGACACAGGAAGTCAAAGCGCACTTCATTTCCTTTAAAGGGCAAGGTGATCTGTGGTGGATCAGCGAAGTTACAAAAATCAAACACACAATCAAACGCTACACAAGCTGGGAAGTACCAGTATTACCTAACACACGCACACACACAGCCACTGAAAGAGATGATGTCTCAAGCCTACCCAGACAGAGGAAATGAAAGAGACACAGAGAGACAGGTTATCGTCACTGTCTAGGTCCCTCATCTTTCTCAATTATGTCTGGGCCCATTCCCAACATCCACACTCACAGAGACACAGATAGAGAGCAGAGTAGCACCTGGAGCGTAAGCAGCAACAGTAGCATCTGCAGGTTGAGATGAAGGGAGGGTGGGAAGAAGAAAGAGGGAGGTAGAGAGGTGAGGTGTTTACCTATGAAAGGAATGGAGGCCAGGGAGTCGTCCTCCACCGGCAGGGGCGGCAGGTTGCCGTTGGTTCGCCGCGGGGCCGCCTCGCCCGCCGAGCGAGGGGCAGGCGCCGTGTTTGGGGGTTCCGTGGGGAACGCCGAGGGCTCCATGGCATCCACAGGCAGGGCGTAGTGAGGGTTGCGCATGGCGTGGGCGTTCCTCCGCCCAGTGGGGGGCTTCTGTCTCAGCACCACCTCCTGGATCTGTGCCACCACCTCGGCCTGGCCCTCCACAGCGCCCCTCTCGTGGTTGGTGGGCCGGTAGGCCCTGTCCGGAGGCTCAGGGGTGGTGGAGGCCAGCGGGGCTGCCGCAGATGAGGGCAGGGCCGTGGCAGCGGTGCCCTCTGGGGGGCTGGTTTTAGGGGTTGGTGCCCAGTTGAGGTGGGGGCCGGAGTAGGAGGGGTCCCTGAAGGAGTGTGCCTGCTGCATTATCCTCCCTGTCTTGCGGTAGAAGGAGGGGCTATAGCTGCGGTAGCCAACAGGCTGGTCATCCATGCTTTGGCCGGGGGGCAGCCGTCGGCTCTGTGGGGCTGTTTGCTGGGGCTGGGGGTGGGGCTGTGTGTGGGGGTGTTTGTGGTGAGACTGTGACTGCCGGCTCACTGGGGGCTGTGAGACCCCGTATTGGTTCCCCTGCCTCTGGTAGGCTTCAGTCCTAGGGGGGGGCTGTGGGGCCTGCTGTAGCCAGGCAGGCCTCTCGTAGCGGGGAGAGACCAGCCCAGACGCCTCCCTGTCCAGCATCTCCAGCGATCGGCCGTAGCGATCGTATTGAGCTAGCAGGTTCTCCGAGCGAGCTCGTCCGTAGGCGGGATGCCCGTGGGCTGGGGCCCACTCCCCATATGTCCAGTAAGGGTCCCCGTGGGGGCTGGGGCCTGCCTGCTGCAGGAGCAGCAGAGTGTCCTGGGAGGCGCTGTGGGCCCAGCCGCCGGGCCGCTGGTGGTGTCGCCCGGTGCCCATTTCCCCCAGACGGTCCTGAGAGTAGCTGCGGTGGCGTGGAGGCATGCTGCGGACAGGCTGCTCAGGCACCTGGCTGTAGTACCAGTCTGACAGGGCCTGTTGGCAGCGATCGCTACGGCTGTGGCTGGGCTGTGGTGGGCTGGCCCAGACCTGGCTGGACATGCGAGGCTGGCCCTGTGACGAGGTGGCAGTGGTGGCAGTGGTGTTGTGGTTGGCATAGTGGACATGGAGCGGGCTGGAGAGGGGACCTCCCGAAGACGAGGACGAAGAGTACGAGCGTCCCCTGGTCTGTCCCATGGGCTGCTGTCCGGTCATACCGTACTGGATCTCCTCTGTGCGGTGGGCGGGACTGCTGTGGCCCACGCCCCCTGGTTCACCAGCCCGTCCTTCCTGCCAGCTGGCGGGGCTGCCCACGGCAGAGCGGTTGTCCAGGGGGGACGAGGGGCTGGAGGAACCTGCCCAGCGGCTCCAGTTATCCAGCTGGTTCTGACCCATGGGGGCCGCCCCCCCGGAGGGAGGCTGGGACTTGCCGCGAGGGTAGCAGAGGGGTGGCGGAACCGGAAGATTCTGTGCCCCCCCTGTGTACGGATCGTTGCCCCTCAGGTAGGCATCCTGGGAGTACGCCTGTGAGGGGGGGGGGGGAAACAAGGAGGAGGTCAGAGACAGCCAGGCCAACAGGGAGCAGTTGGGGGGCCGGGAGGGCGGCTGTGGAGACAGGGAGGGGTGAGCGGAGGGACCGTGGTCGGGGGATCAATGAAGCTGTGACTAGATTAGAGCGATTCCAAAAGGAAAACATCAGAACCATGAACTCTCTGCTACCGTGTGGCACGAGCAGGCACCGACCTGGACTGGTTTGTGCTCAGCTCAAGGTCTCCCTCTGCCACAGTCTGTCCCTGGGGCCGGTGTTCCCCAACACAAACAGCTAGCTCGCTAGCTGGCTAGCTAGCCACAAGCACAGCTTGGAACACGCCTCGAGCAACATTCACAACACAAGCAGCAACCAGCAGCAACTGAACAAGCCTGCGGCAATGTTGCACATGAAGACATGTGCGTGTACAGCCCAGCAGAGACATACTTAAAAAAAGAAAAGAGAAAGGCAACAGTCTTAATCTTACTAAAGACTACTGACAACATACTAAAAGACTAAATCCACAGCGGAGCCACATCGAAAGGTATGTAAAGCTCGATCACACGGTTGTCTATGACCAAACACTGGATACAACAAAACGTTTAACGACAAACGCCCTTGTCCAGGAGGATATCTCCAGTGTATTCACAGTACTGAGCAGTGTTGAGGGACTACCTCAGAGACAAGGCTCTGTGTCCTGACTGAACCTTCCACTGTCAGGCTGCTCCTCACACAACGAGGAACGGGAGACAACTCCTCGAAATCAACAGTCTGTTTACCTTCAACGCCGCTACTGCTGTTGCTAGGATTCACCCCTCTCTCTCTCTCGCCCGCTCTCTCCCTCTCCTCCCCCTCTCTCTGTGTCTGTGTTTCTACAGACCTCTTTTGGTTGTACCTCTCCCTCTTCCTGCTCCTTTTTCCCTCTTGGTTGTGTTTCCAATTTGCCGATCCTTCTCTCTCCTTGTTTTGTCCTTGCTGTGTGTGTGCTGTACCTCAACCAGCCCAACCCTTCCAAACTCCCTCTCTCTCTCTCTCCTCCCTCCTTTCCTTCACTCCCTCCCTCTCTCGCTCGCTCGCTCCACCCTGTGGCAGGGTGGAAGGGGGGCGTCGAGCTGATGATGTCATCCCTGGAATGCTGCTGATGCAGGCGTAGCAGCGAAGGGGGGCGGGGCGTGTGGGCAGAGAGGGTATGGGGATAAGGGGAAGGATGGCGTGAGTGATAAGGAGAAGCAGACTGGGGTGTGTGTGTGTGTCCACTCTGGTTGTCCCACTGGGTCTCCAGCTCCTTCAGTCTAGGGGGGAAGGGCTTGCATACTCGACATGCCTGATCATGTGAGCACACTGTGGAGCCATTCAAGAACTGACTGTACATGGAGAGTTAATGGCAGAGTGTGTGTGGCTGATTTTCAAAGGACACTCAAACAGCTGATAATGATGTGAACCAGTGTTTTGTAACCTAAATGCAGACCCCATCTTAGTCATCTTCCGGTTATATGTTAATCAGAGTATCTGTTTAGAAAGAGGGCAAGGGAGGGAGGGAGGGAGTGGGCGTTTGCGGGTGTTAGTCGGTGTGCACACGCGTGTGCTGAAAGTGTGTGAGAAATCTTATACTCACACTTACCAGCTGCAACACATCTTCATCTTTTGGCATTATTGAAAGCTCCAACACGCTGTCGCTGAGGAAGACAGGTCATTACAAGTCACACAGAGAGCCAATACAAGCAGAAACACATGGAAGAGGAAGCATTAGAGAAGGCAGGGCAAAACATGTCTCTATGATTTGACAGTTTGGAATATCAGCAATGTCAGGATACTGGGTCACACTAATGACCCCCTTTAGTGATCCTGACATCAGTCTGACTGGTGAAAGCACTGTGTATATGTAAACTCTCTAAGGCTATTATCTTTGTGAGCAGAAGACACAGAGACAGAATGTGTACACACACACACACACACACACACACAGGCACATAGGCACACAGGCACACACACACACACCACGTCATAGGCTCCTAGCATGGTTAAAAACAGCATGCGCACCCCTAACCCCCCTCACATGCAGATGAGCCGTGCTGAGCGGACAGCTCTCACCTGTTCTGGATGAGGGCGATCACCTGGGAGTAGGTCTTCCCCAGGACACTCTCTCCATTCACCTTGACCAGCCGATCCCCTGCAGCAGACACACCCCACCCAGAGGCTGTGAGGAAACACACCCTGTACACACACCCCCCCTGCCTCGCCCACACACACTATGTCTGACCCCTGTGACCCCCGCCTCCTGCCCCCCCCCCCACCAGACAGGCCTCTAGCAGTGGGATATCCTGTTGAAAAAGGCCAGTGTTGTGGGGGGGCAGGGCAGAGAGACCCCTCTAGACACACACACTTCCTGTTGGGGGAAGTTGTGTGTATGCGGGGGGGGGGGGGGGGGGGGGGGATACTGGGAGAGAGACAGGAGGGATGTTAGAGAGGAGGGGGGCAGAGGGGGGGTGGGGAAGAGTGTTGAAGATGTATCATTTAGATAATCTGTGAGTATCTGTGTTAACAAGTGTTGAGGTTGAGAGTCTGTACATGGCAGGGTTTTGCTTTGTGAGGAATTCTGGTTTAGTTTGACTTGAGAAGTGCCAGAATCGTTTAGACTGGATCACTATCAGTATAACTCAGTATAACATGTCTGGTACAGCATAGGATTGATTTTCTGAACTGTCATTGTACGAGTGCTGTTTTGGCCTGGGATCGGATATTGTGTGTGTTTCTATGTCTGTGAAGTCATGTGACTGATGCTCTTTGTCAAGGTCATTTTCATTGCAAATCAGCTTGACTACAGTGAGGCCCTGTCTGTCTGTCTATCTGTCTCTCTCTCTCTCTCTCTCTCTCTCTCTCTCTCTCTCTCGCGCTGTCTCTCTTTGCCTCTCTTTCTCACGCACACATCATTTCCCTTACCTGTGCACAAGCCAGCTTGGTGAGCGGGGCCTCTCTCTCTCACATTCTTGACAAATATGGTGTCCATAGGCTCCAGGCGACTTCTTTGATAGCCTGCGTTAGACAGGACACACACATGATTCAGTCTTTCCTACCGTGTCTGGAATGACATTCAACACATACTATCATTGTTAATATATGTAGCTTAACCGTAAACTGTATGAATTCCCTCCCTTTTCCTTACACCGTGACCATGAACTAGCTAGTGCGTGTGCAGACTGGGTGCAGTGCTGCGTTCAGTCCTGCAGGGGGAGCAGTGTGGCTGCAGAGCGAACTAAGGGTACCCTGGAGGACCTGCGATGACATCACTAAGAGGCCACACTCCAGAGATGGTGTGGTGGTGTGTGTGTGTGTGTGTGTGTGGGGGGGGTAATTTACCTTTTCCATTCCCATTCTCCTCATCCTGCAAAGACAAAAAAAACAGCACGAGTCAGAGAGGAGTTGTGCTGTGGAGAAAGTGGCGGCTCGCATCATTAGGATACCACAGGTCTGTCTTCATCCTCTCTCTACAACACCTGCGATCTGAGCGCGTGCAATGATGTCAGGAATTCCAACCAGGCCGTGTGCTTGAGACACCTCCTGCCATTTCAGTGACTTCACTGACATTCCAGCCAACCGTTACAGGCAGGCCTGTTCCAGTTTGTATGTATTTCCTAATGTGTGTATACGCTCCACAGTGAGGCTGCCTTTCAGGTTGGGCTGTGTGCTAGCTGATGATGTCATGGATGCAGGCAAACACATGCAACTCCCACACTCAGCAGAAGAGGGCAGCACTGAGCAGTAGGCCTGGGGTTCACTGGAGGTAGGTGATAGGGCTGCCATGGATTAGGCACACAGGTTACAGACACACACACTCTCATATCCACGTATGCTGAGCTGAGTGGACAGTTTGGGGTGTGCGGGGCAGGGTGGGCTGGCTGCTGGCTGCCTGCTGGCCGCTGGCTTTAGGCTGCGCTGAGTGGGCTCATTCCTCATTCCCTGGACAATGGTGGGGGTTTAAGGCCAGAGAAAGGAGGTGAGCAGGCCCAGAATAGAGACAGGAACCAGGGATGCTCCCCGGCCGAACGCTCCTGTCTGGACACATCCGGATGAGGGCCTGTGGATGTGTTGAAGTGAGGAGATGGGGGGGGGTATATTTAGGGTTAGGGTTAGGGCAGGACGACTATGGAGGAGAACAGGCTCATTTCTGTATCTTCCTGCCTCCACACCTCACAAGCCATCAGCTTTGATCCCAGAGCCGCTGCACTCAAGATCTGCATCTTTGCCTTTCCGTTGACACACCGAGAAAGACCATTTTCAGTCTAAACCACGATAAAGTCGACTATTAGACTGTCCCACCATGTGGGGCTCAGGCCTGGATAGAGGCAGCAGAGGCAGTGGAGGCAGCGGAGGCAGTAGGAGCCAGTGGGGCAGAGGCACAGAGCCAGGATCGTAGTGGGCCCATTGTCCTGCCTGGTCCTTGTACAGCCAGGCAGTGAGTGGTACCAGGCTGTGACAACAGAGCCTATTGAGGCTGTGTCCTTGGTGCAGCTGTTGGGGTGAGGTGGGGTGATGCTAGTGGAGGCAGGGGCAGGAGAGGGGGGGGGTAATAATAGGGCCTTGTTTGAGCCCCTAACCAACCCCCCAGTCGTCATCCCCAATTATTACATCTGTAGCTCTGCCCCCACAGCACGAGGAAGAAAAATCGAGAACTATCCAGAGTCGAAGGAGAACTGTTGAAGAGGGTGTCTGTGATTCTCAGGCCGTAGGGAAAAGCTGCACTTCCTCTGAGCTAGCTGTAAAGGCAGCGCTGAAGGATAAACAGAAACATCTAGAAACATTGGAAAAGGCTGTGCATTCTTCTTCAGTGCCTCTTCATTGCTCCCCTGGCCAGCACTGTCCTCTGGCTCAGCCTTGATCTCATTGACTCAAACTCGTCTCCTGCATTGCAGCAAATTAGCTTGGCTCATCCAGGTCTTTGTCTTAAATTGGCTATGGCTCATTTGTCCAACTGTTTACCTCTACTGATGAGCTTTAGGACCTCCTGCGGCCGTACGATTTGCTCAACCTCATGCACGACTTTGTCCTTGACTTTTGCCTTTGCCCTCTGTGTTTTGATAGGCCCCGGTCGCTAGGTCTCGGTCCTGCGATTGGTGGACTCACCTTGAGGCTGGTGTGCAGGGCGGACTCTGGCGGGTAGACGATGAAGTGGCGCAGCGTGAAGCCGAAGCCTTGGGAGTTCTTGTGGAGGAGCAGGGTTCGAGGACCATGCCACCCCACGCTGACGCCCTCCCCGCCCGGCCCGGCCACCAGCGCTGGTCGAGGGTTGTCACTGGCCGAGGACAGCCCATCCCTCCGCCCCTTAGCCTGCGAACAAGGAGAGAGAAACAGCCGTTAAGACTCAGGTCAACAATTCATGACGTCGTTATATAAATAAGAACGTTAATATTGTTGAACCCGTTCCTCAACCTATGCTGCAAGTATGGATGAGTCTTTTAGGAATGTTTGCTTTAATGATCTGTCGTATCTGGAGGAAAGGGCATAGCAAGATGTTTGAAATGGGGACTTGAAGGTAACAGGAAAGAGACCTCATCAACCAGGAATGCTTTGAGGAATGGCAAAGGTGGAAACTCTGGGACTGTAATTGCAGTCAAGACTGCAGTCTCTGGTTCCTTGCACCTTCCACTACCCCGCCACCAGAACCTCCTTCTGGGACAAAGGGCACAGCCATGGCCACCTTCACTACCTCAACAATGGCCCATAAAAGTTCTGCTCTGGTGGGGGGTCCGGTGTCAGGAAAGGCCCACGTCTAGACGAAACAAGGGGGTGTAGGAGGGTCCTTGGGGAGAAATGCTTAAGAATGCGGGAAAGCGGAACTCAACCCAATTATAAGGGCACATGCAAGCACTCAGGACTGACCGGGGTCATGTCACCCTGGACTGCAACACAAAAGAAGGGTCTACAGTTATTCTTTCCTTCTCTCGTTATTTTTGTTTTTCGTTCTTTCTCTCCTCTATGTCTCTCTTTTCTTGGTCTCGAAAGAGCGTATCGTAACGCTTGTCCTGGGCAAACAGCTCACCTGACGGACACACGCCAGAACTATCACCCACGTGTTACCATAACGACCCACATCTGTCTGTCAGACAGCACCACCTGACCAAACAGGCTGGTGGGCGGGACTCGACCTCGCGGGAACCTTGGAGGACAAAACTGTTTCAAGCGAAAACAACTATTTGCCGTCCGACAGGAAAATAAACGGATCTGCGGTGAATGTGGAACGGCTGCTCTTCAAACGTACTTTCTTTTCTGTGTCTCCTTGGCCTTTCCTTGTGAGAGGGAAGATGTGTGTTTGTATTGGAGTGCTTTTCGTACGAGGTGGCATGTGTGTATGCACATGGTTTTAATGCTAACAGGTCAGAGGTGAACATGGCTGCCCCACAGCTGGCAGTAACGCCTTCGAGCACACCCTATACTTAACTTCCTGTGTGCCTTCCCCCCCGCCACACACGCTGACCTCGCGAGTCCGTGCACCAGCACAACAACAGGAAGAGGCAGGCTGAAGGCAGGAAGTGTGGGAATCGCTACAGGGAGGGATAACCAACCATTAAGAGCATCTATAAATAACTAGATATGAAGGAAGCACCCTCTCTCCAGCAAGGGTTTCCACATTGCTTCTACAATAGCGCTCTGCTCTCTCTCTTTCCTTCGATTCTTTTTTTTGGTCAACTCTCTTCCATTCCATCCCTCCTTTCTCCATCTCCACACGCATTCCTTGTTAGGTAATCCAGATGGGTTGACTTCTACCACACAGCCTCTCACTGTGCTGTGCTGTAGATCCCTGTATAGCTCAGAGGATGTACCACAATGCCCCTCAAATCCCTGTATCCATGTCCCACAACAGGAGAGGATGGGAGAGGCGGATTAAGGAGAAGGACAGCCCAAAGGGAAAACGTTGGAAATAAAGAGTGAGTGGGCAGACACTGGAGAGAGAGAGAGAGAGAGAGAGACAGAGACAGAGACAGAGAAAAGGAAAGACTGAAAGATAATAAAGCGGCATCAGAGGACTAAAGCCTAAATTCCTCCGAGGGAGCGGCCGAGCCTCTAGACGTGTTGAGACCCACAGCGAGGCGCGCAGACCAAGACGGGGGTGAGGAGCGAGCGCGAGGGAGAGAGTGGGAGGAGGAGGGAGGAGGAGGGAGGAGGGCCCCAGCAAGGCCAGGGACAGGCTCCAGCACGCTGGTTTCGACCACATGGCCCCTCCCAGCACCGGGAATACCAAACCCTGTGATTACCCCAAACACACGGAGACAGGCTCCATGAAACAGCTCTGTTTCCCAGCCGTCTGTCCTCCGACGTGCGGGACATGCGGCTAGCTTGGCTATTCTCTACAATCAGCACTCCCACTCACAAACACACACACACACTAGATTGTCTCTAGCCCATCTTTAATACATCTACACATTAGAGCTGGTTCATTACATCCATCGTTAACTCCCCTCTATAGTCAGTGCGCCGCACACAGAGGAAATGTTTTGTTGACCCAGAAATGCTCTCGGAAAACTAGTAGATTACAGTCTAAACATACTTTTCAACATAGACAGGGAAACCTCTCTTACTGAGGCTACACAGCCTCTCTTACTGAGGCTACACAACCTCTTACTAAGGCAACACAGCCTCTCTTACTGAGGCTACACAGCCTCTCTTACTGAGGCTATACAACCTCTCTTACTGAGGCTACACAGCCTCTCTTACTGAGGCTACACAGCCTCTCTTACTGAGGCTACACAACCTGCAAGAGGCTATTGGCATTTACTGCTGTCCTTTGAGTGTGGAGGCCTCCAGCCTTGATTCAAGAACGAAGCTTTCGTCAGTCATCATGATTTAACCGACGATTACCATTCAGACAATATGGCGCCCGAACACATGCATGCCTTAAGTGAATGAATCCACGGGCTCTCATTCAGTATGAAAAGGCCCATTAAAAACAGCATATGGACCCCCACAGAAAGCCCTCCGCCCACATCATATTTCATGCCATTCATAGACGTCATAATTTTGCTGTCAGGGTTGTTGGCAGGGGAGACAGCTGCCTCATGACATTCACGTCTCCGCTCCGCTGAGAGCCTTGAGATGGAGAGAGCAGAGATATATGGAACTGGGCTCTGAACTCTCTGGGATCTCGGCGATATGGCTGGCACAGTCGTTTACCTTCACCCTCTGCGCTCTAGAGAGGGGGTGTGCGACACACTGAGGCCGGAGGAATGTCCGACCTGTCAGGGCCCACAGAGAGAACAAAGCTCTTTCAAACAGCTGAGAGCTGCAACCCGTTTGAAAAGTGGAGCTTTAGAGGGGTCGCAAATGCTGACAGGCTTTAATTCAGATAGCCCCCGTCTGCTCCCACTGCGACGGGCTGGAGGCAGGACCACAGAGAGATGGAGAGATAGAGGGCAGGATTGTGTGTGTGTGTGTGTGTGGAGGGGGGGGGGGTAAGAAAGTGTGAGAGAGAGAGAGAGAGAGAGAGAGAGAGAGAGAGAGAGAGAGAGAGAGAGAGAGAGATATCTTGTGTTATAACTCTGTATCCCACCCAGCCTCATTCTGGGCCTCGTCTCTCCTCTTTTCCAAGTGTACCCACACACTCTTCCAAAGGCCAGTCATCCAAACCCACGCCTGCTGCCTCCACCTGCCCCCTCCTCCACCTGCCCCCTCCCCCACCTCCCCCTGCTGCTCCAGAGCACAGTCAGCTGGGAACACAAGAGCGCTTGACAAAAGGCTCAAAATATGATTTACATAATCGACTGATTCACGGTGTGTGTGTGTGTGTGTGTGTGTGTGTGTGTGTGTGTGTGTGCACGTTCAAAACCTGTCCAACCTTTCTGCTAGAGAAACTAGCAGTTGATTATGACATGTCAGTTAAACAGGGTTTTCAACTTGAGTACAACTCAAGTACAACCCAACAACCAAATACTTGACATTAGCCAAGACTTCCATACCCATACACCAACCGACTCTGTCCGATAACATCTTAACACTGAATCCATGAGTCTCACACAGCACAACAATTAGCCTCATTGAATTAGGCAACCAGAAAGCATGTTGACACACAACTTGCCCACAGCGATACAACGACGTCATCACACACACATCACACACATCATTAGCATTGTTGAAATCATCTACTCCGCTGGATAAAGGTTAGGGATTCAGGGCTGCAGCGGTTGACTTCTCTGGAACTGGGATCTCAAACTCAAACACTCTCAAGACTGACTGCTAAACAGTGTGTGTTTGCCCCAGCTGTGTCTATCTACTGTAGCCTGTTCATTCCCAAATTCCAAACACTGCAAACACTGCAAACACTGGCATTTTGAAGTGTGTGACTGTGGGAGATGTAGAACAGGAGGAGGACAGATCAAAAGATAATTAATATACTGTATGTTGCACGTGTGTACACGCTCCCCTACACACACACACACACACACACACACACACACACACACACACACACACACACACACACACACACACACACACACACACACACACACACACACACACACACACACACACACACACACACACACACACACACACACACACACACACACACACAAACAGGAAAATGAGATGCCCTGAATTCTGCCTGCCTGAGGACAGAGTCCCACATACAGCCCCTCTCAAAGTGGCTCTTAACAGTCATCTGTCTACTCACTAATTACAAACTCCTTCAAGGCAGAAACAGTCAATATGCCACACAGACGCACAGAGCCCTAGCCCAAACGGTTTCCTCTTGATAAGAGCCTCACAGGCCAGACTGCACCAGCAAAGAGAAACAAAATAACAAAAACAAATCTGTTCACAGGTTTGCATCTTGGTCTAAAAGCTTAGCTGACGCTGTACCGCACGCTACACTCAGTTTGACCTGCCGGGAGGCTCCTGTTTACTGGCCTCTGACATCCCACCAGGGACTGGGGAGAAACCGTCCTTACCCTGGGCTGGAGGAAGCGCTGCTGGCCCCTGCTGAGATGAGCGTGCCCATGGCGGCCTGGCCCGGTGGGGGGAGAGGGGGAGGGCCGGGGGGCCTGGGCTCCGCGGAGCACGGCCAGCCAGATGCAGCGCGGCTCCGGGGAGCTGCAGTCCACCCCCACCGCGTTCTGGAAGCACCACTCTGACCCCGCTGGCGCAGGGTACGGGAGCATGGCTGCAGGCATCGGGGCACAGAGTTTACCCAACACTGGACGACCCCCTGCCCGCGAACACGTACATGAGACGGAGAGCCAGCGTCTGGGGACAAGAGCTGCCAAGGAATGAAGACGAGGCTCCTGGAATCGATGCAGGCGTCCTTGCAGGTCATCCGCTGTCACCCTCCCCGCTGTCAAGAGCACCGAGACCCTCCCTGGGTTACTGGAGTGCTGGATCACATCAGCCTCCTGCCAGCCTCTGTGCTGCGCTCCATCCACACTCTGGCCCGCGTCCAGGAGGTATCCGTGATTTTAATCCTACACAAGTTCCACCTCACAGAAAGAAAAGCTGCTTGACCTCCGAGGACGTGCGAGGAATCGGATCTCCAAGACGCACGCACGCGCGCTCCCACACGCACACACTCTGAGAGAGGCTCCTTCCAGGAACAGAGGAAGGAGCAGAAAGGACTGGGTAGCAGATGGCTCAGTGTGCGTGCGCGTGTGTGGTTCTGCTGGTGGAACAGAGGTAGGCTAGCTTCACTACAAACCCACAGACAGACACAGTGCCCGCCTGGCAGACTGACTGACGGACAGAACAACTGTCATTGACTTGCCCAGCAGCGTCCAGCGATGTTCAACTCACAGAGCCAGTCTGTCGACCCCCCCAAACACAAACCACCATCACAGTTAGAGGGCTGGATCCTCTGGCTCTCCTCCCTCTCTCGCTTGCTCTCTTTCCCGCCCTCCCTCAGGCTCTCTCCTGCCAACTATGTCCCTCTCTCTCTCTCTCTCTCTCTCTCTCTCTCTCTCTCTCTCTCTCTCTCTCTCTCTCTCTCTCTCTCTCTCTCTCTCTCTCTCTCTTTCTCCCTCTCTCTCTCTCTCTCTCTCTCTGTCTCACTCTCTCACTCTCTCACTCTCAACTGCAACTTTACAGCCTTTTACTTCCTGTCCAGCTTCACCTTTTGAAATTCAACTGTGTCAACTTCTCTATCTTTTCTTTGTTCCTGTCGCTCCTCTTCATTCCAAACCCACGGGATCCGTCAGTCCTGAAGGGTTCCAATTGGTTCCACAGAACTGCCTCAGCTCCAAGAGGGTGATCCCACTGCGGAAACCCCTTTCCGCCTGCTCTGGGATCCCAGGACAATATTGATTGGCTCCTGTCGATGCTCCGAGATGATGAGGTCAATCCAATGTAGCTCTCTGCGGCCGGAGCTGTGAGGTCATGTGCTCTGTGTGTATGTTTGTGTGTCGTATTGAGGGAGCTGTGTCCGCACGTGTGCATGTGCGGAGAGGACAGATGCAGTGACACGACCCCTGACCTGAACACCACAGACCCACCCCAGACACTCCCCGTCCAATCAGAGGACAACAAAAGAGTCTGATTTCAAACACAAGGACAAAAGCAAACACAGACTTCACCACTGTCCCGGGTCTCTCTCTCTCTCTCTCTCTCTCTCTCTCTCTTTCTCTCTCACTCTCCCTCTCCCTCTCCCTCTCACTCTCCCTTTCTCTCTCTCTCTCTCTCTCTCTCTCTTGCCAAACTCAAAAACAAAGGAGAAATAAAAAAGAGGAAGTAGTTAGGTCAGACCAAATGGAAAAACAGAATGAAAATAGGATGAGTAAGAAAGACCACAAAGAAACCGAGCAACAGACACCTCGCCGCAAACGCTTCTCCAAGCAGCCCAGAAACAGCAGCTACCATTCAACAGCGATGTGCCATCAGCGACACACGCAAAGCCACCTAAACACACACGCACGCTCACACACCGACTCCAAATCATCGCTCAGAGACATTCACATGGGGGGGGGACAGAGCCACGCACGCGACGCATTCCTCACCAAACAGCCGTGGTTCCAGCGTGCGTGTGAGAGCGGCAGGCAGGTGACCATGCTGAGAGAGGATCCCTGATCAGCCTGTTCCTGCTGCCTTCCCCTCTGACATCCCTCACTGAGGACGTTAGACTGGTTCCACCTGCCACACACCAGGGCAAGCCCCAACACGAGCCAGGTGCCCCGGAAACACCGGGTACACGACACTCCCAGACCAGAACACTGCGGAACATCCGAGGCCCTTCCACGTAAAACGATCCTCTTCCAGAAAGAAAAAAAAAAAAGAAGAAAAAAACAGGACAGGACACCTCCTTAATTCTCACTCTCACTCACACACACACACATGCGTGTGCGCGCCACACACTATTGAGTCACACGTGAGTATAAATACACTGGGATGTGTAATTAGGATCTCATAAAGGCAGTGTGCTGTGAGTTGTGGAGGTTCAGTTGAGTCTGTGGTCAGGCTGGAGGGCTGTGTTCTGACAGAGCCCCGAGGACCTGCCCTAGAACTGACCAGAACACCTCACGGGAGGTTCCACGGGGGTCCTGTTGCCTGCTGGGTGGGGGAGGGGGGGGAGGGGGGGGGGGGGGGGCACACCTACAGTCACCCATATATAAAGAAGCACAGGCTTGTTTAACGGGTGACATCATAAACCAGCAGCAGACCCCGCAGTGTAAGTCTGGCGGGCGTGTGAGAGAGCGAGAGTACACAGAGGTCTTGGTTTCACACAGGCAGCTTTGACAGAGAATCATATCACATTGTTTTAGAGTGGCGTTTTGGCACCCAGTGAGTGGAGCCCGGTTTGGGGAACAGAGAGCCTCTGTGAGCGCGGTCTCTCTCTCTCTCTCTCTCTCTCTCTCTCTCTCTCTCTCTCCCTCCCTCCTCTGCTCGTGACCCGCGGAGAGAGACTCGCTCCAAAAGACGGACAGAGGGAGATGGGTAACCAGAGAGGGGAGCAGGGAGGCGCCGGGGGTAAAAGTTTACACAGGGAACACATCCACACACAAAAGAGGAGTCATAATACCACTGCTCCCGTCCGCTGACCCACACGGAGCGCTGATAGGCTGCCGCATGTCGGTGCGTGTGTATGGGTAAACATACACTCGGATGGCATGCAGGGTTTGACACGGCACTCGCGCTCCACACTTCATTACCCCGTGGCTGTCAGCCTCAACACCCCACCTCAGTGTGACGTACCTGGGCCGGGCCCGCCCCCCTGAACCCCCCCATCAGCTTGACCTCCGCCTCAACCCCCCTCCCCCCGCTCCCCCCCGCAGGCCCCACGTCCCTTGAAGTTGTACAATCAAAGAATCAGAGATCCAGGCGGCACACGCTTCTAATCTCTGGAGAGACGCCGTGCGCCTCTCTGACCCCCCCCATTCCCACCCCCCATCCCCACCCCCCGCCCTCCTGCCCCTGTTCTCCCAGCCGAGCGCCAACACTGAACAGAGTCACAGAGAGCTGGAGAGTGATAAAGGGAGAGAGCGGGAGAGAGAAGAGAGAATGTGAGGCTCGGCCGCTCGCAGACAGATTAGTTCAAAGATATTCCCTAATCCCCTTCATACTGGGAGCGACACCATGGCCTGGTACTTTAACACAGCCAGGCGCAGCAGGTCTGCCCCCCCCCCCACTTTTTTTCCACTGACGGAGGTTCCACAAGTCCAAACAGACCTGCAGACAGATAACCGCATAAAGAACGCACACCTACATGAAACACACACACACGCGCACACACACAGCAGCTGAGCAGTGACATCAGATCTGTGTATCTGTCTCGACTAAATCAACAAAGAAAGACAAGCACAAATGAGAGAGACAGAGAGAGAAAGGGAGAGAGAAAGAGACAGACAGAGAGAGAGAGAGAGAGAGAGAGGGAGAGAGAGAGAGAGAGAGAGAGCTGGAGACTTGCTGTCCGAGAACCAAAACAAAGACAAACACAGAGACGGACAGAGAAGAAGCGACGCGTTGTCACTCTACACAGACAGAGAGAAGAACGACATGGGTGAGCGAATCAGGCTCGAGGAGGGAGGGGCTCCGCTGATGTACACCAGGGTCCACGCACGCTCCACAGCGGACAGGGTATCCAGGACGGCCTAGAGTCCACCTGCTGCCCCCTCTACTGGGGGCTCCCAGGGCTGGGGGGTGCTGCGGTCGCACTCAGCCTCCTCTGACGGTCTGGAGCAACATGCTAACAAGACCAGGGAAAAGTTGGGAGGAAAAGAATATACAAAAAAAAGGCTGCTGGGTAGAAAACTGTGACCTGCACAAGGTTCAGGCTGCCGGTAGAGGACTTCAGACCCAGTCTAGACTAGATATTACCAGCCATCTCTATCCTCTAAAAACCAAGCAAATGGATAAAAAAAGGGACGCAGCTCTTTTAAGCAGGTTAATTTTAACTTTAATCTCCAGTAAATCCATGACCTTTGGAGGCCAGAGGCTTGGAGACCCAGGGTATGGAGTTACAGGGCTGCGACCACCAGGGGGCAGCCACAACATGCGGCTCAGCGGCAGCTGGACACGTGTAGAGCGCTGGGACGCACAGGGTGGAGCTCAGATACTGACACACTGACGCTCGCTGTCTCCATTGTTCCCCATTGACTCGTGTGTTCTCAGTGTCAAATCTGGCCAAGTGTGCGGTGCAGGGAGTACCCCGCCCCCCGAAATCCTGACCTCTCAGGTCAGTTTGAGGTTTACCCACTAAAGGTCAGGGTTAGGCGTGGGCAGGGGGAACTGGCTGGAGGTCAGCAGAGGTCACACCTGTTGGGAGTTCTCAGCAAAGCAGAGGAAGGCCCAGGGAGCAGGTGCAGCTGGACAGGAAGAGGGCCGACATCGGTCTCAGACCATCCCCCTCCCCACCTTCCACAGCTGAGGGGAGCAGGGTGGTCCGCTGCCAAGACCGACTCACCAACACACACGCTATCTCTCCGGGAGACAGGAAACCCCAAGGATTACAGACAACCACCTGACTCACCATTTACCCGTAATGAACCCCTCACACAAAATATAACGTGTTAAAGTTGCGATGTACTTGCCTCTGTATGAGTGTGTGCGTGCGTGTGTGTGTGTGTGTGTGTAAATCTCACACCGTTACAGTACTGTGAGATCATGTGAGTTCTCTTTGTCGACTCTGGGGATGATGACCCAGAATGATTCCAGCCTGACAGGATTCCCTTCACTTACACGCTTCACTTCAAAAACATGTTATCATTTTTCATCATCATATCATGCTTCAATCCATAACAAGAAAACGAAGAACGAAAAACAAAGAACCCAAACACCCAAATCTCAGAACAACATCATGAAAACCAGCGGCCCATGAAACCACGCAAACATCCAAATCACGCTGGCCACAACAGCACATATACAGTTGGCTGAAACAAAATGGCTCCACTGGGGGATCTGCCTAGACCCACGGAGGGAGAGAGCCGATTGGCTGAAACAAGGATACAGATGGAACACACTGTAGAAAGGTGGGCGTGGTCAGCACCTCTTCAGTGCATATCAATCAGTCTATGAATGCCCCAGGGAAACGTGGGATACGTGACTCAGCTCACCGTGCAACAAACCTACCAAGCCACAAAGAAAAGGGAGGAAGGGAGGCAGATGTTGATGAACCGGGGGGGTGGGGGGGGGAGATCTACAGCAGATAGCAGAGAGGAGCGGGCAGATGGCGGAGGGAAAAAAAGAGCTTGCGATACAGTACTGAGATAGCATTTCATGACACGCACATCTACACACGCACGCACGCACGCACGCACGCACACACACACACACACACACACACACACACACACACACACACACACACACACACACACACACACACACACACACACACACACACACACACACACACACACACACACACACACACACGCTACTGCATTTACCAAACTACTAATAAGCCCAGATTTTGACCTCAACAGAGGCAGGGTATTGGTAAGTGCAGCCTTCAGTGTGGTCAGAATTCCTTCCTCTGACTGATGTGGCCTGGCCTGTTAGTGATGATATGGGATGGGGAGGATGGGGGGGGGGTGGATAGGGGGGATGGGGGGGGGGGGGGACAAAATTGCGAACATACACATGCAGTGTAGAGACAAACACACGCGCACACAGTTGTGTATGTTGTAGGTCAAACTCCACGGAGCATAATCACGATGTGGATGAATAATGAATCCGTAGCAGCAGTTGCCATGGGGGAGGAGAGCAGAGGTTGGTGGGCCAGGTTCATCAAGCTCAGCCCTGACTGTGCAACACCCTGTACCACACAGGGGGGTCCACGCTTATCCCTCTGCGGTGTTTGATGACTGATGCTGAGCTGTACACATCCACACAGATGAAAGGAGAGGAAAGAATGGGCGTCATTGTGAGTGTGGGAGCGAGAGAGAGAGAGATGGGTGGGCCATTTTCCTACCTCTACAAATGTCTCTCTCTCTCTCTCTCTCTCTCTCTCTCTCTTGCTTTTGGTCTCTCAGCCATATATCTCCTCTTTCTCTACAGTATCTGCCACTCTAAGAGGAGAGGGGCGTTCTTCAGCTGACTTAAGGAAGGGCATCCTAGTTGGCGCTTGTGAGGTAGCGTGGTCACAGCCACAGGGAGAGGAAGACTGACCTCTTTCCACTCAACTGGGAAATTGCTCTAAAAATAGCCTGGCAGATTCACAACCAGAGCGTTCAGAGGTATTTCCATTCTGCCCTTGTTTTTCCACCTGAGTGAAACCATCGCTCCCCTCACTACCTCGACCAGCTGCCTATCTCCATTGTCACCATCCCCCCCCCCCCCTCCGACAAGCATCACCCTTCCACATTTTTTGCGTTGCCATAGCAACATAGCCATGCCTTTACCCTGTAACACGGACGGTTTCATCATGCGTCACCATCAGCCATCGTCAGCATCACCTCAAGCTGCCCTCGTTGTGCAGTTTCTATGACAACCAACGACGCAGTTCCCGTACAGCACCGCAACCTCTGCCGTTACGACAACCTGGCGTCAAGCTTGCCTGCCTACAAAACAAGGACTAGTCAATAGGAAGGAAGTGACTTCCAAAGTGGGGGTCAGATGGGTAAATGGTTAAGGCGTTGGCCTCATAATCGAAAGGTTGTGAGATCGAGCCCCGGCTGTGGCTATGTGATGTTGTGTCCTTGGACAAGGCACTTCACCCTACTTGCCTCAGGGAAAAATGTCCCTGTACTTACTGTAAGTCGCTTTGGATAAAAGCGTCTGCTACATGAATGTAAAGTGAAGCATGACATGTCATATTACAGCTCTGAAAGCAGCCCTCAGGTGAGGCAGACCAGGCCAGGAGGAAGACTGGTCAGGCAGCAAGCTGTAGAGCTGCTCACTGCCTGGGCTGAGGGCCTTCATCCTGTGTGTATCACATGCAGAGTGTAACCTAAACACAGCCATGACAACATCTGGCAAAGAGCTAGGCCAAGCTAACACTAACACCCCCTCCCCCCCTTCCCCCCCCTCACGGACCACAGCCGCTGGGACCAATCAGAGCGTCACGTTTGGGCTCGGTCACACCCCCCCCCCTCTTTTCTTCTTTCCTCTTTCTTTCTTTCTTTCTTTCTTTCTTTCCTGGATGTTTTCAGAAGCAGCCCCCTCAGCAGAGTTGATCTCCAGAAACCACAGGGCTCCAGCAGGCCTCTCTGGCCCCCTCCACCCCCCTCCGTGTCTGGGCAGAGGACTGGGAGACTGGGGCCCCTCCCACGCAGCTCCACGCCTCTCCAGCCTCAGATATATTTAGCCCATCTTTGCTTCTATATAATTAACTGATGAAAATTATAACTGTGGGTCAGGGATGACGTCTCTGTTCCCCTCCACTGCCTGGGCAGAGCCGGTGCTGGCAGGGACCAGGGACTCATCTAAGAGGAGCAGCCTGAGGCAGAGGGCCAGGGTGGGGTTGGGTTGGGTGGAGCCAACAGTGGGCTAAGATGAGGGATCCACATAAGGCTTGCTAGTGACTTTTTCCCCTCACTGTCCCAGTACCGCCCCAAAGTACAAAACAAACGGTCCCAAACTGAACTTGACCTGTCCCAAAATGTAAATTCAGGTGTTTTTCCAGTTCAACATTCACATTTCAAGTTCATCATCACATCATCACAAGCCTTGGTGTGGCTACAGTAAAGAGGTTTTGAAAGGTTTCGAAAAAAGTTTTTCACCACAGAGCCTGTCTGTCTGCCAGTCTGTCTGTCTGAATGTTTAATGTAGCAGGCGGTAGGCTAGATGACCTGCCTGTCTCTCACACCCCTGGACTTTCCATTTGAGGTCATCTGGTTTGTACATTTCTTCAGCGTGCCAGCCGCTACACTGAAACTGAATTCCTCACCCTCTGTTCACACGGACAGGCTCTCTCACATACACACACACACACACCCACACACACACATACAGGGGTGCGCACACACATTCACACAATGTTTTCAACAGACAGACTCAAACACAGAGCAGAGGGAAGTCTGTGTACACTGACTGAAGGTTTTTCTCAGAGTTTGGCTCAACACTGCAGTTTTATCTCAGTTAATACTCTGCGTTTACAGCTCAACAACGTAGTACCGTCTGTCTCACCCATGGGGAGCAAGGGATATCACCCTCCCCCCCCCTTCCCACCCCAATCCACAACACACATACCTGAAACCAATAACAACTCAATAACCCTCCACAAAGCCATTTCCTTTTCCATTCTCCAGTATTCCCTCTAAATCTGATGACAGAAAGGCACCTGGACGTGGGCTCCACCGCCCTGTCTCCTTCATATGAGACCCTGTCCAGCAAAGCTCCTAGCAGGGCTGAAGGAACTGTCAGGGATGCTCGCCTGGAGCTGAACAAGCGGGCTGTTCCCACACTGTAGACAGTGATAAGACCGTCGATGCAGAGATAACTAGCAAATCGTTTCTGGGTAATTCCTAGCCCTGAGCTCTCAGCCCCGCCCCTCAGCCACCCCTGGCACAGCCATGCCACTGTAGGGAAAACAGGCAGAGGATCGGCCTTCGCTGGATTCTCATGTTTTCATCTTCAACAGGCCCGTTCCTTCTTGTAGTTTTGCCGTAGCCAATGGGTCAGGCACAGATACGACTCTTTGTATGTGTGTGTGTGTGTTTTTGTGTGTGTGTGTGTGTGTGTGCCTTCGACCACGCAGGCTACCATAGCTATGTGAGCATGCCACAGGCATCTGTGTGTAATATGATGAGTTACATATGACCGATGCCATTTATGCTGACGGCATTCTGTGTCTTTAGCCTCTGTCACTCTATGTTAGTGACCTTTCTTGTGGTGGTGGCGGTGGGGGGGGCTCCGGGGGGTGCTGGGGGAGGAGGGGGCAGTTTTGGGGGGCTTGGCTCCCACCCAGAGACGTCTCCCTCCAGCAGAGACACCCAGACCCTGCTCCACGCAGAAGACAAAGGTCACATGTAGGTCCTTGAGGTTGGTTTGTCTCTCTTTGTACCCATCTCTACAACGGCTGCTCTCTCTCTCTCTCTCTCTCTCTCTCTCTCTCTCTCTGTCTCTCTCTCTCTCTCTACCTCGGTCGCTCCCTCTCTTTCTCTCTAATAGACTTAGGGTTAGTCTAACAGACAAACTGAGAACTGAAATAAGAGAGTCCAGCGGTGGAAACATGATGCTTCGCTCTCATTTCCAGATGATGTGACTCTGGGCATTATGGGATGGGAAGGATTTTCCCTCACACACCAACGTCAACGCAGTCTATCCATATTAGTACAGAGAAGCTTCGCTCAAATAGTTTACACCTGAACCTCTGCTCAAACTAGACTAAGCATACATGCGCCACTGGGAAACATGTGAGCATTCTGTCATTTCCAGAAGAGAGATGGCCTTATAAGGCAGTAAACCGAAGATCAAAAGCGATTACTCCGACATGCCTCTGGAAGTCCAATCCGAGGGAGAGAGAAAGCACTGAGGGAAGAAATGAGGGGGAAAAATATGAAAACAAGAAAACCTGCGGCCGCAGTCAAAGAATCAGTGATGCAGAGGAGAGGACGGCTCAGGCAAAGCAGAGACAATCGATGAAAATAGAGCAGGAGAGAAATGAGCACCACAAATAGAGTGGGTTGGAAGTGTGCTTCTGTTCAACCTGCCTGCCTGCCTGCGAGGTGGGCTCTCCACCTTGCCCCTGAGCAGCCCAGCCCCATTGCCCTATCTCTACCCAGCCTCCATATCTCTTTATCAGCCTGTCTGCTCACCCCAGCCCCCTGCTCCAGGCGGCCTGTCAGAACAAGCTCACCGCTGGGGCCAAAACAACACAAGTCAAGAGAAAGAACGAAACGGAAAGACAACTGGGACACAGAAAGAGAGAGAGAGAACACTAGATATGGTTGTTGATCTTTCACTGCTAAAGCGGCGTCAAGGCATTTGATGGTATTTGGAGTCAGAGAGTTCCCCAGAAGTGATGAAGCCAGACCTACAGAGTGAGTCATTAACTGTGAACCTCTACTAGTTCATTGACTTTTAACAGCACTATGATAGCAGCCAGGTGGCCTTCTGCCATCCTGAAAATCAAGGATCCTCCCCGATTTGAAGGACCCAGTCCAGGGAGTGTGATGAGCGTGCTGGGGTGATACATCAGGGAGGCCTGGCAGGGACTGGGGAGCTGCAGGCTGTGTTGGGGGGGAGAGGTTCAGCTTCCCTCGCTTTCTCTGTTTTCCCCTCTAAATCTGTTCTAGTTACTCTCCCCGTGTTTGTCTCTAACTGTCACTCTGCTATGGTTTCTCTCTCTGCGACTCATCGGGGTGCTCGCTGTGTTACCCCCTGCCCCTTCCCCCTCCCCCCCCCACACCCCCCATACTCCCCATCTCTTGCCCCTCTCCCTCCCTCCCTCCCTCCCTCCCTCCCTCCCTCCCTCCCTCCCTCCCCCTCTCTTTCTTCCCTTCCTCTGTTCTGTCTCTGTTCCTCACATTCCTGTGGATTCCCTGCTGTTCACAAAAGGCCGGGCAGGGAATCTGCCCCCTCATCTCACTGCAGCTCCAGACACAGAGGAGCATTCAGCTCAATGCAACGCACACACACACACACACACACACACACACACACACACACACACACACACACTCATCCACACCGCTATTCTCCTACACAAAAAAAAAGAACAACACTCTTGATTAATATAGCGAATCGTTCAATGAGTATGCATGCCATAGATATGCATGACTGCACGCGCTATTTCAATGTTGATGGCTCCAAGTCTGCCCCTACTTAACCCTTGTGGCCCCTCCTGCAGCAAGTGACAGGAGCTGCCTCCCCTGTCTTCAGCCTGTCTTCATTCAGGGCCTGAGGGGCTGGTAAGAAGCTGCTGTTCTCTGAAAGATGCTGGACAGGCCCCACCTCAAGGCTTCAGGGACAAGTCAGACATATTGACAGTTAAGTGTCACGTCTGTAAATACAGTAAAATACCAGACTTGTCCTGCTGTACTAGAAGAAACACGCATACAACACAGCCTCTTACACAGATCTAAACACAGAGAGCGACAGACACTGAGAGATGCCAGACTGTCACCAGGCTCAATCTAATTAGCTATCCTATGTTTCTGAGAGAGGCTTTGTTTTTCCACCAACAGCCCAGTGCCTGAGAATTTGCCGGCATATTCACTGGGCTGCAGATACACAAGAGAAGCTCTGTCTCCGCCTGATTCCTCTCAACCTCCGCACACAACTGGCCTGGAAGAATGGACTGGGTTTTGTCAGCGGGGCTGGACAAACTTTAGAGACGGCTAAAATATCTGATCCCCCCCCCCCATTGCTCCAACATGGCCTGAAGTGCTTAGCAGCACCGGGAATGTGTGGGTAGAGAAAGAGAGAGTGACAAAGGACGAGTGAGATGGAGAAAACGTACAGCTAAAGAAAGAGTGCTAGGAATAGAGAGAGAAAGAGATGAAGAGAGAGAGAGAGAGACAGAGAAGAGGAGAGAGAGAGAGAGAGAGAGAGAGAGAGAGAGAGAGAGAGAGAGAAGAGGAGAGAGAGAGAGAGAGAGAGAGAGAGAGAGAGAGAGAGAGAGGAGAGAGAGAGAAAGAGAAGAGGAGAGAGAGAAGAGGAGAGGTGAAAGCCTGTCGTGGCAGATCAATACCCAGCCATCATCAGAGCTAACAGGACTGCTCTGGTCTGCATAGCTGCATCAGAGCAGCCCCGCCCCTAGATAGCATGGTAAACAAGGTCACTGCTGACTGCTGTCCTCCTGCCACCTACAAGAGCCCTCCACACTGTACTACTTCACACTTAGGTTAGCACCCAGAACTTCATTGAGCAAACACTGACACTCTTTCAAAATGTACCCGATGCGATGTGAGGGGGCGCCTGAAGGCATGGAGAACCAGAGCATCATGGGTACATGTGCCCTGTTTGTCCCAGAGGATAACCTGGAATGTGGAACTGATCTGGAGCTCATGTTCAGATCAGCTGTGCTCTCCGTCGCGTGAAATTTTCAGATCAGATCCATTCTCCACACTGGTGACGGTTAAACACGCTGAACATGTACATTTTGGGGCATTTTCTGATTATATTTCCGATAGTGTGAGTTTGAGAGAGACAGGAATGCAGGGGGGAGAGAGAGGACTGTTTGTGGGGAAACAGCCTGAACCGTCACCAGGGCGCCCCAAACATAAACTTAGTTTGAGCCTCTCCTGCTTGCTGTTCAACACATGAACCATAAGACACATGTCTGATCTCTCAGTGAGCATGTGCAGAAAAGGGTTGTTTGGAATATGAGACTGTGAGTCCTGAAGTGTGTCAATCAGCTTGGCAGCGCTATGAAACACACCAGCGCTGGTGAAGTAAGCGTTCAGCCAGTCCAAATGCGTTGACAAAAACACCTGCAGCCACCTCCAGCGCCCCTCCGAGGCTCCCTGGTCAGGTTAATGATTATGAACAAGAGGTGTGACAGCAGGCCAGTAGGCCACTGCAGCCAGTTCTGGGTCCTGGGCTCAGGAATGCTGGGAGGGCGGTGGGAGGGCGGTGGGAGGGCGGTGGGAGGGCGGTGGGAGGGCGGTGGGAGGGCGGTGGTGTTAAGGTGTGAGAGACATCGTAGCTGTGTTAATGGACTGGCACACAGCGCTCTCTAACACTGGTTTAACTGTCCCTGGCTCTCCTCAGCCCACACACTGCTGGGAAATTCTATCCACCGGCCTCCGCATCAACCACTCTGCATGATACTGTGAGGGAGGCATGGACCAAGTGAGAAACAATATGGATCTGAAGCCCAGAACTACAGTTCGATGCTTTTAACAGATCAGATTCCTTATAGCTATTCAATTCCCCTTCTGGTGAACTACTCATGATTGATGTAGAATGTGGCCACTGCCAATAATAATATACCACTGCTTGTTGACTACGGAAACCAAACTTGTGTTGCGTCCTCACAGCGGCTGGCTGGTTAAGATCTGCTTCTAATCAAGCAAGGGGGTTTCCTGCCCGTCGCCTCAGACTGCAGGGATCGTCCACAGCCGGCTGGTTTAGGAAATGGTCCTGGAACAGCTGAGTCAGCATCTATTTGGCCCGCGAGGTCTGGGGCCTGGTGGAACTGGTCTGAGATCAGCCCTAAAGACAGGCTCCTCTGGGGCACCCAGGTTGATTCTGGGCTGTGAAGGTTTTCTGCTGTTCTTTGAAAATCTGTCCCTGGGTCAACTTACACAGCAGAGGTCTGCGACGGTGGCTGTGATGCATCGTACGTCCCAGGGAGGCAATAAGCCTGAGAGCTTCTCATTGGAAGACAGGGATGGCGAGAGATGGATTACTGATAGTTTCATCACCAGAGTTGATTCTCTCTGAACATTCGAACGCACCATTTCATCATCAGAAAACACAGTATGCGTGTATGAGCATTAGAGAGCGCATTAGAGAGAGCATCTGCATCTGTAAGATGAGCTTAGTGCCTGTGATAGCAGTAACAAGGCTCTCGTATTTCCCATCATCGATACACTGTAACATGTGGCATGATGCAGGTCTTAATGGTACAGTCATGGATCCACCCTGCCCTCCATCTCCTCTCCTAGGCCATTTTTATTGATCTCCACCATGTCAACAGCACTGCACTGCCACACCAGCCCAGCGAACCACATTGACCAAGCCCCTCAGGACACCGCATCTGCCCCACTGCAGCGGCCACACCCACCTCCCCTTCCAGCAGCACAGGGGCAGATGAGCTCACAACTGCCCCGCTAGACTATAGAGTTCCAGGCTCCCAAATCAAACGGATGGAAATGAAGCCAAGGGCCTCGCTCGCTCTCTGTGTCCCTGTGGCTGCTTTCAGACGGTCTCTCCAGCTCTAATGGAATCACAGTTTAATTAGACGAGGCTGCAAGGGAAGGGGAGGGGCACACAAGTCCACGCCCCACTCTGTATACAGACACAGGGTCCTCAGTCGCCTCAACTTGAGGAGGGTTTGGAAAGAGCAAAACACTATCAGGGTGTCGCCCTCCAGAGGCAGTGGGGGTGGGTGGGTCCGAAGCTGGGTCAGGGGGTCAGGGTTAGGGTTAGGTGTGTGATGGCTCAGGCTGAGCTGGAGCCTGAGAATGAGTCCCACCCCTTCTGCCAGCGTCATGCGCTAACCGTTAGCTAGCATGAGACGCACTGTAGGCAGAGCTCTCACACAGCAGAAACAAAGAGGAGAGGGACGTACATGAGAGCAAAGTTGGACAACAGATGTTGATAAAATGTGGGTGCTGCTGCAACAGATCATGTAACACAGACACATGAAATAGACTAAGACAAACCCAAGCACTCATCATCCTTCTTACAACACACACAGGGGCGACTGAAGCTGAAAAGGCCAAACCTATTGTCACTACAGTTGTTATTGAAATCCCACTTCCAATCCAGAAGTCCTCACCAAACATGCACCTATAAAGGCAACCTGTTTTTAGCTGATGGTTAAGCTGTGTCCCAGAGCAACATAACCCTTCTCTGCACTGCCTCCCAGTCCCACACAAGCCCCTGCAGCTCAAACACTAAAGTCACAAAAGTTTGATGTAAAAAGACGTGTCAATGTGTCCTTTGGCACTAACAAAAACATTTACTCACACTGGAAGTTTTAGCTGTTAAAGGAAATGTATGACTGTACAGCTGATTAGGAAGCTTTCTGACAAACAAATGATACCAAGGGTTTTCTGAGTATTTATTATGTGCCCGTGTAAACTGGCAGCAACCCTCAAACACAGAAAATGGCATGCTTACATGGTATCTTGTCAATTGCCAGTTATTTATTTGAGACTACGTTTAAGGCTACACCACTTTGCCTGTGTTTAGTGTTTATCAGTGGTTGCAAACCAGGTGAGGGACATCTGTCTCCTGTATGTACTGTAGCCTACAGCATTTCAATGGAAATGCAGAAAGAATAGAACCTAAGAATAGAAGGTAAGAGCTGTTGGCCATATGGATGAGCTCTGGTGCAAAACGTTTAACATGACTTATTTATTTATAAGGGAAACGGCTCTATGGCGTTTCAGAATAAACCGTCCCAGATCTGTCCCATACTTCTCTCCATCGGACGTCCCAACTGGGGGTTGGAGTTTGACAGCTCCATGATCACCTCCACCATGGGGACACAATGTCAACGTTAGTTTGTCGCTTTGCGAGAAGTGTTTACAAGCGATCGGTCATTGATCACTGCTGACCGAGCTCCAGAAATAAACTACCCGAATGGACATATTATCGTTAATCAGTTGCAGGGGAAACGGAGAAGGAAAAAAAAACCCTACACCAGCATTATGTGTGTCTGTATACAACAGTAGCAACGTGAAGTAATCCTCTTATGAAATCACGCTCCTTGACCAAATCGATCGCTCTTTTAAAAGCCCATGGGGATAAATGCAATAACTTCATGAGGAATGAAGTGCAAAAAAACCCTCAATATTGAAGACAATCAAAGTTGCCTACTTACTTCGTTCTCTGTGTAGGGTGGAATTCCAACAAGGCAAAAAGCAACTCCATTCATTGGACAGCTGGGGTTGTTCAGCACTCAAAAGCAGACGGGTGTGTTTTTTCTCGCGGTAAGTTCCGAATGAAATGCAAAGTACATATGCATTAAGGAGTGTTACTATAACTCTATAATATAGAGCATACTATACTGGTGCGGCTGCGATGCTCGGTCAGCGGCATTCACCTAACCAGCTTCCTTCCTTCCTTTCACCCCTCTCTTTCCCGTTGTTTTGTGTGCTGTTCTCCCTCCTCCTCCTCCACCACACTGCCTCAGCAGAGCAAATCCCTCTCTCGGTCGGCCAGCCCCGTAAACTGAGTCACAGTGGATGAAGGATCCCTGGGTAAATCTTTGAGCCGCAGCGCCAGCCCGCCATTGCGGGACACTAGGCTTGCAGTACTGGCTCCCTCTGCCTGCGTCAAAGGAGTTGCACGCTGATGGTTGACGGTCTGCTGTGAGCGCTTGTTAGGAAACCGGGAGGCTCCTTGATAAGCATGGGGGGCACATGCTTCTGGTTGCCCCAAGGCTATGTCAACACAGGCTTTTCGTACCCTGATAAACTGATAGTCTTGGCTGCTATAGACCAAACAGTTCCTAAAACATGAAGGTTCATATAAGGCCAAGAGTAGTGTTTTTACAAATAATGTATATGGATGTGGAAGTATGAGACAATCACACTTATTCCTGGTGAGTCACACCTTCCCGAACTACCAGGTCACTGTTCCGGAACTGACCGGTAACCATGCAGTTGTATTTATAGCCTGTTTGGCAATACAGAAGGTAGATGACTGGTTGGACTTTATTAAGAAGAAAACTCATGGAGCAGGAAATACATGCATGCATAGGAACGACAGAGTAATATCCTTCAGAAGTGACATTCACAATGACAATGGGCTCCTAATCTCAACCACAGTGTGTCATAGATTGGGAAAGTGATACACGATGGAACCAAATATGTGGAGGTCCAAACACAATTCAGAGAAACAACGGGGCACAAGACAGGGGGGGGGGGGGGGGAGGGGGGGGGGGGGACACTTTAAAGCTGTCCCCCCCACCAGACATACCTGTTCCTTGTGACAGCGTCCCTCCTGCACGGCAGAGAGGCAGAGAGAATGTTGGGGAGGCAGGCAGATGGTGCTGTACTGGGGGTGAGAGGGGGGAAGGAGGGGGGTTGTTGAGGCTAGGGTGGGTGGAGAGGAAGGCACTGCTGAAGGGTGGTGGAGGGGGGGAGGGGGGGGAGGAGGGTCAAGGGGTGCGGGGACCCCGTCACAGCTGGTGAGCCGAACAGGGGAGCCGGCGTCCCCTCTGAAAGTGCATCGCTGTCTCTGCACAGCCTCCCCCTCCCTCCTCTCTCTCACCCTGTGGTACATGTGTGCTCTGTTCCTCCAGAGACATGGATAAATCACTTTGCACAGCTCTGGCTCTGGGAAGGAGCATTCAGTGATCCTAACCACCTGTGTTTGGGTTCCTTTTGGACTCCCCCCCCCCCCCCTCCACTGTCCTGTCTGACCTGCAAACACAGCCATGTGAGACAGAAGACACCAGGGTATATACCAGGGTATATTTATTTCTCCTTTCTGCTTCCTCCAGTTTGTAAAGGCAGTAAATATAGTGCTGGTTTAGTTTTAGATGTAGTGCTGAGTGCAAGTCAGGAAGTCCCTAATACTTCCTGACTTTCTATCTGGGTTTGTGGGACAGTGTGAGCTGCTAACACACAGCTCCAGGCCCAGAACACGTCCCTGTGCTGGACTGAGCCATGCTGAGTTTGATTCTGATTATTGTTGACGCCCCCCCCCCCCCACCCCCCCGCGCCTTCATCTTTATCCCTCCGGGGGGGCGGGGGGGGGGGGGGGCATCTGACTGAGAGCCCAAAAGACCATCAGACCTCTGGGTCATTACATAATAAGCGCTTTGTAAAGCAACCCCCCCACTCCCCCAAACTACGTTCATCACGTTTACACGCTCGACAGCGCCCCATCTCAAACCCCTCTGGGTCCTGGTGCCCGCTGACAGCGTTGCCCCCCCCCCCCTCCCTTGCCAGTACTGAGGGAGGGGGGGGCCACTGCCATCCAACTCTGAACCAGTTCACAGCTGCATGCGTGTGCACTGGTATGTTACAATCAATTCCGGTCACTTCCATTTATCTGAAGTGACCATTTCAGTTCCCGCCCACAAGTCTTGGAACGAGGAGTCCTTCCCCCTCTCTTTCTTGTCTTTTCATATCACCTCTTTTTTTTTGTCATTTTTTTCTCTCCGGTTCCCTTTCAATTCAAAGGCCCCCTTTTCTGGGAGTGTAGATGTTTGCCACCCCCTGCACACACACACACATATACTTTTGTTCTCCCAAGCTTTGTTGCCATATCCTTTCAGCATCGTTCACAGTCAGTCTCCACAGAGAGTCCAGCCCTGGATGAAGGCACGCTGCAGCTCATTCAGCCCGGTCACACTCTCTCTTTCAGTCCTTCATTTGATACAATTGCATTTAATGCTGTCTACACTGTATCTGGGCCTGCTAAGAGCTAAATCGACACACTGTGCAAGTACTTCCAAGATGTATGCCCCTCTCTCTCTCCCCTTTACCGATTTTATCTTGCTGCCTTCTCCTCTGGCTCCATCTCAAATGTAATAATTGAATACAGTTGTTGCAGTCCTGGCTTCGCATTGCTGGAAGAGAGACCAGTGAGAGAGATCAGTGAGAGAGACCCAGCAGATCAACGTGAGTTCAACTGAACTTTGATGACGTCTTTCAGAAGCGGGGCTTTTGAGATTGTCGACAGATTGTCGAACAGTACGCGGACTGGCGTCTGAGAAACATGTAAGTCTGACTGAGTATGATGTCGATTTGACAAAGTGTTTGAGACCGGCCGCCTGTTGACACAGAGGACCCTGTGGAACTCCTTTGAAGGGGCAGTGCTGAGGGTTAGGTGGTGACCCTATAGGCCTCTAGATTCCACTGTGTCATAAATCCCCCCCCCCCCCCTCTCTGTTTGAAAGGGGTTTGTCTCTTTGTGTTGCAAGGACAACTGGCATGGAGCAGAGGAAACAGTTGACCAGCCCACACCCTGGCACGCACACGCACACACACACACACACACACACACACACCCACACAACGAGGTAACCACTGCTAGACAACACGAAGCCATGTTCATAATACTGTAACACGCAGACAAATACCACCATATCTCTGCTTCCCCACCCTTCCACCCATCCGCTATTCCTTCTTCTCGTCCCTTGTCTGGGCACCTACATCAACCCTATCCTTATTTTTCCCTCTTATACTGTCTTCATACAGCCACCCTTCCTCCGCTGCCCTGCCCCCTCTCCTCCTCCTCCTCTCCCTGGCCTCACGCTTTTCGCTCCATATCACTGTAATCCCTTCTCCCTCTCTGCAGCTGCCTCCCTCATTCTTCTCCAGGCCTGTTTACCCAGACACAGTGGTAGAGGAACTCCATGTCATCTAGTCCACTGCTACAGCCAGACAGACCAGAGCTAGAACCAGGATCACCGGCTAGAAGGACAGAAGACATTTGGGCGGGCTACGATTCTGGATAGAATGACTCATTGAAGTCGGACACACACACACACGCTGGGCTGGCCATCAGACTCCAGCAGTGCCACCAGCCTGTGCCTCTCTGGACATGCGACATGGAAACACCTCTTAGCAAAAGACACGCACACTGTTCAAGAAGCAGAGCCCACGACCATTCTAACACGAATGCACCTTCATTCAGTGGTGCAGCTGGGGTTTCCCCTACTACACAAAGGCCTTGAACGCTGGCTACTGATTAGAACGCCATGTTGGGAAGTTCCACATGAGAACACTAAGTTGGGGCGGGTCTTCCAATCTGCTTCTGGGAGCTTTGGTAGAACCAGGTGACACAGTCTGGCACTAACTGACCAATGGCATCAAACTGAACACTGTTTCCCCTCTCATCCCTGGCAGACAATAATGGGTGAATCACTTACGGCTTAGTCAACTGTTATCATAAGAACCCCCCCCCCCCCCACACACACACACACACACACACACACACACACACACACACACACACACACACACACACACACACACACACACACACACACACACACACACACACACACACACACACACACACACCATGCCTGTTCCCACTCAGGCCAATCTAAGAGACAGAGTGGGAAAATAACCCGCATCTTGGTCACGATCCTCTGTGGGCTTCCTTCCTGCTGAGCCGCACACTTCACACGCTGCGAACCCTTTACCTTCACAGCTCTGCTTCCTGTCTCTGACATCACTTCCTGTGGCAGGAGACAATGAGAAGTGCATTCCCCCTGACCCTGCCACACACATACATGGGTAGCATGTGATAAAAATACACAAGCAGACTGCAATCTGAGCAACAGAGGATCTGAGAGTGACTAACCTCAATGTCGCCGGTTTGGTCTCAAGGAGGCCATGTATCTAACTGATTAAGCATGGGCAGATTATTATCGGCATTTCCTCTACATTCCTTTACCTGGCATAGACCCGTGTCATTTACTGGACTTGCGTTAACAACATTAGTACAACACATGTATTTGTTATTCTTTTACAACGTGCAGACTTCCAAAGACCCAGTCGTAGCAGTGCTTCTTGTGTACATGTGGGCACACCCCTGTAACCTCTGACCAGAGCAGACACTCCAGTCCAGCCCTCTCTAGTCAGTGGAACCCACCCTTACAAACCTGTTGGAATCCTCGTCATTGTCGAAGTCCTTTTATAAAGCGTTATCACCATCTGATTGGCTGTAGACGTGAGGGCAGACAGTCATAAATACCTGCTAAGGACCCTGACTGATTCACACCCACTGCCATGGGCTGAAAACACTTGACTTTACAGGATTATAATCCGCATTTCAGCGTCTCCTAGAACATTATCATCCTATGTGTGAAAACAATAGGCTTGCTTCATCTGCTGTACATATGGGTTCCTGTACAGTGGAAGAGGGTCGTACTGTAATTGGAGTGTCCTGCTGTCCTAAAACCCTGAGGAACAGCTTGTCTAGACGTGTCCTTAGGTGGGGGGGGGGGGGGGGGGGGAGTCTTAGAGGGGATTCTTTAAATTGGGTCTTTTATCTGACCCTCACAGTGATCCCCTCCACGTGCACACACAAACACACAGAGACACACTCACACAGACACGCACATACATACATCTACACTCACACAAACTAATCCTCACCATTTACTGAATGAGTCCACATGATCAACATAAAGTGATACTTTACTCTGGTGACAGACAATCACACTAGACATGCCAAGTCACATTAAAAAGGAACAATGTTTGGGGGGAATTAATGCTAATGGGTATTAAAATGAGTCAAACTAATGCACTTGCCTTGTCTTGGCAGGAATTTTAAATTGTGTAAGACTAGGACCATCTGTTCACAACGGCACAGTAGGGAGATTTCCCTGAATATATATCGTTCACGATCCCCTCAACACTGACTGAGCTTCAGTTACACCTTAAGGCCACGGGAGGGCGCAAAGCTAGCAAACTGCAGAAAGGATGGAGGAGGGGAGCTCAAATATCCCTCCCATATTTTAATCCACTAGGTTGATGTTGAGCTTAAAGGATCAGCTCAGTGCCAGCTCCAGCCCTACGTCTTGATGAAGGGAGACAGAGAAGTGAGGAGATAGAGAGGGGTGATGAGTGCAGGTGGACAGCCTCAACCATCTCTGGGTCACACACACACACACCTACACACACAAAGCAAGGCTGAATCCATCCATTTACAGACATATTTTCAACTTCAATCTTGTTTTATTGAGTCTACTTCATAAAGCATGCATGGGAGGCCTTCGGCAGTAATGAAAATAGGCTAGGAGGTTACTGGCTCGTTTAGCCTGGCCTACATGATGGAGATGCAGCTGTACTGCCCCAGAGACAGGACACATACTTGGCCTATATCATGATCAAAGTAATGAGGCAGCCTGTCGAAACACAGCTGCTCATTCCAGACTGACATCGTCTGACAGCACCTGGGCACTGCTGAGGGCACAGCACAGGGAGCACTCACACACTTAGCCTGTATCTAGAGAGAGAGGTGGGGAGAGAGAGACAGGGATAGAGAGGGAAGATAGGCAGAGAGAGAAGGAAGATAAGGAGAGACAGGGAGAGAGAAGGAAGATAGGGAGAGAGTGACAGGGAGAGGGAAGCGTAAGAAGACAAGACACCTGAAAAAAACAGAGGAGATAAAACAATAGAGAGAGTGAGAGAGAGAGAGAGAGAGTGAGAGAGAGAGACAGACAGACAGAGAGAGAGACAGAGAGACACAGGACAAATTAAATCATGCTCTGGCCTCTGAACAGCCATAAATTGGATGTCTTCCTCATGCCACTGAAGAGGCCCATCCCTCCAGTTCCTTCCACAGCTCCCTGATCAGCTGTTCTGCTTCCATCTCCTCCGCCTGCTCTGTCCGCCTAATCAGACATGACTGATACCCAGAACAACCTGTCCTGACACTGCCTCGCTCCCTCTCACCTCTGACCCCAGCCAGCAGCCCCCACCGGGGCCCCCGACCCATTAGCTCCCCAGGTCTGCCTGTTGTCCATTGCCACAGTGCATTGTGGGAGAGGTCAGAGCCATGCCCGTGTGCAGAGCAGGAGTTGTTTACTTCCTGGAAATGGGCGCCCTACTTTCTCAGGACAATCTGTCCATTGTCTGCACGGCAACATCGACCGATTGGACGTGGCCCGCCTGACCAACCAGGAGGGCTCTAACAGAAACCCACTAACAGCACATACAAGGAATATATCTCACACACACATATACTGCTCTGCAGAAGACACAGTACACCTGCATAATATCCTATGCATCCTATGTCAAACCCCCCCTCACAAATACAAGCTAGCTGCCCATTTCCCGGTAAAACAGCCACCACACGATCACACATTCCTCTTCATCCCCGCAATTAAAGGCCAAAGAAGACCTGACTGTCATTATCTTCTAATGCTGCGGGAAAGCCTGGCATGTTCGACCTGTCCACAGAAAGCCTGTGTGAATGTGTGGTGAGCACAGTCAGGGTCAATACACGTCCCCGGCAGCTCGTTAAGCACACGTCCCAGGGGAGCTGTGTGGACCTGGGGAGGCTCCAACCAGGAGCAGCTGGTACGGAGCAGCTACTCTTCCTCTGGTGTCTCCATGGCTCTCCTCCCCTCCCTCCGCACGGCGTTCATCCAGACAGGCCCTGGTCAGCGTGGCTGCTGGAGAACCTCAGAATAGACTTGCTCTCTACTCCGGGTGAGTCAAACAATGTATGTATGTCAGGGGGGGGGAGGGGATTTGTAAGAGAGCGGTGAGTACTATTGAGTGGAGGTTGACTGGCTGAAAATATGAGAGTGGGTTTCAAGGGCGGTGTTGGGTTGAAGCTGCTTATGTTGTGCTCCTCCCTCTCTTTCCCCCAGGTACAGACAATAGAGTGTACCTATCAAACTAACCATCTCTCCTTGTCTTGTTCAATGCTCTCTCTCTCTCTCTCTCTCTCTCTCTCTCTCTCTCTCTCTCTCTCTCTCTCTCTCTCCCAGAGAAGAAGTGACAAATTCCTAGCAGTCCAGAGATTGGAGGAAGAGAAGTCAGGGCAGGAGGAGGAGGGGTTGTGGCACTGGGATGTGAGTGCAGATTAGAGCACCTGTTCAGCTATATTACCCACACACTCCTGCTGTGCCTCTGTTCCCCCACTCCTTCTCCAGCTCCCTCCTCGTCTCCAGGGAGATCCTTTTTTATCTTTGCCAAAGTCCCCAAGCTCATTTAGACTACATTCCAGTATAGCAGCATCTATGGAAAACAGACAAAACAATCTACCAGATAACTTTGTCAAAGTGGCGCAGCATAAACATAGACAGACACACACACAAGCATGCGTACACACACACACACACACACACACACACACACACACACACACAGCTCCTAATGTGTCCCTGTCTCTGTGACCAGGCCTCCAGAGAGTTATGTTCAGACAGAAGGATAAACACAGCGCTAGAATGTCCGCATGAACATAGCTACAGCAGAGGCAACACCCTCTGCCTCCACTCTGTCTCTGCCTCCACCCTCTGCCTCTACCCTGCCTCTGCCTCCACCCTCTGCCTCCACTGTCTCTGCCTCCACCCTCTGCCTCCACGCTCTGTCTCTGCCTCCACTCTGTCTATGCCTCCACCCTCTGCCTCCACTCTGTCTATGCCTCCACCCTCTCCCTCTGCCTCCGCTTCCACTCTCTGTCTCTGCCTCTAACCTCTGCCTCCACCCTCTGCCTCCACATACTTTCACAATCGGTGAAGCGCCCTGCAGCATGGGGAAACACAAGCAAGAGTCTTGATGCTTGTCCATAGGCAGCATGGGTGCATTAGCGGATTCTGAAACTTTGCGGTTGTAAGTCACGCACATGAGCGATCAGTCAAATAACCTAACCTCGGGGCAAATTCATATATTCCCCACATCTAACGTCACCTCATTCTGCGAAGAGATTTAAGACCCTCAGTGACTCGGCTAAGCTCTGTGGCTCTTCAGATCAACTGTAACCTCTACCCCGTCATCCCTCCTCTCAAACCGACCCAGGGAGTGAGATTCAGCCGGATTCAGCTGGATTCAGCCTGATCCACCCTGATCAGGCCCCAGCATTGTGTCCATAGGGCTGCTTCCGTCTCCCCAAATAACTATTGATTGGACCTGCGCTCCTCTACCCATGGTGCTTTGCAGCGAGTCTGGCTGGGTGCCCTCGAGCAGACTTGACAAATGAGAGTGTCCAGACAAGGGTTGGGCTTCAAACAGACACACACACACCTTAGACTACAGCAACACCTTAGACTACAGACTACATACAGGGCTGGACATGCTGTCATTTAAATGTTCACACGCACACTTTATCCACCCAGTGTCTTCCTGTACATCTGTGACACTGCCCTGCTCATCGCTGAGGGTGTGCGTGTGTGTGTGTGTGTGTGTGTGAGTGTGTGTTTGAGCGTATATACTAGTGCAAGAAAGGGAGAATAAAAAGAAGGAAACGAACAACAACAACAAAAAAGGAGAACAAACTTTGTTTACTCTTCACCAAGTCCCTCACGTAAACACAACATGTTGTTTACATTGGTCTAATGACGGTATTTAAATGACAGAACAGCTTCGGACATATTCCCACCAGTCGTGTATCTAGTCTTGCACGCGCAGCTGAACCATTCTCCCACAGAAGGCAGAGGAACGAGCTCAGTTTTTCTGCTGCATCCCCAGATAACAAGGGCACATGTCATATGACATGAACAGGAAACGCTGTCGTCTTATTGAGAAATGACATCACGCAACCCCATGATCCTCAGGCCCAGTCCTGCACCAAGGCCTTGCAAAGTCAGCAGTTTGGAGCGTAGAATCGTATAAATAGTACTTGACTTCCTGTTTGCTCTAGTGTGCGGAGCGAACCTGGCCTCACTTACAGATGCAGTTGGTAAAGAGCGAATTCACAATAACATTTTGTTGAGTTTACGAGAGCGCAGCGCGTTATTTGCCATCGCCCCGCGGGCTTACTATTCTCTAAAATTAGGTTAACAAAAAAAACACGCGCGCGCACAAACACACACACACACTCAGAGCTCTGTCAGCTGTAGTGATGTCACCTCTGCTATACTGGGGGGCTAACGTCAGAGAGACAGGAGGGCCAGAGACAGTCGACTTTCCCTCCCTAGACTACATGAATAATTCAGTCCTGGGGTGGGTGGGTGTCAGACTGACCCCCTTGAAATCTGCTCTTCACCCCACCTCAAGAGAGAGGACATGCAGTGGGGGGGTGGGGTGGGGGGATGAGATCATGGTGATCAGGAGACACACCAGCAAAGGAGGGGAAGAGGACAGGAGGGGAAGAGGACAGGAGGGGAAGAGGACAGGAGAGGAAGAGGACAGGAGAGGAAGAGGACAGGAGGGGAAGAGGACAGGAGAGGAAGAGGACAGGAGGGGAAGAGGACAGGAGGGGAAGAGGACAGGAGGGGAAGAGGACAGGAGGGGAAGAGGACAGGAGAGGAAGAGGACAGGAGGGGAAGAGGACAGGAGGGGAAGAGGACAGGAGGGGAAGAGGACAGGAGGGGAAGAGGACAGGAGAGGAAGAGGACAGGAGGGGAAGAGGACAGGAGGGGAAGAGGACAGGAGGGGAAGAGGACAGGAGGTCGAAGAGGACAGGAGAGGAAGAGGACAGGAGGGGAAGAGGACAGGAGAGGAAGAGGACAGGAGAGGAAGAGGACAGGAGGGGAAGAGGACAGGAGGGGAAGAGGACAGGAGGGGAAGAGGACAGGAGGGGAAGAGGACAGGAGGGGAAGAGGACAGGAGAGGAAGAGGACAGGAGGGGAAGAGGACAGGAGAGGAAGAGGACAGGAGAGGAAGAGGACAGGAGCACCTGAGGAAAAGGGTGGAAAAGGAGTCTATCCCTGGTCCCAGCTGATTCGAGAGCTCTCCTCCAGAACACCCGTTGCCCTTTCAAATACTGGCCCACATGCACGGTGTCATCACCTTCTGCACGGCCAAGTCATGTGTGCATAGCCCGCAGTCAGGCTGCTGTGAGATGCAGGGGAGTAGGCCACTACAGAGAGCTTGAAGCAGATCACTAGTCAACACACCACCTCCCAAAGAGCACTCCCTGTCATCTAGACAGCCCATGAATCACTCAGGTTGACACATGAAAACATTAGCTAACACCCAGATTTATATGAGCTAACACCCATATCTGTGAACTGCAGGACGGGCGACCGAGGGAGCGCAAGCCCTGCTCAGACCATCAGACGTCACCGCCACCAGGTGGGGATCGCTACCTTGGACAGAACCCAGCAGAACATCATCAGTCAGCACCAGAACCTTAAACAACGGCAAGACCTGAATCACAGGCCACCTCTCTCCCTGCTAGCAGCTGTTGTATCAAGGTGCTAATGGCTCAGCTAGGTGCTAATGGAAAACGAGCTGTGACAGTTGTCAATGAAGCCTGGGTTCACCCACTGACAGAGCCAAACCACTCCCTCTATGCCTCACATTGACGGTGTGTTGGTCAGGAGGATGTTGTGATGTTCAGCAGCCTTGTCCTCCCTCCCGAGGCCTGATTGGAGACTGGTGGCTGTTTGACAGCACCCCTGCTGGTCCCCTCCCCCCAGGCCCCAGCCTCCCGCCTGCCTGCCGGCAAACCAGGGCTGGGGGAACACGGCGAGGAGAGGCAGCATGCTGAGTTGTTTGTTATTGCCCAAGGGTTGTACAGCAGGAGACTGGGGGGGGGGGGGGGCTTGTTATGAATGAACCAGCGGCGCTTCTGTATGTTTTAAGAGTGTGTGTGAGGCGTGTGCTTGCTTGAGGTTTGAAGCGATGTTCCCTTGCCTGTCTGTTCTCCCTCCCAGCTTCCTTACCTGGTCCATGTTTTCAGCGAGCCTCCTTCCTCCTCCCGTTCCCAGTCATGGCACAGAAGCAGCGGCGTTCCCGCGGCGATATTCCCCAGGCGGCTTGTCCTCTCCTCAAACGGGCGAGGCAGAGAGGCAGAGGACGGCCCCTCCTCTCTGGAGAGGCATGTTTCACGCTCCCTCTCGCCCTCTCTGACAGCCTGCTATATCCACCCTGATGCTCCTCTATGGTTCTCCTGCTCGTCTCTGTGGCTTTCTGGAGGGAAGCAAGTGCGATCTACACCTCGCTTCCTGATGGACGAATGTACAGAGAACTCCCGCTTTCCTCCTCCCGCTCGCTCGCTCTCTCTCTCTCGCTCTCTCTCCCTTGCACGCTCTCGCTCGCTGTGCAGGCTGGCCCCTTGCCTCTCCTCCCCTCCCCCTGCTACCCCCTCCTTTTCCCTCCCTCCCCCTCTCTCTACTTTCCCTCCTCCTTCCCATCACCCCTCCCCCTCATGCTTCAGCTACACACAGTCAGAATGAGAAAATGAGCGAGCGGGAGGGGGAGAGGGAGGGGTTGAGGGAGGGAGGGAGAGAGAGAGAGAAGGAGGTCATGGGTTGGCTGGGGTATACCATGTGACCACCGGCAGAGGTCTAAGGGACCCTCTTACCAGCTGTCCAGATCATGCCTCTGTGCAAACCACTGTTGCTATTGGCAACGCTGCTGTAGAGAACACCAACCATAGGTCCCCTGTTACAATGCCATTGGATAAGAGGATTTATTTCCCCCGCCCTCCTGTTTGAGGGTAGCATGTTGGGACGTGTAGTTTGTGAGGAGTGAATAGGGAGAGGAGAGGCGGGGTAGGGATCCCAGTGCCTTTAAACGGAATTCATGTTTTTCGCATGGCTTCTTCAAACTGACACATCACAAAAATGTTTGCGTTCAGCAGTAAACACAACAAACACAATCCTTTCAAATGTATGCACACTGATACTGTTCCTCTCTCTTGCCTGCACGCACACACACGCGCTCACACAACACAAACACACACATACCCACGCGCACACAAAGCACACGCACGCTCATTGAGGAGAGACCAAGAGACCCGGGCATTCTTGGTCAGTCAGGAAAAAGACATCCTCTGTGGTTTCCCTGTATGGAGGGAAACTCCCTCCTGCCAAACAACAGGAACTGAATCCAGTGAAGGACAGAGCTGAACAGAGACACTCTGAATCCAGTGAAGGACAGACACACTCTGAATCCAGTGAAGGACAGAGCTGAACAGAGACACTCTGAATCCAGTGAAGGACAGAGCTGAACAGAGACACTCTGAATCCAGTGAAGGACAGCACTGAACAGAGACACTCTGAATCCAGTGAAGGACAGACACACTCTGAATCCAGTGAAGGATAGAGCTGAACAGAGACACTCTGAATCCAGTGAAGGACAGAGCTGAACAGAGACACTCTGAATCCAGTGAAGGACAGAGCTGAACAGACACACCCTGAATCCAGTGAAGGACAGAGCTGAACAGACACACCCTGAATCCAGTGAAGGACAGAGCTGAACAGACACACTCTGAATCCAGTGAAGGACAGCGCTGAACAGAGACACTCTGAATCCAGTGAAGGACAGAGCTGAACAGACACACTCTGAATCCATTGAAGGACAGAGCTGAACAGAGACACTCTGAATCCAGTGAAGGACAGCGCTGAACAGAGACCCTCTGAATCCAGTGAAGGACAGAGCTGAACAGAGACACTCTGAATCCACACTCTGACTCTCTTTTCACTACCTCCTTTTCACTTACCCCACTTTCTTTGCACGGTCTCCATCCCCTCTCTATCCCTCCACCCCCTCCTCCTTCATCTATTGTCTTTTTAACTGTCCACCCGTTCCCCCCTGCTGCACTTTCCCTCCCTCCGTCTCTGGCATTTCTCTCTGTCAGAGGAATTCCAGGAAGGTTATGAGGGGTTACAGGTGCCAGTTCCAGTGAGGAGAAAGGTCATGGAGGGTCACACCACGCATTCATGTATCCGTTACACACAGTTGGAAACCGGTTAATCCAGCAAACTGCACTAGCGAAACACCATGCTGGTTATTGGGGAATTCTCTGCATTACAAAAACAACAGCACCTGTTCTGGCTTAGTGTAATTTAGCTGACATAACATAGCTGTGACGTGGAGAGGTTGGTATGCAACGTGTCAAAAGCTTTGAGAGCGTCGACGGGGAGGCAAGAATGCAGGTCCAGGTTAAAGTGTCCGGACAACAACAAGACTCTTAAGAACAAGGAGCATCAGGGAAGGACAAGGAAACATTATCACAGGGCTTGGCCTTGTTTTTATCTTTTAGGTCTTAAAATGTCCATGGACTGTAAATTAAAGTTAGCATTATGCATATTGTGTGGGGTGGGGGTTTCTACGTAAAAAAGAAGCATATTTTCTATCTTCTATGCGAGTAGTAATGTTATTTGAGCATGTCAAGCCATTAAGGCTGTTTTAGGTGGGATGTGTGTGTGTGTGTGTGTGTGTGTGTGTGTGTGTGTGTGTGTGTGTGTGTGTGTGTGTGTGTGTGTGTGTGTGTGTGTGTGTGTGACTCAGCTTGAACAGCAGGTTTATTGTTATGAAGGCATAGCGGTAGATTATACCATCAGCTGTGGAATTCCGATTATGCCCCAAAGATGAGATGGTAGGACTGGACAAGGATTCACATACAGTTACCGGAGACATGGGGCAAGATGAAAGGAGGGGAGGGAGGGGTGGGGTGGCGGGGCCGGACACTAGAGTTACTGTTAAATGCGTACGTGCTTTGACATGACTAGTAGGACAAGTATGAGATTTAAATGTAGTCAAAGGGTTCATGCCAGAGGCGTGTTCATTACAAAACTAACATAATCTGTTAAACAAACGAGAAGTGTAAGAACAAGGAAGGCCGTTGGGTTTTCATCGGCCGAGCCACATCACGACACTAACTAGTAAAGCATTATCAGTACTGACCTGTTAATCTCAATAGATTGGCCGGATACAAGGGCATTGCTGGGTCCCCGCCATCTGCCTCGTTTAGAAATTTGCAAAACAAACATTTATTTTGACATTAGTAAACAGTGCCATCTACCGCACACAGAGGTGCGCCTTCTCGTGAGTGAGTCACTTGCTCGTTCCTGGGAACCTGGAACCTAAAGCCAGGAAGGTCACATTGTTATCGGGATATTTTAAGAGCATAAATATCATCCCAGTTGTTATCGCTACACTCGGTGAGTTATCAAATACGTCTCACGTTAAAAATAAATCAGAAGACTCAGATTTGACAGAAATGAACCACGAGGTGTCGCCAACACACAGATTAAGATAAGCATGCCGACGTGGCAAGATCCACCCAGCAGAAACCGTTTGTCTTGCATCCTGGCAGGTTAGGCTGGGATATCCATCACGTTGTACCACCCTACCCTGCCTGGCATCCCAGAAACATAAGAGGAGTGTGGCCAATTTCAACCTGGTTTCATTGGTTGCACTGAAAAACTGCATAGTTTGGCCATCTAATCTAACGTTCCCTGTGTGCCTTAACTATGTGTAGGCCATTATTCACACATTTGCATCAAATGTAGGCTATAAATAAATAATAATCACAAAACAAATACATCAGCATTCAACTTAGGTCATTATGAAATTGTCTTTATTTCTGTGGCAAAGGGAATATTGCCTTTGGCATGGGCACAAGTAAACTGAGCTTCTGGATGCTTATCTGTGACAAAAGAACAAGGAAACAGTCACATAAAGTCAACACTGTTGTTTAAAACAGACAGACTGACAATACCTCACAACATGTGACAACATTTTAAGGTCCTATTAATTCAGTGTGATTCAGCAGAAACGTGACTTAAACAGAAAATAAAACAACCACGGATCGAATATGAAAGAGATATGAAAGAGACATCATTATTTCCCTTCTAACCCTAGTGGATGGTTGAAAGACACGTAAAGATGCATGCTTGTGCTCACTGTGCTACTGAATAAAACACCA
The DNA here is from genome assembly GCA_030340665.1 of Neosalanx taihuensis. Lineage (NCBI taxonomy): Eukaryota > Metazoa > Chordata > Actinopteri > Osmeriformes > Salangidae > Neosalanx > Neosalanx taihuensis. The sequence goes on from CM059298.1 coordinate 5,333,293, forward strand.
TTTTGAAGTGAGAAAACAGAGGACAAATAGAATGTAAACATGGATGTTGACCAAGGTCATTGAATCAAGTCTCGGTCTTTGAATAGTTACAGCCATCGTATATAATATACTGTAAACTACTTCACACTGACTTTAACATAAACGTGCAGGTAAATCATTTAGGTATTTTGCACATTTCACGGTTATTGTCGACCGCCATCAAATAATCCATAGGCACAAATATAACACTGCTGGACTTGAGCCATATTCTGGGTTGCTAGATAAAGATGGACAAGCGAAATGGGAACTAAGAATACAAACAGGACAGGAACTGAGGGTCACTTAGGGTCACACAGCATGTGTGAGAGAGAGAGACAGAGAGAGACAGAGAGAGAGAGAGAGAGAGAGAGAGAGAGAGAGAGAGAGAGAGAGAGAGAGAGACAGAGAGAGAGAGAGAGAGAGAGACAGAGAGAGAGAGAGAGAGAGAGAAACATTTAAAGGGGTGGTTATCTAGCTGGGGGTCCAGCTCCAGGGTCTCGTGTCCTCCATGTCTCTGTCCTCTTCAGGGCCCCAGCAGAACTGCCCCAGGGTCACCATCATCACACAGGTCTCCTGCCTGCAACATTTGAGAATAAGGCCTCGCTATTATACCTGGACACTGTGTACTATTTTTATTCCGATTATTTTATCATTTAGACATGACTGCATACTGTTAAGCCATCTCAAATCATTCTACAGAGGTATGTTCATGCGCGTTCATATTTGAATCCCTGATATATCTTCACAGCCCAGGTGATTTTATGTTTCCCGTAAAAAACAACAACCCATTCTTTGGCAGGATGCGCAATTTAAAGATAACTTTCGTGTCGCTAAGAGCATTTGTTCATTATAAATAATACACATCCTGGACTAAATTCGACATGTATTTTCATTATACACAAACATGATAATAAAATAATTGTAAAAGCCTTATCTTACCGTTATCAGCGATGGAAACTGGTGATGCGGGAGGACTAAACCATGTCTTCACCGCACATCCCTGCCCGCTCACGGGCTGCACTCGTGTTTGACCGTCACAACATGTAGATTATATAGGACAAGAAAACTAGTCCCATAATGGCAAAAAACATCAAAACCAAAATGTCCAACATGATGAGAGTGGTTGAGAGATCCGCTTCAACACAGAAGGAACTCGAAGCAGCCTCGTCTACAACTGCGCAGGCGCAACAGAGCAGCGCTAATCCATGCCCCACAGACCCTCCTGCCAGATGGGGTCCAGACCCGCATTTTGAATGCGAGGGACCCTGAAAACACACATCGCGTCCGATACATGGATGTATAAAATATATATAGCTCAGCGGTTAAGGCGTTGGCTTAATGATCGGAAGGTTGTCGATTCCCAGCAGTGGCTATATGACGTTGTGTCCTTGTCCACTTCACCTTACTTGCCTCAGGGAGAATGTCCCTGTACTTACTGTAAGTCGCTTTGGATAAAAGCGTCTGCAAAAATAAATTTTAAATCTAGGTTCAAACAAGACAGGAATCAATCAAAAGAACACATCGACAGTGCTTTCGTTGATGTAAGGAAAACGAATATCAGCCGTCTGAGTAAAAATGACATTTTATTGTATTGGTAGAATCATTAAGTACAATTCGAAGTGCTGTAACAGGGCGACAACAAGAGATGCTCATCAAATCCTTAATCCACTGGGATTCAGATTTTTGGAATATGTCAATATGCAAGTTAAAAAAAACAATAACAAAAATGATATCAAAACAAATCAATTTAGATGGAATACACAAAATTAAAAAGTTCTGAAGGCTAGGTCTGTATGATCTCTAAGTGCATGGTGTATAGGCTTATACCACTATGGGAGTAGGGAATGACTGACACAGAGAATGGATCTACACTGAAGGTGTGGGTTGGGAGAATCCTGGTAGCAGAGGGACAGATAGGGTATCAGCTACTAGACACAGAAAAAGGCCTGGGATATGTTACACGATATACAGCAGATGTAATGAGTGATTCCATAGCAGGAGAGCATATCTGGATCAAACTGACTAATTTCCTGACTAAAATTCCCTCTCCTTGCCTCGTCTCAGGTTTAGAATTAACGTCTTCCTCAGCAAACGCTACATCACCAAATACAAAGGTCTAAGTCTTACACCAGCAGTCTAACATCTCTCTCAACACAGATTCAAAATAAACCGCCTCTCTTTGGCCACTTAAGAACCATTCATTTAATGGTTACTCAACCAATTATCCACCATCACCGACATTCAACTCCCAAATGTGGCAACCAAAGCAACCCCACGTCAACTTTAACTGCAAAAAGAAACATTTCCTTGGATTTTTTCCACAAAAAAAGATAAAACGTTGGTATTGTGGTAAATGATTATCTATGTGGAGACTCTGATATAGATATGAAGAAATGGAAATAAAAGCAGAAAGCCACCCAGTTCACCTCAAGCCAAACCTAAGCACACCTCATCCTCATCTCCACACACAGCCCAGTCCAGCATGACCCCTCCCTCTCCTGCCTGAGTGGATCACAATTATCAAGTAGGTCTATCGGTATGCAAAATACATGCATATTAGCCAAACTAATGACCACATCAAGCCAGGTTGAGGTGTGTTGTGTTCATTGAAATTCAGTCATTTACTTCATTGACAAAATTCATCACTATGTTACAAAAAGGATATGAAGATCCACATCAAGTGGTTTGTCTGACTCGTAGCACTACACCGGTATTGGTTATCCTACTCTTACAATGCAAGCATGTCATATTCCCCTTACCCCGAATCACTAGAATCAACCACCAATCAGCTGCTTTCGTCTGTAGGCAAGCCACTTTCCAAAGCACCATGATGACCTGGAATCATTTCTCCTTCAGCTCTTTGTAATACAATTATACAATATCATCTAGCTACATAGTGAGCATTGTTTATTTTATAAAGCTGAAGATTCCATAGATTCCACCCCCCCCCCCCTGTCTGTGACAGTCACAGTGCATCACAGGTAGGAGAATAGGAGGGGAAGAAGTAGAGGGAGGAGAGGGGGGAGAAGAGGGAGGAGGAGAGGGAGGAGAACACAGGCCATTGTGGAAACGCAGAGTAAAGGACCAAGTAACTGGATGACGACATCACTCGCTGTCTGTCTCTTACGATAAGGAATGGACATGGAAGTGGACACCAACAGTATCATATAATATCATCAACACAGTCATCTTACTGACCAACAGAAAAGCTGACTTCCATTAAGGTTTTGCATCGGGGATCCAGTGCAACCAAGCTGCTCCAACAATAAGCCCGACTCTGGACAAGGTGTGCTAGGATAACATGGAGGATGCAGGAGAGAGAGGATGACCACTACTCTGACAGCAACACACTCTGCACCCCGTATACATGCTCACCAGCGGCACTCCAAAACAGCAGGAGTCTCAAGTGTACAAGTTAGCTGAGATACTCGAGTCATGAACTGGCACGATTGAAAAAGCATTCAGATGACTTGGTGACATCACTCCTGTACCTGAAACAGGAGAAGACACTTGGACAGTTTTAGTTCTGTGGAATCTGACCGACACGTCTAGACACACTAGTCTGCCTTGGGTTACGAATCGAGTTGCAGTTTTATTTTTTTTTTTACTTCCCATGAATTTGATACATACAGTTTTAAAATAAGCCTTGTACAATACCAACAGAGGGGAAAAGGATGAACAGCATGATGTCTGAGAGAAAGGAGAACAACATCATCTACCACAGCCATGTTTTAGACCTCACAACATTTTCATAGACATCTCTTGAAAAAAAAACAATTGGAATGTTCAATCACAAACACATTGGAATGACTTAAAAAAAAAAAAAAGAAAAGAAGAAGATTCACAATACAGAATTGTCTTGAGAATTGTGCTTGGCCTTCTTGTCTTCTGATTGGTCAGCTTGTTTTATCATTCTTCTGGAATGGGGTGGGATCTGGCCTGATCCCAGCCCTGTTTTTCTACTCAACGTTCAACCATAATCACCAAGTTAAAACTGTAACGTTCTTCTTAAGACTGAAGGCATTTCAGGCTGCGAGTGCAGGAATGAGGGTAGTTTAAAAGTATCTTTCACAACAACGGAAGCGATGCCATAGTGAACGCGTTCTTGTTTTAAGCGGGTTAGATGAGAAAACCGGCTAACCACACACATATCCCTGACCCCCCTCCTATACACAGCCTGCCTGAGAGACAAGGAGGTGCTCTACAGCAAGGACAGAATTCCAGTTAACTAACAACATCCACCATGCAGTAATGGACATGTCAGAGCACAGATAGGAGCAATTATACTGAGAGAAGTGTGTGTGTGTGTGTGTAGATATATATAAATATATAAAACCTCTCTTAAGACTGACAGCTTGCTGACTGATGCAACAACAATGGGTAACTGAGGTTTATGGAATGTACACAAGTCAAATATTCCAGTCTCACCCGGACTGAATGAGATTCTACACTGCACTTCCAGTCTGGCCAAGATCCTGCATCACAAGTAATAACAAACACACACGTCTACCGATGACACGCTAACATGCTAAAATCCTCGTCTCTGCAGCGCATCAGGTGCCCTTCTCTGCTCAAGACCGTTTGGGAGAGACATTTTGCATTGTGTGTGTGTGTGAACGTGTTTCACTTTAAGACTTTAAAAACTGTGATCATAGGAGACGTAACCCCGGACATCAGCCAGAGCGACAGACAGAAGCTGAAAGACACCCAGACAAACAGACAGACAGAGAGACACCCAGACAGAGAGACAGACAGAGACAGACAGACAGAGAAGGCAGAGTCTGTGGCTGGGGAGCAAAGCAGAGAGAGCAGATCAAGTTGACACCAGGGGAGAGGGGGTGGGGGGGGTCGGGCCTCACAGGACAGGTTGGAGAACAGAGAGAAAAAAAAAAAAAAAAAAAAAAAAGAGAAAGCGGCAATAACATGAGATGGCACTGGGCTTTTCATATTTTTTCTTTCCTCCTCCTCCTCCTCCTCCTCCTCCTCCTCCTCCCTCTCTGCCTGGCTCGCTCAGATGGCCTCCACGTAGTTGGCAGGCAGCATGCCCTGCTGGCCGGTGCGCTCCACGCGGCCGTACATCCAGCCCTCATCGATCACCTGCACGTCTACGATCACGTCTCCGTCCAGGAAGGACACCTCATCCTCATCTGCCGCGGAGTAGTCATACACCGCCCGGTACCGCTTCTACACACACAGACACACACACACACGCAGAGACACACACAGAGAGACACACACACACACACACACACAGAGACAGACAACAAAAAAGACGAAGAAAAAGAAAGTGTGAGTTGGGTCATCCTTCTGCTGTTTCCACAGACCAGCCGGGGTCTACTGGCTACAGAGCAGCGGTTTGAGAGGAGTGGACGGCACCAGAGGGCCCAGGCTGGAGTCCAGCTGAGACAGCAGGCTTCCAGGAGCAGCAGGGAGGCTCACCCCAGAGCTGGGAGGAGGGGCAGCAGCAGCCTGACGCACAGGCTCAGGAGCAGGCTCATAGTGGAAGTTCTGGGAGGCAGCAGGAGATGGCTGGTACGCTGCTGCGAGGACAGGGGGAGGGAGGGGGGGGGGGGTACAGGGGGAGAAGCATGGAGGGAGGGGGAGAGAGGAGAACATCCAGAGAGTGAGTGACTTGAGACTCCGGGCTGAAAGACGAGACATCTTCGGGCTACTCTCTGGGACTGAGTGGAACCCCCACCTTCTCGTGTCTGAGGCCCAGATGCTGCTAACAAACCCCCTCTCTGTCTGCGTCTCCCCCCCTTCCTCCACCCCCCCCCCATCACTCTCTCTGGGCCCCGTCACATTCGTCAGCCCTGGGGGCTCAGAGACGGTGGATTCTGCAGCGTGGCAGGCTAAGACCTGCCTCCACTGCTGCTCACCTGCTCTCTTACACAATAAGAACTATGTGTGGGTGGGTGGGCAAACATAAAGAGTCAATCTATATCACAAATGACCTCCAAACAATGGCATGCCTTATGCTATGCAGCTGTTGATGATGATGTTGATCCAGATGCTGTATGTGGTTGAGTGTGTGTGTGTGTTCCAGAGGGAGAGAGGCAGAGAGAAGGCAGCGTTGGTACCTGGGTTAGGGGTCTGGGGCTGACTGGGCGGGGCGTCCCCTCCACTCCTGCTCTTCTCAAAGTCCTCGTGGTACTTAATCTGAAACGAGACAAGCGCACGCTCACCCACCCGCTCTCTGGGTTCCCACTTACAGAAGCAGACAGGCGCTATGCTCATGTTGTCCACCAGGTGTCTCTAACTCCCCCGGCTCTCTGTGGTAGGTGCGGTGAGCCGAATGCAGTAAGCTGCATTTCGGAGGCTGGATCGACGCTGAAAGGAAATGACGTCGCTGCCGGAAGTTGTGTGACCTCAAAGTTGCTAGGCAACGCCCGCTGACACATTAGGAGGAGGAGGAGGTGGAGTGAGAAAGACAGAAGGAGAGAGAGTGTTGTGACGGTGAGAAAGACAGGAAAAGGGAGTGTGGGGGGGAAAACAGCCATGCGGCTGAAATCCTGTTAACCCTCAAACAAGGGCTGCAGCTATCGATTAATCGATTAATCGGATAAGTACTTTATTTTCAGGCACTTTCAAAGGCAGCTGTTTCTTGTAGCCTTAACATTTATTTTGGGATGAACCTGAGTTTTCTTTGACATTTGGTGAAAGTATTTAACTCTCAGTGTACTATACTGATATGCTTTATTATTTATATTTTTGTTATATATTATCTGACAAGTGGTCAGTGATTGTATTTTTTTCAGTACCCCAATTTATTGATGGTTGTGCAATTGTTAATAAATGTGATAAGTGATTTGAGTAATGTTATAGCTTTATTGGCCGTTCCTTGAAAATAGTACTTATCCGATTAATCGATTAATCGATAGCTGCAGCCCTACCTCAAACGGAACTGCACTAGGACCGGACGGCTCCACATTAAACCAAGCTTCCATCCTACTGTGAAGACAGACGCAGGTGTAACAGGAACACTCTCCCCCACCCCTTCACCCTGACAAAGCCATCTGAGATGGCATTCTGCTGGACATCCATCCAAACTGGCCAGCCTAGGCTCAGACGGCTCTGCTCTCATTACCAGACAACAGTCAGACTAATAAGCCCAGTTAGATGTCCAGTCCAGATCCTGTCCTCATGGCTCCCATCCCCCCTGAAAGAGGTTACTGTGCTCAGGGTGAGAGAGACACAGAGAGAGAGCGTGTATTCACAGTACTCGGAGAGATGACAGACTGTTAAGTGAGTGTGTGAGGACAGTGCGTTCAGTGAGAGAAGACACTGAGAGTCTGATGTGAGAGAGCCAGAGCAATATGTTAAGTGAGAGAGCGTGACAAGAGAGATTATTTGTGTTTGTTTGAAGGAGCAGGTTGCACAGATGGTGTGTTTGCGTGTGTGTTCGTGAGCGCACTCGTATGTGTGTGTTGGCTTGCCTTGGAGCACGAGGAAGTACGCTGAGAGAGAGAGAGCGGATCTGGAGAGAGAACGACAGGCATGTGGGGAGCAGAAACACCCACAGGCCTCTCTGCTCTAGTCACACCTGGGGGGTGGTGGTGAGGGTCCCATATCTGCTGTGCTTCACCTGAACAGGCAGCATTGGAAACTGGGTTCAGATTCTGTCGTAGTCGAGGGGAACCAGGGCGGAGACCGGACAAGTCCAGACACGAGCCCATGTGAAAAGGCCTGACGCTTGCACATATCTGACATTCTGTACTGACTGACGTGCCATGCCGCCGGGTCTGCAGTGACGCTTCTGAGCATGTGCAGAGGAGGGAGAGGGAGTCAGGAAGGAGAGCAGGCAGAAGGATGGCAGGTGATTCCCACCTGGAACTCTGCCCCCTTGGCTGGGCACACGCACGCGCAGCAGGAAGCTGTCCAACATGGCTGCTTCTCTCTTTGGTTGGCCACAGACTGACTGTGTTTGTGTGAGAGTGAGCCTTTGTGTATGTGTTTAGCATGTTTCTGACGCACAGGATCTCATCATACAAAAGCAGTAATTACCCATCACCCTCCACGCTAATTATGTCATTAGAGAAGCCTGTGAGTGTCTCTACTTAGCCTGCCAGGGTCACACAGCTGACTCTAGCCCCCCAGCCAGGCTGAGGATGTGGAGGGGAGGGCATGGCACAGGGAGAGCACTAGGCTGAACCCCAGCCCTGATGACAGGCTGCAGGGGGAGGGAGAGAGCCAGGGTGTGGAGGTGTGGGCAGGACACAGGGAGAGCACTAGGCTGAACCCCAGCCCTGAAGACAGGCTGTTGACGTTACTCACATTGCTGATGTTGTCCTGCGTTTTCTTGATTCTCTGCATCTCTGGTGTGTCTGCCACCACGCTGAAACCCTTCCCTTTGTTCTTCTCAAACTCCTCCTTGTACAGGACCTGGAACACAAAGCACATGCTGCTGTAACGCCACAGTGGAACAAGGCTTACAACAAAATCACAACACTCACGCAACGATTAAAGGTTAAATCAAGGCTATACTTTAAGGCTCAAAGTGAGATCCAGAGGGGGAAAATACATGTTTTTTTCCTTTCTTTGTGGTCTGTGTGTGTGTGTGTGTGTGTGTGTGTGTGCCTGCCAGGTGGATCCGCCCTCCTTTTCTGTATTGGTTGCAGTAATAACAGTGACTTCCTGTTAGTCAAGGCCTGACATACAGAATGACTATGACCTTATATGGAAAGAAAGAGAGGCTAAAGTATATGAGTTTGCTTGGGTGGGTGACAGGGTGGAGGTGTGGCTGGTGACAGGGTGAGGCTGGGTGAGAGGGAGGCTGGGTGAGGGGGAGGCTGGGTGAGAGGGAGGCTGGGTGAGGGGGAGGCTGGATGAGAGGGAGGCTGGGTGAGGGGGAGGCTGGGTGAGAGGGAGGCTGGGTGAGAGGGAGGCTGGGTAAGGGGGAGGCTGGGTGAGGGGGAGGCTGGGTGAGGGGTGGCTGGGTGCCCCGTCCCTCCCTGCCTGACCCCACAGTGCAGGAGGAAGTGACCCACCCATACTCACCCAGATTGGTATCGCAGCAATTACAATGAACAGACTCATAGCAGGACTTCTGGTGACACACTGACACACACACACACACAAGCACGCTGACACACACACTCACTGGCACACACACTCAGAGGAACAGAAACACTTGTGTCTAACCACACACTATCTGCTGCTGACACACACACACACACACACACACACACACACACACACACACACACACACACACACACACACACACACACACACACACACACACACACACACACACACACACACACACACACACACACACACACACACACACACACACACACACACACACACACACAGGTTCCTCCCACATGCTACGCAGACTCAGTGACATTTCAACTATGAGGAGTCACTTCCTATCACCTCCTCTCCTCCTCTGGCCTTAACATTTCTTTAGCCTCTGTGGCAACTGTGCCTGACTTCCTGACAACCCATAGAAAGTTCTAGAACAATCTCTGACCACGCAGCTCTTCCCCACACAGCACAGGCTGGCCATGGTGGTTGTTACCAGGGTAACCCTACCCCCCCCCTGCTCCTCACCTTATCTTGTGACTAGATGACAGCATCATGACTAAGAAGCAGGGCCTGGCTGACTGCACTCTGTGTGTGTGTGTGTGTGGTGTGTGTGTGTGTGTGTGGTGTGTGTGTGTGGTGTGTGTGTGTGTGTGTGTGTGTGGTGTGTGTGTGTGTGTGGTGTGTGTGTGTGTGTGTGTGTGGTGTGTGTGTGTGTGTGTGTGTGTGGTGTGTGTGTGTGTGTGTGTGTGTGTGTGTGGTGTGTGTGTGTGGTGTGTCTGTGTGTGTGTGTGGTGTGTGTGTGTGTGTGTGTGTGTGTGTGTGTGTGTGTGTGTGTGTGTGTGTGTGTGTGTGTGTGTGTGTGTGTGTGTGTGTGTGTGAGGAGAGAGTAGATTATACCCTCCACCTTCACATGTAAACAACACACGTCTCTCTCTCCGCTGCCTCGGTGTGAGGGAAGGCTACACGGCTGCTGCCACCATGGCTCTTCTATGGAAGAGAAGCGTGGGTGGGAACTGAACCTGGGAACTCCTCTGCCAGTTCCCCCTGCCACCCCAGCCCCTCGTACTTCCTGCCCCAGACACACACACACACTTTCAGGCTTCAGTTAGCAGCCAATCCCCAGCAGCCTGCGGCCCTGCCAGGCACAGCCCTGTCAGGCTAACAGGAGAGTAAAACAGGCCCTCAAATACATTCTGGAAGAAAAAATTATAATAATAAAAGAACTCATCAGACAAAAATATCCTCTGGAACTGGGTCATATGCTGTAATGAAGATGACACTCTGACAAGGAGAGATTTGTAGTGTGCCAGAGAGACTTAGTGAGAGCTGATAGTGTGGCAGCAGGGTGCATCTGATCTGTGGTGTTCTGGTACGGGCCACTGGCAGGGGACTGACCCATGTGACATGAAGGCTGGTTGGTTTTTGGCGTTTGTTTGCTCGACTCAGGACGGCCTCCATGCGAGTGTGTGTTCTCTCTTATCTGTGTGTGTCCATGTAGCTGGGATGGGTGTGCTTATGGCTGCTTTATGATAGCCTCTATATCCCAGCAAGCCCCACCAAGAGTCCGGGAATCTGTTTACTAACCAGGAATAACACAGGACTCGCTTGGTCAGAATACTAAATGACCCCACCCCACCCCTCTGGCCCCTACCCCTACCTAAAGCCATTTTCCCTAATCCACTCTCTCTTCCTGTAAAGAAAGGCAGTCATGAAGGCTGGGGCTACAGGAGGGAGGGAGGCTGGAGGTGACTGAGGCTGGAGGTGAGGGAGGCTGGAGGTGACTGAGGCTGGAGGTGAGGGAAGCTGGAGGTGACTGAGGCTGGAGGTGAGGGAAGCTGGAGGTGACTGAGGCTGGAGGTGAGGGAAGCTGGAGGAAGAGAGGGAGACAGCAGAGGGACACCAGCTCTCCTCAGCAGGAGTTTCCTTGTCCAGCATCACACAGGTTTAACCTGACCTCCACCAATCTGGTGACACAGAGCCTTATCCTGTGTGTGTGTGTGTGTGTGTGAGAACATGCGTGCGACTGCATGTGTGTGTGACAGAAAGAGACCTGTGTGTGACTTTGCGTGTGTGTATGGGACTGCGCGAGAGAAGGCTCAGAAGGCTGTATTTGGGTGTGTTAGTGAACGAGTGGTCCTAAGTGTGTGCTGAAGAGAGAGTACAGAGTGTGTGTATGAGAGAGGAAGTGTGTGTGTGTGTGTGTGTGTGGTGGCAGGGTGTTAAGGGGGATGGAGGGTGGCACAGGGGGTCATCCAGTGAGCAGGCTCAGACACTGAGCCAGGCACAGATGGTGTTTTCCACCACATGTCAAACTCCCCCCAACAAACAAGGAACCAGACGTCCAACAATCATCCTAACTGTCTCATCCTCATCATCCTTCATTTCCAAATGTGATTATTACGCCATGGATGATTAGAGTGAGCATATGTGTGTGGGAGGGTAGGCTACATGTGTCTGTGGGGCCCTGAGAGCCTGTGTGGGGCCCCTGGATCTGTTTGCTGCGTACAGTGTGGGGTAGCAGAGGCAGTGTTGTGGTGTCAGAGGACCATACAGGAAACAGCCAATCACACTCGGCAACTCCCAGTATGACTGAGCGAGTCCATTGGCTAGTGTGAGCCTATTATTAGCACTTTGACCAGGAAAGGCTCATTCAGGTGGTGTTTTTTATGGTCCTGATGAGGTCATCTTCCTGTCACTGTGTTTAGCTTGAATGTGTGTTTTCTCCTGCAGGGAAGTACAAGCTGTGTGTGGATGGCTAGGGCTATTTCTCAACGCTCGCCACTGCTGTGTTGCCACGGGAACCCTATTGCTATGGTAGCAGGGTAGGGAGGTCTGTCACACCTCATTACAGGACTTTACCAGAGAAAGGGAGAGACAGAAGAAAATAAACGGGGAAAGCAAGGAGAAGAGAGAGCAACATGAGGCACACAGGAGGGAGGAAAGGTGCAGACACATGAGAGAGAGGGGGGAGAGAGAGAGAGGGGGGGGGAGCCCAGTCTCAAAGGAGAGTCTGAAGCGAGGGACGGCAGCGAAGTGAAACATGAATGAAGTAAAGAGGAGCAGGGAGTGGGAGGGGACAGCGTGGGCGGGGAGGAGAGAGGGACGCCTGATTGGAGGACGCTGAACGCTGACATCAGACAGGGAGAGACCGAGAGAGAAGAGGACAAAAATGGCGGATAACAACACGCTCACAGGGAAAAGGGCAGATGGAGGAAGAGAGATGAGGCAGAGGCGGAGAGAGACACGAGAGGAGGCAGAGAGCGATGAACACGCAGCACCACCCTGCAGGGGAGGATGACACACTGAATGACTTGCCATGCGATGGATCATTTTATTCACAACTCACAGATATTTGAACGACTGACATCGAAAATAAAAATGATGGATGGCTTGTACTTCTTCACACAAAGGACAGGAGGCCTTGCGTGTCTGAGGGTGTGGGAGCGTGCATGTGTGTGTGAGTTTGCGTGCGGCCAGGTTTGTGGCTCTGCATTAGCTGGGTGGTGGCTGTGTGCAGTGTGCAGTGTCCTGTGTGCAGTGTGATGTGTGGTGTGTGCAGTGTCCTGTGTGATGTGTGGTGTGTGCAGTGTGCAGTGTGATGTGTGGTGTGTGCAGTGTGATGTGTGGTGTGTGGTGTGTGCAGTGTGATGTGTGGTGTGTGCAGTGTGATGTGTGGTGTGTGTTGTGTGCAGTGTCCTGTGTGCAGTGTCCTGTGTGCTGTGTGCAGTGTGATGTGTGATGTGTGGTGTGTGCAGTGTGCAGTGTCCTGTGTGCTGTGTGCAGTGTCCTGTGTGCAGTGTCCTGTGTGCTGTGTGCAGTGTGATGTGTGGTGTGTGCAGTGTGCAGTGTGCTGTGTGCAGTGTGGTGTGTGGTGTGTGCAGTGTGCAGTGTGCTGTGTGCTGTGTGCAGTGTGATGTGTGGTTTGTGCAGTGTGCAGTGTGATGTGTGGTGTGTGCAGTGTGATGTGTGATGTGTGGTGTGTGCAGTGTGCTGTGTGGTGTGTGCAGTGTTAGTAAGTTTATTGTCCACCAAAGAAGGAAACTTGACTTGCAGCAGGTAAAAAAATAAACATACAGATACCACAACAGTTAAAACGGTTAAAAAGGCACATCCGCATACACATAACACAGACTAGTTAAAAACACTGTTACACTGCTCTGTGTGCAGTGTGCTGTGTGCTTTGTGCAGTGCGCAGTGTGCTGTGCGCTGTGTGCAGTGCGCTGTGCGCTGTGTGCAGTGTGCAGTGCGCTGTGTGCAGTGCGCTGTGTGCTCTGTGCAGTGTGCAGTGCGCAGTGTGCTGTGCGCTGTGTGCAGTGTGCAGTGCGCTGTGTGCAGTGCGCTGTGTGCTCTGTGCAGTGTGCAGTGTGCTGTGCGCAGTGTGCTGTGCTCTGTGCGCTGTGTACCTGGCTCTGCATCTTGCTCTGCTGTTTGAGGCGAAGGTTCTCTGGAGTGTCAGCCACGCAGGTGAAGTTTGTCTTGGGGTAGTGTCTGAGAACACACACACACAAACACACACACACACACAAACACACACACACACACAGGAAGGAGAAAGGTATGTGAGATTCAGATATCCAGATTTAAAAAAGCAGAAACAGAGCAGTTCTTAGTAAGTCAAACAGGTGGGGCTCCAACTGACTAGACCAAAGACATGACAACACACAGCTCTGGATCCTAGACTGGTGTGCTGAAGGAGTGTGTGAGCAGGTATGGAAAACACACACACACATATACACACACAGGCTCTTTAAAGAGGACAACAGGACTGACAACAAAGACCAGCAGAGGAGAGTTGTGTTACTGACGTCATGGATGTCACAATCTTTCAATAGTCAACCCTCTTCCCCTGCACTCCTCTTCAAAACACACACACTGACACTCATCAGGCCAACAGGTTATCATCTAGCCTTTTTATGCTTGCTTATGGATTTCCATTAGATGCATTTTTTATGAAGTCAGCATATCTATGCTTTTGACCTGAAGCTCTTTGAAACACATGGACCCAGTATGTAAAAGCCCTTAGAGCACAATATAAAATACGTCAAGTCCCAGCATGCCGTTGGGTGTAGAATGACCTCAATCTTCAGGCCTCTCGCTGCTTATGGGTAACCCAGTTAGTTAAGCAATATGTTTCCTTGACAACTTGGTAAACACACAGAAAATGCAGTTTCTTATTGAAAGCGCTAAACCAATTTCCAACAGGAATGTGGTTCAATTACATGCAATCCCATAATCCTAATTACATACAAACACATACAAAATACACATCTGGGATCACACAATGAAGGGAGAGAGACAGAGAGACAGGCAGAGTAAGAGAGAGAGAGAGAGAGAGACAGCCAGAGAGAGACAGAGAGACTGGGAGAGAGACAGAGAGAGAGACAGAGCCAGAGAGAGAGACAGAGACAGAGAGACAGGGAGACAGAGAGAGAGAGAGAGACAGGCAGAGAGACAGAGAGAGACAGAGAGAGACAGAGAGAGAGAGACAGGCAGAGAGACAGGCAGAGAGACAGAGAGACAGAGAGAGACAGAGAGAGAGAGAGTTTCCCCAGGGCGGGGCGTGTATCATTTTGCTGAGAGGAATACTGTTCTGAAGCTCTCCAACCCAACAGCCACACGAACACTGCTAACATAGACAGAGCATGTTCTACCATCCTGTCTGTATCTACCTCTCTGTCTGTCTCTATGTCTCTCTCTCTCTCTCTCTCTCACACACACACACACACACAACCCCACACACAGCATTCCTAAAAGGCGGCAGCATGCTTTCAGGTTCCATTCAAATGTAGCGGTTAGCTGCGTTAGCGATCGGGGGCTGTGCGGCAAAGAGGAAGAGACATCATGCCAGGTCACGAGGGCGCCTTTCTAGAAGCATCCTGTTTGAACGAGCCAGTGCCACCCTCCTCTCTGTCTGGGTGGCTCCCAGGTGACTGCAGGCCCAGGACGCCGCAGTTCAAGTCAGAACGGCGTCGTATTTTTAGAGCAGGGTGTGTCTGGTTGTGGCAGCGCAGCCAAACAAAACCTCTTTTGTTTTGAAGAGACCGCCGAGAGGAGCTTTAGAGGAGGGCGCAGCTTTGCTCACGAATGTCGCCCATTCCTAACGTTTCCGCTGAGCGTTTCGAACGTGCGTGACGGCCAACGACAGGCCGATTGTGCGAGCATGCGTGTGTAAGAGGCCGGAGTCGGCCTTCATTAATCCTCATCCGTCTGTGGAAGCTGCATAATGAGGTAATGAGTCACACGCTGGAGTCACACACACACACACACACAGCACCGTGACAAGACAGGGCTGCGCGTGATGACCAAGTGACAGCTAGGCTCCGCCCACGGCACCTGCGAAGGACGGAAGCAGCCAGTCGTGGCCGGCCTGCGTCTCCAGAGTTTGGGAGGGCCCTGCACACGCACACACAGAGCCTGGCTGGAGAGCAGAGCGGCTGGAGGATCATCCCCTGACTGGCAACCATGCTGGCAGCCGCCCTTCCAGGCAGGGGCTCATGTTCTAATGCACACAGGGAAGCTCTTTCACCCACTGGACTGGTTTCCAATCCGTTTCCATCAGGGGCTGAAAGCAGCACTCACCGCTGCAAAGAGCAAGTGGGCAGGATGCTGTGATGTCATCCTGCGTGGTAAACAGTCCTCTATCACCCAGGTTATTCATTAACAGCATATCTAAAGCCACCCATGTTAACGGCATGATTGCGTTTTAATTAGCCGAGGCCGAAATTATAGAGGGTTTCACCAACATGGTGCAACGTGATCGCCGACTCCCACAATCCCCACTCTGTCCTCCATCCCTCCATTCCCACAATTCCCACTGCTCGTCTCTCAGAACCCTCCCCGTGGCCTTGGTCCCACCATGGAAAGAGATGGCCGCTCTCATGGCTGAGGTGGGTGTATCTCTTAGCTAAGGACAGACGAGCTGATTCCACCACGGAGGGACAACAGATAGCGAGGCCAGCTTCCCGTCCCCGGAGGCCAGCCTCTTCCTCGGACGGTGTTTACCCTGATGAGAGAGGACTTCAACAAACAGAAGGATGCATAATAAACACAGTGTGGGGGCTGGGGGGGGGGGGGGCTCTTCCTGAGGAGGGCTGAGGCAGGAGACAGAGGGCAGGAGAGAGAGGTCTGACAGGTTAAAGCCCTTTAACTTAAGACTGTTTGAATGGCATGAGGAGACACGGACAGCAGGTCTCCCCCCCGGTGCGACAGAGACTAAGGGGAGAGTGGCTTATTGGATTCTGCAGGGCGCCCAGATGGAGCAGCATACTGTGTCAGGTCGGGGGGGCGGGGGGGGGGGGGGGGGGGGGGAGGGGGGGGGTGGGGAGCCGACGCTGCCTTCCCCCGAGAAGTGAGTGAAACACAAGTGAAAACACAAAAGCTTGTCAGAACATGAAGCCACGCCTTCAGTCCCTCCCTTTGACCGCACGCATGAATGCAAGTGTACTCACACAGACACACAAGAACACACACACACACACACACTGAGGTGAAGTGAAAACGGTGCCAGGTTCGTGGGAGTGTAGCGTTGGAGATTCCAAAGATTCTTCACCGGCCTTGAAAGCGTGGGCAAACGTGGGAGTAGGAGAGTTTGTGTGTGTGTCCATGTGTGTGTGTGTGTGTCTGTGTGTGTGTCACTCCAGAGGAACTTGTGGAATTTCCCTCACTGAGCCCCCCTGAGGAGAGGGTAGCAGGGAAGGGGGGGGGGGGTGGGAGGAAAGCAGGGGGTGTGTCCTTTCCCACACTACACCCCTCTCTGGGGGTACAGGGGATGCTGGGGAGGGGGAGGGGGGGAGGGGAAGAGACAGGAAGCTGCATCCACAGGGGAAGACACAGCTGGACTGGAACACACACACACACACACACAGACAAAACCCGTAAAGCATCTTGGCGCTGTAGCGCTGCTGAAGTGTGATGTAGGGATATCTGGGGTGTGAGAGGGCCAGAGAGAGGGAGCGCTGCTGCTGTGCTGCATGTCTGTCTGACTGCACAGGTTCCTACTTGTACCAGGGACTACTTACGCGTTGCAGTAGGGCTTCTTTTCGAAGCCTTTGTAATTCTTCATGTTTAGAGTCATTTTGCAGATCTCGCAGCTGAAACATCCTTTGTGCCAGTACTGTTGAGAGAGAGAGAGACAGAGACAGAGAGAGAGAGAGACAGAGACAGAGAGAGACAAAGACAGACAGAGAGAGAGAGAGAGAGAGAGAGAGAGAGAGAGAGAGAGAGAGAGAGAGAGAGAGAGAGAAAGACAAAGATTAGGTATTATTCCACACATTACTACATGGCTGTGTGGGGCAATCATTTACCCAAATGAGACTAACCAGGAACTACCTACAGCCTAATCCTGTTCAGGGTTTGCAGGTTAGGGGGAGGGAGCGACAGAGACACACCAACTGATGCAGACAGGAAGTTAATGGTTTCCATCGCAGATTCAGAGGTACAGGGGCACAAGACTTCCTCGTTCTCGACCATGGTTATATATAACACTGCCGTTTCAGTGGAAGTGAACGAGTGGAGTAACTGTGCATGCATGTTCTTGGAAATGCATTATCAGAATACCAAACAGTCGTGTGTAACCAATCCAACCAATCCACTAGCAGCAACCACCAAAAAAAAACACTTCCTGAATCGGAACACACGTATCAACACCCTAACATGTTGTTCAGCGTTTTGTTAAACAGCCTGTCCCCAGATCTGCTTCCTGGGGCAGGGGGAGTTTAGGGGAAGGTCAGGGGGCGCTGAAGCCATCACTGGAATCTCCCTCCAGTCCTGGTGAGAGAGACACGGATCTCTTTTACATGTTCAGCCTTCTCAGCCTGCTCCAAGGCTGCAGTCACACCTGTCTGGAAATACTATCCAAACACACACAACAGAAGTGTGACTGAGTTTTTCATTAGCTCAGTGTTAGACGATCGCTGACGGCCTCCGGGTTAACGCCCCGTTGAAAAAAAAAAGAAAAGAAAGAATGTTTAGAAAATGTTAATCGAGGCCTACAACTCGACAAGGGTTCATCTTAGCGGTCATAAAAAGGCGTGTCGCTGGCAGACGCAGTGAAGTTCCAGGGTTTACAGATCTGGTTTAATCATACTGACTAATCATGCAGCATGTTTGCAGACACTAGACCCACAGAAAGGACTCCCATCTACCCGGTCTGGCCAACAGAGACTCTCCGTTGCTGGACTAACAACCAGGGAACGTTCCCATGCTCTGTTTGGGTCTGGAGACTCTCTCCCTGTCTGTAGGTCTGCTCATTTCAGCAGTCCTGTCTGTCTCCCTCCATCTCCCTCCATCCATCTTCATAACAACCCTGCCTCTATCCTCCTCAGCCCCTCCCTCCCTCTCCTCCATGCCTGCCTCTCTCTCTCTCTCTCTCTCTCTCGCTTTTGGCAGCAGGGTGATCTGTGGCTGGAGGGTTAAGAGGGGGACTGAGGGAGGGAGGCCGGAGGGAGAGTGGAAGGAGGGGAGGAACATGAAAGGAAGGAGAGAGGGGTGTGGAGCGGAGAGGGTGAGGAGGGGGTGGACCAGAGAGCGTGAGGAGGGGGTGGAGCAGAGAGAGTGAGGGGGGGTGGACCAGAGAGTAAGGCCAGGGAGTGAGGCAATGATCTGGCTGTTCCTGCTTGTCATCAAGGGAAGGAGAAAGAGACAGGGGAGGGGGCAGAGTGGGCGAGAGAGAAAATAAAGAGGGAGTCCTCATTAACGTGGCCCAGAGGCATTCTGCCATCCTTCCCTCCCTCTCTCTCTCTCCATCACTATAGGTTCCACTCCACTCGCCTATACACACACACACACACACACACACACAAACAGATCTTTAGACATAACAGCCAGAATCAAACCAGAACACAAAGAAAGATAGAAAGATATGAGACTTATGGTTCATGCATAAGCCTGCGCGCGCACACACACACACACACAGTCTCAATGTGGTGGGGAGAGGGCATTAGCTGAAGCATCCATCAGGTATCATGTGTGCAGAGATGGGAGGATAATAAAGTAGACCTATGTGCTACAGTCCTGATCCAGAGCTGGCTATAAATCACTAGGATGGGCCTCTTTCCTTAGGTCGCTGGCTGGGACCTCTGATTAGCCACAGCTTTAGGGACCATAACTAAGGTTTACCTACCATGATCAGACATGTATTAACAGAGAACATGTTCAATACTATAACAGATAACATGTATCACGAAGCAGGGGGTTTAAACTCAGGAAATTGCTTGAAACTTGACCCATTTGAACTGTGATACCAACACAGGATGCCAGTCTGGAAGCTTCTCTTTGGTCTTTGTGGGTTTGTATGGGGTTTGTGTGTGCGCCTGTATGAGGCTGCTGACCAGCAGATGGGTCAGACAAAAGAGCCAGGTTCATAATGGACAGAGGCCCTGAGCCTGGGTCAATAAAGGTCTGATCCACAGCCAGACTATCCTGACTAAGAGATTCCTCTCTCTCCTTCTTTCTCCCTCCCTCTGTCTCTGTCTCTCTCTCCGTCCCTCTCTCTCTGGCTGGAAGAGGGCTAACTTCTCTGCGGCTCTGGCACTGTCCGTCCAAGTCACTCTGAGAAGAGCCAGGGCATTTCCACCGCTGCTTTCTTGACCATCTGCAGCTGTGGCGGCCATCTTGGTGTCACTCCTCTTTGCCCGGTCAAGGTGATAGGACCCAGCGCCTACGCTAGCCTGCGGGAGAACAGAGCGCCACGCCAACACACTTAAGAATGTTAAGCAGAGTGTGAATCTAATGCGTTGGGGATGAAGTGGAACTAATACGGTGCTGGACTTTGATCCTTCAATCCTGTGCACACCATCCAAACCGCTCGCCCACATTCCACTATGACCCCTCTCAGGTGAGGGGAGAGAGGGGAGAAAGGGAAAGGGTGGATGGGAGGAAGAGGGGAGGGAGGGAGAAGATTATCACTATTCCAAAATAGTGATAGAAAAGGGAAGGAGGTTGGAAGAGAGAGATGGAGAGAAATAGAGAGAAATAGAGAGAGAGGTTTGAGGGTGGAGGACCATGCAAAGGGTACAGAGGCTGGATCTGGCAGTCAGCTAGAAAATCAGGGCACTGCAGAGATAGAGAGCCCTAGAAAAACACACACACACACTGTGAACGTAGACTGTCTTCCTGCATCAGCGCAGCTCCAGGGCACGTGTGTTTGTATGTGTGTATGTGAACTTGATGCATGTGTGTCAGCAGGGACCAAGAACAGTGTCCACTAAAGAGAACACGCTCGGTCAGCCCAGGAACGCCCTCAGAGTCAGACAGAAAGCCGGGCTGGTTTGAAGCAGCCCTGCAGCACAGCGAGTCATCCCTCCCTCCCTCCTCCAGACTGGAGCCAGGGGGAGGTGGCTGGGCTAGCTGTTCAAGGCAGGGGCTGGGGCAGGGGCAGGGATCGCTAACTTCCTAACAAACGTGGAACTGAAAGCATCCCAACTGTACATATTGTCAATGTTTCCCTTCATAGCTATGAGTATGAATGACTATGTGTGTGCGTGTGTGTGTATGCGTGCGTGCGTGAGAGAGTTCACTCAATGCCAACAGACACTGAGCCTTGGGCGCACATCTGGCCCTCAATTTGAGAGGAAACTCATTAAACTCCCTAGGTAATTACTAACCCACCTGATTCATTTGTTTATATAAGAATGTACGTCTTTCATGTTACCCAGCAGGAGATGTAGCCATGATGGGATGGGCTTCTCTATCAAAGTCAGCACTTAACACGCCTTTCCAAACCCCTCCAGAGAGGATGTGCAGCAGTGTGCTCTTAGCGTCCAGCCGGCGCCTGGCTGGCACAGCGTGTCTGGAAGCCCTCCTGAGGAGGACCACAGAGGGGCCGCTCCTCTGAAGAGAAAGGCTGACTCACTGCTGTCTAGTCTGGGGGGCATCTTCACCTCAGTTCCCCTCCATGGTCAGGTCTGGTTATCCTGATCCTGGGAGGGAGACTCTCAACAGGCATGATGCTGTTCTCTGACTGTAAGAGACTAACTGGTCACTGGACAACATAACCAGCCTTTTTGAATAATCTGTCTATTTATTTATATATATACACACACACACACACACACGCAGATTCTGTTTTTATACCAGATTTGGTTGGAAAACATGTCTGTTTAGTCAGCACTGAGGATTTTATGACTAAATGGAAGATAGGGAGGGTATTTGTGGGGCCATTATTTGAGACAGATTTGAATAAGCCTCATCTGACATGAGACTAGTCCACAGACTCAGGAGTATTTTATTATGTTACATTGTGATAAATAGTGTATATATGAAAATGTGAGGTGTTTACATGTTGTTACATGACATGCCTGTTTGTGTGGTTCCTTTTAGACAGGGTAGCAATATAAGAGTATTTGGTTATTTTACAGTTTTATGAATACGTGTATGTAAACATGTAAACACCTGACATTTCCATACAATATTTATAACCCTGTAAAATAATAAAATCCTGGTCCTCTGACCAGAAGGAGCCTCACAAACAGACATGCCAGCCTCATGAGTCACAATGTACTGTCCTGTAATATCCTGTCCAAACTGCAAATGGGCCTTGAGTCTGCATGTGAGAAAGCTTTGCAGATGTATAGATAGATAATACAAAACATGATATCCTTTTTCTCATACAGCTGAAGAGCAAACTATGTAGTAGAATGTTAATTATTAACGCTTACAAAAATAATGGAGTCCTTGATGAAGACTTCTCCTATTGGCTGAATGTGCCACAGTCTCAAAGACAGAGCACACAAGCCGTCATTGACTATGTGACCTCACACAGGAAGGGGAGCCTGATCCTTCAGCACCGCTGTCACATCACAGCGTGCACAAGCGGAGCTGCGCTCAGGTCTCCCCTCACATTTGTTTAAACCAGTGAGGGTTTGAATACTGTTTTCCTTGATCACGGTGTGTGTGTGTGCATCTAAATGAGCTCTCTTGAAACTCTGTTTGAAACATGCTAACCTCAGCGCTTCCTGGGTCAACAGCTCAGCCCAGCGCTCACTTCCTGTCTTCGCGTGTCCTCGGCTGGCCCCTCTTCCTGTGGGGGGCCAACTCACCGCTGCTGTGCTGCCACGCAGCCCGACAGACCAGCAGCCATCTGTGGCTCAGCTCCTCCATAGGCCGTAGGTTAGACCGTAACAGGTAGGCTATTCACTAACTGCTGACCACTGCAAGCTGCCCTGTCCTGATGCCCTCGTTTGCCAAACAGGAGAAGAGAGGGGTGGTGGGAGCCACAGACAGAGGGGGAGGAGTGGGGGGAGGTCTTCTTTACGTCTGAGAGGAGGTGTGCCTCTGTCTAACAGCAGCATGGCCAGAAGCAGGGCAGGCCTCTTTTCCTGTGTGTGCTATAGAGCAGGGTGAAGGCACAGCCCTCTGACGGAGCACGTTCTATGGGAGTGTCTGTCTGACGGAATGCAAGCTGCTCCAGGCTCTGCTTCCAGAACTCTCAAGGGGGTTCTGCTGGCAAACGGAGCTCGCATCAAGTGTTTTCACTCATCTTAAATGAATTTGCTGCACTTGAGGAGAATGTTTACTACATTCTTACTCTGCAAGAATAATTACTGGATTATGCACAAAAGCCTGAGACAACAGGCATAGGCTGTGGGCCATCGGTTAATATAATGGCTAATAAAAATGAAACAATAAATTGGTCTGAATGTATTGTACGGTCTCCAGAGGTCAAAACATTGATGGCTCGACACAATCCCAAGGGAGTCTCGATTTCCACAGCCTGATAGATACCATCAGGCCTGCTTATCTATCCAGAGATATGGGACTGAGCCAGTAAACACTAATGTTGGATGGCTATCATGCTGATCACAAAACAGCAATATTATGCTCTAATCTACTGAGTTAAACGGTTATGTAATCAAGCTGAATTTGTCAGAATTTGTTCTAGTAATGACAGAAAAAAGACTTGATTTATGCGTCTGACAGGCTGAATATACACCTGGTCTTGATCACAAGGACGACCAAAAATGTGAACATTACACCCTAATGGTTATTCGAGAAAAGAATGTCCATAAAACATTTCACAAAACGATCACTTTGATATAGATTCTTTCAGATCCCACATTTCTTCAGGTCATTGCTGCTGGTTGTGAACGGAACAGGTTTGCCTGGTTAATTATTAAACTGTAGTAAAAGCTGGAGCTAAAGCTAAGCTGGCTATGCATTTTTACGCTCATGCTTAGGTATGCGAGTTGATAAACGCAGAAATGCAATAGCAGCACTTAAATAACTATATTCGGGGGTACGGGCCAAGCAAAACTACCGCCAATAACCTAGAAAATGTGGATTTCCTGAAGAATGGCTACATTGTCACTGACACGGGCTCTTGGTAGGCACGCTAGCGGCTATTAGCTTAGGAGATCAGGTTCACTCGTTTTGAAACACACGGGTAATGATGGGCTCTTCAGCCGTCAAGTGGCCGTGAGGCTCCAGAAGCTTTGCTCAAATGGTGACTATGCGGCATCGAAATTAGATGACTTTGATCAAAACATCCGGGCGGGCCTCTTCCACTGACGATGAACTGCATCAGAATAAAGGTCCAGGTAGAAGATTTGAGTAACGATAGTTGCACTGAATGTTAAACCAAGGCACCTGGTCTGCTTTGGTCAAATGTTGCTTAAGCCAGTGGTTCTTAACCTGGGTTCGATCAAACCCATGTGGTTCGGTGAGCCAGCCTCAGGGGTTCGGTGAGTTAGTCTCGGGGGTTCGGCGGAGGTCAACACACACATCAGACTCATGTGATTCGTGATGACACGACCCATTAAGAAGGGTTCAGTGATTGCGCATATGAAACTGGTGGGGTTCAGTACCTCCAACAAGGTTAAGAACCACTGGCTTAAGCGAATCAACAGCCTTCTTCCTCTAAACATGGACGGACGTCAGTGTCTTATCTACATGGAACAGCATAACTAGCTGAAGCGGTGATTTCGGAGGTCATAAAAATGCCAGATGCTGTTTTTCTCATCATTTATGAGAGTCACTTCCTACAGTTTTACACTTGCTTGGTTAAAAGTAGCAAGGGTTTGCTGTGTTGAAGAGTTTATGCACCTATGAACGTCAAACCACCCTGAGGAATGCAAAAAGCAGAAGTTGGCACACCGCGGGACGGCCCTGCTACACAACACGAACAGACTTCCGACATGAATGCATGGAAAGCTTGCTAGCTCGTGCTACCTGTCTTTAGTGCTGGCTAATTGTAACATAATTCATTATTTCAATGGGCTATATAGTGAAATGTGGTAAATACTGAAAGCGGATATGAGAGGCGATCGTCTATGTATGCTATACCCTTGTACATTATGGAAAGAACGGAAAATATTGTTTTTACCTTGTCCAGACAATTCACTTTTTCCGTGGGGTACACGACTCGATTACATCTGCCACACAACGGATTCATGTTTGAGCCGGATTGCTCTCTCTAGCAAGATAGCCAAGAAACAAGAACTGTGGAAAAAAATGTTGAGTCGCAAGGTTTGTTGATTAAATATGTTCTTCAGAACAATTCGAGTAAAAAAGATTTATCAATCAAATCCAAGAGAGTGTTATCGTTGAAAGCGCACAGCTGGCTGTCATTCTACGAACCAGACACGGAAAGCGCGGTCACGGCGCTTCTCTTTCCAACGGCGCGCTCCCGAGGAGAAAACCAAGGGGGTGGTTCCAGGAAGAAAGCGCAACAACACTGATTGGGTGTTACAATGTTAAAATATATGACCAGCGTCTTAATAAAGACACATTTTTTCCACGTATTTGATTTATCGAATCCAAGCACTTATACTTAAAAAGGCATCTGAGGTGTAGGAACCTTGTATAATCACGTTACTTATTCACATTCCAGCAGCATTCCTTTCATAAGCATACTGACATTGTAACAAGATCAATTTGTTGCATTGGAACCAAATCAAGGTCAACTACTACAACAATAATAGTATCTTGTGAAATTCCATCCATCAAATTCAGAATCTCCATCGGGTCCTACCCATGTGAAACTCGTCACCCTTTTGCTTTGGGTGACATCTGCTGCCACAAGTCAGGAAATGGATTTGTGACAAAAAATATAATATGTAAGTTATTCTAAAGATCTGCTTTTACATTAGCATGTACATTATTACAGTAATCACACTTATGTAAATACGTATTGCATATCATTATATAATACAGATTAAAGCATTTGAGAAATGCACCATTTATTCAAGAAAAAAACAAGCAATTATAAACATTTACAAGAGGAAGACGAGTAGGGAATATTGTGTTGGTATACAGGTGGCTTACCCTTACAGGGTACAATATATTTCACAGTTTATTCAAGTAGGTGCAGATGATATGTTCAAAAGGATATTTTAATAAAGGAATTACCACCCAGCAACAGAAGATTGAGATTAGACTTGAATAACTACTGAACTATATTAGACTTCAATAACTACTGCATGTTTTCCACGTCAAATTCCAGTTCTTCTTTCCTTTCAGCACAGCGCAGCTTCAGCAATGGCATCTTTCTCATGACCCTCAAATTCAACTTGTGTGTAACTAGACTGCAATACCTTTTTTCTGAATGTCATGGACGGCCAGTACTTGTTGCGTCGCTGTGGAAATTAATCAAACGAGAACATATTTTAGGGTTAAAGTGAAACAGAACAGGCCTCTTAAAAAACAAAACATAGTTTGCATCTGGCTGGAATTGCATGGACTGGATCAGAGCACAGGAAGGAGACTACATGTTGGTGTGAGTTACAGAATAACAGCCCTGCCTGCTGCACTGATGGCAATACAGACCTGGATGAGGTAGACTGGGGATGCATCAGGAGAATGGGAGTTGATGTACAGAGCCAGCAGCACCAGAGCCAGCAGGAGCACCACAGCAGCCACCACACCAGCTATGACACCTGTGTGAGCTGATCCCTCATGCTGCCTCGGGTGACCTGTCTTCAGATCTACAGAGGGGCAGCCAGGGGCGAGAGACTCAGCCAGGGTGGTGTACCATGATTTCATACACCCGGTGATTAAAAAACAAATCAAGACACACCTACCTTTGCTGTTGTACTTGACAACTCGTTTGTTGCCATCTGCAGGTAGAAACATGTTTGGTCACAATACGATAAGTGATAAAATTGCTGTATTTTCTGAGTCTGTAGACGCTGACTCACCAGCCCTTGCGGGGTCCTCTGGATGAGGAGGACACAAGTGAGTGGGGGCTTCAGGGTTGGCAGATCCTGGGGGATCGATGGAGCTATCAGTTCCTCCACGTGAATAATCCTCACAGTGGACATCTGTGGACTGTTCATGTCAAACAGAGAAAGGGGCCTTATGTTGTCTGCACCATTTTGCACTATCTGTACATACCAACACTGTAAATACTGTAAAAATGTGTACAATACAGTTGTATATTTGTACTACCAAAATACTGTTAATACCCTGTACATACTCACTGTATATTCCGCTTCTGCTGCCTGTTTTGCACTTCTGGTTGGATGCTAATCTAATGTTGGACGGGCTGTTAAGATTCATTTAGTTCAACACATACCTCCTCCGAGCAGCCGTAGTCCAGCCACTCCTGTCTGTGTCTATCCATCCCATCTGAGCACCTGAAACAGGCAGCAACAAAACACGACTAGACCAACAAACTTGCGTGTTTTTTCCCCACAATGTTTTTCTGCTCACCTCTGAAGGATGTTGCACCAGGTACAGCTGGATGTTAGGTTGGACGAGAGGCACAGATCACAACTGTCGTGACTTAGACAAGCTGGACGAGGGGAGAGAGAGAGAGACACTGCAGGGTGAGAGGAAGCCTTCATGGTCGACGTTACTCTTTGTTGATGAAGAGCTTTGTGGTTCAGAGTTGGGGAGGAACAGCTTACTGGGAAGGGGTGTGAACTCAAAGGCTGAGTGGTTGGTGATCTTGGCTGTGTCTATCTCCACCCGATGATACTCATACACGGTACGACGTTGTGCAACTGCATGGAAGATGGAATTTTGTTTTAGGAACTTTCAAGAAAAAAAGTTCTGAAAAAGGCTAGTTAAGACAACGTCAACTTGGACATCTATGGATGGTGAAACGGTAACAGAGCCTTCTTGCTGACCTGAGGTGAGTGGAGAGGGTTCGAGAACCATGAAGGCATCTGATAAGCCTGCCTTCACTGGGTGCTCTGGTACACTTATAACCTCCACTGACATAGGTATCTGGCGGAACAAGGGAATTCAAACAATAAATAAAGTGCAAGAATGTCTCTTCATGAAATACAATTTGAAGTCAGAAAATATGTTAAGTTATTGGAAGTGCGCTTCAGGGAAGTGAGTCTCACATCTTGGTAGCTGAATGTGATGATCCCTGAGCGATGTAAGGCTGCCTGGAAAGTGAACGCTCCGTCTGCCTCTCTCCCGTGCAGTCGGACTCTCTCCCACTGAACGACAAACACCTCACCTGCATTCAATACAGGTCATCGAGGGGTTAGTCTAGCCTATAGAGGCAAATTGCGGACCTTACAACACATCTCCACAGCTTACCATTGTCAAGGTACTGCACAGTGGACTCCTTCGAGTAGCTAGGGTCAAAGTTCGCCATAAGTGGAGCAACGTACTGGGTTGCTGTAAGCATTCGATGAGTGACCTCTCCCATGAATATGAACCCTAAAGATGGATGGAAGCCGATTAAAAGGAAGAACAAATGTGTTTATTGCCACTGTCTAGGAAACTGAAATTTACCTCCAGTTGCTATGGTGACCTGCCTCAGGTTATGTCCGTAGAAGGGAAAGTCAAATGATAAGGCAACCTTCTGGAGATCAATGAAACAATCATACGCGTCACATATCGGTTTATCCTTTATATAATTTTAAAAAAAAGGGGGCATCCGGATTTGAACCGGGGACCTCTCGATCTGCAGTCGAATGCTCTACCACTGAGCTATACCCCCACCTGTTATGTTGATGTGGCAAGTACTGACTGATTGTGGCAGCAGGCTTTGTTTACATATTCTACTATGCCAGGGGTTAATCATTTGTCATTCTCTAAGGATTCATTTATATGCAAACTTACTGTGGTTGGTGTGTATGTGTGTGTGTGTGTGTGTGTGTGTGTGTGTGTGTGTGTGTGTGTGTGTGTGTGTGTGTGTATGCACGTGTGTGTGCGTGCTTGTGACAGTATACAACTCACCGCAGCTTGTCTGTGCGTATTCGACAAAATGCCATGCATTCTAACTTGTCCTTGCTGGAGGTCTTTCATGTTTACCCAGAGGTCACCTGTGCGACTGTCTTCTTGGCCAAAACTACGCCAGGAGTAGTATCTTCCAGAGTCCTCCAGTTGTAAATAAAAAGAGGTAGATGTGGGTGATGAATCATTTAAAAAAATCAGGATAAATACAAAAATGTGACATGACAACATTTTCTTTGATTTCTCATTCCAGCCATGGTACCAAGGTTGGAAAATAGAACTTAGAACCCTAGAACTTCTTAGTTCTGAAAATGCCCAGCAGAGAGCAGTGTAATACAATGTAACTCATAGTCTCATCACAGACTCTGATGTGATGTGACAATATCTTAGTCCACACTTACCACTAGATGTGTCATGTTGTCTGGCAGGGTGTCAATAGTCAGTCCGTCTTCCAGTGTGTCTCTGCCCACTCTGGCATGACCTGAAGATGATCTCCGACCTTTGACCTGTACGTCTGACAGTTCCTCATACTGTAGACCTGTATGCAATATCAAAATAATAAAGATGACTAAATATATATAATATGTATGTAATGTTTTAGACAGCAATGAAACAGTCAAAATAATGTACTAGAATGCGGGACTTATATTGTAAAGACTTAAAAACTTGAACTCCATGACCACAGACACATGTCTGTTACTCTTTAAAAATAATTGATACCCTTCTCTGTTACTCTACTCTCTATTATACTTACCTAATAAACATGGCCATTGGTCCAGTCCAATATTGTTTAATTTTGTACATTGCCACAACAAAATAAACCAACCTACTCCACATGTGGATGTAGTTGGGTTTTCTGTTAATAGGTGGGTCTGGGTCTGATCTCGGTGGACAAGTCATCTTAGGTTATCATAACAAATGTGATCATAGCTTATAATTTCCACAGACAATTGTACACGCACATGTATATAAATACATTTATATTAGGAGGGGACAGGTCTGAACTGGGGTCTTCAGACCTTCATCAGCTAGTATCTCAAAGCCCATCGTAGCTTTTTACGTTTCCGCGAGGATTTGCGTGGGCGTGTTTGCTGACGTCATGTACGGTATATAAACCATGCGTCCTCTTGAATTTTCCGCGGGGTGTCTCTCCTAACCCTAATTTTGGGCGGCTCCCTGTACTAACGACGTTTACTGTTTTTCCTCTCTCGCTTTCAGTGGACGACAGGGAGTTTTCGAATGGCAATCGGTGTATATGGCGAAAAAAAAGCGTAGAGAAGCACTCCGTCAAGCTCGATCTTCTCGGAAGAAATGCCACGAACATGCCGTGGTCAGCATGGCTGCCGCGAAGAGTTCGCCTCTGCTGCTCTGGTCTTTCTTTCGGAAGAGTATCTATGTCGAGCAGATCAAAATGAGCTGGGTATAATCTGGCATGTCTGTTGTGTGACACTGCTAGAAAAACCCGCGCTCAGACATCTTAATGTTGATGAGGAAGGGTTAAGAGAGCAAATCGCTCCCACGGTTGTACTAGCTTGTAATGGGGCTACAACGGAAACCCGAATTTGTGGACAAGGAATGCATTGTATAATGACTGTTAGTTTAGGGACGCAAGGATCTTTGCTTGAGGAAATGTTCTCCAATTTAACGTCTGTCCTACTTAATTTAATGTTCGGGGGTCTTGTTAAGTTAACTGAATCAGGTGTGTCGGCTGTGGCACGCCGTCTTAATCCAGTTTTGAATGTCTACTTAACTCAAGTTCAAGTGGTTTGTCCTTGTTATAAATGTAAGACGATGCCTGGGGCGGTTTGCCTATAAACAGAAGCATAAACCAAACACTGAAATAACCCCTTGAGTGGAATGTGTATCCACATTGATCTGGTGCCATGGTGACCCTGGAGGGTGTGTGGGTGGGTATACATGATGGGACTGAATGTTAACCAAGACGACGTCTGCTCACCTAAACCTTAAAATAAAAGATGAGAAGATGTGGAAAGAAACACAAAGGACTGCTCATACTATTAACTGGACCACCACACAATGTGTTATTCATTGCCTGGCCAGGGGTGTCTGACTTTTGTTCCAGTGACCTGCCCAGACATGTATCATGGCTGAAATTCAAGACACTGCTAGCTGTTGAAACCATCAGTACAGCTTCTGTTTGCAGTGGTCAATGCACAATACTTGTGTACAGTATTTCATATTTTATTAAATATTAATTTTCTCCTTTTTATCACGCTGCACCAATGAACTATGACTCCGAAATATGCAAGGGGCCATGGCCATTAGGTTTGTAGCATGTCAGCTCAGGCCAGTGCAGCAGCACTGGACCCCATAGGTCAAAGGTCACAGGCATTTAACTAGTGATTCAGGGGAGTGACTCTCATCCCAGTGTGTACAGCACAAATGTAGGCATCTGTTTGGGTCATTAAAGTTACCCTGGTGCCTTAAATGGTTCCTTAACCATGCATTTTGCTGCGAGTGGTCAGCATAAAACTGGGGAGACAGAACACACCCTTTCCTGAAGTGGCTCCGTGGGCTGACCTAGTAGGATCCATTATACCAATGCTGCTGCTCCTGCCTCAGGGTCCCTGTATCAGTATCAGTAGGATGGAGGAAGTAGAAGCAGACAGCTAACAGGACCTGGTCTTTACATTGACATTAACCAGCTGAAAGAAAAGTCTCTGTACATCATCAGTGGTTGATCATGATGGCAGCCTTGGGTGGACGGCCTAACAGGGCTCACAACTCTTTTTTTCATCACTGTCCCAGTACGGTCCCAAAATCCACAATTTAAACGAGTGTTTTTGACATTCTGGCATGGGTTTGGGTTACTTGCAAGACTTAAGTAATATATTATTATTTAGAACATGACAACATTTATATGACAACTGGCATAATGAGCGAACATGAACTCTGATAAATCCCTCTTAATGAAAACGTGATGTGGTTATCTCACGTTTAATCTGTTATGGTGAAACTCAATCGCAAGAGTGGATGACGTCAACAGGATGATTTGTGTTCTTCATGCTGCGATAAGAAAAAGTCAAGTGTTTGATGAGCTGAGAAAATATGAGAAACCAAGCCCAAAATATCCTTACAGGAGTGTTAGTTATGACTTCATATGCATAATCCCTTGGAATCCAGCAAAGAGATTCTCTGACCCTGAAAAAGAATATCTGAACCTCATCTCTTTTTTTGTTTTACAAAGTTGGCCTTGGCACTCTCAACAAAGGGCTTGTGGTCACACAAGGTCCCATAGAGGAGGACAGCAATCAAATCACTGGTATTGTTAAATTGTTAATTACATTGCTAGGTCATTTCAAAGTACACATTGACCATGTCTATTGCCCTCTTTACAGATTTGGCTGAGAGCATCTGGAACGTATACAAGACATTTGTTAAGTTCTAAACAGGACAGAGGAAAAGGAGCCAAATTCTGAGGTCATCATTCAGTATCACAATTCATTTTAATTCCTCGGTTTTGTGTTTTTATAATATGGTTTAGATGCAGCAGATGGGTCTATGGGGACAAGTATGTAAGTGATATTAAATACCATAAGGCTTTGGTTCTGAGAAACAATAGTGAAAAAATATATCCTTATTGCTGAGAACGTTTTTGAAGAGTTGTGGAACGGATCTGGAATGAAGAGTGTTTGACCTCGAGAAACAAAACTAATCACATAAATGAAAATAACTCAAAATGATCTGTGATCAAAGACTCAAGTTCCAAGTTGAATTTCCTTCTTTAATCATGGACTGTCAAAATAAAATATTGAGGAGATATGATAAATGTAATTGATTGTGTGATGTGACTGATGACCAGTCTACTATCTAAACAGATATTGTATTTAAATCACACTTCATTGGAATATTCCACATGCACTTCACTAGCACCTAGCTCAAGCTGCTTTTACAAATGGAGAACAATTCTGAAAATAAAAATACTAACATATCTGACGATAAATTATTCAATCTTTCAACAGAAATCAATAAAGCTGTTAGCATGTGTTCTCATTCACACAAGCTACCTCTGAAATGCTTCAACATGCTGGATGAAGGGTGGTGAGAAGAAAAAAAAAGGAAACATCTAAATTTAAGCATAAGCGATGCTTTGGTGGGTTAGTGTCTACAGTAATTTGCGTGTTTGTGGAATAGGGTGTTTTTGTGGTACAATTTTATTGTAAACAAAGTCTCACTTGTAAGCAAACCATAAGTAAAACAGTGTCAGGAGTCAGGTGGCCCAGCGGTAAGGGAATCGGGCTAGTAATAAAAATTATGGCTGGGCCAACATGAAGTTTTGTCCTTGGGAAAGGCACTTCACCCTGCTTTTCGGGGGAATGTCCCTGTACTTGCTGTAAGTTGTTTTGGATAAGAGCGTCTGCTAAATAACTAAATGTAAAGGCATGCCCACTCTCCTGTTTACAACAAATCCATGAACTAGCTTGTTTTCTCTCACTTTATCAAGTAGCTCAGACTGACTCAGTGTCTGTTCTATATAGGTCATCATATAAAACAATATTCAATATATAAAGTAAATAGGATTTCATAACTGACATTGCACTGCACTTTATTGCATTTATTCATTTAGCAGACACTTTTATCCAATGAGATAAGGGATTTATTACATGCTACCTGTTGTTACTATTCTTCAGTGTAGTCACCTAAACACAAGGTGTTCATGCATGGTTGTGATATTAACAAGGGGGATGTTCTGAGCAGGTGGGTAAGGGGAACAAAGAGAAAGTTTGAAGGACATGAATGAAAAAACATGACAAGGATGTAGGGAGAAGGCAGGTGTGCATGTGTGCACTGTCAGCATCAAAGGTAACGAGAACACATGGTGAAGTGTAACTATAAAAGACAAGGTGAAGACAGTGAGATGAAGATAGGAACGGTGATGGATAAACAGAACTGACCTGTTGGTTGTTGCTGAGCCATAACTCTCCCCAAGTCTAGCAGAGAGAGTTGGATGAGTAGCACCACACAAGTAAACATGACCAGCAGCAAAAAGTGTTCTTCTTCAGGCTCTGCTCTCTCAGAAATGGGTCCCCTTTTTCTTCTGGCCTCTCTCCTTTAAAATATCTCTCTCCTAACACACTCCCACTCTACACACTTCCTGCCCCTCTCACAGTTCTGCCTTTATGATCAACTGATGTTGAGGCTGTGGAGATTAAAGGGATCTAACTCTCTCTCACGGTTTTATCTAATCCTTTGTCTCTGTCATTCTGACTCGGTCGGTTTTTCTCAATTTTTGGGGGGGATTCGGATAGAAACCTGTAGTAGAGCCATCTTGCCCTGTGTAAGTCTAACAGCTATGGAAGACGACAAACTTTAGGCAAACAGCTTTATAGCGCCTCCTCCTGTTCAGACAAAAAAGAGAAGGGAAAACAACAGCATGAAAATGAATAGATAGCGAAGAGCCTTGGTCAGCACTTTAAATGTTTACAACCAAAACAGACATATTGCCTGCGGATGTATGTGGGTCACATTAACTAGGTGTTTGCTGTGTATTGTTTTGGGGCTGTGAAAATGGGTCTGGTAGACTGATAAAGCGAGTTTTACATGTCCTGTGGTTGACCGCCATCTCCAACACTACTTTCATGTCTAGATGTTTCATTATTCCACATCAAAAGGCCGTGTAAGGAAACGGGTTAAGAAATGTCGGTTCCACCGAGACTGGGTTGGGCGTATAGTCTAGGGTAGACACACGAGTTTTTTGAATACATTGAATATCAGTGTTGGGTACAGTAAACACTTCAGTTTATATACAAACTGCATATAAAATGACCTAGATGTCTGGACACTGGATATTCGCACAGAGCTTGTTGTGACTTACAAGCAGTGTAACTTTCTCAATTAGTTTCTCCTTCAACATACACATTTTGACAGCTAGTCATGGCAGGCCTAAGCCACTTCCGAGGGGAAGCATGGTGAATCAAACTGGGTAGTCCCAGCCTTGCCCACACAGGCCTAATAAACTAATAAACAATTTATGACCTAACTTTACTGTATAAAAATTCCGCTTTTGGTTTGGGTTGTTGGGCCCATGAAATGTGCTAAGTGGTAAGAAGTAGCTCAGGCTTTTACATGTAGTTATACCGATAATTAAAATAGCGTTTACAGTGCACGTCCAACTGAATACGTGTCCATACGTGTCCATCTAGCGGTGAAACCGATGTTCTAGGCTGCTGCGATGTTAAGCGTTTGTGCATATTTTTGCCTTCGTTTACAAATAACAACCACGCTGTAGCTTATAATGTATTTAAATAAGACTTTTCAACCGTTACTGAAAATTGTATAATGTTATACATATATGTTATACTATATTACTATATATTTTAGTGAGCGTGTATTATGGGGGTATAGCTCAGTGGTAGAGCATTTGACTGCAGATCAAGAGGTCTCCGGTTCAAATCCGGATGCCCCCTCTTTTGTTTTTTGTTGTGGAGAACTTGCCATTTTTCGTGAGAAATACGCTTATCTAGCTTACCTCCATCACAAATATTTAGTGAATAAATGCATTAGACATCTCCACTCTTTAACATGCCTTTAAGTATTTATTTTGTCTAAAATATTGTACACAATAAAATACATGATAGTAAAAAAATACAGGTGGATGTTTTCTCAATTATGTAACACTTAAGAAGATACATTGTCTTTTCTCATTTTAATACCTTAATGATTCCTTTAGGAATCAGAAATTACCCCTTCTCTTTGACTATAAATACTTCAAGTAATGTGTGCATTAATAGCTTAGAAGGCTGAGCCCCAGTCAGGTCAACATTTCATCTGTCATGGCTATCCAATTGTTCATTTGTGGACCCACAATTTTACCAGATAACATGAATCTAATGATCTGATTATAGATAGATTTTGTAACCTTCCATTTCACAAAGGTGAGGCAAAAACGTGATAATATCCGTACGAGCCATTCACATACTTTCAGATCGCAGGTAGGGCTTCGAATGTAAACTTGATTTCAATCTAAAATTGCCTCATGAACACATGTTCACAGCGCCCACACATACATGCACGCACACGCACACACACACACACACACACACCATTAAAAGGTCCTGAAAGGTCCTTCCAGGCCTCCTTCACTTGGACCCTGATCACACTCCTGTGGCTGGGTAAGGCATTAGAGTGACGTGGGGTCCCTTGCCGGGACTCAGAGAGGCAGCAGCAAAGACAGTGGAGGTCCTGGCCCTGTTCTGGGCCACGTGGCTCCTACAATGTTTCAGAGTTTAGGTGGTAGCAGGCAGAGCTGTCATGGTTCCACACAGGTATCGAAGAAGACACTGGAGGGATCTCTAGCTGGCTAGTACATGCGACCTCATCCAGTCCAGACTAGCCGGCAGACTGCAGGTTCAAAAAGGAAAAAAAGTCACACATAGATAACTCCCTGGCTGCCTAAGGATATTTATCATATAATTACAGTAGGTTCAGACACACCTTTCTCAGTGTATTTTTAGATCTCCAATAGCCCTCCCTACTACTGTTCCTGGCTGTTGAAGGTTCTGAGCACTCACCCCTCCCCAGTAAGGGCACAGCAGGCCTGGACGTGCCAGGAATGAGCCGTTATGGAACTGAGCGTGAGGCACTGGGAGATCTCTGCCACTGTCATGGAGTCCTGCATGTCTTGTTTGTTGGCCAGAACTAAAATGGCTGCATTCTGCAGATCCTACAAGACAGAAAGAAATGATTGAGTTGCGTTGAAGTCACTTTTGTGCAGAAGCACCATCATTGTGCCAATAAGATACTTAACAATGTCTGTGAAACACCAACGAGCCTGTTATGAGTCATCTTAAGAAACAGACCAACATGGAAGTAGCAGAGTGCATAAAAAGGGTTCTTGTCAATCTCACATCATATATGTGAATTATTTATTTTTGTATTTTTTTAAAGAAGCATTTTTTTTATTATTACTTTATGAATACAATGCTTTCTGTTCTACACTAGCCTGAACAGTGGTCTAAGATTCCAATAAGGTGAATTGGTTGGGATCTTCCTGACAAAGTAATTTCCTTGTCTGTAAACTTTTAAGGCGAATAAAGCTCTTCTCCTGTCCCCAAAACCAGGGGCGAGGCGTTACCTCGTGTGCGAGCATGCGGTGCAGTTCTTCTTTGTTTAGAGTGAGGCGTTCACGGTCTGTACTGTCAATAACCAGGATGACAATCTGAGGGGAAGACACAAAACCGTTAAACAAACCTGTTTAAGAAAGTGTCACTATGGTACTGAAAAACTTTATCAATACACATGAAATATCTGACATGACTACAGGTTGATAATTAACATTAATTGCTCTGCTTTTATGACATCCTATGAGCCTTTAGCTGAAAGTCAAACAGAAAATGAAAGTACTTTGGGATGCGTACCTCTGTGTTGCAGAAGTAAGAGTTCCAACTTTCTCTCAGGCTTTCCTGGCCCCCGATATCCCACACTAAGAAGCGTGTCTTGCGGACAGCAATCTCCTCTACGTTGCTGCCAATAGTGGGGGAAGTGTGGACTGCCTCCTTGGTCAAGCTGTTTATGTGCGAAAGGAGGACAAATGTAAGAATAAAAAGGTAAGAATAAAAAGTCTGACTGAAATGGAACTGGAGTCATTCTAACATAATTAAACAGGTATCTCAATGTAACTTGGGTAATGAAAAATCGACTTACAACTGGTATAGGATAGTGGTCTTCCCAGCATTGTCCAAACCCACAATGATAACTTTGTGTTCTGTGAGGCACAAATATTGTACATGAATGGACAGGATCACAATAAATGTGAACTATGTACTGTACAGATAAATCATATCTTTGGTGAACAGTATGTCCAGGACAACTACTTTATCTATGGGTTATTACATAAAGTTCACCTCTAAAAAGGTAAAGATAATTGGTCGGCAAAACGGCCAGGGACACGTTGTTGATATGCTTATCTGACACAACATAAAGACCACATAGTTCACTTTTAGACACATTTAAGACATGATCAACCAGACGTATTTCTCAAACATATAGTCTAGCATTCATGGATATTAGACTAATACTGCTGAGGCTTTCTGTGCATTTGTACCGTTAAAAGCAGTCAACCCTGAACAATAACAACTCAGCAATCATCTTCAGGATTTTCCTTTTTCATGGTAACACCGTACCAACAAGAACTCAGACAAATCTATATCCAAGTCAATAATAATGAAGGTGCTTACCTCTGTCTCCGAAGACAGTCATCAACTTTGCGAAAAGGAGCCCCATTCTAGTAGAAATGACATAGAGCGATGAAGAACCGCAAAAACACACAAAGCTGGGAGATCCAACGAGGCTAACTTGACTAGCTCATCAATGTTAGCATTACAACCCAGACTGGGACTATTCTGCTGAGCTAACCTCGTATTTTTAAAGGCAGAAAGCACTATTAAGATCCAAGTCACTTCTTCTATATTCTATTTAGCTTTCGATGTGTAAGAAAAAATACGCCGTGTACGACCGGTCGTGTCAGCTTTTCATGTTAACCTCCCCACGGTGAGGCAAACACAGGGGCGGCGCATAGGAATGCAGATCGACCTTCCGTCAGAGTTTGGTTTAGTTTCTATTGTAAAACCTCGATTTATATTTTTGCGTTGTCCGATGGGGCGGTTTAACTTCAGTATGATTTTCCATTGGCCAATCGGAGAAGATCCGCCTCTAAAAGTACCATGGTTTCCAAAACATGGGTATTCATTAAAAAAAAATCATCAGCATGGCTCACGAAAGCTCTGACGGAGGATCCCACGTAACACCCTCACTCCACCCACCTCACCCACACCCCACCCTCACCCACGGACAGAGACTTCAGCACACCAAACATGGACAAGGGGGGGGGGGGGGGGGGGGGGGGAGTGTGTCCGTGAATTCCACTGGTTATGTTGATTATGTTGATTGGTTATGTCTGTCACTGTATTTGCGTAGCAAAAGCGAAACGCAGATTTCAGGGATTCCCATTGATTACTTCAGTGGTGAATTTAGTTGGCTCAGGAACTCTTATTTATGGGAAATGTATTCTCTTAAAAGCTGTGGTCATCATTATCATATTGTTTGTTTAGGCATATAGGCGCATTTCCACCTGATGATTAAATCCCTGCATTTAATTGTTTTCACCTTGACCTTTCACCTTTTTCTTCGCCTCGATGTTGTCAAGCACAAGATACGAGGGAGTTTAATGTTTAGCTCAATGCTTTCATCAAACTAGTTTTAATTGAATACAGATAGGGATGTTTTTTTCTGATTAAATTTTTAATTAAAATACGAATTTATCCACAGATTAAAAATGAAAGGCAGAAAAAGCAAAATGTAGCTACAATCAGGCACCAATGATACATGTTCTTTCATCTTTTTAACAATTGCGATAACGCAACAATAATATTATTTACGGATCATTATTTAATATTCATTTATTTCACTGACATGTAGGCTCCTCACTTTCTGCTCCCATCACTATCTTACAAGAACTGAAGTTTTATCAAATGAAAATGTCCACAGGAAAAACAACACTAAGGTCTTCAGACACAAGATAGCTGTTTAGGTGTAAATTGTGAGTGATATATTATGCAAAAGAACTCTTCATAACCATCAGTCTGCCCTAAAAAAAGAAAGAAAAAGAAGCACGTACAACACATAGCTGGTGCAAAGACAATAAGATGAACATTGTGCAGTAGAGGCAGGCTGATTACAGTGCAGACTAGCCAGCAGACACAGAAACATTGTGACAACAGTGTGTGACAAGAGTTAAGACA
Source organism: Neosalanx taihuensis (assembly GCA_030340665.1). NCBI lineage: Eukaryota > Metazoa > Chordata > Actinopteri > Osmeriformes > Salangidae > Neosalanx > Neosalanx taihuensis. The sequence goes on from CM059298.1 coordinate 5,372,235, forward strand.
TCCCACCACAATTAAAGTGGGAGTGGCTTGGCGAGACATTCCGGCACTTGTGATTGGAGTTTTTTTACTTGAAGTAAATCTGAGGGTGTGAAACTAAGGCAAGACCATGTTCACTTACACGTAAACCACGACTGTAGTGCTGCTTATTAACTGTGAGTACAAGTGATGACTACAGGAGCAAAACTATCACCCACGGCAACTCTCTAAAGACAGAAAACAGAGCAGATGGACAAACTAGACATGTACAGTACAGTTCTATTAGAATGCTATGGCTGAAGCAGATCAGGGAAGAAGTCCAGTATCTTTGGGGTGCTTTTGTATTGTTACAATTATTTAGTGAAAAATCATTCAAACTGTTATCAGAATAAATAATCGGAATAAATGATGTTAAATTAATCTTGACAGAGTTAAGGTCCGGGTGACGTTGAGAAAAGAGACCAAAAGCTCTGTGGCTGAACCCTGAAGTGGTGATGCTCTGCGAAGACCCTGAAACTCCAGGTGGGGACAGACCCTGTTTAAGACTGCAGAGGACAGACATGACAGACCACACCTCTACCAGCCATCACATTCTACACTATAGAGAAATTGAATCATACAGATCAGATCACAATCATAAATTCACAATCAATACAATAACTGTCCTCGTGCTGTGAGTAGGATTCCATGAAATTCATGCAGTACTAACAAAGGAAACAGACCAATTTTTTCTTCTTTAAAACAACAGACCATTTTTTCTTATTTAAAACAAAAATAAATTGAATCACTAGAATAACTTCATGAGGATGGCATCTAGCAGTTAATGTATCTCTTTACAGTGTACTCTAAAATGAGAAAGTACCTTCAATAGGGTTGTAAACAGATTAATTCATGAGTGTCTGATTGGCATGGCCCACAAACCCACTTTTCTGTTGTTGCTAACCTCAGTCCTTAACCCCTGCCCTCCCCCTCTGCCTTCCTTCCCTCCCTCCATACCCTCCCCCACCCCCCCCCCCCCCCACCCCAGTCTGTCCATCAGATAGCCTATGGTATGATGTGTGTTTAGCGGATGTACACGTCCCTCCCCCAGTCTTCCTGGTTTTTGTTGCGGCCCATGTTGGCACTGGTGTCTCCGGTGTCCTGGCAGTACCTTTCCCGCAGCTTGGCACGTCTGTGCTGCTGCGGCTGGCTGGGCATCGGAGGGTGGTTAAGGTTCTCTTGATCCGGCTCGGCACCTTCATCTTCCCAGGAGGCCTGGCGGCCGTGGTGCTGCGCCAGGTGGAGGCGGCTGCCCCCGCCCCCTCCCCCTCGGTAATGCTCCGGCTCGTCGTACGGGTCGGTCTCAATGTCCATGCAGGAGTCTCCCGCCTCGGTATAGGCCGAGTCCCTGCTGCCTTGTGTCTCCGAATCAAAGGTGTCCTGCCGTGAAAGGCCCCGCCCACCCCCGCCCCGCAACTGGCCGCGTGATGAACGCAGGTACGTCTGCTGCTGTTGGTGCTGCTGCTTTCCGCTTACATCACTGTGGTAGTCATGGAGACTGCCACTTCCACCGCGCTCCGACAGAGGTCGCTCGTGCTTCTGTTCTCCGTGTACCAGATACGGCCCCTGCAGTTAGTCAAAACCATGCCACACACAAACACAGGCAGGCCGGGACTGGGAGTTAGTCAACAGGGTTAACATTGGACAGGCTTCATTCATTACCATGTGAGAAGCCACCGCAAACCTAAGTAGCTTTCACTTTGAGAGACACAAAGCACATGGTATTGAAAGCAATGACTCATAATGGCATTGTAATTACATTACACACATGCAGTTTACTCATACATGCATTTGCATATAACATCGTAAAAACGAACACAAAAGGACTAACACAAATGCACATACAAGCTTACAAACACAAACACACTCAAATTCACCTGTAAGAAAAACAAGCAGGTTAGTGATTTAACAAGCATTTTTTTCTTCAACACTGCCACCTTCTGGCTGATAAATAATATTATATGTTGACAAATAACATTAGGTCATTTAGTAGACTCTCTTATCCATTAAAAAATAACTGTACTACGTACCTTTTTCCTAGCCTAGTGTTTTTCAAAATTTGCTCTCAATATTGAAATACCCAACTTAGAAAGTCTATTTAATAGATGTGAAGTGGATGTGTGGCATCATGTCTGCATGATAGTTACAAGCAGAACCCTTTTGTATCCATGAGAACCTGCAGCTTGAATTTTCTGTCAGCATGTGGCTGCCCAAAAGAACTCTGAGACACCAGCTGCTGTGGAGCCGCGTATTCAGAGTGTACATGTTGGATACAGGACACCAGTTAGTCAAGCGTAAACACAATCGCACACAGGCCAGACCTACAACTCCCCGCTAGTCAGAAAACTAAAGACGAAGCCACACAACAACAAGGCACACATTAGGAAAGAAGCCGAGATGACTTGCTCCTTTTTCAGGGGCGGTGCCATGGCAACACGAAGGAGGGAAGCAAACTGGACTGTTTCCCAGATGATAATAGACGAAGAAGGCCTGGGGTGGGGTGGGGTGGGCCGGGGGCAGACAGAATCCATTTCCTTTCTCCACCAAAGCAAGCACGGAGGACGCAGGAGCAGAGGTACCTTGCTGAGGGATGGGAGCGTTTTCAGCCCCGGCTCAGATCTTATCATAACCCAATTGTGATGCTAATCACATTCAAACTACAACCTCTTTTCAGTGCAGTTAACTACTGTCAGTTTGGTCTGGATCCAGTAGCCAGCCCCTAAAAACTCAAAAATACTGTGTCATTTGCAAAGAAGCTATGTTCTCAAGACCAAAAGTCAGTCATAAATGTATTTTATGTGTAGGTTGGATCAAACTGACAAGGCTTTTAATATATAAATATATTATTATTTTTATTGTAACTACACTGCATAAAGCATGTGGTTATGTGATCCAATATTCTCGACCCAGTGCACACTCTCCAGTTGAAGCACCCTCCCCCCTGTGGTGTGGTTCTATATACAGCATGTCTGACTGAGGAGAAATCGGGTTTGAAAATATGTGTGTATTCCTCTCTTGATAGAGTTAGGAGAAAGAGAGAAAGAGGAGTATATCTGGAGAGTAGGCAGTTGGGGTTGGACGTAGAGGGTATGCCTGTCCCCCCACCCCCCTCCCCCCAGGAAGCCTTTAGAGAGCATGCTCCTCCTCCTTCGCTTCGTTGCCCACAGGACCCTCCAGGCCAGGCCACAGATCCAGGTTGCGGCGCAGGGAGGTGAGCACCTGTACCTGCAGGTTGGAGACTGGCTCAGGGGAGGCGGCCAGGGCGGCTGTGGCCATGGTGCGGTTGAGCAGGGGATTTGGAGGGTTGCTGCTGGGCGGGTGGGTGGCCTTCCAGTAGGCCTCCAGGTAGTCTGCTAGGTGCTCACAGGCGTCCTCCAGCTGGTTCTCATCCAGGATGATGTCAAACAGCTCCTAAACACACAAGGCAGAACAGTCAGCAGTTATCAGGTGCCCATAGAAGCGAGAGAAATAAACGGTCCTTTATGGCGCGTGAGATTAGATCAGAAAAACTCACAGGAGGACACTGAGCCAGCTTGTCTGCTGCCACCATCTGCACATTCAGATGTTTGGCCTGGGACTTCCCTCTGGACTTGATGAGCCTCTGTAGAACCTAGACGGAGACAGCTCTTCAGAAACAGACCGTTTGTTGGGCACTAAAATGTGTGACTCAAAGGTAACATTTCAGTCTGGTTGCTCTCTAACTGGCTCAGTCATCCCAGGAAGACATCTGAGTCTATTTGACAGTGTGCTGAACATGGAGTACCTTAGGTGAAGCAATTTTGATGTACACAATGATGGGGGCTAGAGAGGTCTTCGCCAGCTGGGAGGGGTGGTTGATGGTGTCTGCGTCCAGGGCAACCAATTGCAGGGTACGGGCCAACTCAAAGATTCGCTCAATCTCACTTTGCACCTCCGCTATAGAACCAAAACAAAGATGTAAAGTAAGTGTGATGGTGATGGAGTGTCCACACACATACAAGGGTAAAGAGTCTGAGAATGGAAATCTCATCTCCATCACTGACCACAACTATGTCCCGATAGTTGGATGAATGGAGATAGACTTTAGCCACTCACTAAGCCACTTTGCATACGTTTACCTAATTCGCCACTAAATACTCTCACACAGAAGCATTCACACCATCAAAAAAAGAACATTGCATTCATGCATTTTAGTAATCACTGGAACGTTACTCTGATGTTCCATTTAACCACAGATAAATGGAACTGTGGAGCATTCTCATTCTAATGCCACTTTCCAGTCATTATCTTTGGGTGTATTAGAACAAGTCAGACAAGGCTTCCGTTACCATTAAAAGTAAGGAAGGAAAGGGGCTCTCCAGAATGAGATGCCTGTTACATTTAAGATAGTACAGGTACTTCAAACAATGAATTTGATGATGCATAACATTAGCAGTTGTTGTTAGTGCTGTTATTAGTGCAGCGGGGAAAAGATCGCTAGTAGAATGTTCAGGGTTTTTACATTTCCCTCAGTACCTCAGTAACAGACTACACTTTGCCTTCCGATGTGTTGCAGTGTTCTAGGGGACATGATTAAGTACTAGCCCTGGATGTCTCCAGAGTCTGGCCAAACCTGAATAGTTCATGAAGTGTGTTGCCACACCAACCAATGGGAGATAAAATGAGGTGTGAGGTAATCAGCACAGGGACAAGACCGCTGCCTGTCCCTGTACAATAAAGGGAAAATGAATTAAACCTGAAACCGCTTTAGGGATTCAGGGCAGCGGAGCACGATAAGTGAAGTTAACTTCACCTGAAATAATGAAACGTTAAAGAACACTCCAAATTCCTTTTACAATCTTCCATTTCTCACTGAATTTTTCCTAATCTCTCCAAGCACTTCCTTCCTGTGCTACCTGATACAACAGAACATTTTAATAGACAAGTTTGTTAATTCCCATGCGTACACAGGCTCTTCTTATGTAAAAACATACAGTTATAGTAGGAACATCGGATTCTGGGTCACAGGAGTTGGGGGAGTGGGGGGGGGAGCAGTACAGCATGGGGGAAGGGGGGAGGTATATCAGGTTCCTCAAGCGCTCATCCCTAACCATAGCTACCTTCCACCCCTCCCCCCGCCCCGGCTCCCTTTCACTTTTCCCTTGAAGAGCAGACGGCAGAAGCCCCCACAGCACGTTAACACAGGAGCGTTTTCCAGTCCCCTCTGTGCTCGCCATTGTTTGACGCTGTTTTTATTAGAGGCAACAGGCTGTCATAGCAAGTGTGAGGAACACAGAAACAGGCAGGCAGACAGGCAGACAGGTGATGTATGAGTGAATGATGAGTGATGAGAGAAAGGGGAGGGGCTCAGGGAGGATCGTCACTGTTTTCCAGCTGGAAGGAGAGCATACGTACCCAGTACGTCTGAATCATGAGAGAGTGGGAGGAGAGCGTGGTGGAAGAGGGAGGGAAAGGAGGGATGGGTGGGTGGGCGGGTGGAGGGCAGGAAAGACAGGACGAAAAGAGAAAAACAGGCCAGATCAGACTCAGACAGTCAGGCAGAGCAGGCTGAAACCGTAAACCCTTCATCCCTATAGCCTCTCAGGAACTTCAAACCTAGATTGGCGAGGATCAAGCGTAAAGCCCATCTCCTCTCACGTCTGCAGACCTCTGCTATGTCCTGCTTGCTTAACAAGTGTTTCCTAGACCTACATTATCATTCATTCATGATCCTGTCAAGTTGAACCAAAGGATCACTGGACGACACGCTATATATCGTAATAGTGTCTTTGTTAACAAGTACAGAACTCCAGTAAATGTCCAATCTTTAACCAGCAGGTATTTGTAGCTTTCAGTCATGTCACTGCTCACACTATCCTGAACGGAGAGTCATGTAGGTCACAGTTTGAGCAACAGATAACACATCCAAATGCAAATATAAACATATGAAAACATAGATAGTAAAGGTAACAAAAACACAACAGCCAAATGGATGAAAAGCAACACTCAGCAACGTGTTTTTTTTCTTCTTCATAATAGTATAACACTAATAATATAAGAATGTGCTTTCTAGGGGTTAACACCGTCCACCTTTCCTCTCATGATGTTTCTCCCTGGTTTTACTCCCACAGTGGAGGTCGAATTAAAACTTCCTAGCCAGACAAACCAGCCTGAGATGTTCTGCTTCCTGATAGGATGGGAGTAGCCAGAGGGTGCTGGTGGTGTGGGTGTGTCCTGGCCGGAAGCTTCTGTCTTACCCAGGCTGGAGCGTGTGCTGGAGCGCTCGATGATGGTGTGCTTGCTGGGGTTGTTGAGGACTGAACGCTTGGCGAGGGAGATGTCTGCTGTGACCCGTGTGATGGAGATCCTGCGAACAACAACAACAACCGCCATCCAATCACGGTCGATTTCGGATGATGTGTAATTAATATGACGTGCATCTTATAGTTGCATCTCATAATATTCCAACATCTTACAGATGTTGCATCGTTCCCTAAACTAACCTTCCCTCAAACTTGTGTTTAAGGAAGTCAAAGAGAGCCTTCTGCATCATGTCCGTCACCTGGAGATATGAGAGAAAGATGAACGCGATAAGGTTACCGACTCCAGCGATATGAAAAGGGGAAATGAACAAGACAGTGGGTGGAGATGATCCTACCTCATAGCCCTTGAGTGAAGGCCCCACAAGAATGATGGGTCTCATGGATGGAACCACGTCATAGGGGGGAACATGCTCCATCTGTGCCAGGAGGAGAGCACCGAGAGTGGGGTGAGGTACTGGGCTGGGTCCCAAGCACCCAAACAGCACATATATCTGCATACAATTTAATCTAAACACCATCATTCCCTCCATATTTCTAGACTAATTTCACTCATAAACTATCACACTGTAGATATGACGCATTTCAGAAGTCCATTTATTTTGCAGAGAAAATACGTGTATAGAATCCAGACATACATTTACAATTTAAAACAGTCATTTCTCAGACGGCCTTTCATAACAAATGATTCAATCCGTAATTACAAAAGAAACGCAGCCTGGCAGAGTGAGTTATGGACAAGGAAAGGCTCATTGTTTATGCTAAAAGCCTCTCTTTCATGGACTTGATACTGTAAATCTACCCTGTACTCCTGTACACAAACGTCTGAACAGATTATATGTTCAGATGTCTCTGCCTCTAAAATGGAGGAAGCATGCACATATATAGTATGCAGCTGCCATGCAGTCCTTTGAAGAGCACCCACACACTCAATATATCTAACATCTAACTGCATGTGGAAGCATAGACCGCTGACACGATTCATAAAGATGACGAATCGATCAACTCTCCATGAGAGGAAGTGACCAGTGGAACAGTCACATGTCCTTTAGACTGACAGCGAGAGAGAATGCTGCTATTTCAAATCTGTATTCCTGGAGCACGCACAGTCCTCTGCATGCAGCTCAGCTCTTCAGAGCACTAAGAGAGCTTGAGAGCTCCACTCCACTAAGGTACATTACATTACATAAAGTCAGGCCAGGCCAGGGAGACTCATTTCACCTCATTTGTATTCACAACATCTAAAAATACCGACTTTTTAACTTTCCAACAGGTCCTTATATGTGAGGGGGACAGTGACGGAACAGCTAGAACTCATTATGATGTTGAATAATATTAGCACAACGTACTGGGGGATGTTTGGTACGAAACATGTCTCTTTTTTACGTTCTCTTTCCACAGGAGAACTGCTGACCGACAGCGAGAGCAGTCGACCGAGAGTCCCAGCCTCTCAAACAGCAAAGCCACAAAAGGAAACTAAAACACATCAGGGTTAATGAGCCACGATTCTCTGTGTGACGTGACACACCTGCACCTGCTCCCTGGCAGCCTGTATCACCCTGTCAGTACGGGGGAGCGGTGAAACCGGCTTCATCTAGATTTTTCGGTGGGGGATATTATGTCTTTGACATTTCGTCTTCGTTCACAGCTTGCCGTCTGTAGACGCTAAGACCGTTCAACCTGTTTAATTGATTTCTTTGCCTCTTGAAGTATCACAAAGTGTTGCAAAGAAATGTTCAGTGAATCCTTATATTACACTCTTAGGAATCCACTTCCGAATAACTGAAAGGAGCAGGAGACAGGATGAAAGGTTAAAGGTTAGTCTCGTTAGAGGAAAAAACAAACTCACCGACTTCTGTTTCTGTTTAGCTGGGCCACCTACAGTATCATTCGGCAGACAAACCCAACGAGAGAACGAGCCCAACGGATAGAGGAGAGACAAAAGGCACAAAACATAGAGCACGTGTTGTTATTGACAAGTTAGGATTAGAGGGGACATTGGGAGAGGAGCTGTTCAATGATCGAGGAGAGACCAGCTCTATCTGCACTGCACGCTGTCATGAAATCTGGAAAACATATTCTGAAATATGACTGCAGTGCTCTACTGCAGTTTTTTGGAGAATAGAACTCAGCCCCTCTCCCAGATGACAAGCACACACACACAAAAAAAAAACACCCACGCAAACATTTCCCAACGTTACCGTAGCAACCAGAGACTGAGGGACCAATCAGGATTAGAGTCAGGGGCTAGCGGCGGGAACAGTGGGTAAATTGGCGAGCAGTTAGTGAGCGAGGGCAAGGGGGTGGATGGGTGGAGGCCGGCAGGCGGAGACAGGGGTTACACATCAGACTGGACCACAGGTGGCCACTGTGGAGGGGTGGTGGAGGAAGGCAGGAGAGGTGGGGGGGGGAGGGGGAGGGGGCTGTGCTGCAGTCCCCTGATGTTACCTTCTTAAAAAAGGGCAGGCGGTGGGCGTTGGCCTGCGGGGATGTGACGCTGCCTGCATTGCCCTTGGAGGAGCGAGGGTCACCCTGGGGCTCAGGGGGTTCCTCTGCTTCCAGGTCCAGGGGGTCAAGGTCATAGTTCATAGTGGCCATGTCGACATGGGCTAGGGGGAGGGGCAGGGACAGTGCATAGGGAGGTGACAGAGAAGAGCAACACAGAGAGAAAGAGAGGGAGAGAGAGAGGGAGAGAGGGATGAAACAATGGGGAGAGTGGAGATAAACCAAAAGGAGAGAGAGAGAACGAGAAAGAGAGGAAAAGGAGAAAAAGGAAGGCATGATGAGGAAGTCATTGAACGACAGACATGGAGGAAATCACGAGAGAAGAAAAGATGGCGCAAAAGCCTTTTTCACACATCTGATCAGAGCGAATAGAGAAAGAGATCAAAAGAGAAGCAACAGCTGTAAAAGTGGATCCGTGATTAAACAAAGAGTATCATGAAGCAAGAGAGTGTGCTGGCAGTGCTCATTATATATGGTGGTGCGAGAGAGCGAAGGAGTGATAGATAAATAGAGAGACAAATAGAGAGAGAGAATAATGGCGGTGTTCAGAAGGGAGGAGACGGGAGGGGTTGTGTCGTGGAGGTGGGGCTGCAGTATTTGCTGCTGGACTTTGTGGTGATGCTGGGGGTGGGGGAGGAGAGTATCCATGTTGGGGGCTGGGGCTGGTGTCAGATTGAACAGCCAGGCACAGGGGTGTGGTGCTAAACCTGGTTGATAGGCAGAGCTGTTCTGTGGTTCTGCAAAGCACCATCGTGAGGCGAATAGGCTATCAGTTCCGATGAAGCGTCTTCTTGAAATCGTCAGTGCAATCTCTCCCACCCCCCGCCCCGCCATCCGCAACCCCAACCCCCGTTCCATTTCAATCAGCAGATGCCTCTCTCCAAATCTTGTTCTGATCCTCTTCAGTTAGTCTTATCTAAGAATATTCACACATTTTCTGAGGTCACAATGATAGTGATCCACATTGCTTTTCTAGCCAGGCTTAGCTATCATCGATTATTTCCATTGTTTATTTCCAGCTTTGATTCTATCCTGTGCTGTCAGACCTGAAACAACATCTCTATCTGTCCTCCCCCCCTGCCCCCTGCCCCCCTCTCTCCTGCACACCCAGTGAGACATGCTAGGGCCACACTCAAAGCAGAGATGGGCTGCTGTGATTTATCCTCACGGTTGCCTAATGATCCAATTAAAATCGTCATCTAAATATCAACGCCTCCCTGGGCTCTCTCAACCTTTCACAAGGTCACTGCTGTGGTGCTCACCTGTGCCAGGAGGGGTGGGCCTGCGGGTTCCCGTGGCAACATCAAGACTGGAGCTCCCACCGTGGGATTTACTGTGGAAGGAAACACAACAGGGACACAAACAAGAGTGACAACTCGGATGAAAGAGGACATCCCCGGGATTTGATTTGTCACGATTACGCAGGGTGACGGGGGAGCTGGTGTGTGTGTGTGTGTGTGTGTGTGTGTGTGTGTGTGTGGAGCAGGCAGGAGGGGTGGGGAGCACCTGGAGCTGAGGCGGTTCTGTCTCATCCTCTGCTCCTGCAGGAGTCGGGTGTTCTCCAGCTTGACAGGGCTAGGGATGAAGCCCACCTCACATCCCTCCTTCACCAGCCGCCCGATCCACCAGTCATTATTATACTTCTACACAGCACACACAGTCACTTGTCACTGAGGAACGCGTTCCCTTTTCCTGCTTCCTGAGCCTGATATTGCCCAGGCAAGCAACACCATCTTATCTGGCTAATTGACATGTTCCTTTACACATAAATCGAACAAAAAGCAGAGCTGTATGTGTAAACAATAAGATGTCATTTCACTGCCTTGCTACCTAGCTGCCTTCATATCCTATCAGAGCACAACCGAAAAGATTTTGTTGATAGAAAACGAAGACAGCAAACAGTCCATCAATTAGACAATTATGGTTTGACCTCTTTGATGTGCAAAAAGTCTTTGGCTTCAAAGGAAATGGCCATGCCCTGCACGGGGACATCATCGTTCGGACCGGAGTTGTAGCCCACATTTGTCCGCACTGCAAACGCCACTGGTTTGGTCTGGGAATGACATAAACATTCATTGATCATTCAGAACAGAGATGAGATTAATTTTCTGTATAAAATACGAACTTTGATGCCAGTAATCATCATCTATAAATATTTATCCTAAATCAGTGGAACAGACAGACAGGGAGAGTATAGATTGTCTGTCAGGTGGGTAGGGGTTCAGGGGGGACGTATTTTGGGTAGAGGTTCTGGAGGAATAAAGAGGATGCAGGGTGGGGAGTACAAGATGAAGACCTCTGACCTTGGCTTTCTCGAGTGTGGCGAGCGCCTGTCTGTCCGCTTCCTTCCTCAGGGCTTCAGGATCCTCTTCCAAGGACACATCTGAGTCTGATGGCCGGCTAGTGTAGGAGTCAGCAGAGCCCTGGGACACACACACACATACACACAGATGGTGTGTTAGAGAAGTCTGCTTGTGTGTGTCTGTATAGCATGACTGCATGTCCTTAAATAAAGCGCTGGGTCATTGTGGAGCAGTCTAGTCAAGAATAACACAATCGTGTTGGAAACCCAGGTTTGGCCTGGCATTGTCTGCCACTGAACTGCCCCCTAAAGCTCAGAGGGTTAACCCAAACCCAACCCCAGAAACCAGGAACAAGGCAGGAGGACCCCAACGAGCGCCCGTTCGAGGTGTGTGTTTTCGGCATAAGACTTGAGCCTAACGTGATAATCTGTTTGGTCCTCTCCTGGGCCTCTCTCTCTCTCTCTCTGGCATGGTTGCCGCTCTCTTTGTGACCTCATGGACTCTCTTTAAACCTGCTTTCCCGGATGTATGTCTTCACAAAAGCCGTGTCATTACTGGCACAGATGTCGTAATGACAAATTAAAGACACTGAAAGTCACGCTGATCTTGTTCCTGTTTCAGTGTCCAACCTCACCATGAGGAGTCTCCCTGGCTGCCAGAAAGCTAGCTGACTCATTTAACACACACAATGTCAGCCTGATGTTGTTGAGGTGTGATTTGGACGCATAACAGCCGCATATATGAAAACCCACATTAGAAAAGACAATGTTTTAAACACCCAGGGTTAACAGAGGCTTGGAGAGTGGGAGTGTAAACTGAAAGCGAATATGTAACTGAAAGAAAACTGAGATCATATTTCATAAGAAGGGGTTTTAGTTTAGGTGCAGTTCCACGGGCATGTGAATTCCTCTGTGACATTACTTGTACAAATATTGATGATTTTATTTGAAGGAACATCCTTTTTTTTAAGTGGGTTCATGATATTTGGCTTCTACTGCTCTACCAAGCACTTGTGGTTTGACAACCTGATAGTCTTCAGCTGAACCTAATCCGCCCCCGACCACACAGTAAAAAACCTGTCCTGAAGTGTTTGAGAGTTCTCTTTATATAACTATCCCACTTGTTCTGGTCTCTGGTTTGCAGGTGTCAGACTGGATGCCTTCCAGTCGTGGGAGGTGCAGACAAGAATGCGGACGGTTGAATGTGCCAGGCAGAAGAAGTGAGTCATTAGGAGTGGGTTTTTAAAATAGAGGCGCGAGTATGATACACACCATATGTAATGACGTTAAATAATTCCCCGTTGAACAGTAGAAAGCGAAAGCACACAAGCAAACACTCACAATCACACACGCACACACACACACGCCAAAAACGAAATGTTTATGTTCACCTACCCAGAGACTGTGTGTCCCCAGTGCCCTGTCCTGTTGTCCACTCTGATGAGAAGACATCCAGCAGACAGCGATAACCCTAACCTGTGTTACAGCACCAAACCACCAGTCTAAATAGCAAGAGGCTCTTAGAGAACGCCCCTATGCCTTCCCTCATCATTCTCCAAGGAAAACACGTCTCAAGGGGCAAAGAGAGGTAGCTTCAGTCATCGTACGGACCGGGGACCAGATAGGACCTGAACGGCTAAAGATACGTCAGGGCAGCTTGTCACTGACAGAGACAAATACTGTACGTGTGAGAACATTCCAGATAGTCTGCTGTCCATGAGGGCTAGGCATGTCAATGATAAAGCAGGCCACAGAATTGTGGTTTGAATCAATAACAAACACTGTTGTGTTGATACAAGCGCAGCCACCTGTTGCAGGGAAGTTCTCCTGTGGCTTAGCAACAGCAAGCCCGAGGAGGACACGCCCTGTAACCAAGGCAACCAACAGACAATTGTTGAGGGCTGACCCCCTACTTCCTGTTTCATTTGACACATTCATCCCAACCATGCTCCCAGAAGCAGGTGTGGAGAGACTTGAATGCTGCTGCGTTAAATTCTGGTAGAAGCTGCTGTTGACACTTACCGGCTCTGAGTCATCTAACCCATAGAGACGCATCCCTACATGGAGGGCTAATTACTGAACGGTTAATCAACCTGGATGAAAATCCCACCAGAGTCAGACTGAGCAAGAATACGCCTACTGCCACCTAACTGAGACTCAACTAGAAGCTACTCCCGCCTGTTAACAGGTTTGTGATGCAGAAAATCGCCAGAGAGCGAGACAGAGAGAGAGAGAGCGAGCGAGAGAGAGAGAGAGAGAAAGAGCGAGAGGGGGAGGATGTGAGCTGGAGCCTTTGTGTGCTTGTGTGACAGTGAGTCACTCACTCAGCCTGGTCACATCACACAACGCTCCAGCAGGGGAAATGACACGGGGGGTGGGGGGGGGGGGGTGGGGGGGGATGTCCAAGTCAAAAAATGCAAAACACCTACAAATGACAGAGTGAGTCAATCGCAAACTCATCTTCACCAAAGAGATTATGGGTGGGGACACAGACGGGGAGGTGGGGACACTGGTCCAGTGTTGGCAGAGAGATTTTTTGTCTTAAACATGTCTTGTCTCATAGACCCCGGCCCTTCACTTCTCTCTCCTTGTGATACACTCCCTCACACCTCTGTCTATCACCTCCCTTGCTCTCGTTCGCTGTCAATGGGTTTGTGTCTCTAATTTAGCTGCTTGCTTCATTTCACACACAGCTCCTGTTCAAAATAGCTGCAAACCACCTGATTCTGAAGCTGCCATGCTATTGGTCAAGTCAGGGTAGAGCCCTTAGCAGTGTCATAGTAACCAGTCCAGCTGCTAAAAGAGAATGAGAGAGAGAGAGAGAGAGAGAGAGAGAGCGAGAGAGAAAGAGAGAGAAAGAAGAAGAGAGAGAATGATGATAGATATCAGCAGAAAAGCTGCCATCTCCTCTGTCCAGAGGACTAATACTGTAGAATGGCTTGTTGTGTTTGGACACAAATTAATCTGGATGTGCATTGAACTGGAGATCAACAAAATACATATAATATAACCACAGATTTTCCCATGCTTAATCCTCAAAAGTACATTTTTCCCGGTTTGCTAGGCAACACCTTAATCAATCCAATCTATTGTTAGCGACTGAAAAAAAAATCTATGACAAAACTGGATGCAAAAGACACTGATGTTAAACGCAACACGCACAATCTAGTAAAAGAAGACAGTCCTCCATGACAACCCAGACAGACAGAAACCAAGCAGCTAGAGGAGGTACTGGGAACCAAGCAGCCATGAACAGGCATCACATCCAGGTCAGGTACTACTGCATCAGCACAGCGTCTGCTACCCTAATGAATCCACACCTGCTCAGCTCTGCTACTGAACAAACTGAAAAAACAGTGTTGAAGGAGGAGAAGAGACGGTAAAAAGACGGAGAGAGAAAGAAAGAGGGAGGGAGAGGGTGAAACAGAGATGTGGGGGAAGGGTGACGGGTAGAGTAGGACGGGAATGGGAAGACGAGCGCTTTGAACAATTAGGGTTGAATGAGATGACCTGTGGGTGGATGCTGTGTTGACACTGGTGGCTCTTCTGCTGCAACAGAGCCTGGTTCTCTACATGTACTTGATGGCGGTAGAGAGGCACCACAGAGCAGAGGCTCTGGGAAGAGCTCTGTAACGAAAGGCTGCTGCTTATTGGGCAGTGTGTGGGTAAAGATTTTCTTTTCGCAGGAAGTGTGTGGGTGCATGTACAGTAGGCACACACAACTGTAGCACATAGAGTACAAACTGACTTTTTTTACTCTCCCTTTATTCTTGGTTTTTCTACATTTACATTTGGTCATTTAGCAGACGCTCTTATCCAGAGCGACTTACAGCAAATACAGGGACATTCCCCCCCGGAGGCAAGTAGGGTCTTGCCCAAAGACACAACGTTATGTAGCCTCAGCCGGGAATCAAACTCAGAACCAAATGATCATGAGCCCTAAACGCCTTAACGGCTCAGCCACCTGACTCCCTCCCTTTCATTTCTGGTTATCAGTTCAAGTATAGCAGATATAAAGCCTGGGACTGTCATCATCAAACTCCTTCCCTGAAGAAACAATAAACCACAAACACAACCACCTGACAACTTCCACACAACGCATTTCTTAGTCCTAGTTTAATTGGCGAAAAAAACTGCTCCTCCGTCACTACTACTTTATCTGTGGCACGGCTCGGAGTATGTGATACAGAAGGTGATGTAGAACAGGGTAGTGGGTGAGGGAAGTAGTCTTGCAGTCAAGAGACAGTGTCACTTGTTACGAGCGGTGTCACGTCGCTGATATAGCTGAGGTCGGCCTGACCAGCTGGTGTGGCTGTAGGGTGCAGTGAGTTGCTGGGGCTTTCATGTGAGCAGGTTTACGTGGATACAGTATCTTGGGTGAAACCTGACCACCAGCAACATGGAATTTTATCTTTTTGGGGACTTGAAAGGGTTGGACCATTATCCATCGACACAGAGAAATACATAGAAAAGTCTGACACCTGCACCAACAGAAAGGCCATAACCAACCTGGACCAAATCTGTGCTCTGCATCGTATTCAAATTTTACAATAGATGCCTTGGATAGTAGATGTTACAGTAGAACACAAAAAAACAACAAGTGTTTCAATCTAGCAAACATTACAGCAATCTAGCAACACAAAAACACATAGAGGTTATATCTAGAGACATACTACACACTGGACTAAAGTACCATTAGTATCAATAGTAAATTACCCTGTGCCCTTTCTTTGCAGTGGTCCTACCATGGCAACCAGCTAGACTAACATTGTTTCATGATGAACACTATCTGAAAAGGTCCTCGTAGTGCGGGAAGCGCTTTGACCGCTGGCCTAGTATGAGATGCTGGACAGCCCCAGTAGGACCAGGGGGAAAACAGACCCCTGAACTGACCATAAAGCTTTGACAGGACGAGGCAGAGGGGCTGAGGGGCAGCTCCTATAGCAGGAGAGGCTACCAGTGGGACTGGAAGTCTAATTAAAAACCCAGCGCCTTCCCAGCAGCTGTGGTCCAGCCTAAAATGGAAGCCCTCAACGCAGAAGAGAGAAGCAGATCAAAGAGCGCAAAAGAGCAGTTGAAAGACAACGGAAGATGATTCGCTCCAACCATTATGATTTTTTTTTGGTACTGTCCAATTATAAACGCTCGCTACACTGTATCACACGTACACCTAACTCTCCAGCCCTGAACTCCAGTAAAAGCCCAGCTTTCTGGGACCTGACAACAGCTGACAGAACTATAAAAAGATATTAGGTTTATCCAGAACCTTCTTACCATAAGGGGCCTCTGAATCCGTTCGGTCGTCTCCATACCTTGTTTGCCACGCTCACCACACCTCGGCAAACCAGACAGGCAAAGCCACAGCCCTCACAATCCGCGCCTGTGTGTGTGTGTGTCAGTGTCGGCAAAGCGTGTGTAAGTGTGCAACAAGAAAAAAAGTGGACGTGTGTGTGTGTGTGTGCGTTCGTCAGAAAGAGAGTGAGAGACCTGTATGTGTGAATAGGAGAGTGCTCCCCTAACCCCAGACCCCTTCACACACACCCCCACCCCCAAAGAACCTGAAACTTGTGTAAAGGAAGGGAGAGCAGGCGAGAGAGCTGGGGCCGGCCTGGGGTCGGGTTGCAGGACTTGTGCTACATTTGCAAACTGGGGAAGTATATTTAGCCCTGGCAGAACAGAAACAGGGATGTGAACGCAGAGAGCCCCAGAAGGAGGCTTGGTATGCAGTCGTCAGCCATTCAATGCCCCCACTGACGTGGGAGAGGAGCAGGGGCAGTGCCCAGGGAAACCCCCACCCACTTCCTCACCTCTCTCTCTCTTTCTGTCTAAGCCCTGTCTCATTCCACCCGGAACTGGGTATCAGACTGGGGGGCAATAAGGGAAAGAGGGGCTGACGTAACAACAGCAAGACAAGGACACCCAGCACAATGACATGGGAACGTATACTTGAAGCCACTCGGCACCCTGAAAGTATGTTTTCCTGACAGAGGCCTCTAAGGTTGCTGTCACTGGGTTAAATTTCAAGACAAATGATGCGACCCCATACAGACAGATCCTTTACACTTATTGTCAGCAACCAAGAAGGTATCTTCTGTTATCGTTGCTTCATCAGCCATACCTACAAAACAAGCTTGCTTCAAGCTTCGGATTGGTAGTTGCTTGGCCATCATAATAATACAGTACACGGGTCTACTGTAAAACTGGAGTCACTGATTGTGCCCCAATCTGCCGTTTTAAAAAGAGTTTGGGGGAGTGTCTCTCCATTTCACCACTAGAGGGAAACCTTTGCCAGAAGCCTGCTAGCCAGTGACAGACGAGTGATGGACAGGTTGACAGACTTGTGTTGGGAACAGATCGCCATGATGAGGGGGAGAGAGAGAGAGCGAGAGAGATAAAGAGAGCGGGGGGGAGCAAGACATAAGAGGGGGGGGGGCTAGACCCTGCACATCACACTGCAGGAGGACAATGTGATTCTGCTCTTCAACCATGTCCAAGGGAAATCATGACGCTGAATAGGGGAATGGAAAATGAGTCATGAGTTGATGTCGCATTCTAGTCAGTGGAATGGGAGTAATCTGAAGATGTATTCAACACAACAGGATTCCTTGTAAATAGTTCAGTCAGAAGCTATGCCAGGCTGTTTCCCTCTCCAGTGGGAACACAGCTCCAGGGGGAACACAGCTCCAGGGGAGAACACAGCTCCAGGGGGAACACAGCTCCAGAGGGAACACAGCTCCAGGGGGAACACAGCTCCAGGGGAGAACACAGCTCCAGGGGGAACACAGCTCCAGAGGGAACACAGCTCCAGGGGGAAACACAGCTCCAGGGGAGAACACAGCTCCAGAGGGAACACAGCTCCAGGGGAGAACACAGCTCCAGGGGAGAACACAGCTCCAGGGGGAAACACAGCTCCAGGGGAGAACACAGCTCCAGAGGGAACACAGCTCCAGGGGAGAACACAGCTCCAGGGGAGAACACAGCTCCAGGGGGATCACAGTTCCAGGGGGAACACAGCTTCAGGGGGGAACACAGTTCCAGGGGGAACACAGCTCCAGGGGTGAACACAGCTCCAGGGGGAACACAGCTCCAGAGGGAACACAGCTTCAGGGGGATCACAGCTCCAGAGGGAACACAGCTCCAGAGGGAACACAGCTCCAGGGGGGAACACAGCTCCAGGGGGAACACAGCTCCAGGGACTGGACTGACAGCGTGACTATCGAACCTCACTGACTGCATAACGAACACCTCATGTCGAACAAGCAGTTTAAGAAGGAACTGAGAACCAAACCTGGTATTGCACAGATCTGTTAGTTGAGTTTTTCCTTTTGGGAGGGGACGTCCTTGGGCCCTCTAACATGTTTATTTTGTAAAAACACTACTAAACTCATATTTATATAACTCATGAAACGTAATGTGAAGAAGTGTAAATGTGAGATATACTTGTTGCTTGAAGTTAACTGCTGCCAGCATCAGCCTCTGTAACTAAGGTATACTGAAGGCCTTGTGTAGGTGCACTGAAGCATACCCACACCCACTGACCACGCAAACACGCACACACACACACTAATCCATCTAAACATCCTTCCCCCCTGCCCATCCTACTGCACACAGAGGGAGATTCGGTGGCCCCGTTGCCATGGAAACCAGGCCAGTGTACGCGCTCCACTGTTGGCAGATTGTGCCTTTTCTACGTTTGTGTGTGTTGGTGTGTGTATGCGCTAGCGTAGGAGTGTGTGAGACTAAAGGGAAGGCAAATCTATAGTAAAGTACAGTACATAGGGGCCCACATACAGATATGCTGTCTTACAAAATTATGCAGTTATTACGTTTTGTAGATTTTGACCAGTTATATGATCTTTACATGAATTATTGTGCTATCAACATATCTGGTTCAAAGCAAAGAGAGAAAGAGAAGCTGAGCCCAGGTTGGGAGGATGTTGTTGGTGTGTGTGCATGTACTGTATGTGTGTATGTGTGTGTGTGTTCACTGGAAGATGGAGTTAACCTTTCGAGTCCACAGGTGGGCTCCACGTCCTCTGCTTCCCAGCGGTAGAGAGGAGGTTTTCCTAGTGACACCCATATGGAGCAGGTAAATGTCATCCAGCAGTGACAAACCATTTCCTCTCATAAATGAAGAGGTCAGGAAGAAAAAGGGGTCTTAATTTTTTGAACGACACAGGGTTGCTTTGATAAAGGTCATGTCCACATGAGGAGACGCTCTTCCAGGAGACGCAGCAGCACCACCTCAACCCCCTCCATCCTGACCCCACCCCGCCCAACCCATCACTCAGGTAGACCGCCCCACCCCTCCCCACCCTTAGGGTGTTCCCACTGCCCCTGTGACACAGGGGACCTCACGTGGGCTCTCAGAGCTGATTGATCCTCCACTCGAGCCCCGGGGGCCACAGAAGGGGCTGGGAGCAGCGCCAGAGCAGGATCATCACAGTTCTGAGACATGCTCCAACACTCGCCTGTCCACCCGCCCTCCAGACCCCACTGCTGGGCTCCATGTCTAACCGCTGTGGGGTTCTGAAAGCCGGGGGGGACGGGGGGAGAAGGAAGGGGGAGAAGGAAAAGAGGAGGGGGGCTTACCTGGCGGACAAAGCTGTTCGAGGTGGTGTCAGAGGATGTGCTTCCATCAGAGCGTTTGAATCGGCCCTTTCGCTTGGCATACTTCCCCTGGAAACAAGAGACGAGAGTTTTTAAGAGACAACAATTTTTTGGGATATAAAATTCTGCTTGTTACCTTAAGACAACTTCTCTGGCATGAGACGTTTTGCAACGCTAACTGTGAAACGCTACAACCTGGAGTGACCAGAAGTGTGTTCTGGGTTTATTGCATATACATCCTCTATAACTGGTCATTATTCATGTCCTGGTGTACGTTGGGACCCAGTAATCTGATCCCTGGTAAATGGCCTATCCGGCCTGGGCAGAGCCTCCATTGCATTAGAGCCCACACTGGCATTATCACCATGGCGACACAGTGCTGGCTAATTGCATTTGGTAGCAATCAGGATGGATGCTTGATGGATTCAACTGGCTGTGGCCCCCCTGTGCGTACAGACAGGGGAACAGACCGTTCCAGTACATAACAATAAAGACATTCACACACACAAACACACACACACACACACACACACACACACACACACACACACAGAGCACACGCAGCTACCACAGGGGGAGCAACCACCGCACATACACACACACCAGAGTCAGGAAACTGAGTAAAGCCAGCGCACTGTGACTTCCTGTCTGAACCAGTCTGGTCTGATGACTGAGGCTGCTCGGGGAGAGGAGGTGGGGCTTAGCAGCAGCAGGTATGGTGCAGTTAGGGCCTGGTTCCAGTCCCTGCCTCCAGCCTGGTCCCTGCTAGGTACCTCATGGTCATCATCATCATACATCCAATGTCTGAGGCGGGGAGGTCCTGGCCGCAGGGGTAAGCCTCATTGGTGCCAGATCCCAAACAAATGAGACCCGAGGAACAGTAGCAACACTGGCACAGTCTTAGTGTGGCCGGTAATGGAGCCCGACAGTAGGACCTGATGGTGAGGGGGAAACTCAAGATGAAGTCTGGACAGATGTGGTCTGGAAGTCTGGTCCTGCTAGGGCTGGTATGCATGGAAAAAGGGGCTAGCAATACCTTTTTTTGGTAAACAACCAAGTAAGGCCAAGCACCTAACTGGAGAGAAGTTTGAAAGCTTTGAAAAGCCAAACACTCTCTGTTCAAAACAGTCACATGAACCTGTGTTCAGCACTCAGCACGCACCCTCCTCGGTGGAAACACAAACACAACGTTCCATCTGAATGATGATCCCTTGGCCTGATTTCGATCAGAGCAGCATTCTCAGGCTGCCTCTCTTCTGTTCACATCTCTACTGGGCTTGGTCCCCCCCCCCCCCCTTGAGAGCCTGCGTTTGGGTGCTCCTCTCTTCAGGATGCAGGACGTGCAGTCCCACGACAGCCGAGTTATAAATATGCCAGCATGACCCGCTGCAGGTTTGCATGAACTTTATTTCTAATTGATCAGAGAGCCACACAGAAGCCTTCCCTGCTGGCTGACACCAGGAGGAGGTCCATCTGTCTCTCAGCAGCACCACACAGGAGACACAGCTGAGAGGGCTAAAAACAGAGGGAGGAAGGGTGGATGGAAAACCAGAGGGATGGATACAAGGGGGGATGGGGTTCATGGATTAGAGGATAAAGGAAAAGTTTGATAAGAGCAAAGAATATTGTGGAGTGAAAACTGTGAAAAAGACACAGTATGAGAGGAAGAGAGACACAGAGAGAGAGGAATAGAGAGAGAGAGGGAAAGAAGGAAAGAGAGAGAGAGAGAGAGAGAGAGAGAGAGAGAGAGAGAGAGAGTGGGTGGGTGGGTGGGTGGCTTCAAGGAAAGAAACAGAGAGCAAAAAAAACTAATACTTGGCATGGCTTTAGGTGTTTCTTTGTTGGTGTTGCTTTCTGTGATGTCGTGGTTGCATGAAGAGACAATGATAGAGCTGAGCGTGGGTGGGTTTGTTCTAGACTCTCATCCCTTTTTCACATTGGTTTTTATGACCAATCATGCCCACACACAGATTGATATCTCATAACCTCCTAAAGGTTATTAATAATAGGTATGACACATTTCACATTTCAGTTCGTTCATATTTTGCAACAAAAGCTTGCATAACTTGGGTCAGACGTCTAACATTACAAGAAAGCTCGAAGCATCATATTTTTTTTATCGTATGCATCTGTAAGTGTTGAGGAGATAACATGATAAATAACTTTATCTAACAAAACAATATTATTATATTAACATTAACCAGTCAGAGGTAATATTTAACACTTTATTGCTTCCCTAAACTTGGTTCAGTTTACGAAGGGGAATATTTGGATGCAGAAAACCAGGAAAAATCTATTTAGGAATAGAAAACGTGTCCATCGTGACATGTGGGCGTGGTTTAGGAAACTACGCTCATAAATAAGATGACACAACATTTAAACATGTCTGCTTATTTGGGATTAAATTAAGTATATACTGTACATTTAGAGTATTTCAATGGGAATGGAATATCACTTCAACATGACATCAAAACTGCAAAGAAATGCCAAATTGCGTTTCCAATTTGAGCAACCAAATTAACACCACAAAAATTGCAAATACACTGCACTTAATAACACTTCGGATTTCATTTGAATCTTTTCAAATCAACCGACAGAATGTAAACATTTCAACATGTTTTTTTTAAATGGGAAAAAGCTAAGTCAATACAAAGAGTCACAAGTCCATGCAGAAACAGACGGCTACATGGAGGAGAATTTGCATTTTTCCCTGATATGTGGTCCCCTTTAATGATCAACTAGAAATTCAAATAAATAAATAAAAATGTAACTGTAATTGTTCAATTAGCCTATTCGTAATCGGTTTAGACTACCCTAAATGTGACCAAACAATACAGCCTACACCAATAACTGCATTATCTATGGTAAATCATGTAACAGCAGGACGGTGAATATTAAAGATAATTAATTTTCTTTTCGCCGGTTTTCTCGGTGAGAGATGTCAGATAATCTTACCTGTGCGTGTGGATGATGATCAAACATGTCCATCTGGATCTCCTGGGTAGAGGTCGAAGGCGTCCTGGACATACTACCTTTCTGTACCATTGATTATTATTTTTTTAGAATTCTATTTTCAATGTCATTTATTTGAAATGATTCAATACAGTCATTGTCAAACAGGACCAATTGACTGCCGTTTTCTTCAATTACAGACTGTGGCTCTACTACAATAGCTGCAACAGCTGCTTCTCTCCACAGCCTATCGTAGAGCTCCACTCAATCCGCTCCTACCACTGTGCGCTCAAGATTCAAGCCGTCGCTGTCGTAAACGCCCCATTGACTGGCCAGGCCCCATATATACATTATAAAGGGCCAGGCCCCACAAAATGTCTATGATGCCCCACCCCAACACACTGACATCCACGGGCTGTTCAGACTTGTTCTATTGTGATGGACATCAGACAGATAGACTCGCACAGGAATGTATTTGTCAGCATAGACTTAATTTGTTGTGTTATCCACCTCCGTGTTCTATAACTATATCTTGTAAGCTTTGTTTAACTTGACATATCCTGTATGTTTTATATTTCAATAAAGCTGTTATAAACAAATAAAATAAAACTCCGTGTTTTATAATATAGTCAGAAGTTTAGGTCTTACCTGTTGATCTGAAGAGCATTGCACATTCTCAGGAGAATGGGATGCATTCATGAGTGCGTTGCATGCATTCACTTATCGATGGTATTGTTTTAAGTGAAGCCTAACAGTGAATAAGTATTCTTAATGAAATGTCTGGACTTGGCCTACTGATTTTTTTTCCTTCTGCTTCATTTTACAAAGACTAGTAGGCTAGTTTTTGAATCATTGTCGTCTGAATTCTGTTGAAACAATATTGACATTGGTATCAGACATGTAGCCTAGAAAATTATAAATAACGAATTTTATCCGTTGCCTGTGACTCCAGATGATTTACCGGTAGATGTGGTAATTCCCGGTAACTTCTGAGCTCCACACTGTCCTCTTGTGGCCGCCAAAGTGAACTGCAGTTAACCGGTCTCGGATTCCCAGAATGCAGTGCAAAGTCCGTGGTGCATACTATTATTCCCACGGAGGGGTGAACAGTCGACATTTGACGTTGTATTATTGTACAGTTACAAAACAATTCAAAACCATTTGGAAATTCAAACTCACAACCATACATTATGTATTAAAAATCCACAAAAAATATATTTCCACTGTGCATCTAATATATTTGTATTGAGATTAGTGAATTATTCTTTATGGGTTCTCCTGTATAATGGTAGCACCCTGGTAGACCCTCTCTCTTTCCTTTCCTATTGAAATAGCAGCCATGAGGTAAGAGCTGCGATTTCGTGGCGATGTAATTCTTAAAAAAATGTCAGAAACACACGTTTTTAGTCAACTATGTATACAAATTATATTACGCCCGTATATGTGAAACTTAGATGTACTCATACAAGCACATGAATAGTGAATAAATGGACTTTTACTAGTATAAGTGTGCGACACGATGTGGCATAGCTCAGAGGCCATGTTGTCGAAATACAACATGGAGAGAATCGGGACCAGACACGGACTAATGATCTGGCATGGCGCACCCTGTTAAATCCGTTCATTAAGTGCACAAAATATTTTACATTGACATATGGTAGTGGTTTTAAATAGCTTACATATTTATTTAGCTATTGTATTGCGTGTCACCGTTTTGTAATGGGCTATGTGGATGTCGTGTGTGTCAATAGTAAATGTGACTCGTCTTTGGTTATATCATAATTGTAACGCACAATCCAATATGTTCCCCCCCCCTGTCAGCATGCTCAGGCTCCAGAAGAGGCTGGCCTCCAGCGTTTTACGCTGTGGCAAGAAGAAGGTCTGGCTCGACCCAAACGAGACCAATGAGATCGCAAATGCCAACTCCCGTAAGTACTCCCATAGGTCATGGTGAACGGCACGTGTCAAGTCAGATTGACACTAAAGCCCATCTCCTCAAACTGATGACGTTATAAAATGGACTCAATGTGAAATAGCCTGGTCAACTTAAACTGACTCGATCTCCGTGATCCCGACCGCAGGCCAGCAGATCCGTAAACTGGTGAAGGATGGTCTCATCATCCGGAAGCCCGTCACGGTGCACTCCCGTGCCCGCTGCCGCAAGAACACGCTGGCACGTCGCAAAGGAAGGCACATGGGAGTCGGTAAGAAATCCACACCAACATCCTCAAGTCTAAAGATGCAGTTGTTAGTGGCAAGTGAAGTATACCAATCAAAGGCTTCGTGTCCAGGTACTGGAGCACAGGTCACTCCTCAGCTAGCTGCTCAGCTAACATCAGCTTCTGTCCCCAGGTAAGAGAAAGGGTACAGCCAACGCCCGTATGCCAGAGAAGTTGTCCTGGATGCGCCGCATGAGAATCCTGCGTCGTCTGCTGAGGCGTTACAGGGAGTCCAAGAAGATCGACAGGCACATGTAAGTGCGGAATTGCGGTCGGAATTGACAGTTACTTGAAAGTGTCGAGTGACTGTTTCTCACACCGTCTGTTGTGATGTGACCTCCCTCAGGTACCACAGCCTGTACCTGAGAGCCAAGGGTAACGTGTTCAAGAACAAGCGCATCCTGATGGAGCACATCCACAAGCTGAAGGCAGACAAGGCTCGCAAGAAGCTCCTGTCGTAAGTGTTTGTCCTCAACAACCGCATAACTCCCCGGGAGACCCCGGGAGACCTGGGAAATCTGTGCTGTGGCAACGGCCATGCGTCAATAGAAAGGAACCACTTTTTCAAGTGCAATAAGGACGGGGCTTGCAACAAATGTATCAAGACTTTATAGACTTTATAACGTAACACATTGTACTGGGCATTACTACATCTAGGTATGTTTAGGGTTTCTTATTCAAAATAACATGAAAGCGTGGGAAGAATAGAAAACCAAGCATCGGACGTTCTTAGTTCCAACAGTGTGCCGCGTCTGATTGGCTGCTCTGTCTCCACAGCGACCAGGCCGAGGCCCGCCGCTCCAAGACGAAGGAGGCGCGCAAGCGCAGAGAGGAGCGCCTCCTGGCCAAGAAAGAGGAGTTCATCAAGACCCTCTCAAAGGAGGAGGAGACCACCAAGAAGTGAGCCGCTTCACCTCCCAGCCCCTCGGTCAAGTGCTTTTAATAAAGGTGTACAGAAAAACCCCAGTCCTGTGTCCTGCTGCTGCTTTCATTAGGAACAGGTCACATCACAGCATGATGATCAGCCTTCTAATAACAACCCTGTGAGGGTCTCATCACGGTGTGCTGGTACACTGAGCACCGCACACAGGCTGAAATGTGAAGCTTAACTCTGTTAATCAGTGTCTGTGGTCACTGCTGGGTCTGACCCCAGGGCTCCTTCCAATGAAAGGGGCGTTTTCCGCAGTCCTGTTTCAGCACTGCTGTCAGTCTTTGGTCTATACAGGAAGTAATCTTGTACAAATACATTTTGAGCATAAGTCATTTCAGAAAATCAAGTTTACCACAACTGGTAATGACTTGCAAGAAGCACAGCCGTTGCACCCTAGAGGGGTTTAAAGAAGGCGGAATACAGAGTGAACTGGTAAAGTATCTCAAAGCTATGCTGTGTGTACCATGGTTCAAGTATTTGAAGCCATGCTAAGATCGACCATGTGCTGCTGTCTTATCACACTGATTCACTATCTGTTTTTAGTTTCCGTTAAGTGTTTATATATACACAGTTTATATCACTGGTGTCAAACTGTGGCATCGAGGACCAAGACAGTACAGGTTTTCATGTCAACCAAGCACTATAGCTGATATCACTGACTAGTTTCTCTTGAGTAGTGCTTATTTGAAATGAAAACCGGAACCCTCTTGGCCCTATGGCATGAGTTTGTATGTTTGAATGATCCAGTGGTGTTACTCTGTCCAAGTGGGCGGTTCTAGTTCATATATAATAATAATAATACCTCAATAATACACTTTTATCCAAAGTGACTTACATTAGGTACAGGGACAGTCTCCTTGAGGCAAGTAGGGTGAAGTGCCGTGTACAAAGACACAACATCACATAGCAACAGCCGGCATTTGAACTCACAACTTTCCAATCATGAAGCCAAAGCCTTAACCCGCTGTGCCGTCTGACCCCCACCACCAGTAAGGTGTTAGTCTGTCCAAGTGGGTGGTTCTAGTTCATGCAAGCCCCAGAACGCCAGGCTAAACCACCTGTGGAATGCACTCTGGTAGGCTGTGCGATGTTTCAAATAACACCTTGCTGTGGCATGATCTAAACGGTAGCCAAGAAACAGGTAAAGCACCAGGAGACGCATTCTTAACAATTCTTTGACCAAGCGAAGGGCTCTTTTTAATCTCTTTCCTGTGTATTTTCCGTGTATACACAGCCTGTGCTGGTAGCAGAGAACACGCTGTTCCATTATTTGATGAACAAAAGCTACACTGCCGTACACAAACACACCGTGTCTGATCTTGAAACAGCAGTTCATCTCAAGTTCAACTCTGGGTGGTGAAGGGTGAGAGATAGGATGAAGAGCTGGTGTGTTTCACTCACAACACAGTATCAGTGCTGCACCCGGTCTCCATTGCCTGAGTTCACTCAGTTCAGCTCCAGAGAAGTGTTCTGTGTCTCTGTTCGATCTCACTACAGAACATGTTTCTTTAAGCTGTCAGGCGTTACATAGCCAGTATATTTCAGGATGACCAGCATTGTTAAGAGTAAAATTACAGTGTAATCTTTCAGGTCAGACAAAGAAGGTTATGCGCCAGACATGAAGTTCAAGCAGAAGTCAAACAATAATGTACTACGAGCAAGTTGTTTGGGTCAAAGGGGAAGGAGGAGGAGGGGTGCGTTTGGGCGGGCGTTTGCTAGAGGACAATGCCTTCTTTTGTTGTGTTCTGTCTGTACTGTGTCCAGAGGCAGGCCAGCCCTGCCGTGTGGTGTCACAAGGGCCAGGGCAGGAAGAGCCCCACCCCCTCCAACCCTCCACCAAACCATCCTTCCTCCACCCTTCCTCCACCCCTCCTCCACCCTTCATCCACCCTCCCCCACTCCTCCTCCACCCCTCCTCCACCCTTCCTCCACCCCTCCGCCATCAGTCCCCAGGCTAAGCTGTCTCTCATGCTGCTTTCAAACTCCCCATCAGGAGCAGCTGGCCTGGGTTCGGCTGGAATCAAACACAGAAACACTGACTGAAACACCTAGACAAACATCCTCAGCAACACGTACGAACATCTACTCCATTCAAGCACTCCAAAACACACACACACCTTCGCTGGGACATCTCTGCAGCCACAGGAGTGATCAGCCAGAGAGACATCTGTCCCTGGGATGTTTCATCCTGTGTTGAATAAGATTAATCACATAAAAAAACAATCTAATTAGATTGATGATGCTGGGCATGATTCATTCAAGCTCAGGGGGTAGGCATGGGGCTGTGCAGTATTGAACAAACCCCCTGGTGGTAATACGCCTATGAATGTGGTCTTGAAAAATGACTTTCTTGGACTTAATAAGGTTAGACACATGCTCTTTGAAACATGTATTCAGCTGTAATGAGGTCATGGCTGTCGGTTGTGAGGGGATACTAAGGAGAGGATGGAACTGGGGGAAATGAGAGTGGGGTACTTGATTCAACAGCATCCCAGTAAATAGACTTATTCCTTGTCTATTGTATCCTGATGTTTGCGTATTGTTTCAGAACACTGACTTCATCTGTTATCAGGTTCATGTTTCAAGGATGGCTGACGTTCGTTGTCTGTGCTGACGGTTTTCCCAACATTCCTACAGGCGTCTCATGATTTGTGCAGGTCATGCATGCTGGTGCGTGTCCTCCGCAGGCGCATGGGTGTGTGCTCGTGTGTGTGTGTGGGGGGGGGGGGATTTCTGCAGCCTTGCCAAATTCACACAGGATGCGCCTGTTGATGAGAATACTCTCCCAGCACTCCCATCTTTAAGATGGATGTTCACGCGCGTGAGTGTGTGTGTGAGTGTGTGCGTGCGATAAACATCAAGAGAGACAAGAGAACTGGAGTGAACGAGAAAGCTTTGAGCCAACCGTTTCATGACAGCTCTTCCACAGAGGGTCATCCCATCGGTGACGACCTACAGTAGGTGTCATTAGTGGAGGTATGTCAGGCCCAGACTACAGAGACGGAACACCACAGAGCACGGACATAACGCACATTCCTCATGAGAAGCCTAACGGCTCACACAAGCTGCTGTATCCATGAGAACAGCCTAGAGGCACTAGCCATCAGTCAAAAAAAACCATGACGCGACTCCAGCCCTTAACTGCCTGTGCACAGATGTGCAAACAAAAGCAGTGGCTTTCCTCATTTCCCTCATTCAATTTAACATGTACATTAGCGGTACTATTCCACTGCAGTTTGAAATCGTATCCCCAGAATGATCATTCATTAACCTTATTGAGAGTAGCAGTTAAGCATCCTTATGTAAGCCTTTAAGATCTGAACAAAGGCAGCAACATACTGTGACCTGTGCCAAGGAAACTTCTAAGACCTGTTTTGTTTTAGGTTGCTTAGACTGCTCGGTCCAGCTCAGCAGAGAGCGGAATCCTCCCTGATTCTCAGTTCCCTCTCACCACCCATGGATACAAAAACAGAATGTTGGATGTGGGTGTGGCGGTTTCTGTGTGAACATTAACTTTCCTCTCCTTTTCCCTGAACTGAACAACAAAAACAGGTTTTATAGAAAAGTAAGTCTTAAATCACTTGTGGTATAACACCCCTGAGGCACATTTCTCTCTTTCTTTCTCTCACATCTCTCTCTCTCTCTCTCCTTCTCTCTTTCTCTCTCTTTCTCTCTCTCTTGCTCTCCGCTCCTGATGTTGGGTTACTTTCCCTAGTAATCCAGCCTGCATCTCTGTCACATCACCAGATAGGAAGACACATATAATCCCAGAGGTGCTACTGAGCCCTGCTATCATCCCTTGGCTCCTGCTGTCTGTCAGGCGAGAAAAGATCACTCCATATTAATAGCTGTCATGAGCTGATGATGTAAACTAAGTTGAGTTGAAAACCCCCCTGTAGAGCCAGAGGGATAGAGGATAGAGGAGGGGAGTGGAAAGGGAAGCTATAAATAAAACGCAACTAAGGATTTGACCGGATTGGTTGAAATCCCCAGCCCCTAGCAGTCATACTCTCACATTCATTGGAGAAAACCAGTCCTCTATAAACCCTCCCCCCAACACACACACACACACACTCATACACGCGCACATGCACTGGTCAGGACCATGGGCTAATTCAGTACCAGGCACTCATGTTACTGA
The DNA here is from genome assembly GCA_030340665.1 of Neosalanx taihuensis. Classification (NCBI taxonomy): domain Eukaryota; kingdom Metazoa; phylum Chordata; class Actinopteri; order Osmeriformes; family Salangidae; genus Neosalanx; species Neosalanx taihuensis. Next base: position 5,402,188 of record CM059298.1, read on the forward strand.
CTGGTCTTTATGCAGCAGGGTAGAGGGGAGGTAGGGGAGGGGGCCAGTGCGAGGGCGGTGGGAAGTCCAGGGGAGGGGAGGGGGAAGGCGTAAAGAAGGCAGGGGCTCCGGGGTGGGGGGTGGAGAATGCAGAAGGAGCAACAGCTTGTGCTCTGGAAGTACGCTGGAAAGAAAGTCTGAGCGTGGTGGTGCAGGCTGACTGAGGACATGAAGAGAGCAGGCGGGATGAGGGAGAGCCAGACGTAGCAATCAGACGAGAGCCCGGCAGAAGGACACCGCACAGAACCGAAAGGCTATCTTTCTACGGAAGTGGAACTGCAGACAGCTAGAGAGTTGTATGTGGGGGGAGGGTGGGGGTGGGGGGGCTGGGGGGGGAGTAAGGCTGGCTGTTTAGGAGACAGAGGGAAAGATATGATAGCCTGATAGCCGGAGGCTTATAGAGAGAAGCTTAGAGGAGGAGACAGAGAGAGAGTGAAAAAGAGAGAGTAGGAAAGAGAGTAGGAAAGAGTAATAAGAGAGTAATAAAGACTGTGGATAAGGCAGGAGAGTAACGACAGGGCAAGAGAGAGAGTGAGGTACAATCAGGGAGAAAGAGCAAGGGGTGGGGGGGGGGTGGAGGAACATAAAAGAAAGACAGAAAAAAAGCTGTGCAGAGAGGGGGAGAGAGAGGTACAGGAGCAAAACTAATGTGTCAGTACTAAGGGAGGGAGAACAGGGGAGAAAGAAGGAGGAAGAGGAGGAAGAGGAGGAGGAAACAGCAGAGGGAGAGGCATGAAGCTACTGCTGTTAAAAATTCTTTTCTCCTTCATGCTCATCCTCCTTATCTTGGGAACCTTCTTCACCGCCCTGGTTTGGTACGTCTTCAACGACAGGTGAGTCCAACACACACTTGCCCACCACTTTAAGCCTCATGCTACACACACACAGGTTTTCTGACTTGTCTCCGCGGACAACATGTTGTTTGATGAAAATGTATTTGTTCTGAAACAGAAACATTTGATTGTTTTTTTCCATTAATTCTGCCTGGGAGTCAGGTGGCTGCGCAGTTAGGGAGTCAGGCTTGTAATCAGAAGGTTTCCGGTTCAATTCCTGGCCGTGCCCCGAAAATTGACCTTGTGTCCTTGGGCAAGGCACTTTACCCTACTTGCCTCAGAGTCCCTGTACTTGCTGTAAGTTGCTCTGGATAAGAGCATCTTTTAAATGACTACATATAAATATTTAGGCAAATTAAGCTGCTTCCTTCCACTCTCATCTTAATGACACGCTTCTGCTTTCAGTAAACGTGTGAAACAAGTGACACATCTATGAATCTTTGGGAAAGTGAGAGTCTTTTTTTGGTGGCTTGTGTTAAGACTTAGGGTGTTAATGAATCTGAATCACAGGCCCAGGCCAAGGGGTTTACTTCATTAAACCAACGGCGTCTTTTGAAAAAGTATTTCTATGTTGTCACCACTGACGTTTATAAAGCGTGAACCAGTCTCAGTGGAATCTCACCTAACCTTTCACCTGGTGTGTTTGTTTAGTGTGTTTTTAATCGTTAAACTAGGTTCTATGAACAACACTGTGAGACCACCTCTGCCTGAGGTTGTCCGTTATTTGGGTAAGATGGTGGAAGTTGAAGTCCCTCTGTTGAACAACTCAGGGAGGTTAGAAGACTGAAACACGCATGGTGGTGCACACTGCCTCAGGACTCCAGGCTCTGGTTGATCATCTGTCTGGGTTATGTTAACCTAATGCTGACATTCATTACTTTAGTGGTTGCTAGGAGGTTGTACTGTTCTGAGTCATTGCTGGCTATATAAGAGGGCCATGTTAAGTCAACTTCCCCTTGTTATTCATATCGGTGTTGTGGGTTTGATGGGAGTCAATTACTATTTTTATTTATGTTCATCTGGGATGATTACAAGTTTGTGATTTCAGTTTATAGATAAAACATTTTTTATTGGATCTCAGATACGTACATGCCAAGCATTATGCTCTGCAGTATTATCAAAGAGCTGGTATACATTTTACCATGTGATATAAATAAGATGTTGTTTCCTGTTTCCTGTCAGTTACACCACATAGTGTTGCGAAACGTCTTTTTCCCCTTATTCCTGCTCAGTACCGTTGGCCCCCGGGGGCCCCACCGCCAGAGGAACCCTGCAGCAGACCCATCCCACACATGCAAGGACTGCAGGTGAAAACTGCAGCCGTGGCAATCGCAGACCATAATACTCCTAATAGCTCAAATAATTCTGCATATTTTTCCTTTTGTCCTTACCATTGATACAAACTGAACGTTGTGCTATTGGTGTGTGTGCGTGCGTGTGTGCGCGTGCGTGTGTCCCTCAGGAACAATGTCATCGACAAAGTGGTGGAACGTTATTCTCATGGCTGGAGGAAACAGGAGGACAACTTTAAAAAGTTCAGGTGAAACAACGAAACATAAATAAGCGTAAATGAAACTCTGTGAACCAACCAGACATCACATAGAGACCTCTGCTGGATCGGGATTCTTCCATGTTTAATTTCTCCTCCCTCTATCACTGGATTTGTAATAAACGAAAATGTTTGGGTCACGTTTGTCACAGCCACTTTGTGTATTACAGTTTGAATGTGTACATATCCATGCATGTGAAGTCAGGCTGGTCGTATTGTTGACAAGGAAGGCCTGACTGTTGTCTCCAGATCTCTGCTCAGCAGCCGGTGTCACGGAGTGACCAAGGCTGTGGTCACCCAGGGCAACACTCCCGTGGGGTCAAAGATGGTGTACGATGGAGAGAAGAGGAAGCCCCTTCAGGTTACCCCTGAACTCTTCAGCACGTTTGTTAAGGTTTGCTTCTTCCTAGACATACCTGGGGGTGGGGGGTGTGGGGGGGTTGAAAACAGATGTGCCATCATGTATATTTGTGGATGTTTTTACATGCAGGAACATCCATTTGCATCCAATACAACTTGGCATACCTGTTCTGTTGTTGGCAACGGTGGAATCCTGACCAACAGCAGCTGTGGAGAGAAGATAGACTCTGCTCAGTTTGTTATCAGGTGTAAGATCATTTCCTGCATGTACTCGTTTTCAAGATGTCCAAACTTAATGATAAAATATGACCATATAAGCCTATCTTGGTTTCTAAACCCATACTGACGCCTACGTGTTTTTCTCCCAGGTGTAACCTTCCTCCTTTGGAGAATGGCTACGAGAGAGATGTTGGCAACAAGACCGACCTTGTGACAGCCAATCCTAGCATTCTGTTGGAGAAGTGAGTGGGGCGAGTCCAGTGGAGCCTTCATTAACACAGCCTCTGTTCGACACACGTTTTCTGATGCTTCATGTGTTTCCCTCTCTTCCCCTGTCCCATCCCGGGGGGGCTTAGGTACGGGGGCTTACTGGAGCGTCGCCGTCCCTTTGTCGAGAGCTTGCGTAGCTATGGCGACTCCCTGATACTCCTGCCAGCGTTCTCCTATGGCCACAACACGGCCGTGTCCCTGAGGGCCCTCTACACCGTCCAGGACTTTGACAGTCCGTCACGGCCTGTCTTCCTCAACCCCGAGTACCTCCAGAGTCTGGCCCGCTTCTGGCGCTCGCAGGGCCTGAAGACGGTGCGCCTCAGCACGGGGATGATCGTGGCCAGTCTGGCCCTGGAACTTTGTGCCAACGTGGATCTGTTTGGCTTTTGGCCCTTCAGCCAGCACCTGGACGGACACCAGCCCCTCACCAATCATTACTATGACGACAGGCAGGCCAAGAAAACAGTCCACGCCATGCCCGCCGAGTTTGACCTCCTGCTGAGGCTCCACAGTCAGGGCGTGCTGAGGATACACCTGGGGGAGTGTGCACCACCCGGCAGGTAGGCAGCACCCGTCACCTGAACCAAGTGCACCGTAGGTGACACAGCAGAGGCAGGCTGCACCCACTTCCAGCCTCACCCGGAAGGCTTCCCAATCATTCGCAATGTCTCTATCAGTGTCAAACCAAACGGATCTCTGGTACAGGTCTAGACAGTACTGCCGCTCCCACAAGGAACATCACACACTGTGCGTAGGCCACCAAGTGCTCCAAGTGCACCCAAAATAGCCTAATAAAAATAATCAGAATCATAATCATTAACAATACCGATATAATTTCAGTATAGAAATACTTGGCACTTCTCTGGCCACCAACAGCACTGGGTGAAGCGTGTCACAAAGTCTCTGTACTTGCAGATTGACTGTAGTGAAGAAGGACTGTGAATTTCAGCACTTAAAGAATTAGTTCCTGGTGGGTTTCTGCTGAGCAGACTCATTGGCAGCCAAATGATTTGCACTGCACAACAGTCAGAAATGTCATCTTAATTAAGGTCTTAACAAAATATATGGATGTATGGATAGACATCAGACAGGCTACTGTTTAAATATGCAGTTTTATTTAATGTGACTGTTCCAGCTTTAATCTGGAGTCTGTGTTTTTGTGTACAGTTTGAAAGCTATGTCATCTAGTGTCCATGTAGGTACCTCATGGACTGCAGAGAGGGCAATATAGAGCAACACGTGAATGACAATGGCCATATACTCTACCATACTGAGCCTTTAAAAGGCAACTGAATGTATGTTGAGTTAAACAAGCAACACACCCTCTCCTGTCTGTTATGTTCAGACTGGTTTACCAGTGCCAGTTTTGTGACCGAATGTGAACCAAATGAAATAGTGTCCCACCAGTGGCCTTTTTTAACAAATACACAACAATTTGAAACATTCCCCACATTTACGGTAGTTCCAATGGTTTCTGTTGCGGTCCATGCTATGTACATCTGACAGAACTGGATGTAGCCCAGAGACCCACTGGGCCTCTTCCTCAGACCTGGTTGTCTCTGCTGCATCTGTGGCCATCTCCACACTGGCACACAACGCAACCTCCGCAAAGTCCCTGGCTGGGGTGAAAGACCATGTGTCCAGCCCCTCTGAACAGGAGCTCTCTGAGGGCTTCACAAAGTCCCTGGCTGGGGTGAAAGACCATGTGTCCAGCCCCTCTGAACAGGAGCTCTCTGAGGGCTTCACAAAGTCCCTGGCTGGGGTGAAAGACCATGTGTCCAGCCCCTCTGAACAGGAGCTCTCTGAGGGCTTCACAAAGTCCCTGGCTGGGGTGAAAGACCATGTGTCCAGCCCCTCTGAACAGGAGCTCTCTGAGGGCTTCACAAAGTCCCTGGCTGGGGTGAAAGACCATGTGTCCAGCCCCTCTGAACAGGAGCTCTCTGAGGGCTTCACAAAGTCCCTGGCTGGGGTGAAAGACCATGTGTCCAGCCCCTCTGAACAGGAGCTCTCTGAGGGCTCCACACAGGGCTCAGGACAGAGGGACAACCAGAGACGGAACAGGAAGAGACAGAGCGGATGACAAGTTTTCCTGGGGTTGCCGGGGTGACCGAGCTTGTGAAGGTTACAAGTGACATGTTTCTTACCTTAAATGCTCCCCCGATGTGACCATGGGGAAGGAGTTGTTGCTCTGACAAAGTGACATCAGCTCACGAAACACTGGGGGTTTGAGGGATGGTTGATAGATACAGCAACAGCTCTTTGCTCCAGGAACTGTTTACATTCTTTGGCTGAAGCCAGTTCCGTTTCTTCAGCCAAAAAGTGGATTCTCTTGTTGTCGAGTGAAGATTCATGCAACTACAAATCGCCTTAACACACAAAATGTTGGACTGTTTTAAATGTGCTTGTTGTTCAGCAGTCAACTGTGAAATCATGTGAATGTCATTGTCTGATCATCTGCACAAATAGAAATGATTCAAAAGGCAGAATCAGTGAATAAAAATGCTCTTTTAATAAGATTTCCCTGTTCTCAGTGAGATCACTGGCTAGAATGATAACCCTAATTTGATCAGAATTGTGATCTAATGTTCTCATGTCAGGCTCCTGAAGTCACGTGTCAAATCTATAGCCAACATCTACCACTAGAATGCACTATTTCCCTGTCAGTCCGTGACAGCTTTACAGTAACAGTAGGTTAGTCACAGGGAACCCTATCTGCCTGTATGCTGAAGGGACTGATGTGACTGTACGTGACAATGCCACCTGAGCATGTTATATAAAACATACAACAGATGTGAAAGACATTCATGTCAATTCCAACCATGAAGCTTGAAATCTTTCAAACTCCAATCCATGCAGACGATATTTGTACATTCTCAAACATCCCCATGTAACCGATCGTCAGATGCTATATCCATTCACACAATAACATGTTAGGTGCTGTAAAACGAGTGACAAATGAGTCTCTGTACTCTCCAGTTGAGTAGCCTATTTCTGGACTCCTCCTGCCGCAGGGAATCCCACAATTACTGGCTAAGACCAGACACGCCAACATCTGGTTACTGTTCCTCTGAGCAGAGGGCAGTGAACCCACCAGCAGAGGTCAGGAAAGAACTGGCGCCAGGCTTTTGTCTTCATCGGTTGGCTCAACGGTTAAGACGTTGGGCTCATGATCGGAAGGTTGGGATTCCCGGCTATGGCTGCATGACATTGTGTTCTTGGGCAAGACACTTCACTCTACTTGCCTCAGGGGAGAATGTCCCTGTATGTGCTGTAAGTCACTCTGGATAAGAGTGTCTGCTAAATGACTCAATGTAAATGTAAACTCCATATTCAGGGAGATATAATCAGAAGCAACGCATTCAGTTGGTTAGGCCGCTGCAGTCTGCCTCGGCATGTTAGCCTTGGCATGTTAACACGCATCGTGTCTGACGTGACCTGATTGTAACTCCAGCTGCTGCGCTCTGGCTCAGTCCAACCGGCCGTTCTCTCAAGGGTACTATTGGATTTCAGGGAATTGCAAAAACATACCAAATGTCCCCCTTTTTTACCCTAGTATTCCTTTGGCCCTTCATGTTCAACTCTTTAATTAGGAGGAGAAATGGACCAGGGAAACTGCGGCTGGGTTACAGTTAATTGCCTCGATCACTGCTGACATTAATGACATGGTATTGACAATCTGGTAATTGATTTGATGAATGTGTTCTATTCTGTCATGTAACTTGGACAACAACGCCTTGGTGTTTGTACTGTACCTGCGCCCTAACTACAGCTACTGGGCCCTCTATGGATGCCAATTAACGCCCATTGGATTTGAACGTCTTCACAGCATGTGCACATTTAACTGTCTCCAGATTAACTGCCAAACCGCCAAACAAACATGACAACGGTTGACATGAGTAGGTGTGACAGGTCTGCCAGCCCTCCTGTGTGACTCCTGTTAGTGACACAAGATCAGCCTGTACTGCTGTTATCCTCCTGATAGGACAGCAAGGACCCGTCCTCTCCACCAATCAAAATCAGACAGAAGTCCTGTCCTGACAGTGCCATGACAGGGCGACATCGCCACAGTCCACGCTGTCCTTCTTTTGTTCTTCTAGCGCTGCACGCTTCTAATACACACACAAGGCAGACATGTTTCTGAATCATTTTATTGCGTATTTAGTATTTTTGATTTGTTTTCTTATCAAAATATCTTTCCCAACATGCATCTTGGATGTATTCATCAATCCTGAAAAAAAAACACCAAAAAAACAGTTTCCAAAAACGGAAAGAAGAATTGTACATATCTGGGGATACCAGAATGGCACTCGATAAGAAATGTCATCATGTTTTTTTTTCTCTCACAAAAGCCATAGAAAAACACATAAATGATCAAATACATACTTCAAAAAGAGCAAGAGAGCTTGTGGCTCAATAGCTGCTGGTTTATGATTAAATCCCAGAAGGGTGACCAAGAACAACTGATGGAAAATAAATAAGCATCTCCACAGACAGAAGATTCCCTGTGTATTATAAAAAGCATTTATCCACACAGACATCAACAGACACATAATGGAGGCATGGAGTCCCGAGTGGAACCCACTAGACAGGAAATGACTTTATACAGCCTGATTGGAGAACATTTCTAGTTTTAGTTCTCAACCCTGGGTTGAACATCCACGGACCGAGTTCAGGGAAAAAATGTGTCTCATTCAGCTTTCACTTGCTTTTTAAACGGGTGAAAGACCAACAAAGTTGATCAGAAAGTATTACATATCCTGATGTGTGTGATGAGAAGTGCTGGGAAATGTGTTGTGTCACTTCTAAAGCCTTGCTGTATAATGCTGCCTCCCACGAACAGCCCCCTTTCACCAATCATTCCCATACCCCCTCCCCCACCCTGATGCTGACAATGTAATTAAATAAATGTATGGGTTCGTACCTACGATAAATTGAAGAGTGTGTCTATGTGTGTGGTGCATGGGAGGAAGGGGGATAAAGAGAGAGGGGGTAATCATGCTAATTGGATCATGGTCTCATTTGGTATGTTTCTTTAGCAAAGAGCCATGCCGTCTTGACTCTCTCTTAGCAGACGCTCTTATCCAGAGCGATAAGCACATACAGGGATGTTCCCCCCCTAAGGCAGGTAGGGTTAAGTGCCTTGTCCAAGGACACAACATCATATTGCCTTAGCAGGGAATTTAACTGACGACCTTCTGATCACTAGTCTGACGCCCCAACCACTCAGCCACCTGACCCCCAGACTTGAAAGAGGACCACTGATGAATAGAAATGAGTGGAGCAGAGAGAGTTCAAATATGAATATGCCGGTCCCAAAGGGATGGTGGTGACCTATAATTTGGAAGAACGCCCAGATTTACACACACACACACACACTCACACACTCACATGTACAATGAACAAAGTCTAATTTGAGGTTCCCAGGTCACGGGCCTCCACATGTGGAGCACATGAGGCTCACAAACATCCCTGCTCCATGACTTGACCTTAAACTGGACACTGTGTTACCGAGGGCAGCTGCCCTCCAGTGGACCAAGTCCTCCTGAACTTAAATGCCCCTAAATACCCCAGGCTCCAACGTTCACTCGTACCCCAGTAATTCGTTTATCTTTATTGGATGTATTCTCAATGTAGCAGAAAATACATCATATCAAGCAAGAAAAGTCATGTTTTCTCTTGGGCTGAATTCTAATGAGATTGGGTCACCAGGGGGGAAATAACAAAGGGAGATTGACATTGGTACTTTAAGTAAATAACCTGCGGCTTGCAGGCTTTGGCACAGCATCACTGTCGTCAGTGCCAATCACTGCCAGAGAGGCTGACTGGAGTGCTTCTGTTAGTTTACGTCAGTCTGGGGCCAGGCTGCCTCACACTTCTGATACTCAGCAAGAAAGGCTCTGAGCAAATGCTAAACTGCAGTACTGTGCTACAGTTTGACAACCACCACCAACCTTCTGTTGAGCTGAGTTGAGAGTGATTATGGCAGGTCTTTCGTTTGTCCCCAAACCTGGCTGGTTCTCCTCTGCACAGCTGTGCAACAGCACTTCTCATAACAGCTCAGGGAGAATGAGAGTGATCGAAATATTTAATAAAACCCAGCCCACAGGACTGGCACATGGCAATACACATTACTCATCATACAAGAAACATTTTGGCAAATATTTTTTTCTTTACAATATCTATTTTCTTTACTATTTCTTTACATGCTGTACAGAAGAGTTTTCTAGAAAAATATATATACTTTTTTTTTTACAATTTGAAGGCAATGAGGGGAAACAAACATCAACGATGTAACAAATTATCTTAAAAACATTTGCCATCCTTGTTTGAAAATTATTTACATTTTTAAAAAAAGTTATAGAAAAACATTGTTCATAACATAAAAAATTGATCCAATTCAACCTGCGATAAATCAAAGTTTTCAAATCACATGTACCTATAATACAAAAATGCAGGACTTGTACAAAACAAATACAAAGGGTTGGTCTCACATTGTTTACTTGTTTCAGGATCAGAGTATTATGGCCTCAGTGTTCCAAAGCTTCTGGACAACTTAGCTGCATAGTAAACTACAATACTTGGGCAGTGACGCCTTTATCACACAAACAGTGATCGGTCTTTACAGGATAATGGCAATTGAGACCCATTCCAACATGTTACAGAGAAGAACAGAGAAGCAACTCTACCTTGATCCAACTCTGATTCCTTTTGACTGAGTGATTCTGTTAAATCCCCCTGTAAGATTCTGTGGCAACATGTGACACCTTAGGCCAGAGACACAGGCGTCTCTAGTGGTGCTTCTGTAGCTGAGTGACTCTGAAATTGATTCAATGAAGTGTTAACATCAAATACCACTAGAGGGCATTCAACACCCAGGCAGGAAGAACACCAGTTGATGTCTTCCACGTCTTTACCGAAGTTAGGAATAACCAGAAATCAAGTTAAAGGTAAAGAAAGTGAAGAGTGCAAGTTCACAACCTTTTGAAGAACTACTGTAGGGATTCTTTTTCAAATATTATGACAACGATCTCCAGATTTAGATGAGTTCGCAGAATGAACACGTTGCTCTTCCACTTGTGAATGTTTTCCAGACCAGACGTTGGCGTGGCCCTTTTTTTTTTGCAAGCCTAAACACCACACAAACACACACTCACAAAGTCACACGTAAACACATAATTGAGTTTCGCTTATAGACAAATACATGAAGAGAAAATGTACTAACACGACAATGCTAACGGAACCCTCTAGGGAAGGTGATACAAGGAGACCGCTGCATCGTACAGTGTGTTAGAGTCCTTTGCTTTAGCTGTCAGTGCATTATCATCGGTCATTGCATTATTTTGCTGTTTTCAGTTGAATGACACTCGGCTAGGAAGTTGGTGAATCATTGTTACTTGTGTGTTCAGCTTTTAGCAAATTATATATTTGCAGGGTATTGCCATTGCGTAATACTAAAGTTCCATTTAGACTCTTCGCATCGTAATGTTCATGCATATGGAAGCAAAAAGGGGCAGCCATGATAGGCTATTTGCAGATTTTAATCTGAAAACAATCAGTAAATTTGAAGAAAATTACGACCGCTTTAAATTTCTCCGTTTCAAATGTCTCCACCCTTAGGAAGACTGATATAACAGGAAGACAACAGGACAGTCTGCTCAGGATCAGAGCTACAAAACACAAGACAACTCGACTCAATACACTAGTTTCAATCCAAGTAGTAGTGATTCAAGTGAACGGCTGAATAAATAAAGCTGCGGACATAAAAACGCACCATTTTTTTTCTTCCAGCAAGTGGGATTCTTAAATTCAAGGCACTGACACGGTGTTAAGATATCCACAGAAAAAACCTCTTCAGCTCCCCTCCACATCCCTCTCCCACACACATTCTAACCACATGGACATGGGGGCCTTGAGGCTAGGCCAGAAGTGTGCGTGTGAGTATTTAAACGCACAAGGCTTCATATCCACACAGAGGGCTTTCCCTCCCCTGACTTGCTGCTGCTGCTGTTACTGCTGCTGCCTCCACCGCTGCTCCCTCCCTTTCCATGTTTGAGGCGATGCTTTCGCTCCTTGTGAGGCTGCGGTTGAGGCTGAGGCTGGGGCTGGGGCTGGGCCTGGATGATGTTGCTTTGAGGCTTGTCGTCCTGATTGTCGTCCAGCTGCTCCTCGGCTCGGTGCTGCTGACTGTAGGCCTGGATGGCAGCCTCCAGTTGCTCGTGGGCCTGCTGGATGATGTCTTTGTTGAGGGCCACGCGAGCCTCTCCGCCCGTGGGGAAATTGTCCTCGTTGCTTCCAAACTGCTGCTGCTCCTCCTGGGCGATGTTGGCCCGGTTCTGTTTGCAGGCCATTTTAGCGTTGCTGAGGTCCGTGTAGGGGATCTGTTCCGGCTTCACCACAATGTTATAGCCTGGTGGGGCAGACGGGGTGTTCCACGAGAACGGGTAGCCCACGTAATCGGCACCCCCGTCCCCCACCAAGCCTTCCCCTGTACCCACTTCAGGCCCGGGCACGCCCCCGGACCCCTCCACACCCCCGTTGGCTCCCAGCAGCCCCAGCTGGAACTCGTCCTCCTGGGGCGGGCAGCGACGGCGGCGGAGGATGTCGCAGATGGAGCCGATCCCCAGGTGGAGCATCTCCCACACGTTGAGGCCGAGGCAGAGCACCGTGACGCCGTACATGATGCGCAGGAAGATGGTCTTCTCCGTGGGCCGCGACACGAAGCAGTCAACGTTGTGCGGACAGGGCTTCCTCGAACACACGAACACGGGCGCCACGTGGAACCCATACAGCAGATACTGGCCCGCCAGGAAGCCCGCCTCCAGCACCGTGCGCGTCACCAGCTGCAGCACGTAGATCCGCATCAGGCCCTCGTCACGGATGCGCCGCCGTCCGTCGTGGCGGACTTTGGGCTTGGGCGTTGGGACGAGCGGGTCGCGGGGACGTTTGGGGGGCTCGATCTCAGGAACCTCGTAGATCATAGGGTCGTCCTCTTGCTCCTCCTGGTCCTCCTCGATGCCTCGATGTTGTCGAGCCCCAAAGCAAATTTTCCTGGGCCTCCGGTGTGTGTACCCCCCACCCCCTGACGACCTGACCACGGGGGCGCTGGGGACGCCTCCCTTGGCTTCCTCCAGACGAGCAATCTTGTTGATGGCGTAGCCCATGTACATGAGGGAGGGCATGGCCACCAGGATGATCTGGAACACCCAGAAGCGGACGTGGGACAGCGGGGCGAAGCCGTCGTAGCAAACGTTCTCGCAGCCCGGCTGGCCCGAGTTGCAGACGAACTTGCTCTGTTCGTCATAGTAGATGGACTCTCCCCCGACGGCGGTGAGGACGATACGGAAGACGATGAGCACAGTGAGCCACAGCTTCCCCACGAAGGTGGAGTGGTTGTGGATCTCCTCCAGCAGCCGCGTGAGGAAGCTCCAGCTCATGGTGTCGCTGGACAGCGGGGCAGACAGGGTCCCTCACTCGCCTGCTCACAGACTCTGCACAGAGGGACGGAGAGACAGGCAGAGCAGGGGAGACAGAGAGAAGCCAGGAGAGGGAGATGAGAGATGATAGAGACATGAGGGGGACAGAGGGAAAAAAATAAATATTATATAAAAATATATATTATAGAGGAGACAGTATGTTTCTGCTTGAAAAAGTATTTAACTTGAAAGCGAGATCAAAGACATCTTAGCATGCGATAGCTTATCAGAAAAAAACTTGGAGATATGGAAAAAGGTTCAGAAAATCAAAGAGCACAGCTTCTTAAAAGCTAACCAAAGAGAAGGGAAAGATGTGTCAACATGAGAACAAGTGTTCTGTATAGTGGAAAGAGATCTGTTTAGACTTAGATAGTCAACTGCCAAATTGAACCTCTTTGGTGGCACGATAGCATAGGGTGGATTTCAGAGTATGAAAGCCTTTTTCAACAGAGTAGTGTGAAGAAGCCGTAATAATCCCAATAGGGAATGTGCTATCACCGAACACACACTGTATATGACACCCTCTCTTTTACAGGAAATAAATCCTCTTAGCAATCCCTGCAGGTGCAGTTTTGAGGACCATATTAACCTGACCGGTTTGTTCTGGTTCTGATTCTGCTATTGAAACGCACTGTGTTGTGTGGGGTTTTTTTATGCACATGCGAGTGGAAAATGATGATGCCAATGTAGGTTAGAAATCAGCTCCTGGCGGTCCGACTTAACCAGCAGGAGCCGGCAGGTGGGCCGGTCCAAAGCTAATGGAGCAGGGAGGCACACGGTGGACCCACATTAGCCCGAGCGCTGGAGCAGAAACCAGCAGCTCCTGCCCTTGGGGATGGGTCAGGGAGGTGAGGATGGGCTGGAGGGCCTGAGCAGGTGACCAGAGACAGGCTGTGAACCTCACACCTCCACTGCAAAATCAACATCTTCCCCTTGAGTATATCCAATGAGGCAAGGATTATTGGGAGTTGGACTGAGAGGTAAATCCGACCATGAAGTCTCATTTCAGACAGTGAGTTTTTTATTGAGTTCCAGAGCTATCCTTCACCTCCAGTGAAAGTCTGGGAACCCAGTTGAGGACCGGAGGAGTTTTGACTGCTGTGAGCTGGAGGGGGGAGGTTCAGCTGGGAGCGTGACTATTCCCAGCCCCCTGTTTTGTGTCTGCAGTAGTAGCAGTGTATAGCAGCGGAATGGAAATGTTTGGAACACAACTGACTATAAAACATGGCTATTGATTCCTGTGACCATATAAGGAATTGCTTGAGTTGGGGAAGTAAATGCCAGGAATGGTGAGCGAGTATTTTCTTTGGGGGGGGGGTTGTGTTTTCAGTTGTGCATGTTTTTCTAACTAGTTGAAGAGGTTTGAACTAAACACAATAGTACGTCAGAAAGTATAATGTACAATCTTGTTCCTGTACACATAACATGGTTACTTGACCTTTCTGCGTCGACCAGTAAAATGAGCACCGCATAAAAAAACAGAAATTAGAATGACCATTTGGAATTTTAAATCACTGTTCTTCAACTGCACAGACTGTCTGCAGTTACCTGCATTACCTTCTGCATGCATTACATAACTATTATTGTCAGCATTCTGCACAAACACACATCCTTGGAATAGTGTACAGACACATTCTGACTGTTGGAGGGTTGCTGTTCAAGGGATTTAAATGTAAGTTGAAAAAGGGACTTGTCTTGCTCAGATATGTTCTGTGATGTTTCTGTAACCAAAGGTCTGTCGACGCTTTGATATGACAAGGAGAGACCTTGAATGACACCTGTCGTCATTCCTGACCACCAGTGACAGAAAGACCCATCGCAGGAACGCACACTGCCTCCATGTGTGAGGACCGTGTGGGCTTTAGAGTGACTGAACTGCACTGAACTGTATCTTTAAGTCAGAGAAAGAGAGAGTGATAAGACACCAGAGATTGTCCTTTTCAGCCTCGTTCTCCCTCTGCTAGTACTCCAGCTCCAGCTCCTGGAGGCTGCCAGGGGCTTTCCTAACACCACCTGCCCAGGAGAGAGCTTCCCATCTGGGCACATGGCTTCCGCTGGCAATGCCTTGCCCCCCAACACGTATTCTGGCATTCCCTTTCTCAACCGATTTGTGTCTGACAGAGCTGCTGGGCCAGTAAGGGACGAGAGACTCACTCTGTGTGTTAGTCACACCCCCCTTCACCCATGCACACACACACACACAAACACACACATACACACACACATACATACACACACACACACACACACACACACACACACACACACACACAGACACCGACACACATCTGTGAAGTAAAACCCAATAAAAGAAAGTAGCTGCTTTCTCAGTTACAATTCCAACCTATTTGCGGGTTCGTCGTTTTTGATATCCCTGGTCTTACAGCGCAGCACCAGATACGGCAGCATGGTTCAGCGATGACTGCAGAGGTTCAAGCCAGTCTTGGGGACAGAGTGGGATGATGAGGAGCTCCAGGTTCTGACTAGCACTGTGACTCATAGTGACCTCAGCAGGATTGGTCTGGCTGGGAACAGGAGCTGAGGATGAACAGAGGCAGGGGCTGAGGCAGAGGCTGGAGTCGGTAGGGGGAGGCAAGGGCTGAGGCAGAGGATGAAGCAGGGGTTATGCTTTGAAAAGAGCCGGGGACATGAGGCAGGGGTTGGTGTCTGAGGCAGCGGCTGCGTGTTCGAGTAATTCTAAAAATTATTAAAAGCAGTGTCACAGTCATAACTGTGCCGGCTGAGATGAGTGAAGACTGAATTCTAGCATCTTTTCCTTCTTAAATTGCTCAATTTTAATTAAATTAAGATATTTTTATGGTATCCCTGTGGAAGTCTGCTCTTTCTGTCTTTTCTCCATCCTGCTAGACGTGTCCCTCCCTCCCCCTCCTCTCTGGGATGGTTTCCTCTCAAGGTTGAAATGACACTCACCCCCGACGGGAACAACATACTTCAGAACTGTCTCTCTGTACCATAGGGTCTGGATCTACACAGGCACATGGAAAAACATGCACACTCACCAAGGCACGGATACACGTGCCGTGGCACACACACACAAACACACACACACACAAACACATGTACTCACAAATAAGGGCCAAAGGCAACTCAGTAATGAACATAAATAGTAAGAAAATGCTTCACAGTTTATCGAAAGAGCTTAAATGAGACACATAAGCACACAGCAACTATCCGCTATCTGCCACATACTCAGCGCACAGCACATAAAGAACATTTAAACAAGCGACATTACAAACGGCTCTCAACTGTCACACACAAACACATCCACACCCCCCATCTGTCATCAGAGTCACAGAGGAGAAGGATCCCTCCTGCTGCCAAATGTCAATACTCGCTCGGGGTTATCGTTCCTTCTACATCCCCTCTGTCTCTCTTTTTGTCCCTCCTTCCCCCGGCAGCCTGGTCGCGGCCTGGTAAGTGCATCCCTCATCCCCCCTCCTCCTAATTAAACCCACACAGTGGGAGCTTTCTTCAGCGTCAGCCGCGCTGATGAAGGCGACGTGTTTACAGTCTCAGCTAATCAAGGCAGCTTTCTTTTGGGTTTTGCCTTTTTTTTTCCACCGTTTGCCCTTTCTCCAAATTACCGCGTGAAATGAATTCCAAAACCAGTGCCAGCTCTTTGGCGGGTCTAGTCCTGTATCCAGTAACAAACCACTCTTCCATGTTCTAATTCTGAACCCCACTTCCGTTTGGGGCACCAGATGCCAGTGGACCCATGCCTGTTTACAAAGTTCAATCAGAACCATGCTTACCAGGCCGCAGTGGAACCGCTGTGTCGGCAGTAAAACCTGCCCACTGACCTCTCTCTCTTCAGGGTCATTCAGCATGAGGATGTGCTCTGAGGAATTACCTTGTGTCATTGTCAACCTGTCCCCGCCCTCTGTTCCACAGCAGCCACCCACAAGCTTCATTGATGCCCACCACACATATCTAGGCCACAAACACCAGACTAATCTACTGGACTAACATCAGGACTAACATCTGGCAGAGGAACCCCCAATACACACATCTGGGATCAAGTGTAGAGATATCCATTAATATTGAGAGAACAGCCTGTCATGTTGGGTGTATGTTTACGAGTGTCTCTATGTAGTTACTCTGTCAGGCCTGTCAATGAATGACTTCTATGTGTGATTTCAATGTGTGTGAGATACCATTATTCTATGGGGGACCTCTAGAGAGAGGGAGAGGGGGTTTGGTTGGTGAATCTGCCATCCTGCTGGTTAAGCACAGAGAGGGTTTTATCATTCAGTCCCTGGATCCTTCCCCCGCTCACAGTGGTTTGGATAAGCTCCTTTGATAAGTGCTCTGAGATGGTTAAATCGTTGAAATCCCAGCATAGCTTAAAATGGAATTTGTATCAAGGTTCACTGGTTGTTATTTTGTCCTGTGAGCAGGATGAGACGAATATGTAAGTTTGCCTGCCAATAATAACGTCAGTCTGAGGCAAGGTCAGATACAGTCGGATGAGTTACCTGTGTTTCTTTACACATTTCATAGACTTTACTTCATCCGTTTCATTTGCTGGTCAAGATTCAACACACGCGCACGCACACACACACACACACACACACACACACACACAAGCCCTAAAACATAAACAAAACAAACACTGATGGAATGACAAAGGGAAACTCTCTGGGTCTCACAGGATATCCAGTCCAGTGGGTGAAGACAAATAATTTCTGACACTTGACATAACATCGATCGCATTTCTTGCAGGAAAAGTCATAAAAATAAATATGTGGAGTGTTGCACAACTACTAAACTCTCCCAGGAAGAGAAAGAGTCAGGCTTCTATCCAGTCAGCTATGAATGAGGGTTCGTGAGGGAGCCTCTCTGGGGGAACAGCTTGTCTCCGGTGCGATGGATCGGGAGTCTCCTCAGCTGAAGGGGAGGGAGGTGGGGCTGGAGGGGGAGACTCGCTCATGTTCATGGGAACGTAAACACAGCGAGTGATTCTCTCATTAGGAATGGAAGAGGCAAGAGAAGAGAAGACAGGCAACAGAAAAACGGTTCCATATGTTGGGAGAGGAAACTCTCAGGCGCCTGGCCGTGTGAGAGAGAGCAGGGAGCAGAGACATCTCTCCACCATCACCTCCATGAACACATCCCAAAACACTGTTTCTCCACTCTTGGTCATTCTCTGGTCACACACACACCAAGATGTAGGTAAGAAGGAGGTATAGTACTCACACTCCCAGCCCAGACGACTGGCAGCCTGTCCATGTTTGCAGGCCTGAGCCGCCCGCATCTCTCACACTCCTTTTAAGTAGTCGAGCCTCCTTAGGCTTAGTCCTTCACCCTGCCTGGCATCCACAAGGCTACAGTGTGTGTGCCTAACCAAGTGTACAGCCTTCCTGAAAGGGAGCAGGACACAGCATCTCCTCTCCCTCTTCCAACCACAATGGGCTCCCCACTTACCCCCTCATCCAATCAAAACTGGGTCATGGTTGGGGGTTAGTAGGGGTGTTCGGGGGGGTTAATATCCCTGAAAGGGGGAAGACACTGATAGGGCAGAAGGCGAGGGGGTGGAAGGGAGAGACTGGAGGCATTAGAGGTACCCTGATGTGGCAGTTTAAGAAGGACACTACGGCCTTCAGCTCTAACGCAGTATAGACTTTACACTGTGTAGACATGCAGTCCCTCACACAAAGACACATCATGGAAAAGTAATTGGGTTGGTATTAGAGGAATGTTGATCCCCAACATCTTTTTCTCGCTTCACATCTCTCCACCAGCTTTATCATGGAGCTGTAATCACACGAAGCTGGGGAGAATGAGCAGTAATTGTTTGGTATTGTAGCAATCCACTGGCCAAGTGGTTCTGGTGGAAATTCGAGTTAAGCGCTATCTCTGAGTCTTTTCTTATCTTCCTTTTGAGAGGGGACAGATCGCTATCGTCACGTTTCACAGCATCACACGCTGAAATTGGATGTAAAATCCTATTTAAATTCAAATTATATTTTGCCTTATGCATGTTTTTTTCACTTTTTTCCACTCTAAACTCTTGACTCTGTAGCGCTTTTTAAACTGCTTGATTATGAGAATAGTTTGATCCATTCTGAATATACTGTAGGTATATTCAGGTAAAACCTAGAGTTCTTAAATACTGCCACCATTAAGAATTTTATCTAGTAATTGGCCCATCAAATCCAGTCTTTAACCATACCATGAAAGGATGATTTCATGGGATGTTGTGAAAACCCTTCCAACCAAACAGCTTCTTTTAGACTTTTGTCTGTAATTAGCATGAAGGACGTTGTCAGTAAACACACTCTTAAATGCAGCAGTCACGTCAGCATGACACACACATACACGCACACAACACACATACAAGGAGTACATGCAAACCCCTCCATCACGTCAGGCTTGAACTCACCTGCAGGCTCACAGGGTCTCATTAGCAGGATGGATGGAAACAAGGAAACAAGGAAAGAAGTGTGTTTGTGTGAGAGCCTATCCACCTCCTCTACCTCCATCCTCACCATCACCACCAAATCAGCCATATAAAACTGAGTGTCATCTCTGGGACTTGTGCATGTCCTCTACCTGACACCTTCCTGAAGTGCTGTGTGACAGTCAGGAGCACAGGAGCCATTCAGGGTTCATCCGGGAGCAAATGTGTAATTATAGAATGTCATATGTTGGCTTAATATGGACGTGACTACAGTACGGTACTAAAATAGAGATGTTTGGCCCCCGGGCAGAGGGCTAGGTAAAGGTAATCTGCTTTAAGGCTTTGAACGCTTCTCACTCTCTCACTGTGTGTGTGTCTGTGTGTGAGTCAGCGTGGGAGTGAGTCAAGAGTGTGTGTAAAGTCTGGAGGCTCGATTGGTGTGTAAGTGCGTGCACAGTCAGTGAACCTCTTCACGCTTATGTGTGTTTTAGAGTGTTTTGTGCAATAACACCCTTTGTGTTTCATTCATCCCCAAAAAAACAGCTGGTTTGAGCTTCATGACTGAAGTGGAAGGATCCATTCAAACAGGATTCTGTGGTTTTGTTTATGTCAAAGATGCTCTCCAATGAACTAGTTTGTCATGAATGCCATCTGGCACCGTTGCATAATGTCCTGGAAGTTTCACACAAGAAGAAGGGTACAGAACGCCCTCTCCCATCCCTGTGGGTCAGGGGGAAAGGCACACATGTTGGTATGACAGACCTGCCCACTCAAACTGATGATCTATCGACTGCCATGGGATAGATTCTTCTCAAATACTGATTGATTCATTCAAGGTATGCGGTTTCCATGTTTGTTTTCATTGTAATTATTTTAACTGTAATTATTGAAATGTTTTATCTTACATTTAGTGCTCTGTCAGATTTTTCTTTAAAGGTTTTGAGAATCAATCCACTTGGCTGAAGGTGGGTAAAGTATCTGTTAAAGGTAACGAAACAGAGAAAACGTATGACAAATATTCCAACAGCGTTACACACATAACCATCATTGATCATGATTGAACACAAGACAAGTACACAAAGACCATTCTATACCGCTCCATCTAGCATTCTGGAATGGAACCCTGGAGAACATTTCAAAACCTTGGAGAGGTTCAGTGGACACCAGCCCTACCCAGCTGAAGGCACTGAACCCCCCCAGCACATACCTTCAACACACCATCTTAGAACCTCAGTTCTCAAAAGTACATAGATAGGTTCTAGATTTCCACAACAGGACTCAGTAACCCTGCTGTGCTGTAGCTGTGCAGCTGGATGTCCACAGAGTTCAGTCAAGCAAGAGATTTAAATGGCATCAGTCTTGCTATTAAAGCAAAGCAAAACATCAGAGAAACGAGGGTGGGGGAGTAACTGTACATGCTGATGTGAAGCTGTTCATGTGAGCGTGCGTGTCTGTGCATGTGTGTGAGTCTGAGCGTGCACGTCTGGGGATGTGTGTGTGAGTACGTGCATATGTGGGCGTGTCTGTGCGTACTATGTGTGTGTGAGTATGAGTGTGTGTGCGTGTCTGGGGATGTGTGTGTGTGGGAGTGTGTGGGGGGTTATGTCCCCTGCCTCTGTGTGTGTGGCAGCTGTAGATTTTACCTTCAGACTCAACCATGGGGGCCCTATGGGAGTCTGAGAGGCACAATTACAAGAAAAACAACCCACTGATGAGGCAGGACCATATTTATCTTGGAGCGATGCAATGTTGATTTACTGTATGATCGGAAAAAAAAAGATTGGGAAATATTTAGCACTCAGTTCTAAAATAGGAATTGCACAACAAAGAGTAACTGATATTTTTGGGGACAAGGAGCTCGCAAGCTTAATGCATTCATCAAAGCGTGCGCCGATTTCACCACGGCCTGAGGGGTGAAAGATTGCATCTTGATGGATTTAGAGAGTCCAGACCCCCCCCCCCCCCCCCCCCCCCCACACCCACCCACCAAATCCCTCCCCCATTAGTCTCATCCTATCTCACCACATCCTTCTGCAATATCTCTGTCTGGCACACAAAGGAACGCCACAGACACACACACTCTACGTCCATAAACAATAGCCTGCTGGCAAAGCAATCAATTCTTACACATGGTAACACACACAGATGGACACACGCCCGCACACACACACACACACACACACACACTTCCACTCACAAAGACAGCCCAGCACGCAGAGCACCCTTAGTTTACTGACCAAATCACAGAGTGTGTATGAATGGGCTGCCCTGTTTCAGCCAATGGCAACCCAGACTAGACACAATGCCATCATCATCGGTTTATTCACAGCCTGGAACTGAGGAAACAAAATGGAGCTAAGCAGATTCTCAGTGAAAGGGAGAAGGGATTCGGCTCTCCGGCATCCTCCTGCCCCATCCCCCACCTCCCTGAGCCATGCCTGTGCACCACCACACACCCCCACACTGCTCATCTGTGTTCTATCCCGACTCTTCATCCTCCCCTACCAATCCACACACTCCCTTCCCCCCCTCGCCAAAACCCCCTCATCCTCATCCACCAAAGACCCCGAGGACACAGGCTGTTTCCTCGCACATCGAACTGAGCAGCAGGCTGGAGCTGGCGCTCTGTAGCGAATATGGTCCCCTCCAAACAGGAAAAATCAATACTTAGGTAGACCCTGGGGAAACCCGGCGTAGTAAACCCCCTTTTTTTACCAACACTCCCTCTGAGCCAGCATCCTGTGCTTGGATTTCTTGCATTTTGACTGTACTGCAGACCCACTTCTCATGGTAACAAGCCATGGAGGCAATCTCCTTGGGGACAAAATAAGGCCAAGAGACCTCAAGCTAGGTTTTGACACACACACACACTTCTTCTACTGGGCACATGGATGTGTGGTTTAATTCCTTTATTAATGGGATTGATTTTATAGTGCTCTGGAGTCTAATGTGGTTCAGTGAACTGACTACAACCATGATGTATTACTGACCAGTAAACAAGGCTGACAGAGGTACCCAATATCAACATGAGTAGCAAGTGGTAGGGAACTGAGGGTGATAGAAGTGGGTCAAGTGACGGAGAAAGAGAGATAGAGAGAGAGAAAGAAAGAAAGGACAGAGAGTGAGAAAGTGGGAGAACAGAATCAAGCATTAGGAGGCATTAGAAGGTTGGTGCTGTTGAACTAGAACCCGGCAGACCTGAAACCTGCCAAATGGATCGTGTCCCTCTGCTTTGTCATAGTGCTAAATGATCCCAACTGATCTAGAACCTGTCAACAGATCGACCTGGACACAGCAACCTGCCGAAGACGAGAGATGCTCTTTAACGAGAAATTCTCCTGTGTATGAGAGAGCAAATAGCCACATACAAATCAGCAAAAATATTTTTTCAAGAAAACATTTATTTATACGTACTTTGTATTTATGTACATAGTGTGTCTATCTAGTGCAGCTTGTACTAACACTAATGGATCAAATCAGTAATGAGTCATTTGGTCCTCAGCACCTAAACTTTTACCTCACACAAGAGATAAGCTCCTAACCCTTCTGCAAGCGTGAAATTGGCAGTTAAGGAGCTGTCACGAGCCATGGATATCTAATTTGAGCTGTGACAATTAGTCAATCTTTTCAAAACATGCATGATTTATCGTTGCACAAATTAATTAGCAATGTATACTTAATTGATGCGTCCCCTCCGGTGGAGTAAAGACATCTTTAAGAAGAGAGAATGGACTTCAAGGTCCTGGCTCGGTGCTGTTCTTGTTCCCCGGGGTTAGAACTGTTGCTGCAAATTTACACCTTCTTCTTCTCCTCCAACACTTTCTGCTATCTTTCAGGACGCCAGCTTACTGAGCTGTGACCATTATTATAGAGACCTCTTCAGGTATCTAGACCTGGGAAGTCAAGGTGATAGCAGCGCTCGAGCTCTTAGCAGACAGCTGGTATCGATAAAACCAGGAGCAATCAGTTAAGACTGACCATGACTGGGCTCCAGTCACCGGGACAGCGACCTTGCTGTCCATTACCCAGTAGCACCCTGGATCATCCATCAGCAGGTATTACCCCAGGCACTACCACACCCCTGTAATGACCTGCCTTAAGAGGCTTAAACACTGTCATAAAAGACCCCAATCTCAAAATGGCCAAGGCTAATCAAATATTACAATATAGAGAGGCCTGCGATATGAACTGGTGAGATAATCCGGACACTAAAGAGTAACTGGCAGAGACAGTCAGTGAAGGTGGCAAGGGGTGACAGAGTGAAAGATGAGGGAAGTGGGGGACTTGAAACGTTTCCTAAAATTGTGTCTGAGGGAATCGTTCACAGCGACAACAAAATATGTCACGGCAACAAAGTGAAGGCAAATCCAGCAGATGAGGTGAAAGCTGCGTGGTCCAGGGCAATAGAACTAAATCTATTCAGTCAAATTGTATTTGTCAAAATATTCCCTTAAACTACAGTAAAATAATAATATATTTTATATATCTTATTAGCAAAAGCAGTTGGATCAGGACAACTACTGACCAGTAACAAATTTAAAAGAACATTCTCTGAACAGTACCACCAAACAAGACTCTCTTTCTTCCATCCAAGACCACAGTTAAATGCATCTGATTTGTTTATGGACTATGTAAGACTTTTGCTCTGAGTGTTCTATGAACTATCTTTGTTAACACATATTGGAATAAACATTTCAAGGATCAGATTACTTTTCTTTGAAACAAATGTAACAGTGTAGTATCAAGCGTCTAGTGAGAGACTGTCTTCTCTTTGAGCTCTTTACTTTGTGTCTTTACGACTCTTTAAACACATGTCAAGTGTTTGACGCTGCCACCCTTCCAGGGCAAACTGGGAGACTGCCACCGAGCCTCCACATGCTCCAAACAAGCGCACACGCACCCACAAACACACGCAAACTCCAGCGCCTGTGACCAGCGTACTGACCTAAGGGAACAGTATCATCTCGGGGATTATGATGGCAGATAAAAGGGGTGACTCGAGGTGGAGCGTGCAGAGAAGGAGACAGACGCCTGCAAGACTGTCTCCCCGTGCCAAGCTGGAGCCATACAGAGTGATGGGAGCCAGACTCAGCAGCGATGCACCAGCCAAGGGCCCCCCTGCCCCCCTGCCCCCAACCAAACATACACAAACATTAAACTATTAGCATTCCCAGGACCAAACATATTTCATCAAAACCATTGTCCATTGTGTTTACATGTCTCTTACTGTTAAGACAGTGTGTGTGAGGAGCTCTTCCCCGAACTCCAGCTCCCACGGCACTGCCCCCATTCCA
This sequence comes from Neosalanx taihuensis, assembly GCA_030340665.1. Lineage (NCBI taxonomy): Eukaryota > Metazoa > Chordata > Actinopteri > Osmeriformes > Salangidae > Neosalanx > Neosalanx taihuensis. The sequence goes on from CM059298.1 coordinate 5,426,646, forward strand.
CCAAGTCAACAACAGACAGGAAGCCACAAGAGAAACAGCAAACTATCAAAAAAACCTCAGTTTCAAATCTAAGGATATTTAAACACAGGCCTCGAGACCTTCTGTCATCTCCTTTCCCTTCTTTAAAAAAATAAAAACCTCTCCAAGTGTAAAGTTCCAAGGCTATGAACCCCCAGTTGCAGAAGCAGGCTAGCATGCTAGCATCTGCGCATCGCTCTGGGGTTCTTTCCTACCCATGGCATCATGGTGGGCTAGTGTTGAAATCATCCTGTAGCCTTGTGGTCATGGAAACCCACTCATGTATGAATGCAGCTTTGTTTAAACATGACTTGGGGAGGAGAGAGGAGGGTGGGAATTATGGAGCAGAGAGGGTTTATTTATGCAAGTTAGTTTACGCTGAATGCTTCCAGGGGAAATTACTGAAGATGGAACACAACGATTTATGCAAATAAACTTTTGATTAAATAATGTTTATGCTATTACACAAATTACAGTCTTTTAGTGATTGCTTGGCAAGTGAACCTTTTTTTTGTTTAACATTCACTTGTTGGTTTAGGCTAGTCTTTATATAGATGGACTGTGAATGTAACTAAAGCCGGGGGCATTTCTCTAAGAAGACTTGCATATGGAGGGGAGCCTAAAAATAGCATTGAGCCTGCATGTCTCTATCTAGCATTGTCTTGTGTTTCCCCTTAAAGATGTTCAGTTGACTGATTATTATCTTGGACAATCCATTTCTCTTCAGCTCAGATTGATATGCATTGATTGGCCGTTTTGTCCTGACAGATTTGACATAGTTTACGTAGCTGAAGATTGAGTCCCACATCAAGAGCACGATTCATTCAGTGAATGAATGAATGAATCAGCAGCACAATTGAGAATATCAGCCTGGCTTCAATGGAAAGAGGTGTCTTGCATCTTCGCAACTGTTGAATTGTTTAAATCACATGTGTCAGGTTCAGATAAATAAAAAGTGACACCAAGGGTTGTTACCTGGCTAGCCAATCGGGCGTGAGTTTTGCTGGATGGAACTTTACGTGTTTCATCGCGCTACGCTGTGACACAGACCCCCCCCTCACGGTTTCACGCCTGAAGGTTGAACCGCACATGAGTGCTGATAATGTGCGTCCCCATATGCTCTATTGTATCTTAGCCTTGTCTGTGGGGAAGTGTGTTTGGTGTGAGATCCTGACCTACAATGGAATTGTGTGTACAGCTTGGATTGCGTCCACCTTTACACATTGGCACGTGGACACATACACACAAGCCTCTCAGTGGTCATTGTCCTGCCGGCTCTGCCACTTTGTGGCTTCGCCTTTCCAGTGACCTGCGGGGGGAGTCCTGAGACCTGTCTCCATGGGTTACAGCCTGGCTCGTTAGCCCCATGATATGGAAATGAGTCAGTGTGACCTGTTTCATCAGTCTGAGAAATCACTGAATCTGTGAATATGTATGTCCTACAATAAGCAGAGCCTTAACATATATGTGAACACAGATCCAGAGAATAAGGGTGTACGTGTGTGTGTGTGTTTGTGTGTGTGAAAAAGGTTGCTGAGGGCACCCGGGTAGGAATAAATGAGTGCACGTGTGTGAGTATGTGTGTGTTTGTGCGTGTGTGCATGCGAGTGTGTGTGCTTGCGAGTGTGTGTGTGTGCATGCGAGTGTGTGTGTGTGCATGTGAGTGTGTGTGTGCTAGTGTGTGTGTGTGTGCATGCGAGTGTGTGTGCATGCTAGTGTGTGTGCATGCTAGTGTGTGTGTGTGCATGTGAGTGTGTGTGCATGCGAGTGTGTGTGCATGCTAGTGTGTGTGTGTGTGTGTGCATGTGAGTGTGTGTGTGTGCTAGTGTGTGTGTGTGTGCATGCGAGTGTGTGTACATGCTAGTGTGTGTGTGTGCATGCGAGTGTGTGTACATGCTAGTGTGTGTGTGTGCATGCGAGTGTGTGCACGTCTCTGTTACTAAGCACATGTGTCTGAACTGATCCCCGTGTTCAGCTGTGACATTCCCAGTGGGAAGGAGTCTCATGATGGTTTTCATTGGCTGTGCTCACACACACACACACACATACACATACAAACACACACACATACACACACAAATACACACACACAGTACTCTCTTCAGGCTGAGGTGAACCTGACTGAGGCTGAAGTGACATACACAAACCCCCCACACAGACACACAAAACCCCGCCCCCACACACGCAAACCCCCCCCCCCCCCCCCCCACACACACACACATTTCATAAAATAACACTTACACAATTTTCTATTTTTATCTATCTGAATTGCAATCTGAATCTCACATATGAAAGAAACCCTAGCGAAACAGAGAGGTTGTCTAAGCACACTCCAGGCCAGTTAGTCCTCCATCAATCATTCTAATGAGGATTCCCTGATTATGATGGATGCTTCTTTTCATTTTAAAATGACAAGACTCAGATGTCTGCGCTTTGGTCATGGTCACATTTGGAATGTCAATTGGACGAGTTTATGTTTTGTGATGGGTCAAGGGTGACCGCAGGGGACCATCACCCCCCCCCCCCCCCCCCCCCCCCAGACTGACGGACATGTCATCATGAGTCAGGAAGACGGGAACACAATCCTTCCCTGCTGCTCATTGTGTCGTCTCGTGTTTGGACTTCAGACTCCCAAACCTACTACGTACAATTCTGTTGTTGTACAGGTACAAGCTAAGACAATTCAAAGATGCATGTTGCACCAACACCCACACCTACAGGCTCCTATTTTACAATGTCATGGACACTAACCCTCACAGACCTTTCTGACACCTTCCTCCTGACAGGAAGCCCAGTGTTCCAGGCCCAGTCTGATCCGCAAAGTGCAGTCCTGTTCTGATCCAGTCAGCACACCTGAACACAGCTGTCTCTCAACACAATCCAAACACCTGAAGACTAACTGCCAGAATCCTAACAAAGATGCGTCAAACTGTATACAAGATGGGAAACCTGGACATTATCAAACTGAATTCCCAATGTCTATCAATTATGTAAAGAGAAGAAAAAAAACGGACCTTTCTTTCAGTCTCTTTCAATACATTAATCTAATTTCAATTTACATTAGTTGACAACAGGGGGATATGCTGTTACGGCCTGGCTTGCTGAGGAAATGCTTGCTGAGTATTTGGTGCTGAACAAAGATGCTGTCTTCCCTCTGCTACAGGCATGATGGCAGCTGTGTGCCCTGCTCTGCTGCTACCTGGACCTTGGATTTTCTGGGAAGGAAAATATCCTTTTGGTTTTGTTTCTCATTCACCTTTACATTTGTTTTAAGTCAGTAGTATTTCATCCAAGCGCTATACATTCACATTTTGCAAACATATTCCAAGCAAGAATATAAATCTGAATGTTTATGAAGCTTCTCGCACATCAGCTTCCATCGTATAGCTCCTTGTGCTTGTGCTTTTTGTCTAAAGATTTCCAAGAGATTTTGTAATAGAACGTTTTGAATAAGGAATCAGAGATAAATGATGAGAATGATCACTGGTGGTGCATGTCTCCTCTAATATGCAGCTCATCCATCTCTAGAACTGGGCAAGGGAGGCGGCCCCTGTCCCTGGTGAGTCCAGAGACGGGGTGCAGCAAGGGCAACAGTGATGTCAGAACCACCTACAAAGGTCTGGAGGTAGGGAAGCTATCAGGAAAACTGTGGGTGGATGGGGAGAAGGCTCGACTGCCAAGCCTCCAAAGGAAAGGTGGCAAATAAATCTAATGCATAATTTATAGAAACCAAACATGATCCATGACTACATTTCCACTGAGTCTGTGTCTTATCAATTGTAAATCATGTTTAAATTATGTTTTTGTTGCCAGGTGGGAAATCATTCAGAAGGAAGTGGCAACAGAACTATGATTTTAAAATATTCAAGTTGCACAAAGGAATAGGAAGTCATTACCATAAATCACAGCCAAGCCCTTTCCCATTAAAACCATTATATTGAGGGTTCCTCAGACTAAACATATACTGTACTGATAAAAAGAATGAGGCTGCAGTTAATTATATGAAAAATAGCTGGAGGAAGGAAAAAAAGGGGAATATCTGGCAATTATGCTTCATAAATCTCTTCCTCTTAAGGTGGGACCTCTGTTAGACCATTAAGCAACCAAACAAAGAAAAAACTATTAATTCATAATCCATTGTTAAATTTGTGTGTACAAATTAATTGTCTGTTTGTTGTAAAAAAAAAAAAAAAAAAAAAAACTATGTTAATTGCGGTACTACAATAGTTATAATAATGCAAATAAATTGTCCTGTCCCACAGAAACATACTGATAAAACGGCTCTAACTCAATGTTTCCAGGGTAAAGACCCTGGAAAATCTGGTTAATGATAGTATGCTTTAAAACTCAGATTATTAATGTAGGCTAATTGAGGTCTAAACTATTTGCATTCTTGTCTGGGAGGCTACAAATTGAAGGCATCTTCATTCTGTCAATCTTATTCCCCCCACTTGAAACAAAAGGATGAAGAACACTGATAACTTGTACAGCAGGGTGATCAAGAATCAAGTGATGAAGGTTACACTAAAGACTAAAGCATGCACATCATCTACAACACAAGATCTGTGGAGAATGTCACCCATGTTCCAAGTGGAAATTCTCTGAATCATCATCTTTCCCAGCATCACCTGAACAAAAGGGGCCAATTTACCCCACTTAATGATACCTACCTCTGGATAAACCTTGAGATGCCCTTTGAAGTAATCGCCCATTGACCATTCCTTACGTTTCTCAATCTCATCCATAACGTATGTGACCAAAAATAATGTGATATTGAATATAGATCTGTCCACTAACAAAGAGATGACCCTCTCCATGTGTGCGTCCTGCCCAGATGTGCCATCAGGACACGTTGGATTCCAGATCTTCAAAGCGCACGATGGGCATTTCACAACTGGCTCTCGATCAGGCAGTGACGTGTGGTTTGATAAGTCATAGAAACCCTAATAAATAAATGTATTCTTACCGCAATGCGAGTCTGTGAAGATCCTTTAGTATAGATAGACGATCCGTGTGATTGGCAGTCGGTTCTGGGCTTCAAAGTCCAAACTTGTAGGCTATATTGTCTTTTAATCTATTGTTGCTCCAGTTCTCAAAACAACCTGATGGAGTAAATCTGGATTCATCTCATATCATCTCTGAAGATTTGAGCATTATTTGTCAATTTTCCTGCTGAATATTTTCTTAAGGATGTCTATGTTGTCTGCCGCGTAAAAGACGTGCCAAATTCCGTACGAGCGCATTCCGTAACGCTGAAAGGCTGAACAGCCTTCTGGTCATTTTCGCATTAATTGTCGAGTAAAACAGTTACCTCTCTGTCCGAGACCGTAGGCTTTGCAGGACAAAATGTCGATGGATGTCGTTTCTCTTCAAGCATACCTCTAGATGAGGTGGACTGGCATCGTTATTTGTTCTGGTATAAATGCACGCATGCCGTCTTCAGAAATATCTTGATGCTGCAGACCGGAGAGTTTCTTCTATACAGATTCTGGTTTAAACCACCTCAATTCAATGACTCGCACATGATCCGGGTTGGTCAACACTTTTACCATGTGGCATGGTGGCCAGGTTAGACTACGACACGTTCGGTTTGGAGATCAGGAGGTGGTTTATGACAGAGCCACACCGGAGACAGACTGACAGCTTGATTGTCTTCAGAAGCGCAGATCTCTTCTGGATGGAGCGTTAATGATGATGCGCGTACACATTTTTGACAGTGCGCGTGCCCGCGAGGTTACAAGTCTTGGTTTATTATTACAGTTACATTTATTCATTTAGCAGACGCTTTTATCCAAAGCGACTTACAGTAAGTACGGGACATTTTCTCTGAGGCAAGTAGGGTGAAGAGCCTTACACAACGTCAAGTAGCCACAGCCGGGGCTGGACTCACAACCTCCGATCATGAGACCAACGACTTAACCGTTGAGCCATCTGACGCTCCATGGTGTTACACACCATGGTATTATGGTGACACAACTACACTTCCACAGTATGCCGTGTTGGGATACTTTGCTGTGTCGCTTATTTGTGTCACAGTACACAACAGTATGTCTTCACAACGAACTCCCAATTAAAATGATGTCAAACTGAAGGAAATTGAACAAGTACTAGGTTTTAAAATCTGAACAAGTATATCCTATTCATTCTATTAAGAAGACTCATTGGTTTTAATGACATAAATAAATAAAATAGTAATAAATAGTAGTAATGACATGAGCAAACTTCTTCTTTTTTTTTAAAGAAATAACGTTTTTCGCCTATATATACAAAAATTGACATCCGGTCACTTACCTACAGAAGTGCTTGATGTAGTCTGTCAGCCGGCCTACTATCCAGGGTGTTGATTTCCATTCTCTGCCTTAAGAAAATCGCACGTATCACGGGCAAGTTCGAACAGTGAAACAATCCTGGTCTTTTTCCACCACCGTGGGGCAATAAAATGCAGAGTGGCAACGGACCCAGGTCCCAGCAATGACCAGTGGCATTTTCCAGTCTCTCGTTCGTTGTGCAAACTTTTGTCAAATCAGGCCAGGCTTGACATGATTGGTTGAGTCTCCTCCAGCACAGGCACCAGCACATCAGGCATGCCAACAATAAATGGTTTTCCGTTGCTGGAGTTTGTTGAACGCCAAAAGCCTGAGATAGGAAGCTTGGATTCGAATACCACTTTGATGAGTTCATTCTGTTGGATGCAAAGTGACACAGTTTGATGACCCAGAAAACATAACTGGAATGATAGACAACACAAGGCCCCAAATAACAATGTTCCAGTAGGTCAGTCAAAATCCAAATCAAGCTGCTCTCAAGCCTTCCTATACAATCAATCCCTTCATCCAGGAACCACTGCAGTGTGACAGATATTCACTCCAAACTGTTTCAACATTTGAAACCAGCTCATGACTAATTTGCCTTTGTGTTGTGTAAAGCCACAAGCAGGGGAACATATGGCTCATTTAGCAAACAAAAAAGCCTGCAAGTTTGGAGAGATTTTGGGGAGAATGTCTTTTTGTTTGTGGCATATCCGTGTAAACTAGAAGTGCAGCTTTAGACAAACTTCAGGCATGTGAGCTCGTGAGGGTCTTGGACCTCTGGGTCATCTGATTGGAGTGTGATTCAGTATAGTGGCTCTTCAGATGCCTGAGGGGAGGAAGTCACTTGGTCATGTGGTGCTGCCTGGGTTGATGCTCGTTTTGATCCGCCAGTCTCCTGACCTTGCCAGACCTCACCAGTGACCTGCCTGGCAGCAACGGCGCCCTCCTGTGTCCGCAGGAAACCTCTGACTGTTAAAGAGCAGATCCAGTCAAAACCAACACTCAACCACAAGCACTCCTCACTATCTCGAAATGTGCAACATATTTCCCCTCTCACAACTAGTCGCCGTCCCCAAAAAAGATCCTCATACACATATTTTTTCACCTTTCACACAACAACCGCATCTTCAGTTAAAATACTCAATGAATAATATTGACGTAATAGAACACGTCTTTGCCACAGGAGACGTGTGCGAGGTAAACACACGTTGCGTAACCAAAAAGACGGGGGACATTCCACAGACTATAAAGGAAGATGACAAAAGGGCCGGAGCGAAGATAGAACAGAGACAGAGGAGATGAGAGCGGGCAGCTGAGAGGCGTCGATGAGGCTGAAGGATGCAGAAAAGGCCTGGCTGAGGCGACCGCCCTCAGCCACAGCAGACCAGCACCCTCTCCTCCGTCCTGCTCTATATATAGAACAGGGTTCACAGATTGCAGTGACTGCTGCGGGGCCTTGCGTTCAGACCGACAAGAACCGCTACCATCAGTCCCACACTGCTTAGGGCCGCGCACGATCGGATGTCGTGCCAGCATGGGGGAAGGGCCACAGGACCCAACACATGTCAGCATTCACATTCGTTATCACACATCCCAGGAACGGATGGGGGGGGGGATACAGACGATCATGTTGTGTCATAGCGGGTGTCATGGAAAAGAGCTTTTGGGTCGATTTGGGGCAATTCAGGGAACTGCTGCCATTAAAAACCCTGTAAACTGCACAAGAGTTTAACTAGGGTTTAACTAGGGTCAGTCTATTGCATTTCCCCTGCACATCTCCAACACCACAGCACTGTATTGCCAATTCTACCGTGTGCAATAAAAAGTAAACTCCCCCTCAAAGAGAAAGTCCCTCAATCCTACGTAAGCAGGAACCCTGTCTCCACTTATAAAGATCATTCGGAAGCCTCAGCATCCATTCAGAATGTCAAGGACACCCCAGCCTGTGGTGACCCCTCCCTGGGCGTCGCCGCCCTGTGCTGTCCCCCCTCCTCCTCCCCGCTGAACCGGCCAATGAAAATGACCGACAGGAGGAACAGCGTTGTGGAGTTCAACATCTTTCTGAGGGTTACAGCTTGTGTCAACACCCCCCCCCCAACACACACACGCGCACACACACACCAGACAACAAACACGAGGCAAATCTGTTACTAGCACGCTCTCGTGACGCCCCACCACGCTTCCTTCCTCTGACCCAACACGGGGCACGCTCACAGGCCACGAGACCAGCATTGTCCTCTCGTGCTTGCCTCCCCCTATCCAGCCATCTGTCCATCAGTCTCAACCCACACTGCTCTCCAAACTGACGCAGCGATCAATCGGGCTGACACAGGACTCCAACCGGGCAGCTCTCGTCACTGTACAGACCCACTTGTGTCGAAGTTAAAACTCTCCCAGATCAAGCTGATAAATGGGGCCATGGTGGTGTTTTATGCACAAGGTTTCTTGTCACTCTGACCGAGCGTTAAATCTTTCTCGTGAATCAAACCTGCTGAGTCCATTTGGATTGAACAGGTGGATTTATTTACTGAATGATCAGCTCACATTTCATAACACAACAAACAATCCTGCCTGTTATCCCAAGTCATCTTATTCTACAAAACATTGAGAATTTACACATGTAAAAAATAAGCAAACACTTGAGCTTCACTTCTGAAAAAACGTCTTCAAAGAGACGCAAACGAGGAAGGAGTGACCTCCTCCATCCTGCACCAGGCGGCTGTGCAGCTGATGGGCGTTGGGCTGAGCGGTTCAGCCGGTGACGGGGATCGATCCTCGGGCTCCGCGTCTCTCACATGGGGTAGTTGAGCACCACATCCTGCTTGGCCAACTCCAACAACATGGGATCGTCGAAGAACTTGCTGATGCTCACGTCCTCGCTCAGCCCCTACAGGAGCACAGACACCGCAGATTTACAAGGCAGGCAGGTCACCAGAGGTCCTTTAGCCAGCGTACAAACATGACACCCAGAGTGGGCTGTCCCCAGGGCACCAGGACTCACCTTGCGTCTACGGGTCTTGATCATGAACTCCCTGGCCAGGTGAGGGGCAGGCTGGGGTTCCAGGGGCCGGATCACGATGCTCTTGTCCAGGGGGTCGCCCGGCACAATCTGGGGGTGGGGGGAGGGGCAGCAGGGACAACCGAGGGTTAAGTCAAACAGGTTACAACAGGCCTGCGGTCAGGCATTGTCACCCTGACAACACAGAATGCGTAAACAGCCGAAGAGCGCTCCAATGGAGGCATCCCTGCCCTTAACCTTTCACCTTCCAGGATGTCACATCCCCCCCTCCCCCGTTCTGTCACCACGTCACATGGAACTACTGAGTCAGGGGACGTGCCCATCAGAAGGGGCAAACCAGCATGCCAGCCTGTCTTCCCTTCATGTTTGGAGTAGAGCACACTCTTAAAATGATGCCCCTCAGCTCTTATGTAACCAGACTGGGATCTGCTGTGGTTGGGATCTGTTGTGACCTCGTGGTCAGACCTGCTCTGATCGCGGCACAACAAGGGAAAGCTGCAGCCAAACCCCTGACCTCAGGAGAGCCATCGAACAGAACAGAGACTGATGGAGAGTCTCCAGCCTAGTCAACAGGACAGTAAACCCACAGGGCAACACTGGGAGTGTGTGTGATCTCCCTACTGAGAAGGGAGGGAGGGGGAGGGAGGGAGGGAGCCTGGTGGGAGGTAATTCCTCCTGACAGTCCTAAAGTGGGAGAGACAGATACACAGAGCCCCGTCAAACACAGGGGGAGAGGAGACGGCGACAGCGCTGCTGTGCACGTCGGACTCGCTGACTCATCAGCCTCTGCATCAGAAGCAGACCTGCGTGGACGTGGCAGGTGCCAGCTCAGCGCACGTGACTCGGGCGTCACAAGGAGGGAGCATGTGTGTTTACCTGAAGGGGGGAGAGGAGGAGGACACCGGACATAATCTGGAGCGTGCGAGCTTACCTGCCAGTGGTGGAAGACGGAGAGAGAGAAGGCCTGTCCCTGAGTGTGCGTGCGCAGATCTGTCTCAAAGCCGAAGGAGTCGATGGCAGGGATGAAGGCCTTGATGGTGTAGAGAGGAGAGCCGGGGATGGGGGCGTCCTGGGTCACGTGACCTCTGTCGACCAGCACACACAACATCACGTCAAAGACCAACACAACAGCCTTCTGATTCTTAACAGGCGAGTTCAGGCTGAGCAGAGAGGTGCCTCAGATGAGAGGAAACTTCTGGAATGTCGGTCTAATCTGATCTACTGGATGTCAGGTGTGGGGGGGGGGGGGGGGGGGGGGGGGGTCTCACCTCCGTCGAGCCAGGACGGTGTAGACGGCAGACACACAGTCAGCCGGAGCCTGCACCTCCACAAAGTAATATGGCTCCATTAACCTGGGGGTGGCCTGAGAGAGGTGAGGACAACCATCAGGACCAGATGGAGGGGGAGGGGGTCAAAAAAGAGAGAGAACTAAGAACCCCTTATAGTCAGCAGATTACAATACAGGATGGGATGACATGTCGGAGAAATTTGGTTAAAGAAAGCGGATCACTGGCTAAAATCGCAAAGGTACCACGAGTCAATGAAAGCAGAGCCTGTCAGCAGAATCCACCATTGTAATCAAGCTAATGGAACATTACGGAACGCGGCGGAAGGGAGAAGAAGAAAAAAGGTGTCGTTAAAGAAGCCTTGAAGAGGGGGGAAGTGACCTCACCATGAGGAAGGCAGAGTAAACCACTCTCCTAGCCGTGGGGATAACCTGACCGCCGCCCCGGTGCAAAGGCTCCTGGGCGATGACGGCATCCAGGATCTTGAACTTCACATTTCTGATGGCTGGAGAACACATAAAGCTGGTTTAACCACTGTGTGTGAGAGGGGAGAGAGACAGAGAGAGAGAGAGAGAGTGAGAGAGAGAGTGAGAGACAGAGAGAGAAAGAGAGCGAGTGAGAGAAAGTGTGAGAGAGTGAGAAAGAGTGAGAGACAGAGAGAGAGAGAAAGAAAGAAAGAGAGAGAGTAAGGGGGAGAGGGTTGGATGTGGACACTTACGCTCGTCACAGAGAGGTCCCTCCCTGGTACCCCACTGGAAGCCCTGGACTATGCTGTCCTTGACCGAGCCCAGGAGAGCTTTGTCCACCTACACACACACAGACACACACTGAGTGAATGGGCATTCCTCCATCAGCAGTACACTGCTGAACACACACTCCGGTGTGGAACCCCCTCTGCCCCTGGGCTAATGATCTCCACTGGTCCCTCTGGGGGTGGAGCCAACCCTGATCCATGACCCATCAATACTCTTCACCCTCGTGTGACATCATTCAGACACGCAATGTTGGTGCTGGTGGAACAACTTCAGCTTAAGCACACGCAGAGCGGTGGCTTCCTGGATGTGGTCCTGTGCAGCCTGGCTCAGCTCACCTCAGAGGGCAGGGTGTCGTCCACAAGGATGTTGGGCCCGGTGGTGTCGGGCCCAAAGGCCCAGATAGACCTGGCAGCCAGCAGATCCCAGTCGTACTTGGTCTGGAAGAATTCTCCCAGCTTCTTCCTGTGGTGTCGGAGGAGAGCAGCAGGCGGGGGGGCAGGGGAGGGATAACAGGGCACAGTCGTGTTAATGGTCGATGCAAGTGTGTCAGTGTTCTGGCACTGCTGCACATCCAGATGGGGTCACAGATGAGCAACAGTCCCCAGAGATCACACACACACAATCCAGCACTGACACACAATCCAGCACTGACACACAATCTAGCACTGACACACAATCCAGGACAGACACACAATGCAGCACAGGCACACACAATCCAGCACTGACAGACACACAAACACACACAAGGACAAAGATCCAATCCAAATGGCTACGGCAAAAGATTACACATTTAAAGTGCTCTGCAAAGATGTTTAGATTATGAGGGGCGGGCATATATGGATCAGTCCAGAGTTTACATGATTCCTGCATGCGTGCGGCATTAGCGACGTCAAGACGGCCGTACCTGTTCCAGGTGATCTGCACCACCTCGTTCTCTATGTCCTCTGCCAGTCCTTTCTCCAGAGGCTCGGCAATCATTGTGATCTTATTCCTGTCAATCAAACCACACAGCTGTCAATCACACGCACAGGCTGAGCCAAAGGCATGGCCCATAGACGCCCGTCTGGACACGACACACCATCACGAGACTCGAGAAATCGAGCTTACTTCTTGTTTGGCGTTTCAGCAAAGCACTTGAGCGAGGACGTCTCCACGACCGTTTCGCAGAAGGTCACCACGGGGTCGGCCACCTGGGTGGAAAAAGGTTCAACGCAGCGGTTAAGAGACGGCTAGAGTTTCCTGGCTGCACTCCTCGGGGGCAGCGAGGGAAACGGAGGTGCTGACCTTGATGTCGATCTCGGAGTACATCTTGCGCAGGTCGTGCATCACGCAGTCCAGGTAGAGCTCGCCCGTGCCCAGGATGACGTGTTCTCCTGATTCCTCCACCTGGAATAACAAACACAACACACATGACGGTGTTTCCTTTGCATGCTGGACAACAGGTTGTCAATCCATAACCTCTGAAACTCTTTCTCTGCAGGGAGGGGGAGGTGATACCTTCGTGGTGAGTGATGGGTAGCTCTTGTTGACCTTCCTCAATCCATCCAACATCTTAGGCAGCTCAGATGGGTTAACGGGCTCCACAGCGATCTTGATGACTGACGCCGTGTTAAACTTGAGAGGCCTGAAGATTTGAGCCTGGGAATAAGAGAACATGATGTTAACTCTCCAATAATGCAGTGATGTGGGAGGGGTCTTACAGAAGCACGCTGACACAGGGGCCCACGCTGACACAAGGGTGCCTGGCTCCTCTCACCTCCTCGTTCCCCCTCGGCTCTGTGATGGTGGCCGTCTTGACGATGGGCTGGTCACAGCCCTCTATGAGAACCCAGTTGCCAGCTGGCACCCGATTCACCTCAATTTGGTACCTGTGGTCAGGACAAGGAGGGTTTACCTACAGTAGCACATACCTACAGTTATGTATAAGATCATCGTATGAGTGTGATGAGAGAGAGAGAGACAGGGTCAGAAACAGTGAGCTCCTTACCGCGCCACATTGATCCAGAGGCGTCCCACGGTGCAGACCTGGGAATCCTCCTCATCCTCCAGGGTGTAGTTCTCTCCCAGCACCTTGACAGGCTGGCCAGCCTGGATGGTGCCGCTCAGAACCCGGCCGAACGCGTGGAACTGCACCCCGTCCTCGGTGCTGTACATCTTAGTGGTGTGGCACATCAGAGGGCCCTGGGGAACACACACGGGAGGGTGGCCAGAAAAATGAATATAAAAACGGCAAAAACATCCATCCTGTACACGCCCACAAGCCAGGGGGTCTGTCCTACTCACATCAGGGTCGCAGTCCGCCATGGCCTCCCCCAGGTCCGAGTCCAGCCCTCCTGTGTAGCTGTGCTCAATCTTGGACCTGGCACCCTCTTTTGGAGACGGAATGTGCTGCACGCACATGTCCACCAGGCCTGGGGGAAATAATGTATGCACGACTCCAGATTAATTAGTCACATTTACCAGACACATGACTTTTGCCCTGAATGTGTCATTATAAACATATAATCATGACAGGGTGGCATATGACCCCAGGTTCTCCAAGCCATAAATAGCTCAAACCTTTAGAATTAGTGAAGTGTACAAGAGGCCATAACTGAAATACAACAACATTCAACAGACCGATTAAACAGTGTAGACAGATGAAGCAGCGATCAGTAGGGGGTCATGGAGCCTCGTGTGTGAAGGAGAGAAGGGCTTGGAGGGCGTACCAGTGAATTCTCCAAAGAAGCGGTTGCAGACGAGCCTCAGCAGAGGCCTGATGTTGAGCTTCAGCTCCTCTTTTGTCAGGTGAATGCCGAGGTCATCCAGCACGCGGGGCAGCGATGTGTCCACGTCTCCCACCACCTGCCAACCACAGGGAGGACCAACCGTTAGGACTGGGGGGGGGGGGGGGGGGGGGGGGGGTCACGATATATCGCAGAACATTATATCGCCTTATAACATTTTTACAATATGTATCGGAGAGTTACGGTGATACACAACATCTGTTCGACAACAAAGAAAATGATTGAAAATGTTTAATGCGATGTTTAATGTTTGGGAAATAAATATGTGAACTGAATTTAAGACCGATGACGCGAGTGCCCGTTTTCAAATTCTCTGAGTGTCTTTTTTACCTGAGAGAGGATCTTGTAAAGAGGCTCCAGGACGAACTCCACGAAGCTGCGCTGGGAGTTACTGCTGGGGGCCTTCTTGGTGAACTTACGCCTAAAGGAACGACACAGACAAAGAGAAAGCCAGACCTGGTCAGCGTCACCCTGGGTTCAAACTGCATCGACAGACCTCTATGTTCCAAGGGTGTTGCTTACGTTTTAGGGTTGAAATAAATATCTCCCCACAGCCTCTTGGCAAATTCGGTATAGTTGATGTCCCCTGCGAAGAGTAGAGAGAAAATGTGGTTCCTGAGGCGTTTTAGAGGTCACTGACATGGGAGCTGCTCTCCAGAGTGTGAGGAGAGGTGGGTGGGGATGAGGAGAGGTGGGTGGGGGTGAGGAAAGGTGTAACGTCTCACCATATGTGTCGGAGTAGATCTTAGCGAAAGAGCCTAGGGTGAAACAGATGCTGTACATGGAGCTGGCGAAACACACGTTGCCCAGGAGAGGCGACACGACCAGGTTCTCATCTGTGGAGTAGGTACTGCAGGCAGAAACAACTCATCACACCCAGTTACAAGCACTTCGATTTGGCCCAAAGTTATAGAAGAAAGGCTTTGACTGTGCCACACATCGCCTGAGGTCTCCATCCCCAGCTCGGCCTTCCACACGGTCCTTAATGGGTACCTGAGCATGCCGTTGACCTCATCCACGATGTGGCGGAGCTTGTAGTAGGCGTCTGTGGGGGGCAGTTTCAGCTCCACGATGAGACGGTCCACCTTGTTGATGCAGATGGTGATGGCCAGCCGCTCCTGGACAGCGTGCTTGATGAGCCGCTCCGTGTTCAACATCACCTTCACACGGACAGAGCAGCCGGGGTTAGAAGAGGACTCCGCTTGGGGTTTTTAGAGGAGGAAGTGAAAGAGGGACGGAAAAGACGGGAAGAGGCTGAAAGGACTCACTCCTTCCGCCGCGTCGATGAAGAGGACGATGCCGTCTGAGATTCTGATGCCGGACGTGACCTCATCGGAGAAATTGACGTGACCTACGAGGAAGACGTGGAGGGGGTTGTGATGTGGTTAAAACATTAACACCTGGAATAAGGTGAGGGTATACCTGATGCACAGCACTTGACATACCTGGGGTGTCCATGATGTTGAAAAGGTAGGATTTGCCTCTGGAGTCAGGAAGCACCATGGTGACGGGGGTACTCTTTATACCAACACCCCTCTGGGAAGGATAATATTATGAGTCCCCTGCTGTTTCACACCACCATCCCTCTACCATACTGTGGTATGCAGCAATTACACACAGCAATTAAACACTAAGCTCTTACCTCCTGCTCGGTAAAGAGGATATCTGTGTACCGGAGCTGCAACAGAAAACAAAAACCCTCATCAAAAAGAACGTCAGGATAAAACCTGATATTACAGAGAGGGACATTCTCTTCACAAGAATGAGAATGACTGGGACAGAAAAGAGAGAGATGACAGAGACTGGACGGTACTCACATCCACATCGTCTCTCTTCCTGATCTCTGGGTGTGTCTGTTCAATCAGGCAGTCCACAAAACATGTCTGCAATAAACACACATTTGATTTCCATGAAATAAAGACTGTCCATTGAGAGAGAGAGAGAGAGAGAGATCAGTAATCAGACACCTGACAGGACCTCCCAGAGCCGAGATGCGCCTTTACCTTGCCATGATGCAGATGGCCACAGAGCGTGACGTTACGGATCAGCTCTGGACTGTCCATTAGATCTGCTAAGAACCTGCAAACAGGATCAGGGCAGCAACGTTCAACAGTGTTTCAAAGGGAACGAACAAAAGCAGGACATGTTCTTTGTTTTTAAGGATGACTCACTCCATGTCATAAACAGTGACGGGCAGCTCCTGCTCAGTCAGAGTGAACTGTTTATTCTTCACTGGCTTGATGATGGGCTCTGATTAGGATCGGAGCAGAAACAGTTTAACGACATCATCGCGCACATGCCTCTGGGTTAGTTTGTTAGCTTCTCAAAAGTATGTTGCCACATCCTGTCTGAAGCTTTTCCAGAAGTGTCACACCTGTGAGGGGCTGCGTGTCTTCCTCTTGGACGATCGTTTCCACCTCCGGCCCATACACTTCCTCTGCAGTAGGATAATACTTTTTATCCTCGTGCAGGACCACCTCCATGCCCGGTACATCTTCATCCGCATCTGCAGCCTCCTCTTCGTCGTCCTCGTCAACCTTCACACGTAGAAAACAAGACTAAATTCAACGAACGTGTCGATTTTGCACGTAACTAAGGATCAGAGATAGTGGTACTAGGTGGTACTAGTCCAGGGGTGGGCAATCCTGGTCCTCGAGGGCCGCTGTCCTGAAGGTTTTAGATGTTTCCCTGCTCCAGAATGGGTCGTTATCAAGCTCTGTGAAAGCCTGATGATTAGTATCAGGTGTGCTGGAGCAGGGAAACATGGAAAAGCTTCAGGAGAGCGGCCCTCGAGGACCAGGATTGCCCACCCCTGTACTAGTCTGTTCCACTTGTGTCTGGATGGTCACTCATACCTCGTCTACATCTCGCTCGTCTGCCTCCAGATCCTCATCTTCATCAGAATCCAATTCTGGGCCGATGTAGTTTCCAAACTCGTCGTAAAGATCAGTTTCCATGGTGGAATGTGCTAGTAGGTGTGGAAACAAGTTATACAAGTACAGTAACTAACATTTCAAACGGTTTTGTTGCTTTTATCTTGCGCGCTCAGCTTTGAATGAACGGCACCAGTCTGCTAGGCTAGCTACGTTTCAACTACGTTCATTGACGTCTGCATGAAGCAAAAATGCAAGAAAACAAGTTGGCTTTTATCTGGCATATAAGCAACACATATACACTTACCAAAAGTGCACCAGCAGTCAGTTTGTGAGTATTATTTGAGGAATAATCTTCAGTTTACACAATGATCGTACTGAACTTGTTTCCAAACCAAGCCATGCACATGAGGACCCTTCCGCACAAACGCACGATGATCGCATTTAGTGAAGTTCACAATGCCTGATAAGAATATAGAAAACAACCCCCCAAAACATTTTATTCATACTAACGAAACATATTTAAGTCAGTGTATTTGTCGGTGAAATCACAATACCGTCAGAGATACAAAAGGAAAGATTAATTAAAAAAAATATGTATACGAGGTTTAGTAGAATAATATTCAGGCAAATCTTTCTATGCGTCCTTTACTACGCATGCGCCTGATAGGGCGATAGAGCGCCAGCAAGCTTCTTACAAGTTGCGTGGTTTTGTCATGGATGTATAATAAGAATAAGTTCTTATAATACATCCATGGGTTTTGTATTGTTTTAAGTACGTAAAGACACACATGAGAGCAGTCATCCTGTGATCTCTAATTAAAGATCCATGAATCACAGTAGGCCTATAGTGTGAATTATAAATCTAAAGTAAAGAAGTGAAGGAATGGCATTAGACATTTGATGTTCCCTAAAGCAAAACACATCAACTACATTTTAAAGCCACAATGCATGTCTATAGAAACTGTGTTTCTATTTAAACTGTGTTTATATTTCTAACGTTTTGTATGACATTACTACTATAACGTCTTTATATTCGGAATGTTACTGTAAGGGAGTAGGTTTAATTACGCTAATATTGGAGTGAACAGAGCTGCTGTTAGGGATAATTCCTTGCTTGGCACTACACCAATGGATTATGTGGAGCTGTTGAATATTTTAATTAAAAGCTTATTCGCTGCTTGTCTAACCGTCCTATATGCTTTAAAAACACTTCACTGTAATGCTGTAACGAGTTCCTATATGTGTTGACATAAATGGCAATAAAACATCCTGTATCCTCATTTTGTTTCAGATATATCAGGAAATTTATCACGCACGTTCATAGTTTATAGATGAAACAAAGTCTTATGCAACTTTTTTTAGTGAATGGCTTTATATTCCTGCTGGTGGTATAAGAACTTCAGGACATTAGACGCACCGATACAAACATACAAAGAATGACTTCACATACGAATACTTGTATGTATCCAATTATAACACACAGTACATTTGTTATACATTTACCTAGCCTATCTAAATATCTTGTTTTAGTTTTATATTTCATCTACCACTATTCAATACTGTTTCACTTCAGTTTATACAATTGCCAATAGATGGCAGCATTGCAACTCATTATATTTCCAGTACTGGTATCCACTTTAACACACGATTAAGCAAGTACAAGTTTTTCTTATGAATAACTTAAATGGCTAATAATACAATTGTCCTTGATAGATGGTCATTATCAAATATTAAGGCAATCAGTAACTGGGATGGCTGCCCCACTGACACAAAACTGCAGTTAATCACAACGACAACGTGTCTCAGTATAAAAGTAATGATGGAACACAAATAAATGGCGGCACATATTGGATCATAATTTATAATTTACACAACCCCAGGATAACAGCTTGGTCAATAATGTATCGTTATGAATATTTCCCCTTTTAGTGTTAGATTTATTAGTCTACTGTCTTTTTGGTCACCTACTGTAAAGGTCTCCTTAATCATTGACAGAGTATTTTTATTAGGCTTCTGTATTTGATTGACCTTTAGACTGAACCATAAGGAGATGGTCTGAGCATCTTGATAACTGTCCCAACTGTGAGAAGATCCTCTTTTTTGTGAACTAATAACATTTACATTTAATCCTTTAGCAGACACTCTTATCCACAGCACCTTGGACATTCCTCCTGAGGCAAGTAGACTGAAGTGCCTTGCCCAAGGACACAATGTCATGTTGGCACAGCCAGGATTCATACCAGGAACCTTCTTATTACTGGCCCAACTGCCTTACTGCACAGCCACTTGACCTTCAATACATGTTTTGTGTGCGTTTGATTTACTGTATGTGCGTGTATATTAACAGTATATCGCTTTTTATATATCAGTGAATGAATGTATAGGAGTGTGTATGTATAGTGTGTATGGGGGATTTATTCTTCAGATTCATTTTTCCTCTACCAGCTTCCTAAGTCGCAGAATCACATCCTCCCCACTAACCCATGGCACAGTGACCGCCTTGAACTCCCCTGGTCTCGCCTCATGCATTTCTGTGATAAGCCGGTGCATGGGGTAATCTCTCCGAGGGAAGGCCACATCCTGAGGGTTCAGGGTCAGACACGGGCAGAAGTCGTTGGCACCGTCACCCACGTAAAACACCCTCTGGAACGCCTTCCCTCGCTCCTGTGTTCTGCGTGCAACATAGTCCTTCACTATCACCTGCTTACACATGTTCTCAGGGCAACGCTGGCAGCCATGGGAGTGGTAGGGGCGCAGCATGAGACGGCCATCTTGGTTGAAGGTGGCGGGGTTGGTGAAGATCTTGACGAAAAGCTGGCGGGCTCCCACACGACGGAGCCATGATTCAATGAAGAACGTGTTGGCATCAGACACCAGCACCATCTCAAAGTCCTGTCGGGTGCGCAGGAACTTGAAGAGGGTCAGCATGTCAGGGGAGGCTGGGATCTTCTCGATGACGGCACGGATGGCACTCTCAGTGACCCCAGACTCTGCCATATAGGCCAGCACACGCTGCATGTACTCATTATAGTGGCCTGGCCGGTACGTGTCCTTGAGCCAGCCTGGGAGGTACTGCCCTGGGGCTGCCTGCACCACCACATCATCACTGCTCTCATCCACGATGGTCTCGTCAAAGTCGAAAAAGATAAGAAAGCGCTTGTCGTTTGAGGAGGGAGCTGAGTTTCCGGCCATGTTTGCTGACTGTCTGGATTGGGGGTGTTTGTCCTGTCCTGGGGAGGAGGGTAAACAGCAGTTGAACACAGAATCCTGCATGATTCAGCAATAACTGCTGTGGCAGCAGAATCCGTCTTTCTGTTCAACAGGTTTTCACCTCTGGCAGGGTTGTTAACCATGGCATGGGAAATGTCGAAATAAATGGAGGGAAGGCCAGAAGAAGAAAAAAGGCCACATTCAAAAGTGGATAGAAAAAAAAGAAAGAAAGACTCCCATTTAGATCGTTTGTATTTTCAAAGGGCCTGGAATTTCAAATTACGCTGTGCTCACTATACGACGGAAAAAGGTAGACTTTTAACATCCTCTCTACCCAAGGTACAGGTGAGATTGAGGGAGTTAAGATCCCTGTTCATGAGATGATTGTGATTAATTATTATGATTCAGAGCCGCAGACTGAAATAGATCACACAATGTAATGTTTATGTTGATCTATTCAAAACTAATTTAATACTGTCTATCTGTAAAGGATAGACGACATTAATTTGAGTCAACAAAAAATCCCTCCATTTTACTACAGTAATGAACGTAAATTGGTGCTTCTGAATAAACAGAAACGTTACGAGAGCGATTGGGACAGTTTGTTCTTATTATTCTTCTGTAAATACTGTACTTACCGGCCTCGGATTTTTTTTTGGCGATGTCAAATTGGCCCCTTGCAGGCAATGCAATCTGTAAAACTGAGATGCACATTTCCCAACATCAGTAACAAAACTGTTTTTCTCACACATTCATTCAGTATCTTACATTGAGTGCACGTCATACTTTTGTGCTCAGCTGTTGCACTTATGCAACGTGCTCTTTTTTTTGAAGTACATAATAAATCGAGTTTTACTTCTGTACTATTTTGCACACTTACATATTTTCTAGTCAATTCAATAACACACAACTGTAATTCATCACTGTGGCAACATCTCGATATTCAAGGTTAGATCAGGCTATTATTTTATCTGCAGTGCAGATCAAAAAGAAAATCACCAACGGTATGTCCCAGCAGTACACCACGATACTTCACCCACTACAGGTCCAGACTTCTTTTTCAGAAACGGTTGACCTCTCAGTCCAGGTATTCTCCTAAGCAGCTCTCCATTCATGCCCTGGTTTCTTGGAGGAACTGCGCGCTGCTCGCTGACTTTATGGGCTTCTGAAACCACTGAGCCAGCCTGCCACGCAGTGACGTCACACCGCCGGGCCGCCTTCTCTCCAAATGCCAAGAGAATGAGTGACCTGCTGTGTCTAACACCAACAGAAAACTGGGAGTACTGATTTATCGACCAGTGAATGTTCACCTAAACCAAATTAACAAACTAGTTTAATCTGCTTGACATACAGACTATACCACCCAAAACAGACTACTTTTATCTCTGAAATGAAGCATTTTCATACATAAAACACTCTGAACCAAAATGACAGTACATACTGTCCTTTTGGTGAGACTATTTCAGAGTTATAGGTGTGTACAGCTCCACTGTGTACCTTATCTGCCTTTGCAGAAGCCCTCCCTACTGCCTCTCTGTATCACACAGGCCCCATCTAGCAGTAGGAAGGGCAGCTATATCTGAGAGTGTGGATGTATGTTATTATCTCCCCTCTCCCACTTTGGATGAGTGTGAGCTAACCTGGCCACCCACTCACCACCAATAGCAGCCATCTGAGTGTCACACAGACCCCACCCACATGTTCTGTGCTAAATCTGTGACTCATTTCCTGTGAAAATACTTGAATATAAAATATACAATTTACTGTTTTAAAGTTGAGCTTTTTCCTCGAGGTACAAACCAGTTAGCTTGCACCCTCTGGAGTGTAGTATAAATAGTTGTTGAGCATTTAATGCAGTGTTGGTGTTTTATGGTTAAGTCCCCCAAGTTGGTTTAATACTCATGTTAACGGCATCCTTAGTTTTAGTACAAACACCTTTTTTTAATCACCTAAACAACTGAATGGTTTCGTGGAAATTGGTGCCCTGATTTAGCTCTCACCAACGTTCAAAAAGTTTGGAGAACAAGGATGAAGGTAATGGTAGATGTAATTGCTGGAATCTGCTAATATTAACCAGCTCATTCCCTGCCATGCAGTGT
Organism: Neosalanx taihuensis; assembly: GCA_030340665.1. NCBI lineage: Eukaryota > Metazoa > Chordata > Actinopteri > Osmeriformes > Salangidae > Neosalanx > Neosalanx taihuensis. Next base: position 5,449,006 of record CM059298.1, read on the forward strand.
CTCAGGTACTAACAGACCAGGTATCCATCCTAACACGTGTATAAAGCATGAACATCCTTGGAATGAGGAGTCATCTTTGGATTTACACTGAACTATTGACAGACATAGAGAGCAAGGAGAGATCCGTGGGAAGGGACCTACAGTAAAGAGCAAAGGGACCAGTGTGCTGGCACTAACAGAAGAGAACAGACTGACTCAGCAACTGGAAGGTCAAAAGACACTAAAGCTGATCAGAAACTGTCATAAAAGCTCTGAAGAAATGTGTTGTAGCGGCTCCAGACTTTCCTATATTAGATGAAGAGATCCCAACACAGTAATATAATACAAGTTGGATTTAAGGGAGGGAGACACCAGAGGGTATTAACCAGCAAACAAGATGAAAGGACCCAAACAGGCCATGACGCAGATTCTGCAGGTGTTTTCAGGTCGAAACACTCAAGACAACAGACGTGCTGAGTCACAGAAACACTCAAGAATCCTGTGAATTAAATCTATGTTGTTAATGCGGGCCACCTGGTATGGCAGCAGCCTGGTGGGTGGGGGGTGGGCTATCGTCACGGTGCCGTTTGGCAGGGTTCACCTCCGCTGAAAGATCCTGCAGATTCACCTGGAACTGTCAAACATGCATGACAAACACAAGACAGTACACAAATGTGTGATAATCATGGCTACTTGTTTTTACTTCTGAAAGTTAGCTGAGAGTCTGTTAAATGTACATTATCAAAAAAGGCCCAACATCTCCACTGCTCCTTTAACTCCAGAAACAAAACGTACAAAAAAGGACAACCCAGACATTATAAAGCTGCACAATTTTGTACCAGACACTCACAATAATAAAATACGCAATGCTACATTAAGTGGTTAAAAATACAAGGGGGGAAAAAGTATATTGATTATTTAAAACTTCTTTAAAGAATATACAATATTATTTCTCTTAACTAGTAAGATTTTAGTAGAAAGTGCATTCTATACAACAAACAATAAAGGAGGAGAATCATACAGTAAATGGAAATAAAAACACATAGAAATAACTCGATATGAGGAAAACCCAACCGACAAAAGATTGTTTTGATTAAACTGAGAGGAAGGGGCTAGTGTGACTAGCCAAAGCAAGAGGATTCCATCACTCATCGGGGCCCATATTAGGGCTAAAGCATATTACTTTAGTTGATGAAGGAAGAAGGAAAAAAAAAAAAAAAAAAAAAAAAGAGTAGATGAAATGTCTGTCTCATGCCTGTCCCCATCTAGATTCTCCCCCTTTTCCTTGCCTCCAAAACAGCCGCTCACTAAACCTATCACAAGCTCCCGCGCCCCCAAAACACACCCACGCCACACTATCGGTCCCTCCCATTACCACGCCTCACTAACACAGCAGTAAAGTGCAGAGGATACACACACAAAAAGGCATTGAAGAAAAAAATATATAGACCTAGAGACTGTTACTGAAACATTCAAAGCACAGTAGTGAACAAGAGGGCTACTGATTAAGCAGACACTGTTGAGTCCTATACAACTCAACAGGAGGGGATTTCTGTGCCTGTGCTGCATTAAATAAACTACATTTAAGGTCCAAGTTCCCTCAACTCAAGATGTTAGTGGGACACGCTAAAGTTACTGCAATTATCATTCGTCTCTAGAATCCCCATACATATAAAGAATGGGTCAGATCACTTTAACAAGCAGCTTTTGATACAAGAGCACCAGAGGGCTTACCAGCACACACGCACACACGCACACACACACACCACACACGGCGGCTAGCGCACGCACACACTCATTAGAACAAGGCTCAATGTTGTTCCTTAACACTCAAACTGATAACGGTCCTTGATTGGATTAGGGCAGGAGCATTAACCCAACTGAACAATCAATCAAGAATACTTACAACCACTCTCCTCTACCAGACCACCTTACAACAAAACATTCACGCAAAAAAAAAGAAGATTTACTTTTACAGATGTGATTTCTTTTGACAATTGGGGTAAATATACATATATCTATACAAGGAACATAGATTTGCTAAGGTTATATAGCCACCCCATCCCCCTCCTGAAACCGTTATCGATGACATACTAAATACAGTGGGATGAGAATTATTTACCGTATAGGAAATTTCCAGAAAGTCTTGTTGACAAGGTGTGATCCAACAGTTAGCCACATCCAACATGTAGGGAACATTCAACAAGTTTAGCCTAAATCTGTCCCAAATTGTTTTATAAATCCAAAAGTATGAAAAGAAAATAACAGTTTGTCTTACAAAGTGCCCTACTTCATACTATACGTGGATATAAACTATGTAGATCAAATGTTATTTTTATAACGGAGAAAATCCCCCTGAACTACTATACTGCATGGTGTTTCATGACCTTCCATGGTGACCCGTATAATCTCAGCAGCAGCAATGAGAGATCCAGAGACAGAGAGAAACAGGAGGGGCAGGAAAGGGAGAGAGCCAGGAAGGGTCATCAAGTGCATGCGATTCATCACAGTGTCATTAGTTAACCTTTACACTGACTAGACGCCCCCAGGGTGGCCCAGGCCTGCTCCCAGAGAGCTAACCTTCCGTAGGTTCTCCCTCCAGCCCTAATCCAGAACATCCAAGTCTATGAATGAGTGGGGTGACCATCGGAATCAGGTTTATCGTTATAAACATTTGTTGAACAGCTACAGGAAGATAGCTCTTCAGGAGCAGGGCTGGATGGCACTAATAATAAGGGAAAGTCAAGGACCATCCAGAGACTGGTGATGTTGTAAGTGGTGCTGTGGGTAAGACACAGAAATGTAAACTGACACCAGACTGTAAGAACCGTGTTGTCCTGTAATGGAGCGCACCAATTAGACTGAAGCAGACCATTACCAGGTCATAATGCTTTGAATAAGATAGACAACCCCCCACCCAGTAACCTATGACCTTGGATTGTGTCCTACTGCTCTTGATCCTGGGAGGAATGCCATGAGAGACATGAAGAGGCCTGTCAGATAGAACCAGAAAACCCTTTGCCCACATTCCTACCCTGGAAGTTTGAGGAGCAAATGTATGCAAATTTAAATTACTATGAGAACTGACAAGGTGATGAAATAGACCTATTCTGATCCACTAACTTGGTTGACTTAATTGTTGAGGAACAACATCAGCAGCCATCAATGAAGAGGATACACTGTACATGATCACATATGAAAAAGAAGCCTACATTACACATATACACTCTGCCAGAAAAGGCAGGTTTTCTACAAATACATACTCTTCTGCAGGTTGTCTACCTACACTGTTTCCTTTGAACATTTTTTTAGCGAGAGGTTGTAAAATCTGTGTTTGACTGGAGTCACGCACGCACATTTTAAATGTAGATGTCCATTTTTACACACTAGGTGTGTTTTCCGAGTCTTTGAAGAAGCCCTTACACCTGCAGGCCAGGTCAAAGGTAAAGCAGGTCCAGGTACGTGCGGTGAGGTGTGGAATGACAAACCTGTTGAGGGTTCAGTGGTGCTGGGCGGCTCCTGGGGCCTCGTCAGAGGGGGCCATGTGGCGCAGGTAGCTGTCCTTGTGCCCACAGTGGTTGAGGGGCTCACTCTTAAAGAGGGCTGGGGGAGGGGGCAGGTGGGAGACTGTCTGCACAGACATGTGATGGTGCGGGGGAGCGTGCTGCGCCGTGTTGGGGAGGTGCTGGGCCGTGTGGTGATGCGGGTGATGGTGAGAGGGAGGCGACTGCAGGTGGAGGTGGGAAAACGTGTGTCCCACGGGGCCGCGGGGAGGAAGGGTCCCTGCGGAGGGGTTGAGGCTCAGAGAGGAGGAGGTGGTGGCAGCAGGGGCGGCTGCCGGCGGGACGAGGCTGGAGCCAGGCCCAGAGGAGGAAGGGGCGTTGGCAGTAAGGTGGAGAGGCAGGCTGCTAGGTTGGAGGGACACGGGGCTGGTAACCCGGAAGCACTTCTCTTTGTGGGCCTTGAGCATGTTGGAGAAGCGGAAGCGCTGGCCGCACACCTCGCAGGGGTAGGGCTTCTCTCCTGTGTGGGTGCGCCTGTGGCGCTTCATGTTGGGCCGGCTTGTGAAGCTCTTCCCACAGATCTCACAGATGAAAGGCTTCTCTCCTGCAAGGGAACAAACACTGAAGCAGGGAACTCGGATACCGGAATTGTTCATTAGTTGCCATCTCATGTGTAGTCACAAAAATCCTTACATCCTTAAGCTGAGTACATCTATTGAAAACACAAGCAGAAGTTAACTTCTCCGCTTGGATAAATTAGCTCCTGGAGAGCGACAGTTTTCTCTTATTGAAACTGCTAATGACTTCCTTTCTTGCTTCTGTTGTCAGTGTTCCACCCTCAGCAGGAAACCCAGGCCGCTCGCACATTCAGAGGAGATGAGATGTGAAAATGAACAGCAGATCTCGCTATAGGAGTGCTAGTCTCATTAACCTCTCTTACAGGGACCCATTCAGAGTGTCTGAAACCACCCACACACTCACACTTGACTAGAGGCTCAAGAGCTCTCTAAATACGTTTCATAATCCTGCAACGCATGTGTTGTGAAACTCCACCAACACCATGTTTAATATTGGCTTCATTAAACGATCAAAACCACGCATAACAAGAGCAGGATGTATACATATATATTTAATATTAATCAATTTCCCCTTTGCCTCATCAAAGTGTAAAAAACAGAGGAATGTGATGCATATTTCAAGAACACCTGCATGAGCTATAACTCCTGAGAGAGCGAAAGAGAGCGAAAGAGAGAGAGAGTAAGAGAAGAAGGGAATGTGTGTGCACCAATTACAGAGCATCACAGGGTGTGTCTCCTACCGAGACTCCAAACTGGTCAGCAGAGGTTGGGAGAGAAGTCGAGGGCAGAATAATTACATCTTACAAATAGAACCCTGGGATCCAGCAGACTGGAGAGAATCTGCCCACGCCAGACTTGCATGGAGAACAGACAGACTGTGCCCCTTCAGTTTAATTTTGGAAATAGAAAAGTGGAAGGCAGGAAGATTGGAGGGATGTATTTGAGCATGTGTCTGGGTAGTCATTACAGGCAGCCAGGCCTTCTGATGCTCAGCCACCCTCTCATTACAAAGCCTGGGCCACCCTCAGCATTCACTGCACCCCTTATCAAGCCACATCAAGCTAATTGCGTATGTCGTCGTTTTTTTGTGTGCGTTTAAAAAAAAAGACGATGCCCGTCAAATATGGAGCTTGGCCGACTGGAAAGTCAAACTAGCGGCGGTCTTAAAAGCATGACATGAGTTTGGTAGAGTCTTAAAACAAGTCAGCAGGTAAACCATTGACTGTCTAAACCAGGGGTTGGGAACCCTGGTCCTCAAAAGCCATAGTCCTGAAGGTTTTAGATGATTCCCGGCTCCAGCACACCTGATTCTAATTATGAGGCTTCCACAAAGGTTGATAATGACCCTTCATTTGAATCAGGTGTGCTAGAGTAGGGAAACATTAAAAACCTTCAGGACTATGGCTCTCGAAGACCAGGGTTCCCTAACCCTGGTCTAACCAATAAGTTGAATGGCAGGGGAAGGGGCCTCACCTGTGTGTGTTTTCATGTGCTCATCAAAGTACTGTTTCATGTTGAAGTCCTTGCCGCACCACTGGCACATGAACTGCTTGTGTCCGATGTGAATGCTCATATGGGAGCGCAGCTGGTACTTGTACTGGAAGCGCTCATCACAATTCTACACAGACAGGACCATGGGGGGAGAGCAATTTATACATACAGTACACTAACACACAATACAACATGCCTTTCCGACCCTACTGTGGAGTGGAAGGCTACTTCACGATCCACAACATCCTAGCTTCCAGAAGGAAACAGTTCGCTCAGGACGGCTGCTTCTGAAGGTCTTAAATAAGCATGTAATCACAGGTTAGAGCAGCTAAATCATCACTTAGCGCCGCCCCGCCCAGCCATACGGGGGCTAGTGGCCAGCCCACCCTCTAAGGATGACGTGTTTGGTCACAGGAAGGGGGTAGGAGTCTCCCACACAGTAAATACAGCTGCAGAAGAACAAGTATCACAGGACGGAAAAACATGGAGATAATGTCATGTTATGAAAGAATATTATCCTAGTGCCCTTTTTAGCAAATCATGAAATATTCGTGCTCTGTAGAAGTTGACATGGTAAAGATTTTCAGCATTCCATTACTTGCTTAGGCAATATGAAATAGTTGCAAGACGGTGAGTGGGTTTGGGTACTTGCTGTAAACTGCTCTGGATAAGAGTGTCTGCTGCTAAATGACTACATGTTTGGCACATAGACAGGAAACAGACTCCAGGTCAATTTCACAAGCTATTTTGAGGGAAACCTGTGTTAAAATAAAAGGTCTAATATTTGTCACAGTTCTCTGCCTTGGACATTGTACACGTTAGTGAATTATCTGTAAGCATGAGCTCAATACAACAAATGAAATCCAAAGGGAACACTCTGATGGACAATATTCCTTTATCCAGATTTTGTGGTGCATGTGTGGGCAGAGTTTGCGTGTGTCTCACCTCACAGCGGAAGGGCTTCTCTCCAGAGTGTTGGAGCGAGTGCACTTTCAGCGACATGCTGCGCTTAAACGATTTCCCACACGTTTCACATGTAAACGGCATGTCCTTCGTGTGGGCTGCAGACACACAGGGCGCAACAAAAAGTCAGTCAGGTATTATAAATCAAGACAGAAGCGCATCATTTATCAAACTGAAACCTGATTAGTGTTCTTGTCATATTTTTAACTGTGCTATTATGAATACATTGGTTTTCTGTAAGTAAATTTCTCTTGTTAAGCAATGTATGCATCTAAGTAGGACTGCGAGTGTGAATGCATCACAGACAAATTACAAATAACTAAATGGTGTTTCTAATTGTTTGATGAAGCAGAACAAAATATTCTGCTGATATCATCACAAAGTTCAAAGGCTGGGGATTTAGAATCCATGAAAATAGCAACAAATTCATATAGCCCTGAAAACCAGAGCAGCTCTATACTGATTGCATCTTCCACATGAGCTACTCAGTTAAGTGTTGAGTAGTACTGTGTGCACCACAATGCCAATCAACAGGTTGATCCGGAACTGCAAAACTAGAATTCACATACCGACCATGTGCTTGCGGACATGGGCCATGGTGTAGAATTTTTTCTCACAAATCTCACAGGCAAACTTCTTCTCAGCATAGCCATGCACGATCTTTATGTGCTCGTGAAGAGACCACAATTTTTTGAAGGACTTGTTGCAAGAGACACACTGTAGGAACAAAACAAACACTTAGGAACAAGTCCATTTTTACATGATGATCCTCACCGAGTGACACAGAGCAACATGTTCCTATCTGTTTTCAGAGCACTGACATACATTGATAGGTCTGTGAGTCTGGACACTAGACTGAGACTGTGAGTCTGGACACTAGACTGAGGCTGTGAGTCTGGACACTAGACTGGGTCTGTGAGTCTGGACACTAGACTGAGGCTGTGAGTCTGGACACTAGACTGGGTCTGTGAGTCTGGACACTAGACTGAGACTGTGAGTCTGGACACTAGACTGAGGCTGTGAGTCTGGACACCAGACTGAGGCTGTGAGTCTGGACACCAGACTGAGTCTGGGGCTGTGAATCTGGACACCAGACTGAGGCTGTGAGTCTGGACACCAGACTGAGTCTGGGGCTGTGAGTCTGGACACTAGACTGAGGCTGTGAGTCTGGACACCAGACTGAGGCTAAGGCTGTGAGTCTGGACACCAGACTGCTGGTTTTCCATGGTCTGGCTCCCTCTACTGACCAGATCATGATTTCAAAATACCAAATTGTGCATCTATGAAGTTTACCTTAAAGAACAGGATGAACCTCCTCCACAAGCCATGACTGAGATAATAAGATGTGACAATGCAAACTCAATACATATATTAAGAAGAATATAGAAAAACAGAGGCACCTGGATGTTCTTCTCACAGTCAGTCTGTTGGTGCAGAGCCAGCTCGCTCTCCAAGACGAACTTCTTGCCACACTTGTCACAGATCTGCATGCGTCTGTGTGTGACATTCATGTGCTTCTCCAGGTACCAGCGTGTGTTAAACACGCGAGGGCACTTCTCACACGCCAGTGACTCTCTTTCCTCTCCGTCTCCTTTGCCTCCTGTGGCCGGGCCTGCCCCGGCAGATGACGCGGCTGCTTTCGCCTCCCTGGCAGACCGGCGCCTCCTGTTCGGGGGCTCCGCCCGCTTCCGTCGCCCCCTGGTGGTCATCCCAGATGGAGGGCTGTTCATGGCTGTTCTCAGGCTCTTCCTCCGTGGCTGACTGGGAGCCGCGGCACTGCCTGCCCCACGACACGCTCTCTTGGCTCTCGTTCTTCGACTTTCTATTTCTTCTTCTTCCTCCTCTTCCTCTTCGTCTTCTTCATCCTCCTCCTCTTCATCTAGACTTTCTTCCTCCTCCTCCTCCTCTTCTTCCTCACTATCATGTCTGTCTGAGGCTTCGACTGCAGGAGTGGATTTGTTGTCTCCCTTTGACACATGAAGCGTCTGATTGTTCAGATTGACCTCTACAATGATCTGCTCCCGCTTGAAGGCTTCCTCCTCACCATCCGCACCCTCTTCATCCTCATCTTCCTCCTCCTCATCATCATCATCGTCGTCAGAGTCCTCCGAGGGGCCTCTGTTACCCTCCCGGGCCCCCTGCGTGCCTCCCTCGTGGCCAGCGGCCCCTTCTCTGAAGTACTGCTGCTGCTGGGTCGTCACATGCCCAGGGGCCAGCTGGCCGAGGGCCTGGTCTCCCGTTGGGGTCTTGGCGGCCATCTTGTTGTCCACTAGCACAGAGTAAGGTTTGCCTCCACCCTCCCGCTTGTACAGCTTGCTGGATAGGTTCAGATCTGAGCTGGAGGAGTGGAAGTAGGCCTGGGTCACCTGTGTCCTTCGCCCGTCCTCCTGGGACATGCCGTCCGGGCTTGGGACGGATGCGTCTTCCTTGAGGCTCTGGCAGGATTTCATTTAGGGTGGGAATGGACCCAGGTATGGGTGGGGGTACTAGTTTCAAAGTGGCTGGGGGCACTGGTTGACCTCCAGGAGGAAAGGTGATCGATTTCACAATACCTTTCGGGGTTTTAAGGAGGGGTAGGGGGAACTGTGCCACTCCCCCTCCCCTCCTGCCGCTACTAAAGAGAAAGGGGGGGGAGGGGGGGGGGAGTTGGAGAGTGTAAAGGGTTTACCCTGACTCAAAAAGAGCATCCATGTTCTTCAGGTAAGAGACGCAAAGCAGAGTGACAGGAACTCTGTAGCGACTTTGTTCCATAGGCTTCCTTTCAACTTGAAGTATTTTGTATCTGCAGCTCAGCTGACAACAGCTCCTGTTCTGAATCCCTTAGTCATCTGCAGTCTGCTCCCTGATAAAAGAGACATAAACAAGAACAGAGAGGAAGGAAACAAAATAAAGACGGGTATTAAATTCATGGATAGTGAGTTTTTCTGCTCAAAGAAAATGGGTGTGAACTGAAACTACAACCAAGGTTGATGTCGTAAACCGATACGCTTCACCACAACAGTTTCAGTGCAGTGTGAGAGCATCCAAACCACACGCTTCAGAGCTGAGCTGATTACTGAAACTCCCGCCTAATACCTTACAGTGCCAAGGACAATGAGCCATATCAATATCAAACCATAAAATCTATTTCATCTCTTTACTATAACATACATGCTATAGACAATGTCGGACAACTTAATGTCGTCACTTGAATTTATTCAACTGGCACTCAACATATTACCACCACAGCATAACCTTTGACTTATACTATAGATTTTCTATTACTATTACCAGCATAAGTTGTAGAATCACTAGTAATGATATTTGATTATACTTACTGAAACTGTATCCCCAGGCAAATCATCTTTACCTTTACAAAATTGTGTACCTAGTTTATTTCACCCAGTTGTCTACTTGTCCTTATAATGAAATAAATCTCAAATTACAGTTGGATTGTGTTCGTATCTCTCCACACCCTAAATCACTGAGCTGGTGACAGATGTAGAGCTCATGTGAACCACAGCACCAGGACAGACTGCAAACAAACACAGGAAGCTGCTCTGTATGTGCATGAGTGTGCTCTGTCTACATGAGCATCAGGTTAGCTCCTCTGCATCCACCCACAGACATGAAAGGTGAGCCTCCGATAGATGATATTTTAGAAATCTGCCACCTTCACCTTCTTAGGTCCCATGATGGTGTTTAGGACATGGATGATGCATCAGTTCTTGGGGTTAGTTCTGTACTGGCAAACAAGCTCAAAAAGCAAAAACTCAAAATTGCCACTCTTGCAAACAATAAAACGTTGTCTTCTCCTGGCACATACCCCTCAGAGGTATCAAGACTGTTCTTGTTCCTTGTAAGAAGAGCCCAACTAACATTAAAATAACGACCAGTGTTATATAGTTGTGGCTAACCTTGAACTACATGAACTCTTCAACCTTTCTGCATGCTCTCCTCCTCACCTCTTATCTAGCTAACAGAAACAGTCATTTGCTCAAGACTACACCCAAGACTACACCGCTTTGGATAAAAGCGTCTGCTAAATGAATAAATGTACACCCATTTTAAAATGACTGAACTTTGACAACATTGCATGCAAAGTAACAGTGGAAAGCTCCGAAACCCCAGCCCTCTTCCTGTGTCAGCTTACTAGGATCCTTTCATCGAATTGGAGAGAGACTGAGAGTGTTAAGCCTGCATGTGTACAGTGGTGTTGGTGGTGGGGTGTCACTGTACTCACTGAGCATCAAACAACACCTGATCCTCAAGTATCTAGATGATACTGGATAATGTGCCTATGACAAACTATAAACAGCAGCTCTGGTTAGAATGCAATGGTGAGGGAACGAAGGGGGAAGAAAAGTGACATGTTCTTCAAATAATTTATAGAAGGAATCGGTAGCTCTCTTACACAGAGGCATGCACACGCATCTGTTGAGATTAGGCATGGCCCGTTTAATAAAAATCCTTGCACTCGCTCAACTTAAGACAATGAATCACTTCAGAATTTCATTCACCCTGAAACAGCACAACTCTTTGATGTGGGAAGCAGAAAGACAGCAGACTCCGCACTATCTGTAGTCTTGGTGCTATTGCCATGCAAGATTGAGGTCAAATTCAGTGTAAAACTGTGTTTATTTTTATAGAGTTTGGGCATGTTTAAAGGCATAACTGAAATGCCTTGGTGATCAACAAAACACATATACCTTCTCCACTACCTTCTGAACCACTCTTTTCATGCCTCACTGAGCTAATGACCGGCCAGACCTCACCAATTTGGTGTTTAGCACCACAAGAAGCCTCGTTTGGATTGTTCAAAGCTACACTAGGCTAACTAGCAGGATGCTAAGATACAGGCAGCAAGAAAGGGGATAGTCTGGTTATAGTTTGGGAATTATAGACATTGTTATGTGTCTGTTATGAGCCTAGTGCTCCAGGTAAGGCCCGCCAACCGTGTCTTGTTCCCTTAATTCATCTGTAGCGTTGAAATCCTCCCTCCCTTTCTGTCTGAACTTTAATGAGCTTTCCCTTTCCCAGATTTGAGTGAAAAGTGTGAGTGTTCACATTCCTGACAGCAATCTTATAAGGCCGTAAGTGCTCACTGTTTGGCACACAGCAGGAAACCATCATGCCCTTGTAGGCATTTGGACCCAACATTATAGGGTTACTGACATCACAGAAGCTTGCTGATTAACGTGCTTAAGACCTAAACCTATTTTGACCTCTGTTCTATTTGTCCTGAACCACACAGACATAAAAAAGAGGCAGTGTTGGTACCAAACTAACCTAACGTCTTTCAAATTTGGACTAAAATGACTGTACAATGTCTACATATGTTTCTGGACATTCACACGCACCCCAATGTACCTCCACATTTCGTTAAAACATGTTGCAAGATTTTTAAAAAAAAGTCTGCCCCAAAAATCACCAACATAAACTTGTGATAAATTATGGCATTTCCAAGGCACTGCTGTACCAAGAAGTGACAGCAGCAGCAGTGACCCTACATTAGTAGTAATGTCCCATAATCGCTTTAACCGTCAAAATTATTAAAGTTAGTTGGTAACTGGCTAAAACAACCAATTGTGTACATATTGTCTAAACGAAAATGTGCCCAAATGAAGCTGACTTTAGGTTTGGCAAGAAAGAAAAGTTGAAGGGGCCTAATTCACCGCTGACAGGCTGGATTCCTTCGCCCCTTCCAGCCAGCTAACATGAGTTTATCAAGCCCAGAAGCAGCTCAGTTTTGGCCTAAAATGTGAACAGCTGGCTGGGTTAGCAGCTCACTACTGGGTGGTGTTACATGCTGAAGTTAGCTACATAAGTGTGTGGAAATTACAACTCGTTTACGAAATTATTCTAGTGAAATGTTATTCCTAATGCCAGACTGTAAAACCAGCTTTATTAGTTGGCCAGTAGCTAGGTTAAGGGGCATTCAACTTGGAAAAAATATAAGCAAAGAAGGGGTTAAAGAAAAAGGAAACATTGGTTTGTCCACCACAGGCCGTGAGACAGGAGGTCCAACTTCATGAAGCTAAAGCATTAGCAGCTAACTAACCAGATGAAGACAAACTTATCTAGTTTGCAAAATAAATCTGACATGATTCAAGTTGCTAACGTTGTCTTTCCACGCAGCAACACTTCTGGGTTAGCAGGTGTTCATATAGAAACACACTTTCACTTTTTAACTCCAAACCGCCCAGATGACTTCACGCTAGCTAGCCAATTGTTTGACCGAGCTAGTTGGCTAACGTTAGCTCTCATTTTACACACACGAGAACTGCAATAACGTTTGCGCCTTTAGTAACTACATGCATATTGTGCGTCAGGGTAAATGGTGCTAATTTTGGGTGCAGTGAAGGTTTAACTGCCTCATATATATAATAAAATAAAGATTTTTCGAACAAAAACCCAACACTGTTCAACCTAGCCAGCTAGCAAAACTCGAATGAAGACAGCTTTCATACGCAATAAACTTTCCCGTTTGACGCTACAAAGGCGTCGTTGAACGAATGGAAACATATTTTCAATGCAATCTGTGCCTTTTTCTTGCTTTTGTAAGGACTGTCACTTTTGAAAATAGATATTTTTATGAAAATAACTTGCAACAAGGTCTTGCACTCCTTAGCTACTCACCCTCAGCAAGAGCGCCCTCTTCTTTTTCGTCCCGTACAATCAGAGTTGCAGGGATTCTGGGGTCCAGCAGACGTTTTAAAAAGAACCGGCTTGTTAATGCTTCCCGTTATGGCGTGCACGGTTGCGTAGTATCACTTTTTTTCAGAAGTGTTTAGCGTTATTTTGTACGTTTTGCGTTCATGTTTTGCACGCTTTACAAGAGATTCAACGCTGCATCCATAGCTACGTGGCCTGGCCAAGCAAGGTCTCGCGCGCACTGTTATCTCGCGCGCACTGTTGTCCCGCGCTCATCACCGCAGGCCGCTGTCTGTCTGGGTAAGCAGGCAGGCAGGCAGGCGGGTATGCAGGCAGGCGCACGGCTTCAAGCGAGGTTTTTGTCTTCCAAACCAGACAGGGCACGATGCGCGTGCACGTACTACTGCCAATTTTCTAATGGGAGGAAACATCCTCGAGGCAATACAGCCATCATCTGCAGCCAGATGAACCAAGGTAGAGGTAGCTCTCCAGTAGGTAATTTTTAACATTTAAAATGTAACTGTAACAATGCAATCTAGATTAAACCATGATGTACAAGTATTGGGTAAATGTGCTTGGTCAGTCCTTGCATAAAATACTTCAATACAATACTAAACTGTTCAGAAAAGAACAAACAGTGGTCAACTGGCAACCATTCCTACCTTACAAAGCGTGCAGAGCCATTCTGATGCCTAAATTCTTTGCATCAAAAGGGTATCGCTTCATGGTCTACTCTTAACATATTTACATTCAGAAAACAAGTTACAGATGTGCGTTAGAAATGAGACAAATCAAATTTATTGAGACATTTTGAGTGGAATACAAGGTCTTGGAATTAATCCTAACAAAAAGACAGCAATAAACTATAAAACATGAAAGGTGAACTATTCTCACCCCACTTCTGACAGGCACAATTCATTCCACTGGACAAAGGGCTGTGTAGGGGTGGGCTTTCTGAGACAGTACTTGATTCAACCTTTAATCCTGTACAGGATGAGCCGCACTGGGCTGAAGTGCCGCCAAATTGTTAGGATTTCAGGAAAACCATCTTGAGCAGTAGAACAGGCCATCTCAGCTCAATGTCCAAAAAAAGAATGGCATGTGCTTGAATAATTTACTGAACACATGTAGATGCAGTTGATTTGAACAGCTTGTTTTCCAATCTACTATTCGTAGTAACGTTAATGTTGCTGAGTCCCATCTTATAACTCCTTAACAATTCCTCCCTATATATTTCAATCACATACAGCTCATAATTTGCGAATACACTATAAAGACAAATCCAAAGAGAATTTGACTGCATCCACAATGATATAATTTTGACAGAACGTAATGTGTAAGTTTACCTCTCTCCACTCCCTTACACACTCCTCAGTATTAGCATCCATATCATGGATCTCTTCTCATTCCTCCTCCAAGCCACCGTAACATCTAGTCATTACTAGGAGAGGGAATGAGAAAACACTGTGTGTGAAGGGGGAAAGCCCTTACTGCTGTCTCCTGCATCTACCCCCACCCCGGCCTGTCAACCGTAGCTGTGGGTCACAGAGTGGAGGTAGTAAGGGGGGGTTGTGAGTATCACTGGGGCAGCTGGAGGAGAGTGCCCTGGCCTGTGGGCAGGTAGGTGACATTGCGGGAGCGGGAGAGCTGGAAAGCGATGTCTTCAGCTGCTTCCAGTTTGCGCAGCTCTACCAAACCATCCCCAGCCTCCTGCAGGGAGTTAGCGATGAGCAGGGCAGCCTGAGAGTCACCTTCAGCTGAGATGATGGCTGCCTGCTTCTGCTGCTCTGCCTGAAGACAAGCCATGAGAAACAAGCTGGTTAGTTTCTCGTAGCGGTGAAATTACCAATAGATTTCCAAACAGGATCTGGATGAGGGTTAGGCTCACTGATGCTGCAGACGCTTACCTTCTCCACCACAAACCTGGCTCTTTCTGCCTCCTGCTGGGCCACCTGCTTCATCTCAACAGCCTCTGTGAATTCCTTTCCAAATGTCAAGTGTGTCTATGGGACAAAAATGTGGTTGTCTTCCATTAGAAACAACCACAAGGATGAACGCAAACCAGTTCTTGATGGTGAGGGGTTTAACAACAGGGTCATACCAACGAAACATCGTCCAAGATGAGGCCGAAAGTAGAAGCTCTTTCCGTCAGGTCCTCGCTGACCTGCCGTGAAACAAGCTCTCGCTGGGTGATGAGTTCACCTGCATCGAAACGTGCCTGCGAGAAGAGACCAATACACATGACACAGCAGTACCAGGCACGACCCTTTGACCCAAGATTGACCCTTTTCTCCTACACACCACCACAGACTTCAGGACTTCTGTGGTGATAGAGGGAAGCACCCTCTCGTCATAGTCCTCTCCGATGCTGGTGAAGATGCGTGGAAGCTGGCCAGCTACGGGCCGGAAGAGGATACGCAATGTGATGTTTACATTCTGGAGATCTGTGGTAAGAACAGTGGAAGTAAAACGTGCATTAGAACAGTTAAACATTCAAACGCAGACAAAAAGTTAGCAGAGATTTATATTTTTATTTTGAAGCCTATAATGCTCAAAGGACAGCCTTTGGGTAAAATGCCTGCGAGCAAAGAGCATTAGAGGCACTGCTGTATAGAATCGAATCCTACAGTTATGTACCTTTGCTGCCTGTGATGACAGGTACGTTTCGTGGACGGGAACGACAATCAAAAAGGATTGGTTTCTGAACCCAGGGAATAAGGAAGTGGGTGCCCTCTCCAACTACTATCTCTTGAACTCCCCGGAATCTGTCGAAGATGACTGCCCGATGCCCTGCGTCAACTGACAAGATGACAAAAAATGTAACAATGAATTCCATCAGATACAGACAGCCTTCTGAACCAGAGCATTTCTCTCTCTCTCTCTCACACACTCGATGTCTCGCCCAAGGACACAGTGAGATGGATCACAACTCACCATTGAAGAGGGCAGAGTTCACAACACCTCCACCAATGGCCAGAGCCAACCCCAACTTCCCGATGGACTCGAACAGTTTCGCCATGACGACAAGAACGTAATGACCCTAACCCCCATCAAGGCAAATGGTAGTAATCATCAGTAATATGTCATTTAACATACGTGCAACAAATACGTGAACACTCACAGGTAACAACAACATGATATACTTGTTAAGTCATATTTTGATTCGGTTTACATGTGGACCTGATGCCATTGGCCTTGGCTTAGTTAGAGTAGCTGCTGTGCCAAGGACTGAGAGCTTGATAACGTTAGCTTTAGAGCTACAGTTTTCTTAACAAACACATCAGCAGTATAATAGCTCGTCTTCAAAATGATTTCACTTTCAATACAAATGTTCAAGTCGGCAAATTCGTTTTATGCATGGTAGCTAAATAATTTGCTAACTATTCTTAATTTTCAACGCAGTGCGCAGCCAGAAGCTAAGTTCAGTGCCCATGTTGAAATGACTCAGGCAGCTTTCTCAGATTTTATCACAGCCCCCATAAACGGTCACCCGTTTTTTTCGTACAAATCCTAACGGTAGAGAGAATTACATCTTTAAAAACACATGCTCATTTACAAGGAATGATCTAGATGAGTTTGTTTGGACTCACCTACGGTTTGTCAGTTCTGTCTGTGACCTCCACCAGAGACAACGTAAGAAGAACACATGAACATGGGTCTTAACAGAGCATGCGCATCGTTTTCAACGACGCTTTCTCTGATTGGTCAGCGAGCATGCTGGGTTCTGTGCATTGAGGCATTTCATTGGCTAGATCTGTAACGAAGGTCTCAAGGTGTTGTAGTTATTAAAGCCCTTCTAATAATAATAATAATAATACATTATATATATAATATATATATACAATATATATACAACGCAAGGTCAAGGTACTCAAAGAAAAAAATAACTTCTAGAGGTGTGGAGCCGTATGAGCGCTAAGTGAAGAATCTTCTGGTTATAAATTGTATGGGAAACACTAAAGAACCCTATGATTTGCAATTTAAGCCCCGTTGCAGCTTCTTAAAAAGTTGCAATGCAATTTAGAATATTACAGAAGATTACATTTACTCCTTGGGATTGCACGCAAGAGTTGCCCCCTGCCGGTGTAAATCACGAAGTACACCTTCATCAGGATCCACAGTTGGTTTAGTTTCACTTCCATGTTTTGAACTCAGAAGTGTGAGTCTGTTGTGTGCGCAGATAAACATGAGAGACGCGTGTTAAGGTAACTACTGGCATGTAAAGATGGATGCTAAATGTTTTGACTAAATCTCGTTGCGCGTTGCTTTGCTAGATAAATTAACAGCATGGTTTCTATACAGTTTCGACGGGATCTGCACTGATTGCCAGATTTGGTGAAAATGTTGACTTCCTCGTACTGTGTAGTTCTACACGTCATGTTAACTGGTTTTGTTCTGTTACTCTCTAGAAATGTATTTTGCTATCTGATGAATAAATACAAACAATCTTCAATTAAGTCTGTACTAGGCATTTTGAGACGTAGCTTTGTGCATGCTGCCACACACCACTGCAGATAAAGGAGCACATAAATATACTTGTTTCCGCGTTTCGTTACGAAGTAAATGAATCAATGCGTCGTATCGTATGAGGATGCCTTTAGCATTGCACTGACCTAATCTAAACTGTCGAAGGATCCATGTTGATGAAGTTTGTTAGCAACGTCCAGCAGAGGGGGAATATATGAAAATATGAGAGTTGTTGTAACGTCTCTCTGATCCTGGATGTCAGTGATCCAGTTCCACCCAGCAGATGGCAGGGCAGGGCAGGACAGTGAGAGTGAGTGGCCTGCCCTCCAACATTGAGGATGACCGGCTGATCGACAAGTTATTCATCCACTTCTTGAGGACCAGCAACGGGGGAGGGGAGATCGAATCTGTCACCGTTGTCACACCTGGCTGTGCCCTCATCACTTTCGAGGACAGCAAAGGTCAGCATGTGAATGTACAGAAAGTTCATAGAAAGGGTCGGATGGTGTAGAATGCTGTGTATTTACAGCGTGAATGGCAGTTGTAATGTGATTGGGATCATTTAACAGCTTTTATCTAAAGTAAACCTGCAACATATTGATCTGCAGTAAAATACCTTACCACTGAGGCTAACAATTTCAAAATTAGTTTAGTTTACTTATGGCATCAGAATTGATCTTTACCATAATTATTTCTCACTGACACTTTTTGATTACATCCAACTTTTTTTATTTTTTATTTGTGCACATTTGCAAAATATCAAACGGTATGAGGTATTGTGCTTTGTCTGTCACCATTCATTCACTGTGAAGACTGGGGTGATAGTTTACATTTCAATGGATGAGTACAGGTGTCCATAGTGCTTAGTCCAGCTGTTTCTCAGACTAAAATTGATTTCCCTCCGGTGACCTTGCACAGTGGCCCAGAGCGTGCTTGAGTACGGCCGACACATTTTGAAGGTGGACAAGAGACAGTATGAACTAAAACTAAGAGAGCATCGCAAAGATATTGAACCAGAGAAGGTACACCAAGCAATATTTAAAAATGACTATACTATGAAATGTTTGGCTCATTTCACGTAACCATAATATTCACTATTTTCGGTTCTCCCTCGCAGGTCATCTTAAACATGTCTGTTACCGTCGACTACGGCCAGCTTCCCCAGGGAAAGTTGGCGGTGATGCACATGCTCACCAGCCACCCTGATGTCCAGATCAGCTATAACCAACCAGAAGAGGTCTGCACCCTGCTGGGCCGTTACTCTGAGATCCAGGCTGCAGTAGCCCAACTACTGGGTCAGTCCAGGGACCAGGGGACCACAGATACCAGCTCCGCTGCCTCCAATGGTGCCGAGGAAGAGCATGTCTCTCCTCACGCAGGCAGGACCTCTCGAACCAGGGAAACAACCCAGACGAGGGTGGAGCAGACTCTGTCGTCAGGGGCTCAAGGCCTGGGCTCGTATGGGGATTCAGGATGTGGAGGTTACGGTTGGGAGGCTGGCGGCCAGACCGAGGAAGGCGCTGCGGCTCTGCAGCCGGAAGGTCAAATCACGGTGGATGAAGACTTCTCCCTCATTATGGATGCGGACATATTCCTTTACCTGCAGAGGCACTGTGGAGAGGAGTACCGGCACATCCTCAGAAGTCACGGGGTGGAGGTGGTGGATGTGTCAGCTGAGGGGGTCACCACCCTGTTCTTGCAGAACGGTGCTGGGACGAGGATGCCAGGCAGGGAGCTGGAGCGCCTCAGGGGGGCTCGCGGGGACCTGAGCCGGCTCTATCAGGAGAACGAGGCCAGACTTCGAAGAGCTCAGCTGCCCAAGAGTGTTCTCTCCCCCAGGGGCGATCTGAAGACCACCATTGAGGACCTTCAGGTCAGTCTACCGAAACTCTTACTCAGTGAGGATGAGAGAAACATCTACATAGTGGGAAGCGGCAGTGATGTGTCTGAGGCCAAGCAGATCCTCCTCTTGGGCCAGAGAGATCAAAAGTATGTAACAGATGATGTCGTCGGCTTGTTTAGATCTCCTTCAGCTACTTCCTCAAAACCAGGGAAGGAGGCAAAACCATATCACGGACTCTCCTCAACAGGAGTTCTGGACCCCCGGGTAGATAAGATGCTGAAGTCTTATGAGGTTGAAAGGAAAGCGGAAGGTGCCAGAGGGTATAAACTAGCAGCCAGGTTTAAGGACTTGGGAGTGGGTGGGCTGGGGACCAAGCCAGGGGGGCCGATGACTGCAGAGTCCTCAGGTCTTAGTACACGACCAGGCCTTAGGCCAATGCAGACTCACGAACATCTGTCTGGGGCTGAGAAACCAAGGTCAGGAGGTGAAGGATACTCAAGCGCAGGAACGCAAAACATTGAAGAGGATATCTTATTTAGGAATGGCGGTCCCTTGTTTAGTTATTCCACTACAGAAAGGAAAACTGCTTCGAGTTTGTTGTCAATTGCCACACAACAAGGAGGTGATGTTCCCCCCTTTTCCACAACTCAGATCACCACATTCCCAACCTCTGGATCTGGTTCTAGTCTGAGGAGAGCCAGTAGTTTCTCTGGACGGTCCAGGCCCAAGGCCCAGGACGCAGCGCAGAGCAAGACTGTAGAGGAAGCTGGTAAGTCCTTGGTCAGGTCCAACAGCTTCAGTAACCGCACAGGGAGGGACAGAAGAGAGGTCTACTCTGCGGAGGTGACTGTTTCCACGGTGATGTGGCGGTACATTAAAGAGGCCTATGCCATTCGCCTTGAGGACATGACCTCAGACTTGCAGATGGCCGATAACCAATCAGAAAGGAATTCCGATGTAACCGTGACATTGAAAGGGGCGGAATCATCCGTCGTAAAAAATTGTCAGTTGGAGCTACAAAAGCTGGTTGCCATGGTTACCACAGACTTCTCTGTGCAAGAGTTGCGCCTGGCCGAACTGGGTGTGTTCGACCCGCACAATGAGACATTGAATGAATGCTGCGCAGACATCCGGGAACGGTTCAAGAAGGTTTCCATCCAGGTGCTGAAGGAGAGTGTCTTTCTGATTGGCCCCAAGCTGCTGTGCTCTCAGGTGGGCGAAGCTCTGAGGGAGGTGTTCTTTGGAGTGCAAGGCTTGAGGCAGGAGCAAGTGGACCTCTCTGCCCCCTCTTCCTCCTTCCTGAACCAGCCAACGTTTCCCCAGGGGAACGGCGTTCCAAGCCCCACACCATCTCAGAATGGTACCCTTCAGAATCGGAAGACAGACTACGATAGAGTAGAGGGAGGGGAGGCAACTGACGGCAGTCTGGAGAAGAACTTCAAAAGAAAAGATTTGACAAAAACACAGAGGAAGATTGATACAGAGTACAAGAATGGAGTTGCTAGCAACCTGTCCACCAGGAAAGACCCTGTTATAAGAGAGAAAGTGAAAAGGAGAGGGACAGTGGATACGGATGGGAACAAGACTGACACACTGACTAGCCATTCAGTAAGATGGAAGGACAGAGCACCAGTGATGGGTAGTGAACCAGTATCTGATTCAGTGTTTGCACAAACCAATCCAGGCATAGAAACACCACCAAAAGACCACAACCTTTCATCTCAGTCTTCCCAAACGGGAGAAAGATGGTCCAGGTCGGAGAATCATGAGGGATTAGGAGGATATGTCACACAACACAGTTCAAGAAGGACCAGTCTGCCTGGGTCACAGGGGTGGATGTGTGTGTGTGGTAAAAGTGGAGCCTCATTGAAAATGACAGAGTGTCGTTCGACCCTCTGTCCAGAGTGCCTGGCCAGCGTCCACATCCACTGCAGGGTTTGTCCTAAGGTAAAGGAGATACCACGAGGGATCCAGGGTAAAATGAGATGCTCTGAGATATCCCTGTCCCTGCCTGGCCATACCAAACACTCCACCATGAAGATCAGCTACTACATTCCAGATGGCATTCAGGGGGTGAGCATCTTTTAATTATTATTTTTTTTGTCAGAAGAAATGCATCATCCTATATCCTTAAATGTCAGTGAACAGAATGTGAAAAATAAAAGGGTCATCTGGACAATTAAATCCAACCTTTCCTTATGTTTATTTCCCTTGTTAATGGAATTGTTGAGCATTGTAAGGTCAGCATATCATGTGTTGCGCACTGCCTAATAGCATTCCCAATACTGCTGTAATCTTTGCTAGGAGGGTCACCCGTCCCCTGGGTCCACGTTCCGAGGGGGGCTGTTTGAGGCCTACCTGCCCCTGTGTGAACGCACCCACAGACTGCTGCCCCTGCTAGAGAGGGCATTCAAGATGGGCCTCACCTTCACTGTGACGAACACCAAGACAGGGCCCACGGTCACCTGGGACTGCATCCCCCACAAGACCAGCCTGCAGGGGGGCAAGTCTGGGTGAGTGAGCTACCTCACATCATCTGGGAAGATAGTAAGAATTCATCTTGAGGATTCTACTATCTTTATCTGCTTAGGTAACTGTTATCATTTGGGTTCATTCAGGAACGGATATCCAGATTCCAACTATTTGACTCGTCTGTCTGAGGCACTGACCGCTGTTGGGATCGAGCAGGAGCCAGACAAGTCTCAAAATACAAATCAAAAGGATGGGGACCATTGATTTTAAAATGTTTTAAAAACGTTTTTTCTTTTTACTATTTCTTGTCATCGTAAACATATTTTAATTTGTATATATTGCAATCTAATGCACTATATTCTTAAACAATGATTCATTTCTGTCAAAGCCATAGATGTTTTTATACTGTAAAGCCAAAAGGCTTGTGGTTACTGTGTTTGTTCCTGTCCAATAGGATAGAATGTAATTGTTGTCTAGTTTTCCATCATTTGTCCTGGCAGCTACTTTTGATTTCTTGATCCGATTTGATTAACGATATTGTGCTCTCACAACCCTCATTCCACTGGTAACCTTGTACAGCTGCACAGCACATCCTGTCACGCTTCAGCAGGTGTTTCCCATGTTAATCAACACAGATGATCAAAAATAAAGAAACTACTCCAATATATATATCTTTTATGATTTTTTTTTATTAGTCCTGGAAAACATGTAAGGCATATGGTAACATTACACACTGAAGCGTCACAAACTCTCGAGTCCATGTGGACCACAGTCGACCCGGAGTCAGCACAGAAGCAGCATTGATTTGAAGGGTTTAAAAAACAAAGGAGTGACAAGGGGAGTTTCTGCTATTGGAAAGCAACACGGTGACTGTGACGTCCAAGGAAAGCAGCCGGTATACAGATCGAACGTGTCAGATGCCTTGTAGAAAATCCTAAACTGCACCAGCAGGTGCCTATGTGGACGGACTGATGGACTAAACCTGCACTTGTCGCACAGTCCTGGAGATACTGATGTCCTGGTGTGAGCCTGGCACAGGTGTGAAGCGTGGGTGGTGAAGTGACAGTGATGTGGCAGCTGCTGGCACCATGACTTGGTTGAATGTGCTGATGAAATCCACAAGCAGTTAACGCCAATGAAGTAGTGAAATATAAAGGTGAATATGCCTTTTTCCCCCCCTCTGCCACATATCTAGACATAGATTCTAGGGTGTTGCCCGTAACAAGCCCAGCCACATGCTGTGCTCGCTCGCTTAGCATCTCTGTGACACCAGGGTAATCTTACTGCACTGACATTGTTTGAAGAGTTAAATGAATACCTGTCTACAGCCAGACGGGGGTTAGTTCAGGGTAATGTATGTGCGTGTTTGTATGTGTGAGTGAATGAGATGTGTGGCTCTGCATGTGGTCAAATGAGTGACTCAGGATACTGAACGAGCACATTGAATACTAACTAATAATAATACGTTTGTAATTCCTGATCCAAAGTAAACTGCTGATGTGATTGGCCTGTGAGAAACAAAACTATATGCTGAGCAGCTGAACACTGGCAGGCAGTGCAGCCCATTCAGACAGCTTGGAAAATACTGTGTTCATGTGGCATTAAAACTGAACTGCCTTAGGATTTGGCTTCTGATTGTATCATTTACAATTCCTGCACTGAAAAGTAATGCCATGTACGACACTGAAATGATTTATTCTTCCAGAGACTAGACACCATGTGTCTGATGGAATGTTTTTCCAATGCATAAAATGGAGGATCTCTGGATTACCGTAGTCTATCTCTTGCATAAAAATTTCTGTCTCTCAGCAATGGTCTTTCCAGATGACACAGCTACGACATTGATTCACCAGACTGGTAATACTAAAAGGCAGCAGAGGATCGGGACTGGACTCAACCAACAGATCTGATGTAATTTTAGTCTTGCATTTGCACTCATAACCCAGCTGTAGGTACAGTGCACATGCAGTGTGAGGTCATCTTGGAGATGTTTTACTTATGAATAAATAACAAAATGACAGGGGAAAATAACAATGTATCAAATGACATACAATATGTTGGCCACATGTGATTCACTGCATGCAATGTCAGTCCAGATGTTGATGTAAAGTGTGGTTCTATATGAGCGCGTATGGAGAGGGAAGGGTGGAGTTTTGGCGAACTAACAATTGCCAACAACCATGGTCTGTATCCAAGAGTCTCTTAGGGGGCAACACAAAAAAGGTGGCATGTTTTCAACAGGCCTTACTGGGACTGATCAGCTCGGGAGTGGAAATGTTGCATCTGGGACCGGCACTGCCTGAGCTCAGAGCAGAACTGGGAGCTGGGGGTTTCAACACAGCTGGGCCGTGGTGATGACGTTACTGCACAGCCTCTAGGAGAGCAGCCACCCCTTCATCAGCGACACATTTGGAATCAGGCTTGAAGAAACACAAGTTTGGAACTCTGTGGTCAATGCAGAGGATTACAAAATTCACCCAGCATTGTACAAATTCTTCTTTTTTTTCGTTTTGTTTTTGGTGAAAGTTTCTGAACTAGATCATTCTTACATGCACCTTGGTCCATGTCATCTTTACTGTGGCTAAAGACCCTGAATCGTTGTAAACACAGATGACAAGAAACCAGTTTGTTGCTGTTTGTTCACGTCCAGATTTGGAGGGAGGAGCCTCAGAGCAAGGTCATCTGGTATGTGCTAGAGAGACTGAGGCACAGTGAACACTCAAGAGCAAAACCCCAACCAATCAGACATGACTTCTGTGTCTCTTTTAATGCACTACAGCAATATTCTAACCACCACCCAGTTCCCATACGCATTCTGGGATGGAAATCATACATACAGTATCAATTTGCAGTTAGGTCAGAAGATATAGTATCCAGAAAAAGATTTTTCTTTCGTTTTTTTTTTTTTTTTTTTTTTTACACACCGTTCTAGTAAAGGCATTGACAGAGGTGTTTGGCACATAATGGTCAGGACCAACAGAGATTTACTATAATTCAAATGAATGTAGTTTAGGAGGTCCCCACGCATAAGCTTTGAACTTTAAACCCTTGAAACAAGCAAAATAACATTTTACACTGAGTAAAACATCCTTTACTGAAGCATTTGTTTCTCACATGGCACTCAGAAACAGAAGCAGCACCCACAGGTACACACAGGGAGCTAAAGCCGGGTCTCACAGCCCACAGTGAACGGTGTGGATCTGAGCTGTCGCCCCCGGGTGGTCTGGCCAGTACAGGGGCTGAATGAAAAGGATGTGGGTTTTCAATTGTGTGTGTGGAAGTGTGTGTGAGTGAGAGAGAGGGACTGAGAGAGAGAGAGAGAGAGAGAGAGAGAGAGAGAGAGAGAGAGAGAGAAAGAGAGAGAGTTGGAGCATGTGTGTGTGTTACCTATACTTACAGTGTTTGACCAGGTACAGTGTGGTCTGTTAAATGGCCATTGTAGCTAAACCAGTGACAGTTTAAAAGGCTGTGTGACCAGAGTGGTGCTGCCAGGTGCTGTAAGTGCGTTAAGATCAGTAAGCAGAGTGCAAAATACCAACACCAATTATCCTGGAAACATTGGCCTTTTATCAGACGGGGGTCAGGTGGGGAGGGGGGGAGCTAGAGGAGAACTAGGGGGATTGGACAGCTTGGCAGGAGGTTAGGAGTGCAAGCAAGGGAAGGGCAAGCTGAGAGGAGGTGCTTTTTAAAACCGACCTGAGGACACACACGCACACGCGTCTTCACACACAATGACACACCACACACAAGACACGAAGGAGGACCCTCATGCTTACACAACAACTTCTTTACAACGTCACTAAGTCGCCATCCCAACCTCCAGGCAGACAGACAGACCGACAGACAGGTTGGTAAAGATGATGGGAATGTGTGGAACACTCCCTTAACTATACAGTGATGTGTGGTGCGTTACGTCTAGGTTATTGTCCCACTGCTACTGACTGTTTAAATCTCCACAGTACAGCTTTCTAGGAGAGCCAATGTTATACACATTGTGGCCTCTAGGGGTAGCAGTGGACCCATTTAAAGCAGCCAACTGTTGATAGTGGTCTTGGGTGCTTTATGGAAAAAAACAGCAACTGATTCATCGCCTCAGAGAGAACACGTATCCAAAGTAGGATCTCATGTTCAGATTATCCATGGATAGTAAAAAGCATGGCCTGGTCCCTGATCTACGCTGAACACTTAATACTGCAGGTATCCAAGAGATAGCACGCTGCTCTGATACTGCTAAATCACTCCAGCTGTGGTCAGAATGAGAAGAAGGGAAATGGAGAGAAAGAGAGCAGGGGAGCGATGACAATACCATATCTGATGAAACCGACGCTTGTTGCTATGCCGACCACTGAGAGGGAGAGAAAAAGAGAGAGAGAGAGAGAGAGCAAGCGAGAGTGTAGAATGAGTCCAGCAGAGATGGGAAAAGAGAGGCTGAGCCTGGATGCCAGTTTGAATTTCAGTTCTCGGATCCCCTCTCCCAGGTCAGGGCGAACGACAGGCGCCCAGTCACCGTGGAGACAGAGGAATGTCGTGAAGAGCCAAAGGAAGCCTCAGAGACGAACTGAGCAGCAGCTTACTAATATCAAATCAGTCAGTTTTGTTTGTCCACATGGCAGTGCCTCATTTACTAAATGCTACTTGTATGTGAGTGTATGGGTGCCTTGTTTAAACAGAAACTAAATTCTCGCTTAATTGGCCCTGCACACTGCTTGCCAACTGGTGGACTGAAAAATCTGTAACTATGGAGGACGAGGCAATGATTTCCCCCTTCCCATTCAAGACTGGAAAAATACTGCTCGTTAATTTGCAAAGAAGAGGGTGCTTCATTTACAGATCATCTACTTTAATCTAGTACATGCTACAACTGGTCAAATACATCATACAGTATTCCCTGTGTTGGATTACTGGAAAATGCAACAGTTGTAATTTAAAATAAAGATGTAAAATAATGTAAAGTAATCTGCATGAAAACTCCACTAGCTGGACCATGATGCACCACACATCTCCAAGGAACTGATAGCCAATCACTGACATCCACAGTAACATAAGAAAGCACTCACTGGATCTTGTGAGCTTATGGGTGGGTGTGGTCTCTGTCTGTTTGTCTGTTTCTGTCTGTCTGTCTGTTTATGTCTGTCTGTCTGGACCATGATGGATGAGGAGTGTTGGGCACTAATGTAAGCGTGAGAGGAAGGGGAGGTGGCAGGTGGAAAGCAGAGCAATCTAGCACAGAGGGAGTTCAGAAGGAGAGGCAGATTCTGGGGTGGGGAGAGGGCAGTGGGGGCACTGTGTGACTTGGATTATCGTTATCAAGGCAAAAGAAAAGTGCCTCAGCCTAGGGCTTTTTACCCACAGTCCTCTTGGGCTCTCTGCCTCTGGGATCTCAGAGACATGCCTAAGAGGACAGCTAGGAGTCAAGAGAGAGCATAGTGGTTCCCATTCACAGGAGGCTGTTGTTAAGAGCACAGCCAACGTTAAGGTGCATTGGGGAGGAGTGGTTTAAGGGACTTAACAATTACGGACATGCCTGAGAAGGGAGCAGGAATCAGTCAAAGTGAACTCGAGGGGGCTAAGAGGTAGAGGAGATAACTGACCACTCCTCTAGTTTACGCCCCAGCTCTGCGGATTTCCACCACTCATCTAGTTTGACCTCATGTTTTACTCATCACCCGCCCCTCTTCAATCATCCCCTGCCCTTTCACCCTCCCCTCCACCTTCCCATTTCAATGTCCCACCCAATTCATTCCCACCCACCCTCCTTCCCAGCCCACCCCCCTGAATTGACCCCCCCACCCCACCCCCACTCCCAGGACAAGAGCCCCCTGAGGTTCTGCCCGTCTCCACTCCTCTCACTTCTCCTCCTTCTTAGGCTCCTCCTTCTTCTCTTCCTCCTTCTTGGGCTCCTCCTTCTTCTTGTCCTCCTTCTTGGTGTCGTCTTTCTTCTTCTCCTCCTTCTTCTTGTCTTCCTTCTTCTTCTCCTCTTTTTTCTCCTCCTTCTTAGGCTCCTCCTTCTTCTCCTCCTCCTTCATGGGTTCGGTGATGAGAATCACCTTTCCAATGTTGTTCCTCTCCTGCATCCTCCTCATGGCCTCGCCCACCTGCACAGGGGAGAGAGGGAGGAAAGAATGTGAGGGGGGGAGGAACGAGAGGGTGGCAAGTTCAGATGGCTCAACGGGTTAAGGCATTTGCCTTGTGATCGGAAGGTTGTGATATCGAGCCCCGGCTGTGACTATGTGACGTTGTGTCCTTGGGCAAGGCACTTCACCCTACTTGCCTCAGGGAGAATGTCCCTGTACTTACTGTAAGTCGCTTTGGATAAAAGTGTCTGCTAAATGAATAAATGTAAAAATTTTAATTTAAACGAGTCTAGAACCCATCTGTCAGAAACACCCATCTGAAGAAGGTTGCCTGCTTGTCTTTCATATTAAAAGACACACACCCGTTTGCCTCTACATTTACATTTAGTCATTTAGCAGACGCTCTTTTCCAGAGCGATTTACAATAAGTAATCTAAGAAAAATACCAGGTGTCACAAACATAAATTCTTCTACCTTTCACTTGTGTAACCTGCCCTGCTTCTACAGTGTAATGCAAAAGTGAAGCAGTTAGAAGATGAATACTGTTGGGTTCTATAAATCTGCTAAATGAATTTACAGAATGCAGGACATATATATACCATCAAAGACTCAAAATGCTACAGCGAGTCTATGCTCAGATTTCAAGTAAACGTTTCAAGGTTTAAAGTGTTTCCAAGTGCAAACCTCGTTAAAACCGCACACACCCCACCATGTTTTATTCAAGCTTGGGACAGAGCGGATAGGTTGTCTCCATGGCAATAGCATGTCACATTAACATTATTGATGGGTCTCTAGGTGTCCCTGGCCAGCCCCAAGGGAGAAGGCAAACACAGGGTTAATGAGTGATCGACCTGCTGGTTACAACCTGTCTGTCACCCTGACGGAGGAAGGCTGGCAGCCAGGAGCCACACCCTCCTCTGACCACTTTGGTCTGCTCAGCATCTGTGTCCGCCCCCCTCCTCCCCCCTCCACACCCCCCGTGAGAGGCCGGCAGGCAGGCCACCTAACGACCAATGCCACGGCAACAGAGGGCCATCTCCTAGCAACGCAAAGCCTTGTAGAAGCCTGGCCCTGAGGATGGAGACACACAGACACAGAGGGGGAGGGATGGGGGGTGGATTCAGAGAGGGGGAGGGACGGGGGGATTCAGAGAGGGGGAGGGATGAGGGAGCAACTGGTTCTTTTAAGATGATACAAACCAGGGGAGACTACTGAAGGTGGAACAGTAGAGTGTGCAGATAAAAAGATAAAATGACAAAAAGAGAAAATACTGAGCCCAACTCTCCTGCCCTACCTGCAGCGTGGACAAGACTGAGATAGTAGCAACCTTCCATGTGGAAATATGGCCTGAAAGAGCCCTTTAGTATGGGTTAACAGACTGGAATACTCTGCCAGTGATGAACAGTGCTGCAGGGAAGGTTGTGATGGATGAGTTTAAGGTGGGGTGTGTGGGTATCGTTAAAGCAGGTCAGATACATAATAAACAGAAATGATTTAAAACATCTATATTGGACATATATTACTAAAATCTCTGACCAGATTTACTATTTCCAATCCCTTACTCCCCCCCTCCTCCTCCTCCTCCTCCATCTCGTCTCCTTCATCAGAGCACCTCCTTTCAACAGACGCACAGGCAGACCAAGAAAGGTCACCATGGCAACAAGAGAGGAAGAAGATACATTGAAAGAAAAGGAGAAACGGATCTAATGTACAGAGTGAGAATGAATACGCTGAAGAGACAGTTAGACAGACGACAGGAAAACCAAAGGAGAGAAAACAAAGACATTTCTCACTGGTCAGTATCTTAAGATTGACCACTGACATCTAGACTTATTGTGCTGTCCATGTTGTCCACCCTAGCTATTCTTTTCTGTTGGTCTACATGGCTTCCACCGCCCCAAACAACAAACTCATTCTGGTTTTGGCTGTGATGGGCTGGTTAAACACAGCTGGTAAGATGATCCTTGGTTCCTTCAGCCCTAGACCCTAACCCTCCAAGTTAAAACACTGACACACATCGTATAAAACACGTAGGCGGAAACACACCGCAGGAACATCAACACACACACACACAATCACAAGCACACACCTGCTCCAGGTGGTAGGTGGAGTCGATGCGAGGTTTGATCTTGCCCTGTCGGTAGAGCTCCAGGAGGGTGTTCATGGTCTGGCTGATGAGCTCCATCTCCCCGTCCAGGTAACCCAGGTGGAAGCCACACACAGACTTGTTCCCCTGAATGAGGCTGAGGGTGTGGATGGAGAACTGGTGGTACCAGGTTTTAGCCACCGCCAGGAGGTTCTTTTTCTGGCCGGCCAACATGTTAGCCGCACCTGCCAGATAACAGAAAGGGTTTCAACTTACTTTCAACTTTCAACTTACCTACAATCTGTCAAGACTTGAGTGTGAAACTTTGTGTAAATGTGCATGTAAGAGTGTGTTTTGCAGGGGCAGCCTGCTTGATTCTCAGCAGAGAACCAGAACCAAGGGTCAGTTTGGATCTCTGAGTCAGCCATTCACTGATGAATCTTTGTTCTGGTGTCTCGTTCATTTATTGTCATATTATCTGCCTCATCTGTCCCATTCTGTCTTTCAGTGCCTCCCTTCTTTTATCTCATCCTATACCCAATCTCTCATTCTGGTGTAATGTCCAACTGTTCCGATGCCAGCTTGGGGCCCTGGCAGGTACCAAATACAACCCCCACCCCCCCATCCAAAGCCCCTATAATCCCATCTCTTTCCTTCCACTCTTCCTTTCTCTCTCCCTCTCTCTCTCTCTTTCTCTCTCTCTCTCATACAGCTGACCACGATCATGTCCCCATGTCCCCTCACACTCAATCTCTCTCTGTTCTCATAACCTCCCATGCCCTCTCTGCCCATCTCTCTCTCTCTGCTGCAGAGTGGGACACAATACTTGCTCAGAGGGAGCTGGAGAGGGACTCACATTCAAACACATTCCCAGTTCCGTGCAGATAGAATGTCTATTGTTCTACCATGCATACTTCTGATAAGCTTGAAGAGGTGCCGGGAGGATGTGGGGAGGAAGGAGGCAAAAGGGGTGGGGGGCCGGAGCAGTGGGGTGTGTAGGATGGTGGGGGGAGAGAGGGCATTAATGGAAGTGGGTGTGGGCTTCATGCAGAGCGTTTTTCCCCTCCCTAACTTTAGGGAGGATTAGGGTCAGGGTTAGGGTTAGGCAAGGCAGGGCCCTGTCCTTTGTGCATGCAGGTCCAGCCCCCTGCGGCCTGTGCACCAGCCCCAGATTGGCATCACCACAGAGCAAAGGCCCTGTCCCACAGAGATCAATCTGGGAGAGCGCGGAGAGAGAGAGAGAGAGAGACAGAGAGAGAGAGAGGAGAGAGAGAGAGAAGAGAGAGAGCTGGGCATGTGATGCACTGTACTTGAACCCATTGTTACTGTTCTTTGAATACAGTTCTTTGTGATCAATAACAATTCAGATGTATTCTCTGGGATACAGTAGTGGATGTAACTGTCGTGTTTTTGGGTTCCTTTCAGCTTACCGTAGGTAATCAGCTTGCCCATGGGCTTCAGCAGGTTGTACGCCTTGTGGGTGTCTGAGCCTCCCAGTGGATCCAGAACAATATCCAACCCTGATGGAGACACAGTCATTCAGATCCAGACCTGATCTCCACTTACCAGTCTGGGAGAGAGGAGCAGGAAATCTACTTCTGAAATCGACTTATTGTCATGTAAAATTGGATAGCAAGTTAAGCCCCTATCTGATAACACACATTAGAGAGCGTAAGGGGGACTGCAACCATATGGTTACAACACGTCTGTTCACGTAGGCTCGTGTATTTTAGATGGGAAGTTAACGCTGACTAACCCTTTTCAGTCTGACGGACCTGGTACTATTGATTCTGAAGGCAGTGGGCAGGACTCTGCCTTAACCACACCACACTGAATGACTGATGGAAATACAGGCAGAGAGACAGTGAGACAACCTGCCAGCATGGCTTCCCATTGATCCGTGCCTTTAATTAGACCTGCTCTGTCTAAAGTGCCGGTCCTTCTCTCTCCATTTATTCCCTGCTGCTGAGAGGGGGAGGTGCCGGGGAGGAGGGTTGCCAAGTAAACCTCCGGTAAACGGTTGCCAAGTAAACGGCAGCAGAGGAGAAAACGGAAAAGGCGAGGATGTGTAGTGTAGGTGCATGTTGATGAACAACATGTTGTATGGTTTATATTGAATAAATGACTGGTTCTAGTATTACCCTGAGGTGTGCTTGGGATTGGGTCCAACCTGAGTCACTACCCATTCTAATGGGTCTGTTTGAGAGGAAAGCAACCATCTGCCCCCCCCCTCGCCACATAGCACACTCTTGACAGCCACTATCACTGAAAGCTCTGACACAGTCTAATAGATCACCTTGCTATCAGCAAATGGAAGTCAAACAAAGCTCAACAAATGCAGCGTACTATGATTGGGTGCAAGTACATAAATAGCCTCCTTTTTTGGCTTCTGAGAATATCGGGTCATAGCCCGCATATTCTGGATCTATCACAGTGCATCGGGTTGTAGCCCTCATATTCTGGACCTATCACAGTGCATAGGGTCGTAGCCCTCATATTCTGGACCTATCACAGTGCATCGGGTCGTAGCCCTCATATTCTGGACCTATCACAGTGCATCGGGTCGTAGCCCTCATATTCTGGACCTATCACAGTGCATCGGGTTGTAGCCCTCATATTCTGGACCTATCACAGTGCATCGGGTCGTAGCCCTCATATTCTGGACCTATCACAGTGCATAGGGTCGTAGCCCTCATATTCTGGACCTATCACAGTGCATCGGGTCGTAGCCCTCATATTCTGGACCTATCACAGTGCATAGGGTCGTAGCCCTCATATTCTGGACCTATCACAGTGCATCGGGTCGTAGCCCGCATATTCTGGACCTATAACAGTGCATCAGGTCGTAGCCCGCATATTCTGGACCTATCACAGTGCATCAGGTCATAGCCCTCATATTCTGGACCTATCACAGTGCATTGGGTCGCAGCCCTCATATTCTGGACCTATCACAGTGCATCGGGTCATAGCCCTTATCCAAAGGACTGCAGAGTGGGCACCTTTAGGGCTGATCTTGCGGACCTCCTCCACGTAGTCCCGCGTGCGGTAGTCGATGGCGTGCGTGACTCCACCCTGGCTGATGGCCTCGTGCTTACTGGCTGACGCCGTGCCGAAAATAGTCACATCCTTCACAGTCTGACAAAGCTGGGTGGCAGCGGTGCCCACACCACCTGGAGGCAGGAGAGAGAGAGGGGAGGATGGTAAAAGGTGAAGAGAAAAAATAGAAATGAGGTAGAGTACAGGTTCATTACAAACTGGATTTGCAGGCATGCCCGCATGATTCCATGTACAAGTTTTTCTGAGCAAATGCACTGGCGAGAGGTACGGCCCTGATCCATTCTGTCCGTCCTCACAATTGTTTAGTCATGAGAGACGCTCATTCAGGCAAACTCAGCAGAGGTTTCCCCCAAATCCCATTCTACCCACCTATAACATCTCAACTAAATGCGATTTTATTGTTTACGGATCTTAGAATGGCCACTGGAAAATCAGTGTGGCGGCTGTGTGTTGCTCAGGGCTAAGTCAGGTCAGCATTACTTACAATCACATTACCTCCTTTGCCCTGAGGAGAATGGGGCACACACACAGAGGCACACATGGGCTTCCTGTTCGGAAGAAAGTCTTCATTGTAACTTGGAAGATCACTATTTACCTCCCCATGTAAAACCACCTGTCTGGGAGTTCATGAGGGAGTCATTGTCAGCAGCTAAACTAAGTTACGTGTTTGTCAAGACTAGGGACGATCAGCGACATTGATACGAATACATTCATAGTTGTATTTCAAAATTCTTTGTGTTGCAGCATGTACAGCATGCAGTTCAGCAAGCGAATAGTACATCAACGTGCCGCGTGATAGTCTATTATACGTGTGTATTTAATGCGTGTAAGTGTTTTGGTGTCTGCGTACATCAGAGCCACGATTTGCTAAAGCTGCAGAGCCAGATTTGAATAGGTTACTGATAAGGAGAGAGAAGGGAGGCTGGTGTATAAACCTGAACTGAAAGACGTCAATAAAGGTCAGTCAGGCCTGACTAAGTAAAGGGCACATGTTATCGACGCTAGAGCGAATACGGCAACGTAAACAGAGCGCTCGCAACAAATACAGGTCAGTTCAAACAGAACCCGTTCTTCAAAGCATAGCTGAGCTGTTGAGCTTGTGAACTTGTTTGGACGAGTTCAGAGTTCACTGCTAAGGTGGCATGCACATCGTATACCAGGTAGAAGGTAATTCTACCTTCTTTTTATGACGCTTGCATATGGAATGCGTAAAGGTTGACCTCTTCCCAATAAGCTCTCATTTAAGAAGACCTAGAGCCTATGGGAAATAAAGTGTAACCAAGCCTGACTGAAAACACTGTTGACTAAATAACAAGGACAACTGTGTTGCTGTTGGAAGGCAGGAGAGTCTGCCTTCTACCATCACTATCTCTCCCTGTCCTCGTAGGGAAACCAAGTTCCCGTTGCCAAGGAAACCCAGGCCAAATTGGCAGCGATGAGTGCGCAGAGGGGAGCCATTTTGTTCCATTGGTCGCTCTTCTTCCAGGCCTTTAAGAGTCATTTGGTGGTAATCGTACACTTTTCATGAGCTAATAACTGACAATTCAGATGGGGATATTCAATTGATAAACATCCAACATCACGTAAAGATCATCTGTGTGTGTGTGTGTGTGAGACAGTACATGAGTACTTGCAAGCATGAATGTGTGTGTACTTACTAGAGAGAACTCATGGGTAGAGAGATAACAAAATATACAAACACACTCTGATAGGCAAGGAGGCAAAATGTTAAAGAGCATAACTTGTTTGTCTAAATTTCAAAAAAAATAAATAATCAATTAGTCCTACAAATATATTAGTAGTGCTTTGTGCTTGTTATATTCGGCCTGTTTCACCATCCAGTGTCCGGAACAGTGTCTGGAACACCCTGAGAACAAGCTTCAGTCTCCCTACCTTGTGACAGAACCCCCATCACAAGACCCACGCAGCGCTGCCAAAGATCCCCACACACACACACACACACACACACACACACACACACACACACACACACACACACACACACACACACACACACACACACACACACACACACACACACACACACACACACACACACACACACACACACACAC
This sequence comes from Neosalanx taihuensis, assembly GCA_030340665.1. Classification (NCBI taxonomy): domain Eukaryota; kingdom Metazoa; phylum Chordata; class Actinopteri; order Osmeriformes; family Salangidae; genus Neosalanx; species Neosalanx taihuensis. The sequence continues at coordinate 5,484,227 of CM059298.1, forward strand.
ACACACACACACACACACACACACACACCACACGAGTGAGACTCTAGACTGCAACAGTCTGTATATGCTGTTCATATCAGCTAATCTTCTCAAATATGTGCCGGGTTTTGGCCCATTATTAACCCGTTTTTAACCTGTTCTTGGCTTTCCATTGCTTTACCATTTCTCATTACTTTCCCACTCTCCCATCTGTGGTTCATCTGTCCATCCTTCTCTCCTCCATAGTGAGAAGAGGATAGATAGAGAGATGCTTTAATCATCTCATGGTGTGATGTGAGGTCATTCTTGAACACCAACCCATTGCCAGGGCGAATAATAGCGATTTAAGCAAATTTGTGGTCTAATTACATTTTTGTTCCCTGGAATAGATTGAATTGTTTACACTGGGGAAGATTAACTGGACATAATTCTCCCTCCTCCCACACTGTCTCCTTCTCTCCCTCACACTCTGTCTCCTTTTCTGTCTCCTTCCCTTTCTCCCTCCCTCTCACCCTCTCTCCATCTCTGTCTCTTTAGAGTAGCCTCTCTTCTTTCTATGAATAACAAATACACAGACAAACCACAATTTGGCACCAATTTAACTTGGCTTACGCAACCATCCACAGTAAGGCAGAGAAATTCTCCCTAAAACACAGAGGACTTCACTTGGACATTCTGGCCAGTGTTGTGAGTCCACACCCAGGGTTCAGCTTGAGGAGAGGGTGTGGATATCAGCCTCGCTGCAGAGATTCCCAGAGGGAACAGTCATGCTTCGACATAAATCTCACATGTAACCAAGAGCTCTGACCGTGAACGCCCATCCACACACCTGCGAGGGGCGCACCGTCACATGGAGAGAGGCTGTGCGACAGGAGGAGAGCGAGGCGCTCCCCCTGACAGGTGATGGGGCCTGAGAGCTTCACAGTCATGTGGCTGCAGGAATAAAACAGACACACCAGAAGAACCGGCAGAACGGAGCCTTTCTCCAGGTTTCTAACACGCTCCCTCTCTCTCTCTTTCTTTCTTTCTTGGTCTCTATCATGCTATCTCTATCTCTCTCTATCTCTCCGGGTTTCTACCACGCTCTCTCTCTCCAGGCTTCTACCACGCTCCCTGTCTCTCTCTCTTTCTCTCTCTCTCCAGGCTTCTACCACGCTCCCTGTCTCTCCCTCTTTCTCTCTCTCTCCAGGTCTCTACCACGCTCCCTGTCTCTCTCTCTTTCTCTCTCTCTCCAGGTCTCTACCACGCTCCCTGTCTCTCCCTCTTTCTCTCTCTCTCCAGGTCTCTACCACGCTCCCTGTCTCTCTCTTTCTCTCTCTCTCCAGGTCTCTACCACGCTCCCTGTCTCTCTCTCTTTCTCTCTCTCTCCAGGTCTCTACCACGCTCCCTGTCTCTCTCTCTTTCTCTCTCTCTCAAGGTTTCTACCACGCTCCCTGTCTCTCTCACCCTATAATTAGGTTGTGGTGTCTGTGGCTAAAGAAGAATGAGTTAGAACCCCGGACACAGGAACCCCTCCCTGGTAGTCAGAGCTGGATCGACAGCAAGACCAACATGTTAGACATGGTTGCGGTCGGGTTGAGTAAAGTTTCATGGCTTTAGTGAACATCTAAAGCATGTTCTGGCCTTGGTGTGTGGACAGTATATCTGCTGTAGGAGCTGAATGATAGGTGTATTGGTGAAGTCTGACTGAGGGAATACTGTTATGCAACATGGTGTTTTTCTCTGCACTTAACCATCCCAGCCTAGTTCCTCTACACGCAGCTGAGAGGAAACTCATTTTTGGTTACTGGGTGAGTGAATCTTAAAAACATCCTGTGCCCATGCAAAAAGGCAGTCCTTGTGATTTCCTGAGAAAGAACTCCTACAATGCTCGCCGACACATAGGCAAGAGACAATAACACACGCTCACACAAACACCGTACGCATTTACTGTAACTATACGCATAATCATCCACAGACAAACACGTTCTGTGTCATGTAAACACAGAGAAATACATTCAGTGGAACTCAAGCGCACACACAAGCGCACCCACACCTGTGAGAGTGTGGGTGCGGCAAAGGACAGATGAATGGGGTCATATAGCAACGGCTGCCAGCGTCATGTGAGAGAGTGATGTAAATGGTGGGTAGGCTGGAGGTTGCCCTGGTTTCCGTCTCTTATCAGTGCAACTGATCTGCCTCTGGGTATACCAGGCTTGGGGAACACAGGCAGTTCAACCACACAGCCCCCTGCCTGCCTGCCTGCCTGCCTGCCTGCCTGCCTGCCTGGTTATGGAATTAATGTTTGCAAAAGTAGGCTAAGACTCCAAAGTCAGATAGTTGGAGGGAAGAGGAGACTATTACCAAGTACAGTATCATCATCTGGGCTTTCAACAATATGTTCCTGTAAAACAGAGAACAGTCATTTATAATTAATAATAATAATACAACTTTTTATGTGTGTTATAGTGTCGCTTGTATTGTGCAATAACATTAAAGAGCACATCGGCGATATTAAAGCATGGGAAAGCGTGCGGGTGTGGGTGTGTGTCTGTGTGTGGGTGCGGTATTAGGGCGGCTGGCCAGACCTAATCAATAAACACCAGGTCCAGTTCAGGGAGAGGTCAGAGGAAAGGCTTGGTTGAATGGACGCCCCCCTGCCCCCCAACCCCCCGCCTCCCACACTTCCAAATGTCACTGCACTTCCCGCCACCCGGTCCCCATGGAGACAACTAAAGTTGGAAACGTGTGCATGGTCCTAGATGGCCGGGGAATCCAGAACGGTCAGGGTCAGGAGCAGGGGCTAGGGAGGGGTGGGGGCTGAGGAGTAGGCAGGCAGGCAGGGGGGTGGAGGAGGACAGAGGATGCAGATGTGGTGGTCCAGGGAGAGTCAGGGCGGGGACGGGGGAACAATCCAGCATTGTTAGGGAGGAACGGGCCAGCAGAGGCCCGGCCAAAGGCCCCATGAGAGAGGCAGCTGAGGATGGGTCTGGGCTGGGAGTCACGCTGACAGGCGTGGGGGAGTGGACCAGGCCAGGACAAACCTCTGCACCATCTCTCTCCTGCATGCACGACGCAGTCCTGCCTGACCAATGAGCCTAAAAGACCCCTACAGAACGACTGTATGCTGGAACATTCCATCTTTATTAAACAGAAGTGTTCTGTCACACTCTAGAATAGATCGATTCAAAAGAGAGATAATGGAACATTTACTGCCGACCAACGCCGATCACATGATTGATGACCGCGGATGACCGCGGAAAGAGAAAACTGCTCATCAAATGACGATCTACAGCCGCTGTGATAAGAATCAGGTTATTGATCCATGAGACACCAAGACCCACTCCATCTGGGTGACAACAGCTGTCAGCCTGTACTGTAAGGATGAAGTGCTCTGTCTGTGGCAAGCTAGCGTTCAGGCTCGGACCCGCACTCACAACGGTGGTCAATATACTGTCAGATGACTGTCAGATATATATATAGTATATATGTTCTGACAGACCCTTGAGACCCCCCCCTCCCCCAAAAGCAGGACGACGGGGGGATTTCTGTAGCAAGCTGAGAGGAAATTTTTCTCTTATGGATTTAATAATGCTCTGTTAGAATCCTCAGGTCCCAACAGCTGGAGAGTCTGGAAGGGAGCCATGAAGAACCAGAGACCCTGCCTGAGATGGATCCACCTAGGGGAGCACTTACAGCATCGCACACGCCTCTCCTATAGGACCTGCGCTCTTCTCGCTGTGCACGAAAAGCCCTGACAAACTCAAGTTTCACAGATGACCTCAGCAAATGAACCACAATGGGCCTGCGAGAACCTGTGAATTCCACTGTGGCTGTCAATGATAATCCAGTCTAATGATTGGGGACCCATTAGCCTCTCCGGGCTCTGAGGCCTTCCTGTGAATGTGACACGCTCGCCATGGTAATTCATTCATCTCACATTCTTCAGTCTCATTTGGATTGTGTTTCATGTCAAGAGGCGCGCACACCTGGCCTGGAAGTCCCACGGTGCTCAACGTGAAACGACCCCGCTTCCCGCTAACCTAAACAGATGTATGTTAATCTGCGCTGACTGCTCACAGCCATCCCCACCCACATTCTGTCACCGCTGGCAAACTGCACAGAACCTCTGTGACTCCCTCAGCAGACGAAATGCATCAAGTATGCTCTCTCTTCCACTCTCTCTGTCTCTTCTTTTTTCTGCCTCTCGCTCTCTGTCTGCGTGTCTCTTTCTCTGTGTCTCTCTCTGTCTCTTTCTCTCCCACTGTCTTTCCCTCCCTCCTTAAGACACTACTGTACTTTGAATGCTTTTCCAATTCTCGCCAGCTGACCCAATCTTGTTACACAAACTAAAGGCTGCATGCACTCTCATGCTCGCACCCTCATCCAGGTGCGTTGGACATATCCCTCACTCCCTCGCCCTCACTGCCTCGTCCTCCCTTGTCCTTACTCCCTCATCCTCCCCACCCACCCACACACCCACACTCCACCGCCCACACACACAGCGCTCTGACCCTCCACTGAAGGGGCCAGATGCTCTGAACACAGCTCCACTCACACCAGTATGGAATAGATGGTATCTTACCATCTACAGTCTTACAGTACACACACGTACACACGATCAGGTCATAGTTCAAAGTAAACATGCCATGGGAAAAGGATCCCCGGTCATCATTCATATGGAAACAATACATACATAAACAGGAGATAAAGAGCTAACACAATTCAAGTGAGTGCTAGGTCTTTCCTTATGCCTATAATTCACAGAGAACAATAGTCTTGTTGACTGTGGCTACTAGTCCAAAGTCTCTTCACAAACCTTGCTCATGATTCATAATGTAGGTGTGTCTGAACGTGTGCATGTGTGTGTGCGTGGGTTGTGTATGTCTTGTCTCTTGTCTCTGCCCTCACCTGCGGCCGAGTGGATGAGGACGCTCTGGTTGGGACGCAGGTTGCCAAAGTCAAACAGCATCATGTAGGCAGTGATGTAGTTGACCGGAATGGCAGCGGCTTCTTCGAAGCTCATTCCCTCGGGGATGATGAAGGTGTGGCTGGCAGGAACAGCTGCCAACTCCTGCCACAGGCCACAGCGGTTCAGCACCAGGACCTTGTCCCCCACCTGGAGGAGGGGGGAACGGAATGAGGAGCTCATGGTTGACATGGGTTACGACAGTCACAGGATGTCAAGAAAACGGAGGTCATAGATGGTCGTGAATAACTGCTTCCCAAGGAGGGTTCAACATGGACGAAAGAGTGACAGTGAAGTAACATGCCTAGTCATTTTTTATTGTTGTTCCACATGGTATTGTGTTCCCACAATGACTGCAACCTGACACTATGAAATGAGATAACGCTATTGCCATGGAAACAATTAAATCAGCACCCTTCTGCATTATCAATGAAAGATGTGTCCTTAAGAGCCCTGTTCGTAGCAGGGTCTTTTGACTTTGCTGCCTCCCAAAAGACTCCACTGTAAACTTCCTCCACCACAGAACTGGCCTATCAGGAGAGGCCAACACAGGAAACAGAGCCGACCACTGCATTCTAATCCTCTTCCTGTTTTCTTCCTCCTGCACCCCACCTCTACATCCAGCGAATTCCCTTCCTCCAGCCTTTCCCTCGACGCACGCCAGCTTTCTGTGTCACTGTCTATCCATCTTTCCCTCTTTTTTTTCATTTTTTCTTTTTTTAAACATCCCTGTCTCCGGTGCTTCGTTCCTTCCCACATGATTTTTTCCCCTCACTGTCAACTTTTAAAAAATCCTCACACTGTCTCCCTATCTCTCCCCTACCCCCCTCTTCATCCCTCCCTCTGTGAGGAGTCGCCGGTCTCCCCTCTTCCTCATCAGTGAGACAGGACAATGGGGTCCATCTTCTCCCCTGGCTGCTCTCCACTCATCAGTGGCCTTGCCAGATTCTTCCCCATGGCTGAGCACAAGACAAGCCATCTCCTCCTGGGAACCAACCCAGTCCGCCCGGACCTCTCTAATGGTCTGTAGGGAGCCATGCGCCTCGCTGTCTATCCACTCCAATTAGAGACATCTCCCTCCTGCTCTCTCTCGCTTCCTCACTCGATCCCCCCCCCCTCCCCTTTTTTTGAAGCTGACGGTTTGATTTTCTCAATTCCTTAAAAGCCCTACTTCCTTCTTCTCTCATTCACTGTGTTTCTTTGCCTCTGTCGTTCTAGATGTTTGGTCTCAGCCATGTCTACATCTAGTCTCTCTTGATTTGATTATCTGTACGCATCACGCACACCCTTTCCTTGCCGTTCCCTCTTTTTTTTCTGCCTTTTCAGTTCTGTCTTTCTTCATTTTAATTGGACATACAGTGTTGCAGAAATCAATAGGCGGGGGTGTTTGAGCTGTACAGGAATCACACTGATGACTCACAGATCACATTCAACTACAGCAGCACATATTCTTCTGTGCCCACGGTCGGCATGTGAGTGCCTTTTACGCACACTTTTTCTCTCTTTCTCGCTCTTTCTTTCTCTCTCTCTCTCCTTCCCTCTCTCTCTTTCAAGGCCACAGCCAGCCTTGTGACAGGTCAGCCACAGAATCGGTGGTGGTGGGCGGTGGTGATGGGTGGTGGTGGAGGGGCAAGCACATTGGTTTAATCACGGACTGACTCAGATGGAAAGATATCTGGACTTGTCCGTGTTCTGGGTGATCTGCTTAACACAGTCATCCTGCCCAGAGTGTGAACATGTGGGAAGGTTTGTCCCTTCAGGGACGTAACCTACAGAATGCTTACAAACATCCCCTTCGCTCTCTAGCTCCTTATATTCATCCTCATATTATTCTCTTGATGGCTTATAGCCGACTGTCAAGTCGAACTATGTAAAATGCCGGCTATGAACGCGCTTCCATCTGTAAAAGAAAGGACAAGAAGGAGGGGCTGGGGGAGGGAGGAGGGATGGAGGAAATACCAGACTGACAATGTGGGCCGGAGGGAGATAATTGAGAACATATGGGTCAGATCCTACCAGAACTCAGAAATCGCTAAATCACAAATGAGGTTTGCGAAAGAGCCTGGTCAAAAAGATCTGATTTTTGAATGTTGTGGACAATTTCCTCCTGTCAGTCATTCTATTCAGGACACTTTTCTTCCCCCAGTACTGGTCTGAGGGTCATCTAGGGTGATGGCACTGTGTTACAGAGCTCTAAAGCTGTGTCATGCTGCAGCCCCTTTCAACATCAAACACGGCAAGTGAGTATGTGAGAGTCACTGTGTGAGAGAGACTGAATGTGTGTGGGAGAGCGAGGGAGAAAGGAGGGGGGGGGGAGCGGGCAGAGAGAGAGAAAGAGGGAGAGAGAGGAAGAGAGCGAGGGAGAGACTTCCAAAAACTGTTCTACCATCAGGGTCAGCACATTCCCTCAGAATGCAATCTGCCGAAACACGAAGATCTCCATTAGGACGATTGGCTCTGAACGCTGTGTACTCAGAGAAGGCAGGGGAGGCCTTAGGGTGTGTGTGTGTGTATGTGTGTGTGGGTGTGTGTATGTGTGTGTGTGTGACCTTTAAATGTAATCTACACACTGACAAAGTGCAAAGGAGACAGGCAGCTACCTAATCCAGTTTAGGATGCATCTGATTCTGACCTGCTATGGGGCATTGTGATGGAGGGAGGAGGGGAGTGATTTAGAGACATCTAGGAGATAGGGCTTACATGGTCACCATATCAATGTATATATATTTGATACATTTTTGTTTGTTGTCTCTGAATTAATAATAAACTGTGTGTACCACTCATTATATTCATAAATGATCATATGCATATTAGGGTGTGGCTTGGCCTATTCAGAATAGAGGAAAAAAACGACTTGATTGGATTGATGTTGGACACCATGCAATCTGATAACTGCATGTAGTCAGCCAACCTAAATTACACACGAGTCATCACATTATTCACATGGTTCAGCAGGGATAATTATTGATGAATGGTAAAAGCTATCCATTGAAAATAATGGTAGACGGATCATGGTTGATTAAGGTTTAAAACGATGAACTGCGGTTGTAGGTGATTTTCCCTGTCCCTACTTTGGGACCAAGAACACGCAATTCACATGTGGTCTTATTGAGATATTGCGCCTCGCCCTTTCTGCTCGGTAACAAAGGCAATGATGACTGTAGCCTTGGTGGCTGTCAGACGCACTTACAGTCTGTTTGGAAGTGGACAAAGTGGAAGATCTACACAATCTTCAGCCATTTTCATCAGGTTCTTAAAATACGTAAATGAAATGCGTTAGATTTTCATGCGGAGAAGGAGTAACTACAAACTTGGAGCTGTCAACCTGCGCACACATTTGATTGCTCTGAAACAAGGGGCGATGGCTTCAGAGCACTCTGCCAATTGAACAATTATGCCCCCCCTCCCCCCCAAAATAATTGATCAATATATGGTATCACCTAGAATGTAAAATTTAGACTCGTTAACTGATCATGAAACTAATTTAAGAGTAAGATGAATTTAAAAAGTATGACCGTTACGATGATGCGGTTTTACCTATAAAGAAAAGGGATTCATGTTCAAAGTGTTGACACGCCCTATTAACATGCACACAATCACAGGTTGAAGCATCAACAACACAAAAAAGTGCATTTAACACAGCGACAGCGCGTATTAGATCTATTGAAAAACAACAGCTGTTATGATGGATGAACTGTGAATGACTTGCAATAGTAGAGACTGGGAGAATTCTTACTTTTCTATCCGTCACTTCTTCTCCAACAGCCTCGATAACCCCGGAGCACTCCATCCCCGGGGTGACAGGGGGGGACGGCAGCCGGTCATACAGACCCTGGCGGGCTAGCAGGTCGGCAAAGTTCAGTCCGCAAGCCTTGACTTGCACCAAGACTTCTCCTGCTTTCGGTGCCGGTTTCCCCTTCTTCACCTGCAGCTTCACTTTATCATAGCCCCCATAGCCGGAGAGGACCAGGGACCGGTATGTGAACGCATCTTCTTCGGGGACCTTCTCCGTCGCTGCGGGTGTAGCCGCCGCCTCCTCGGCGGCGTTGGCAGGTGGTGTCCCGGCTTTGGACTCGGTTTTGGGCTCATCGTTAGGTTGGGTCTCTTGCTTTTGTTCCTCGGCGTTTTGCTGCTGAGCAGGTGCGTCCTCGCCAGACATGATGAGAGTTATTTGTTAGGCAAGGTGTTCTTAAGTCTTCAGATTTTCACTTCTTGTGCTATTGTTCTCGTCTGCTTTGAGGGTCTTGGCTGTATTTTCTGTCTCAGCTGAGCAAATAGCAAAGAAAGTGAATAGTAGAATGTGGATATTTTTTTCACTGTTCTTGCATGGAAAGCTAAGACTGAAGGGGGGTTCTTCTGGAACTAGAGGCTGCCTCTCTATGGGTACAGTGGCCAGAGGTTGATAACTCTGCTGCTCTGACAAAGAGTGTGAGTGGGATGAGACGTTGGTGAGCTACAAAACACGGAGAGCAGATACTTTATGGAAGTGGATTGATACACCCACAGAAGTGGATGACGGTGTATCAACCTTTTTTCTGAACCAGTAAAATTGTTGAACTCTAAGTCTTCACATTTTACTCTATTTTATATCTAAATCTGAAGAAGAACCGAATTATCAACACGTCCAACAGCTCATTACTCTGATATGAAACCTAACTGCATTGCTTAAGAAATTGCTTTTCTGTCAACTAATATGCATTCACTCTGCAAATTTGACTAAAATGTCAAATATAAATGAATCTAAAGGGAGTGTGTATTTAGGCTACCTGTTCCACATTTACATTTAGCAGACGCTCTTATCCAGAGCACCTTACAAGCAAGTACAGGTACATTCCCCCTGAGGCAAGTAGGGTGAAGTGCCTTGCCCAAGGACACAACTTCATGTAGTCACATGCCAGGAATTGAACTCACAACCTTTCTATCACTAGCTCAACACCTTAACCGCTAAGCCACATGACTCTCAGTTCTCTATTGTACTGTTTGATTGGCTGCAACACACAACATGGTCAGAGCTCATTGTTGTAACTTCCCTGTCAGGCAGGCCTGTTAGGCAGCTCAGGCAAACTATGACAGCCCTTGTCAAGAACAGTGTATTGTATCTGCAGGCTTCAGATCTAGACTGGAAGGAAATCATAAAGAATGAGGGAATACGAATGCACCTTCATACTGAATCTGTGCTCTCATTTAGTCTAATATTGATGCATCAAGCTAGTTGAGGTTTATCCTAAAAAAATGATCAGCTCAGCAAATGTTTCACAAGTCAATGATGAGATGGTAGTCAGATTACATTTGTATGAAGGCTATAGTGATAACCAGATCCTCGTTGCCTCTTGGATAGGAAGACCCATAGTGAGCTGAGGTAAGCCACCTGGTGGCTGTAAAGTGCTAGTGAGCACTTCTGGGTACTTGCTGCTGTGAAGATTGTTACACCATTGAAATTCAGACACAGACAAATGGTTATTCAAAAAATGTATGCTAAAAGCACTCTGATTCAACTATTCAGTTCCCCTGTGTTTGGCCAAGATGATAATGTATCTTACTGCCCATCCTCAGACCAGGCAGGCTGTTTGAACATTATCCTCATCCTGTAGTTGAGGCTCTTATTGCTGTTCCAACCATTGAGTTCCAACGTTTTCTGAGTAGGTTACTGAACATCTCATGTTGTCTCAGGTCTGCTGAGAGATTATATGTCTAGTGTTGGCTCACTGACAGCCATTATACCAACATACCTAGACAGCAAATATTCCCCTGTAACCCTGCTGCTGCAGCTTCATAGATGTCACATTGTGGTGGAAAATGACCTTTCCGATCAATTACTTTAGCCTTTTTGCAATTCAAATGAGGTGTATCTGTCCTGTTCTCCCAGCGGATATAACAGACCCCTCACCTTCCTGCCTCTGCCCATAAGACTCAAACAACAGGATAGACCTGATGTCTGAAATGACCAGACATAAAACACACTGAAGATCATCCTAGTACAGTTAAAACATTGTGATGCATGAGAGATTTGTAAAGGTATCCGAGTTAGATATACAGTGATGCCTTCCAGATATACTGAAAATCTTCTCATGCTCTTACATTCTCAAAGCTTATTCATCCTTACTAGTGTTTCATTTATGAGTGTGTGAATATCACATGGGCCTTTGCGAGCATTTCACATATGTGGATGTAAGTTTTTAGTATGCGTACCAAAATGTTACTGACTTTGTGTAAAGACAGTCTGAATCATTTCTTAAACGGACCCAGAATTGTCTAGTTAGATGTTGGCTATACTGTTACCAAAAGAGGGCAGTGTAGGCTTGCGGAAAATATACGCTTCCAGGTTTGTTTGCGATATCTGGACCCAAAATAGTTATTAGGTTGTTGCTCCACTCACTCTGGGGAGGGTTGAAATCCATTCATCAAAAACAACCGTTCATACAAAGGTGTTTCAAAGCAAGTCCAGCCGTGTTCTCGTCCATAAAGCACCATAAAGCCCTTTTGAGGGTGAAATCTACTGTAAATAACGCATTTAATGTAGACGATCTTCTTCTTAACGTGCCAAGATGTTCAAGACAGTAGTCATTAACAGTTATTTTGGTCCTGTTGATACATCATTTGTTTGTTGTTCAAACAATTGTACTGTCACGACTTGAGGACAACGGGCTTTCTCAAAGAACAGGGCTCACCTGCAATGACCTAATTCATCTTCAAATAGATCTACTCTTTTCCTCTACCCCTCCCTGTATTGTGTAAAACAAGGAAAAAAATGTGGTTGGTTAAGTGTGATTGAGTAAAAATGCATGAATGGCATCGTCCATTATCTCCATCAGCTGGCCTAACAAACCATACATTGTTACACGCGACGTTTTATAGGTCAGGACGGCATCAGGACGCTTTGCAGTACATACAAGGGTCATTCAATAAATAAGGTGAATTTTTCGGCATAAGGACTTCTAATACAAATAGAAGCTTACTTTTTTCCAAAGAAAATTATTTTTTTTTAAAGAAATTACATCCATGTGAAAAATAAGTTTTAAAGTAAGCTTCTATCTGTATTAGAAGTCCTTGTACACAAAAATTCACCTTATTTATTGAATGACCCTCGTACATGAACATGCTCACACTGTGTAGCCTGACCGTGCATAAAACAAGCGGGCAATTACAGGGAGGCATGTAAAAACCACCTAGTCTTCTCGTTGGATGTGCAAATTGCCAAGGCGTGGCCAGATAAATACAAGAGTTTGAAGGGACTCCAGAGTCTCTGGTTAGGGGAGCAGACTACAGTATAAAGCGAGGCGTTGGAAGTGTGAGAGCTGCTGGCTGGAGAACTGAACAACTCCCCATGCATGTGAGTGGCTTTCTGACAGTTTAAGCACTACCTACCCATAATCGGATGGTGAATGAATCCAACCCACGTCAAGAGAAGACTTTGACGGGCAAAAGATGGAAAGTCTAGGCAGCCGGTGTAAGATCGTGGTGGTCGGGGATACGCAATGTGGTAAAACTGCGCTGTTACACGTTTTTGCGAAGGACTGCTATCCAGAGGTAAGTGTTTATTATTGGAATCGTTGAGGTTTGCGTCGTTGATTTTGCTACTGCCTAACTGGGGATTTAACCTTTTTGGAAAGGCGAGTTCTTTAAGACTGAAATGTGCAGTCAAGCGCATACAGCATACATAAATACATAAATGTAAACAATCATGTTTTTCATTAAAACATGAAACATGTCATGTAACGTCAATAACGCGTGTAGATGTTCATATGTCAGAGAGATATGTTCACACTCTTGTCAAGGGATAATTGGGGGTTTGGTAAGAAAGGTTGTCACCCACAGACACACGTAATCTCCTATGATTTCCATAAGTTTTCTCCAAGTTTAAGTTGCTCTCATGCAAATCCAACCTCTGATTTCAGAACTACGTGCCCACAGTCTTTGAAAACTACACGGCCAGTTTTGAAATCGACAAACAGAGGATTGAACTGAACATGTGGGACACCTCAGGTAAGGAGATTTCGGATCTGTGCGTTTCAAACCTGATCAGTCTTCTCACATGCGGTCATTTCCATCAAGGACATTTGCTTATCGTTTTGACCTCACCGTCCCATGACCGCGTATTTTAGGCTACAAGGGGCATCAGCTATTTATGATTGTTATCTTTGCTGGAAACATTGGTGCCAGCCATGTCTCTCAGCTGGCTCCCTCTTGCATTCCTCGTTCCAGTATGCTCTGCTGTGTGTGTGGCTGGTTCCCATGATCCTATGACTTCGTGTGGGGTTCAGACTGACGGACTGAGGTCTCCTGGAAATGTCTCCCCCCACCCCCCCCCATCCGTTCCAAAACATGCATTCTCCTCCGTGGTGTTTAGACTGTGGGTTTGCTGACTCTAATCCACAGCGGTCAGCAGTGGAATGGGAGGACATCCATGTTGAGTTTTGAATAATGACCCTTCCGTTGTCAAGCTAATGTCTGTGTTTGATTCTATCTATTGACTCGCTGAGTGGTTTGGTGAAATTACATGCCAAGTGATGGGAAAGCACTTTGGGTTGACAGTGACTCCCCTGAGTGGACTTCTTCTCCATGCTTCAGTAGGAAGACTTGGCCCATCTTCCAGCTCTCAGTGCAGACCTGTCAAAGTGGATCAGTGGAAAGCTGGGAGCTGTGGTGTTTCTGATGTCTATCTGACCATGTTCCTCTATTGCCAAGAGGCCTGAATGGGAAGCCCCTCTTATTTCATAGAAAACATTCCCAAACCTAAAAGTATATTTGGAGCCACTCATGTGTTTTCACATTATATGGTTCAACTCGCATGGTTAAGAATGTTGTCTTTGGAGGAGATTTGCTGGATGTGACTGGGACCTTGTCTCGACCCTGAGGGGAATTCTACTGGGGCCTATGATGCGGGGCCAAGAGGGCTTCTGGATGTCTGGGGCTGCCCTAGCTGATATGGGCCCTAGCTCTGCTGTCAGAGAATGCTGATGAGTTAGCAGTATTCTGCCCCAGTCCATTTCTAGAAGCTTAAATGACTACTGGCAGGCTTATTAGTTCCTTTCCCCCTACCAAAACCGCTAGCAAACCAAGTGTGTGTGTGTGTGTTTGTGTGTACATGCTGCGCTCCGTTCGTTCATAGCAAACACAGATGTTCACCCTGGATTGAAACGTATTACCTAATGATACTCTTTCATCTTTTTCTGTTCCTGTTTACCCCCTTTCCCTTCCTGCCTGTTCCTCATGTACATTGACAGCGTCAGTGCCAAAGGGCCAGGAGTCTTCTGTGGTCCAGCTGCTGGGGCTCACTCTTCTCTCTTTGGACCAACCGCTATAATTGCTGTTAGGAGCCATCTGCATCAGCCGATTTCTCCCCCCCTACTGCCCTGAACATTGTCCCGTACAATTCGCCATCTTCATTTCAGCCTTTTGAATAATGTACTTTCAGTTGAAGTCCTGTGATACAAAATGCCATTGAACATCCTTACCGCTAAATCTGTTTCCGCAATGTCACGGTCCTTACAAAGCACAGCCTTTGGTGTAGCGCAGCCAGCCCCAGCATTGCCATTAAGAAGGTCAAACTGTCTGTTGTTTTAGTTATGGCAGTGGACCATTGATTTGTTCAGCCGATTTGGTTTCGTACATATGGTTCGGTTGTCTGCTTGTAGATGCTAACAGAGGGGAGATGTTTGTCTTATTGAAAACATTAATGCTGTGTGTGTGTGTGTGTGTGTGTGAGCCAAGGCCCTATAAGAATGGCATGTTTATTTTAAAGAGGCATAAACAGAAACAGGGTTCTTACGACTCCCCAGGCCCGCAGGGTAACTTCCTGTGCTGCTTTATATTCTGCCCTGCATTCAGCTTGGGACCATCTGGATAATTAAGTCAATTAGAAACTGATTGAATAGAATTCAAATGACTCACACTCATGCACATGTGCCCGTGAGTTTGCTTTATGAGTGTGTGTTTGTGCATTCTTAACTGTTTATCGATTTGTGTACAGTGGTGTGAATGTAAAAGAAAACAACAACAAAAAGTGTCAACTATGTTTGTCAAAGAGAGGGAAATGGTCTATTTCTGTGCTGCGGTATTAAGCTGCGAGGTGTTAAGAAAGCTTAAATGATAAGACGAGATATGAATGACAGACATTCCACTGCTACTTGAGTCCAAATGTCACCATTCAGGGCCCCATTCCAAGTTTTGATCCGACAACCTCGCAGCTACACTGGGTCACAATGGGTCAGCGGACCAATCAAAGACCAGGGCACAATGGTGTTCCAGCAGCATGTTCAAGTCCGCCTCCTCTTCCCAATATGGTAGCAGTACGGCATGGGAGATGTTTCTTCTGAGTCTCTCGCGCACACGTGAGCGTCCCAGAGAATGTGAACCCATGACAGTGTGTCTGCATTCCCTCAGCTTGGCACAGTCACATCTCTGTTTCTCTCTGGATTTTAACGCAGCTTCATCCTGAAGTCTTTAACTCCTGAGTTTTCTTAGTTGGGCCGTCTCATAGCTACACGTGTGATTCCTTGATGGGATTATATCGCCCAAGCTCCACTTCCAGTTACACGGTTAGACCTCCTTCTGCATGTAGGAAGAACTGTAGCACTTGGTGCAGTAGGCGCCTCCATATTAGACTTGGGATTTGTTTTTCATTACACTGACAATGACAAGTCAGTATGGGCAGGTTACATCAGCCACACGCTTTCTCAGACAAGGCTGACAGGCTCCCTGCCTCACAGACTCCGTGCCTCACAGACTCCGTGCCTCACAGGCTGCCTGCCTCACAGGCTGCCTGCCTCACAGGCTGCCTGCCTCACAGACTCCCTGCCTCACAGGCTGCCTGCCTCGCAGGCTCCCTGCCTCACAGGCACACTGACCTTTCAGCATTCCTGCTGGCTTTGTCTTTGTTAAAACCCACATTCTTAGTGCACTGGACCAGTAGGGCACACAGAGGTCTGTATAAACAAAGCTTAGTTTACATTCTCTTCCATCCCTAGCCGTTTCCACTTGATTAATCTTTAATAGTGATTGCAAGGGCTAGAACACACGATGCAGCGGTGGGATCAAATCAACAGAGCTTCTTTAGTCTGGCTGGATGGGGGCTTGAGTATGTTCAGGAAGCAGCTGGAATGTGAGATGAGGCTCGCCTGGACCAATGAATCTCATTGGATACCTGAGAGGAGAACTGAATCCTATTGAATATCTGAGGGGAGAACTGGAGTGACTGGCTGTATAGAAAGTGTTCCCACATCTCCCACAGAAGAGTATGATCTATTTCAATGCCCTCTATCTGCTTTGTCCTTGATGGAACTTATTAAAATAATTAAAGCTTTTAATTTTTGAGTCATTCGGTAGAGATTTCCAGCCCTCACATTAGGTAATGAATCGCACATGGACGAGGAAAATGATTTGTCGCCCAGCCAAGTTAAAAGTGAATCAGTTGTTGTTGTTTAAATTCAACATCCTGTAGGGGGACGATTGTTTCCTATGAGGTTCCGTTGACAAACCCAGATGCTACAAACAAGGATTTCAAACGGCTCCTGGCAGCCTAACTGACCTGCCTGAGGCGGTAACCGCCAAAATGCAAACCTGTTTGTATGATTCGTAGCAGGTATGTGGGTTAGTAACCTGTGGTGGAGGAACACCTGTGTACAATGCCTGCTAATGAGAACTCGGAGAGAGCGGTGCCGGATCCGACCTCTCTGAACTCAGACTGGCAAAGGCTTTTAACGAGCAAGGTGTGTGGATCAGACATGTACATATTCTGAAATGCACGCGCCCCCCCTCCCCCATCCCCCACTTTTATATCACTCATTTAAAAAGACTTCACGTGGATAATTGCTCTTCCACGGTTATTATGTTGCAATTAGAGTGTCACCTACTGTAGGAATGAAATGCACACTGGTTTTTTCCATCTTTTGTCTCATAAAGACCTTTTCAGAACAAGCTTGATTCACATAATGGCAAAGGGAGTTGCCTGGGATATATTTAGACCACGGAACATAGGTTAACATATTGTCAGATAACGTGTGTATCACATTTGATCGTTGTAAAATGTAAAAATTCGGACCCATCATTTTTTTTAATGACCTATTCTATTTTTTTAATGTTTCAGTGCGCTCCAAAGCATCACCTTGGAAGCCTGTCCCAAATAATACAGGGTGACACACAACATCAGACAGTGTCCCAGCCATGTAAGCTATTTGTTAGCTATTCAAGCAGGAGGCAGAATAACGTGTGTCTCTGCCAGCCTCATACTGGCAGTGTTGGAATGCTTCAGGGGGTATTTTTGGATGCAGGGGGTGACCCGGCATCCTGCTGGTTCCTTGGGGGCGTCAGCCTCCCTGTCAGGAGGATTTAATGTGGCACCTTCATGGGACCCCCCGTTGCCTCCCCTCCCTCGCCTGCAGGTCTGGGATCAGCTTCAGCTTCTGCAGCGAGCTCTTCCTGATTATCTCAGGGAGACACTCAGCTCTGCAGCCCCTGTTACGTATGGATTAGAAATTACACAGTGTGGATTACATTAACTCCAACAGGAGCTATGCAAGTTGGTGTGTGTGTGTGTGTGTGTGTGTGTGTAGGTGTATATATATATATATATATATATATATATATATATATAGATAGATATACTTTTTATGCAGTATTAAGAGTGTAACTAGTTTGCCAATGCTACAGCATATACCTGTACTTAAGGTGTTGTTCACTGTCAATGCCCCCTGGTCTCCTTATTGACTGACAGTGTAGAGAGCCTGCAGGAGATCCAGGGCCTTCGTGCTGGAAGCCTCCATGTTGGGGGAAGGAATCTCCTCACTCTGCCTGGAGCTGCATGGTGCTCTTGGTCTGATTCTACTATCAATGATGAGCCGGATCCAGGAGGGAGTCAGAACTCAGAACACGAGTGACAGAGAAAGCAACAGTGAGATCTGAGGAATCTAGTTCATGTGGCAGCATCGGTACTCTTCAGGGCCTCAACAAGAGCGTTTCAAATGTTCAAGTCTCTTTCTGTTTCTGTTTTTGCCCCCCCTGTCGTCTCCCTCTGTTCCCCCCCGTGCTTAGCCTGATCTCCCTCCCTCGTCCTCCCTTTCTGTGATGGCTCATTAGTCAAGGCTGCTGCTCAAGCAGAGCTCTGATCTGACCTGGAGTCAGGGACCACGTGTAGCAGAGGCGGGGCAGAAGCAGGGAGAGAGCTGCCTCTGACAGCAACACACAGGCTATATTTACACCACGGAATGTCTCCACTTCTCACGGAAAGACACGCGTGTGCACATGCATATGTGCGCGCATGCATACAAACTCACACTTAAACGCACAGATACCGAAAGAACACAATGAATGAACATCCAAGGTCACGCTCATGGGTGTCCATGCTGTTTCTGATCATTAGGTCCCTAACTATGCTGCCCCTGCCCCGTGGAGGGTTGCCCACCCCCCAGCTCCTCTGCTAGGGTAGAATCAGTCACATGACTGCTTTTTAGACATCATACATCTCTAACGACATTCTCCGTTCCATGCGATCCCGTCGACGACGGTATGACCCTGAACGCTGTTTGCCGTCTATGAATAACGCCTCTCTGTTGCACATCACAGTTTTTGTTACTAGCCGGGTGCCACGGAAACAAGCTGCTTATCACTTTCACACACTCCTGATTGGTCCACCGTACATATGGTACTTGCATACTGACAGCGATACGTGTGCAGAGAAATGGTTTAGTGAGAGTGAAGGGCAGGTTGTTTGAAGGCATGTAGCAGTGTGGCAGCCTACATGCTCATACAACATCAAGCTGTCCGCCACGGGTGCACTTGGAGATGTTGATAAGCCGTCTAGTTCAGTTGTTTTGTTGAGTCTTAGCTGAGTCACTTCAGCTGAGCCTACACACAACATGCCCAAGATCATTCAGAACAAATCATCAGAACGAACGCTCATAATGTGTTTTTGTTGACAAGGACCAGATTGACAATAAGAATGGCGGTAATTTGGAAAAAAAAGACTAGAAACGTACAAGAAATAACAGCAGAATTACATAAAAGATACTGAAGCAAAACATTTGTTCAAATTAAAATGTTTTCTGTGCTTTGTATTGGATTTGGGATGTACAGAGCTTCTACCATCTCTGGTTCCTTTGACCCCTGTTATTGTGCCCCAGCTGACCAGAGGCTGACTGGGGGAGGGGGCCTGGAGAGGGCCTGAGGGTGTAATGGGGGTGGGAATCCAAGCAGCTGGTGAGGACTGTTTGTGGGGGGGGGGGGGGGGGGTCAGGATGCTGTGGGGGCGGGGGGGATGGGGGTATAAAACGCTCTCACCGTGAATTGGGTCTCGTGTTCCACTGATGTGAAATGTGGGAGAGGGGGACAGAAGGAGAGGTCCACATCTGTGCTGGTTCCCCAACATGCCCTGGACCCCCCCACCCATGGACCCCCACCCCTGCACCTCAGCCCTGAACCCCCTCCTCCACCCCTGCACCTCAGCCCTGAACCCCCTCCTCCACCCCTGCACCTCAGCCCTGGGGGCTTTGTGTGGTTCTGTGGGTCAGCTCTTTAGGTGGGACCTGAGGGATCCCTCTCATCCTGGGGGAGGCAGACTGTCACAGAGTGTGTGCGTGCCTCTCACTCAGACTTGCATGATTTGCATGAGTACATGACACTCAAACACCCGGGGGATGTAGAGAGATTTAAAAGGTGATTGATGGCATTACAGAGGAAAGCTTTAAAAGGGAAGTGTGTTCTAATAATATTGTTTTAGACCTTGACTCCTGGCCTGCACTGACCCCTCAGTAATTTGATTCTCCCATGGTGTCCCAAGGACACAGCAGGAAGGTATCGATCCTGGAGTCATCTGGCCCACACAGACTAAACATGGCCTTCAGCAAACATTGCAATTCAACTGGTTTTACACAATGGGAAAAGTAACTCTTTCATTTACATGCTGACCCCCTATTCCACACTCCATTCACATGTCCCTCCACAGGGATCTGTTCAGCATTGAGGCTTATCTCTGCTGTTCTGGCATCCTATCAGAACGAGTTATAAATACAAAGACTTGGCTCTCGATGACATGCTATGACACTCAAACAGTCGTTTGTTCCCCTTCTGCTGCCGGCTGGACGGAGTTCACCGAGTCCTGCCGGAGCCTCAGACAGGCCACCGTGTGACCGCTAGACGCACGGCCCGGCTCGGCTCCTGCCCAAGAGCACGGCGGAGCTCACTGAGGCTCCAGCTTTGATCAGAGGACTTCAAACAGCTAGAGTGACGGGGCCCCACCCAGGAGGCTCCCAGGACCGGCAACTCAGCCCCAGCCCTGGAGCCGCTCCACCTCCACCCGCCCCGTGCCTTCACCCGGCCAGGCGTAAGAGGATCTGGCTGAGCTGGTCTCCTACCCCATGAACACCCCCCCCCCCCAAAAAAAATTTTATGGATCACTTTATTTATAAATTGTGTCCGATTTTTCCCTTCCCCACTTCTCGGATGCTTCTGTAGCAGGAAAGAGTGGGCCCTGTTTCTCCCTGATCCTCCCCAGAGATTCTGAGTCCTGGCTGGGGAGGAGGATCGTGCTATGATATGGATGAGCTGGACGGGACTGGGGGAGAAGCGATGACCTCTCCTTTCTTGCTGAGAAGGTGTCTTATACGACAGTAATATCCGGATAAAATTGTTTAGTATAGTAAAACGACAGCTCAAAACTACACTACAGCATTTATTTTGTGATTAATGAATGTGTTTCTTCTGTAAGGGGAGGAGGTGGATGAGAGTGAAACTAGGGAGGGGGGCTTATCTGATCCATGCTATTCTGCAGGTGAAAGGAAATATGAATGGGGGGGGGGGGGTTGAATAGATTGGGTGTGAGTCGGGCCTCTTCAGAACAGAATCCATGAGTGGGGTACAGCCTTCATCTGCCAGAACAGCCTGGGTAAGCCAGCCTGCATGTGCAGACCGGCCACCTCCCCCTCCCTCTCCCCCCCCCCCTTCCCGGCCACAGCACGCTGCCTGGAGGTGCTGAGAAGAGGCAAGGAGGGGGGGCTTAGAACCTGACTCCTCAAGCCTTTTGTCTAATCCGATCAACACACAAGCTTTGTAGCGAGTGAAACGGGATATTCCCCGGTCTCCTTGATACTTAAATGAGCTTCCTTCCGTTTCTCTCCTATAGATCTCCTGTATTCACACGCTCAGAGCAACAGGACAGAATTACTTAGCATAAGACTTAAAACTGGGTGTTCGGCAGGGTTGGAAATTCCCCCAGGAAATAAGCGTTTTGCTTTGTTTGCGTGCTCCAACCTCCTCCTGTCTTTCTGAATGGTATTATTTGGTTTCACACGTCTAAACAGGAGGGTCTTTGAGGCCTGGACATTGTTTTCCTGGTGTGACAAGTTGTTATTGAACAGGGACCAGGCAGAACATCACTGTAGTCAGCAGATGTTGATCATGTACTGTATAAGCACTCGCATGTCCGTACATCAGGAGCAGGCTTGAATGTGTCAGTCTCTATACACGCACCCAGGAAACAGAGCTGACAGGATGTGCGTCATTTACACTAGAAGGAGCGCTCTTCAGACGGTTAAGTGTGCAGCGAAAAAAACACAGAAGGTAAGACAAAGAGAGGAGCAAAAATAGACGGGGAGGAAGATGCTTAAGGCATGCCTAGATAGAGGGGAACCATGGAGAGACTTAGAACCTGTTTGAGGTTGACAAAAAGCCAAGCGCAGCAGTAGACGGGAACCGAGAGGGACAGACGGAGAGATCAGACGACAGGAGACGAAATGCACAGACGAAGAGGAGTGTTGAAGAGAGGGAAGAGAAAGCGGCACTCTACATCTCCATATCTCTGGGGGCGTAAGACCCACTGTAATCCTGTTCTCTGCTGGCAGCCGCCTCCCCCCTCCTCCCCCTACCTGTTCCCTTCCTCTTTCCTCCCCCCCCTCCTGCCTCTGTCTGACTCCCCCTTGCTTCTCCTCTCTGTACTCCATAACCCCCCCTGTCCCTGTGTGGCTCCACTTGCATCTGCCAGGAAGACACTAGAATAATCTCTGTTCGAGCAACACAGAAATGAACTCTATAGGAGATCCACAGAGCCCAGATCCACCAAGCTTAGAGGAGGTCCAATGCCTGGTGTTCGGCGCCCTTCAAAGGGTTCATTTCCTCCAGTGTGAGAGCCAGGCTTTGATCAATCTCCCCAGAGAGGAGGCCACATACTGGGAGGGTTAATGGCCATTTAACCCTCTGTCACCTCCCATGCCCTACCTGCGCCTTTAGCGCCTTTAAAAACCTGCCACGGCAACCTCTTTCATAGATCTTTTTCTTATCATTGTGTCTGTGGGCACCGTGCACACGCTTTAAATCGGATGAGGTGTTGCACATACTTAACCCTGAACTTCACCAATCACAGATGTTTTTACTATAGACTGTGGCCATCCCCTATAAGGTTCCTTTAAAGAAGTCTGTTTAGTCAGAATTTATTCACGCTCAGTAATTAAAGAGCAGTGGAAAAGGTGATTTTGGTCAAGCTTGCTCAAGGGAACCCATCAAAAACTTTGAGTTCACAATCTGGGGGATAAATGTTTACTGTAAAAGCACCTCAGCAACCCGCTCCTTTCATCTGGCACCTCACTGATACACGCTCCCTCCCTCTTTTCCTCTCCAGCTTTCAGGACTACACAAAGAAGCCATTTGCCACCGTCCAGGTTGCTATGACACTGGTCCACCCCGAATTAAAATGTAGTTTATGCTCACTGAAGGTAGAAATAGAGGGGAAAACAGCTGAGGGTGTTACCAAGGAATTGTGTGATTGGGCCAAATTCTGTATACATCTGATTTTCTATACGAACTGTGGCTAGCTCAGTTATTCTCTTGCCACTTAGTCAATTCTGAGAAGTCCGTACTTAACAATATGAGTAAGTGGATGAGTGTGTGTGTGGGTGTGGCTAATCATCTTGTTTATGGGAGCCGGAGACTTGCTGGTGTAGATGGACAGAAGACCTGCAGGCAAGGCTGTCATTTTCCCCCCACTTTGCTGGGAGCAATCACAGTGCTGCTCCGCAGAGCAAAACCACTTTCCCCACGATAAAAGAGTAAAAAAAGGAGAGTGCATCTTATTACTAGTGGCAAGGTTTTCTGGGGGGAAATTGTGTTCTTAATAGCTAAATGATACCTCTTGAAATCCCCAAAAGCTCCTAAAGAAAACAAGTAACACAGAAGACAGTAAAATATCAGTAATCCTCACACTGGGGGGGGAAAAGCCCTGGATAAAAGGGTACATGGTTTTTAAGGTAGATGTCACTTCAGCTGTCAATAATGTTATTGTAGCTCATTCTCTGCCTATGGGAATATCTCTGCCTGGGGATTGGAGGCCTGAATCAAGTCATCCTCCTGCCCCTCAGGCTGGATTAGTGCACATTAGTGCTCCAGTGAGCTCCAGCCTGCAGAGCACCTCCTCTGGGATGGCTGTGGCCTTTGAGAAGGCTGAAGTCTTGGCTGAGGAAGCATGCACACGCACGAGTCCTTCACCATGCTTTGTTCTAATTAGTCCAGTGGAAATAAAGACAACCACCCAGTCTGCCTGTCGGAGGTGGCTAACTGCTAAATCAGGCTAATGCTACTGTTGGAGGTTTTCTGAGGGGGATTTGATGGCAGTTCTTGGCACTGACAGGGGGGATGTGCGGGGAGGCAGGGTCCTTGGCAGGTCTGGCATTGCCAGCTCTGATGGTGTTTGGTGGGCCAGGCTGGGCCCCAGCCCTCACCATGGCTCCCCACCCTGCCCTATCCATCTCCACCCTTGCCTGACTGGAATTCAATTGACCTTCTGTTCCACCTCGCAGCACATGAAGGCAGCCCCGCCCACTGGCAGCGGTCGAACAGAGCTCCTATACTTCTTGATTTGATCTGCCTTGTCATGTCCAGTGCTTTCATTACCCCCCCCCCCCCTCTCTCTTTCTCTCACCCCTCCAAACACTCTCACACCCAGTTATTTCTCCCAACCTTTCATCAAACTATTAAAGCACGGCACTTTTCTGGCTGGGGAGCTGACGTATTTTATGAGTGTTGAAAGCCGCCTCCTTCCTTTCCTCCTCTTCTTCCTCCTCCTCCTCCTCTCCCCCCGTGCTGCCCCTGCTGCTGATGGTTAGGGTGATTGGTTTTTATTTGTGCCTGCTCGGCTCGTTTCACAGTACTTTTCCTCCTCTTCTGACTTCCTTCAAAGTGCTGAGCCGGCTGGCCTGTCGCTCAGTCGCTGGGTTTCCAACGCTGCTCCTCTGTGACCAGGCCTCCTGCCTTCAATGGCCGTCAGTCACTGATTGGTGGGATTGACAGATTGACCCCCAGGGTCTACTTTCCTCAGCTTTTCCCAGCCCTCCGTATCATTTGAAACTGAGACCCATGGTCTCTAAACGTTCCCTCCTCCAGCCCATTCACGCTTTTCGATCTCTTTTCCCCCTCTTGTTGGGATTCGTTTTGGAATTCTCTGCCCTCTCATCCCGTCCTGGCTTGCCTTCATCCCCTTGGTGAAAGTCATCCGATCTTCCTTGGCCCTTCTGTTCTTAGCTCCTCCCCTCCTCTCCCTCGCAGCGTGGACCTGTTGAGCTGTGATACATTCTAAAGAAGCCCCAGCACCACAACTGTGACCAATCAGAGCCCTGTGATGTACGGTGCCCTCTTATGTCCATGGGATTTGGCTGTGATGTTGATTCTGGGCGTCTCATTCTGCGAGTGTGTGTGTGTGTGTGTGTGTGTGTGTTTGTGTGTGAGAGTCAAAGCAGACTGAGGAAAAGAGAGCAAAAGAGAGGGAGAGCTGAGCACCCCAGCGTTAACAACCCTTTAACAGGGGGAGAGTGGGTAGCTTGTTCTCTTGGCTACAGCTACTCACCATGTTGCCATGGCTTTCTTCACTGTGTCCCCTCTGTAACTCGGAAGGGAGGCGTAAACCATTGTGCTAGACGGAGTATAGAACAAGTGTTGCACGCACACACGCATACACACGCATACACACCCTCCCTCTCTCTTTCTCTGAGACCTTTGACCCTCAGTGGCAGAGAGTCAGTTGTTTTGTCCTGTCGGGTGGTGGAACAGGACAGAGTGACCAGCCCAGTGGACATGGGATAAGCCACTTGCAGCCTTTGTGAAGGCCTCTTTTAGCCCCACAAAGGGAACATCACAGTGCTACAGCTTGCAGCCATTGTGTGGTCTCCACTCCCCCACCAGACAAAGGCAGGCAGCACTTTACCAAGCTGTGAAGCCATTGTGTTAAGTCTGTGACTGAGCAGTGTAGCAGTGCTGCTACATGACATTCAGTATTTACCCGTTACCATTAAACCGTGTTCTTATTCTGCCACAATGTCTTTACTTTAGCAGCAGCAACTTTCATGTCAGTCATACCAAATAATGAGGACTGTGACATTGCGTGTCGTGTATTGGAATCAGTTTCTTGGTCAGCACGTTCGTGTTTCTCACCTCAGTGAGTGTTGTGCTGAAACGAGCCACAGCTGGACTCTGTGTGCGTGTGTAAACAAATAGACAGAGGCTAGTCCCACACAGCTCAGCTGCTCACATCAACGCATGCCGTGTCAGCAGAATGCAGGTCCTGCACAGCCAAGCTGCAGGAGGGCGAGCGTGCGTGCTCAGTGATTGGACTGTTTACACGCTGATGTGTACTGATGCACACTCACTCTACCTCACATCTCAGGCCAATATGGAATTGGCAACGTTACTCATATAGGAAATGAAGGTTTTTATATGTTTCAGAGGTCCCTTATGCATTTCCTGTTTTTGTGTCCGCAGGCTCCTCCTACTATGACAACGTGCGTCCGCTAGCGTACCCAGACTCCGACGCCGTGCTCATCTGCTTCGACATCAGCCGCCCCGACACCCTGGACAGCGTCCTCAAAAAGGTCAGCGCCGAAAAGACCAAGAGATATTACGTATATCAGCACAACTTTAATCCATCTGAATCTCCCATTTGCACTCTCCAATCCCAACAACTGAATGAGCCACAATTGGGATTTAAAGAACTCCCCCTTGAGGCCTTAGAACCGCTAGGAGTACTTGTGACCCTTGACCCTGGTGGGAATGGAGAGAATGCGAGGAGAGTGCTGGAAGACGTGTTGGGCTGTAGAGACAAAGACCTGGTGATTACAAATGAGCCACCGCCAACTCAGTCAAGAGAGCAGCTGCTGCTGTGTGTTCTGTTAAAAGAACGCAACCCCGCATTCATATCACTTTCTGTCCTCTGTGAGAGTCAGATAAAGTGAGAGAGTAGGTGCTAATTAACACTGGCGTGATGGCCTTTGGGTGTGCTGTACAGGGCGTGGGATTTAATGGTGGAAGAAAAGTGTGTAAAGTGTGGGTGGGGTGGCAACTGTGGTTGCTTCCCCCCCTTTCTGTGTGTGTGTTTTTATGTGTTTCATGGGCGTATGGGAATGTGTGTGTGTATGTGTGTTTATTTCCAGAGTGTCGCAAATCACGCATAGTGTATCGTGTTGAAGGAGCTTTCTTTATAGGTTTGGTTGTGGGTTTTGTGTGTCCTTGAAAGCTGCCCCAGTTTTCTAAAGCGGGCTCTCCCATCTTGAAGCCATGTGTGGCATGTCCCTTTGAACCTTCTCTCCCAAGGCTCCAGGCATTCCCACGCCTGGCCTGTTGACGTGTTTAGTGGTCTGGAGGGAGCTGCTGAATCACCCCCACAGACTTTGTAGGTCTAACCCTGGACACCTTGTTTTTTTATACCCACGAGTCCCTCGCAAGCCTCAGGGGCTCCCTGTCAACAAGGGGAAGAACTCCCATCAGGGCTTTGAGCTTTCCCATGAATCCCCTGGTAGGGGGTTGCAATGACCCCCTGACCCCTGACTGTCGCGCTGGTAATCTCTGAGACCTGGAGCACATAGAAACCTGTTGCACAATCACCACCCCAAATTAGACTCCTGACTCCTGTGGAACTGAGAGCATCATCTGACGGTGGGGGGGTGGGGGTCCTTTGAGGGTCAAGGGTTCCTTTCTACTTGACGAATGGAATTGTCAGCTCCTTCTTGTATTCAACACATGGTTTCTAGAAGGCTCCGGCTCATCAGATGGTGTTCGATGTTCTTTGTGTAAGAAGAGGAATGAAACGAAGCTTTCATTTCACGAGGAGCTGTTTGAACAGCTCTGTCGCTGCCTGTGCCATATATGAAATAGCTCAGCTTTCTCTGACTGTAGTTGGAAAAATATTAATGAATGTGACTGCTGCATCAAACTTGTCTGTATGTTATACTGAATGACTGACAGTGTCTGTTATACTGACTAAATGATTGACAGTGTCTTTTATACTGACTAAATGATTGACAGTGTATTTTATACTGACTTAATGACTGTTTGTGTCTGTAATACTGACTAAATGACTGACAGTGTCTGTTATACTGACTAAATGACTGTATGTGTCTGTAATACTGACTCAATCACTGTCTGTGTCTGTTATACTGACTAAATGACTGTCTGTGTCTGTTATACTGACTAAATGACTGTCCGTGTCTGTTATACTGACTAAATGACTGTCCGTGTCTGTTATACTGACTAAATGACTGTCCGTGTCTGTCTCTCTCTAGTGGCAGGGAGAGACCCAGGAGTTCTGTCCCAATGCCAAGGTGGTCCTGGTGGGCTGCAAGCTGGACATGCGGACAGACGTCAGCACGCTGAGAGAACTGTCCAAGCAGAGACTCATCCCTGTTACACACGAGCAGGTGGGCTGGGGGAGGAGGAGGAAGGGGAGGGGGGGTTGGAGCAGGAGGTGAAGGGAGAGGAGGAGGGGGGAGGGAAGGAGGGGGAGAAAGGACATAGATTGAGGGAGGGAGGGTGGGATGGAGCGATGAAATGGAGGAAATAGTAGAGCTAGATGAAAATATATATTCAGACAACCATGAAGGTGTGGTACTTCTCTAAAACACAAATGAATGCCGATTCCATAACAGGGTTCTGGAATCTAAACGTATAAAGTAACTCATAAAAAAGTGAGCGAACTAGGCTGGGAGCATCGTTATTGTACCATTGAGATAAAGTGCAGCATTTGTTCAAAGTTCTGATGATCATAGAGTGTGTGCTAGAGTGACTGCAAAAGTGATTCGTACGATTTAATGAAGCCAAAATGGCTCTTAAGAGACGTGGAATGAGATGAGAAACCAATACAGCAGCGTGTGTGTTTTCCTCTGTAGCTTTGCTAATGCTCTCAGTCCCACAGGAGAACTGCATGAAAGAACATATCCAAACTCCAATATACACTTGTACACACACAACCACAACCACACACACAATCAGCAACGATAAGGTAGAAACATTTAGAAACCCCCCATGACATGTTGCCACGTTTGCTTATTCTGACTAGAATATGCTGACAGCTTTGTAAATGTATCTTATTGTGAGAGGACTGAGTAGAAGGCTGGGAGGTGGAGGGGCTGGGAGGTGGAGGGGCTGGGAGGTGGAGGATCTGGGAGGTGGAGGGGCTGGGAGGTGGAGGGGCTGGGAGGTGGAGGGGCTGGGAGGTGGAGGATCTGGGAGGTGGAGGATCTGGGAGGTGGAGGGGCTGGGAGGTGGAGGGGCTGGGAGGTGGAGGATCTGGGAGGTGGAGGATCTGGGAGGTGGAGGGGCTGGGAGGTGGAGGGGCTGGGAGGTGGAGGATCTGGGAGGTGGAGGATCTGGGAGGTGGAGGATCTGGGAGGTGGAGGGGCTGGGAGGTGGAGGGGCTGGGAGGTGGAGGGGCTGGGAGGTGGAGGATCTGGGAGGTGGAGGATCTGGGAGGTGGAGGATCTGGGAGGTGGAGGGGCTGGGAGGTGGAGGGGCTGGGAGGTGGAGGATCTGGGAGGTGGAGGGGCTGGGAGGTGGAGGGGCTGGGAGGTGGAGGATCTGGGAGGTGGAGGGGCTGGGAGGTGGAGGATCTGGGAGGTGGAGGATCTGGGAGGTGGAGGATCTGGGAGGTGGAGGATCTGGGAGGTGGAGGGGCTGGGAGGTGGAGGATCTGGGAGGTGGAGGATCTGGGAGGTGGAGGATCTGGGAGGTGGAGGGGCTGGGAGGTGGAGGGGCTGGGAGGTGGAGGATCTGGGAGGTGGAGGATCTGGGAGGTGGAGGATCTGGGAGGTGGAGGATCTGGGAGGTGGAGGGGCTGAGAGGTGGAGGATCTGGGAGGTGGAGGATCTGGGAGGTGGAGGGGCTGGGAGGTGGAGGGGCTGGGAGGTGGAGGGGCTGGGATGTGGGACATCTAGGGACACACTGCCCTGAAATGAAATATTCATGTTTAAGGATTTTGAAAAATGCAGGATAAATAGAAAAATTGACTTTGATAAATGAGTGAGCCTTTTTATCGCTTGCTGCCACATCCCTCTAAGCCAGTGGGGAGGAAGGAGGGAGGGAGGGGCTGATAAACTGGTCCACAAATCCGTGAATTTTAATCAGCTTTTTGCTTGTTCATTTTGTGCTCTCCTGTGTCAAAAGTACACAAAGTAGAGGGGCTTTTCACCCCCCACACACATACATACACACACATACACACACCTAAACACACACACACACACACAAACTCGGAGAACAAAGAGGCCTTTTCCCACTTCAGGTTGTCAGCTAGCCGCAGGGAAATAAACGAATTCTCTTCCTCACCCAGAAAATCCTCCCCCCAAAACCTGAAAATGTTGCATTTATGTTGATCTAAATGTTTATTTGCGCAGATCATGTGACAGTATAACTATGCAAACATTTCAGTAGTGTGCTACTATATGAAACACATTTCCAAGGGCAATTGAAAATACCGATAGAAACAGACTCTCTGTCTGTCTGAAGAAGATAATGTAGAGCTCCCTAATATTGCTCCAGAATGCGTTTCCTACAAGATAGCTAAGCCTCCGACAGCGAACTTTTGCTGATCAAATCTAATAACTTGTGGCCGTTATCCCAATGTTGATCTTAAATTGAATCCCGCCAGAGCTGCGGAGTCACAAGCGACAGTGACCAGGGGCTGAACTCCGGACATTTCCGCACTAATCTGCCTACGATCTGATAGAGCTTCTCTGCTTGTCACAGCGCCCCTCCAGCCCACCCCTACCCTCCTCTCTAAATCTGCCATTCCACCAAATAAAGACTTCTTGTCTAATGTCTCCAGCTCTGTGCAAAGCTTTGATAAGATCACTCCGTAGGCCTGTTGGGAATAAAAGGCTTGCTGTTTGTCTGGGACTTCATGCCATCCCAGAGAGGCTCATGGGAAATGCAGTCCCTTCTTATCCGTCTTTGCTGCAGGGGCTGGTGCACTTGTGTGACACTCAATTTAGAGACAACAAGAAACAGACAATTGAGTAAGATTGCAGACTGACTCCTGCAATCAATATGATTTTCCAGTCAGTGATGCTCTTCTACTCTTCTCTCAGCTCCTTCTGCTCCAGTTCAACAAGCCTTCCAGCCCCAGCCCCTCAGCCCCAGCCCCTCAGCCCCATCCTCACAGCCCTGGCCTCACAGCCTCTGTCAGACCAGGACAGCACTCCTGCATTATTTATTCTTTGAGTGTAGCTGTGTCTGTCCCTGGGTGTGTTCAGATCAACAACGCCTCACAGCAGGATTGAGATGTATTACTCAGGAGAGAAAAGTGCGACGACCCGTTTCTTCTTTGTGTTCAAGTGTGGAAGCAAAGAGTTAATGTGGAGCAAGTCTGACATATCAGGGGGTTCGGGGGGTTGGGTGTTGTATTTCACAAATAGAGTTATCAGGGGGGAGTAAAGCATTGTGGGAAAACTATGTTGGAAGACAGAGACATTAAAAATGACATCTGGGTGTTGATGTAAATGCTAATGCAAATGTCGTTGGCTTTCAGGGCAGTATGCTGGCCAGACAGGTGGGAGCCGTGGCCTATGTGGAGTGCACCTCCAAGGTGTCCGAGAACAGCGTGCGGGACGTGTTCCACATCACCACACTGGCCTCGGTGCGACGGACGCACAAGCCCCAGCTGAAGAGAAGCAGCTCCCGCCGGGGTCTGAAAAGGGTCTCCCAGCTGCCCCTGCCTAGCCGGCCCGAGCACCTGGACCCCACCCCTGCCATGAGGAAGGACCGTGCCAAGAGCTGTGTGCTCATGTAGAGACACGCCCACTCCAACATATTCTATATAAATATATGTATACTTCAACACAGAAAAATATATGACAGAGGAACTCTATTTATTGTTTTTTTTGGCGATCCTCCCGTTCTTTGTGTTGTTTATTTTGCACTGCTGAGGAACAAGGAAACGAAGAAGAAAACGAAAAAAAAGAAGCTTTGGATTTTATTTGCGCGTGTGCAAATCTTTCGGCTTTTTTGAGACGTTTACATTTTTTGTTGTTGTCTTTAACGGGTTTTGAGGTGGACTAGTCCCCTTGTGTAGCCTCGCAGTGAAGTAAGCAGAGACTGGGGCAGGTACCTGGGGAGGGGGGAGGGGGGGGGAGGGGGGGGAGGGGGGGGGGGAACCTCCCTCACAGAGAGACGTCCCCACCGCCATCTTTGTTGGCAGGTTGAGAAGACCATCAGAGAGGTGCGGAGGAAGACAACATTGATGTGGAAACGAGAATGAGCCCTGTTATTCTCGATGAACATGTTGCAAATCTGTCAAAAATCTGCTCTGATACCTCCTGCTGCCATATGAGAGTGAAACAGCATGTACGTTTCTTCAGAAAAGGGATACAAGTGAGCGGGTTAGTGATGGAACAAACGAGAAGAAGCGTTTTATCTGTTGCTCTCTCTTGTTAACCTTGTCAAGATGTTTGGAGCTAGTTCAAACGATTGAAACCACAAGTGCTTTCTAGAAAAAAAGTCACTACATATCTGTTTTTAATTGTTTAACACGTCATACTGTAGGCTCCAATAGCGTCGACCTGATTCACTGAAGTTTTTGCTGTCGTTGCTATTTTAAGATGTTCATTTGTGGAAACCGTGTAGATAAAGTGTTAGGGCTATTTTGCTGTATTTTCACTTGACTCTGAATCTGAAATAAAGCAACAGCTCGCTTTTAGGGAGCAAAGAAACCTGCTCTGCAGCCGAGTCTCATCATTGGTTTTTAAGCGGGCATCAGTTTGTCCAGGGTTTTTTATGGTCTCACCTCCCCCCCACAGCTTTATTTAACGAGCGTATCTTGACACAAGCATATTTAAACCAACAACCTCAAACCACCAGTAATTGTTGATCAGAAGAAAACATGGATTCTTTTGGTGTCTTGCCGGTGTGGTGTGCCTCTAAGCATTAGCCGTCTGTTGCCAAGGTTACCATCGCCTCTGTTGTGCTTCGCCGTTTACGGATCTAAAAACGCCCAATGAGCAGTGCTGTCTGCTTTTGGATTGGCCCAGCCTAACAACATAGATTCCACTCAATTGCAGCGTAGCAAGATGCAACAAAGCGGTCCAGTTTCACTCCATCAGGTTGGATTGAGTCACCCAGACTGCTTGTTCACCTCCGGTGGAAGGGAGTTCCGTTTGACGCGCTGCGACAGCTGACATCCTGTGAGGGGAAAACAAGTCGTCATTGATCCCTGAATCCTTGTGTCTCCGGGATGTTTTCCCCCTAGAGCAGAGGTGAGGGAAGGTGATCTGTGAGGGACAGGAGAGAGAGCTGGGTGGCTGTAAAGTGCAACTGCAGGTTGGGGTCCTGGATGATTGCTGGCATCTCTTCAAAGCGTTGGGATGCCAGCAAGATCAAATATTTTCAAACTGTCTACAAGAAAGATTGAATGAGGAGATGGGAAAGGAAAAAAAATGTTGGTGTTTGAAGCAGGAGGTAGGAGGGCCAAGGGAGGGGGTCAGCCGGGCAGGAAATGAGCAGTGGAAATGAGGTTGGCACCAGCAGCCTAGGCACTGGTCCTGTGGTGCCCCTGTAGTTTGGACTGACACTAAGAGGATTAGTGTGTGTGTGTGTGTGTGTGTGTGTGTGTGTGTGTCTATGTGTGGGCTAACCAGGAGAGGGTTGGATAGTGTCACTGTTTGTGGCATTGGCCTGCATTTCCCTCTCAGCATTTGCACTCGTCGAATCATCCAAGCATCCATGCACACGCAAACAACAGCGGTTCAGACACTAACAGGCATCTGACACAGCCGGAGATTAAATACGGTCTTCAAAGCGTTTTTAAAGTCAACTTGCCTTTCGGTTTATCCTTTGAACAATCTCCACCCACTCACAGAGGTTTCCTGGCCTGAGACAGAGAGCTTCATTACTGCAGAATGTCTAGCCTCTCTTTCAGCAATCCGATCAGTCATTTGCCCTTTTCAGCGGCGACACCAGGAAGATCAGAATCACCTTTGCGGTTCTCAGCCTCGGAATACTTGACTTCTGCTTTCCTCCTGTCATCACAGGGGAGGGGGGAGGTGGATGTTATTAATGACATCATACACAGACGTACACACATGCGCACACATGATCTAGCTCTGGGTCTTGAAAGTCTGTGGATATTATTCATATATTTTACTATATTATGTTAAAAGGAGTGCCGGGTGAAATGAGGATTGGAAAAACCCTGGAGGGACATTTTGACTGTCAAAGGAGCATGAACGAGCTGTGCAAATTGCATGAAGTCATGAGATGGTTTGTAATTAGGAGCAGTGTGTGTCATCTTGACCTGCGAACACGCACACACACCTACACACACACACGCTGTCTATACACAATGTGTACACATTCAAACTCACTCAAACATGAAACCCTAATTCATGCCAGATACTGTAAAAGTAGATATTTCACTCTACAGTTTGTAGAAGACCACTGCAAAGGAATCTGAATCCAAACACTCTTGATTTTCATTCCAGC
This sequence comes from Neosalanx taihuensis, assembly GCA_030340665.1. Lineage (NCBI taxonomy): Eukaryota > Metazoa > Chordata > Actinopteri > Osmeriformes > Salangidae > Neosalanx > Neosalanx taihuensis. The sequence continues at coordinate 5,517,870 of CM059298.1, forward strand.
TCAGGTTACGTAGCTCACAAACAGCACCCAGACATCACCAGCGCCCTGAGGAGGTGTCATGGTGAAAACACACACTGGGGACGTTTAATTAGTCCTCCTTATCACATTATGGAACACATTCTTGCTAATTAAAATGTGTGTCTGTGTGTGTGTGTGTGTGTGTGCTGTATATGTGTTTATCGATGCAATATACACACCTGATTTAGCGTTGAAACTAATCCGAAGCAGAATCTTCCCATAATCTCCATATGAGGGAGACTGACCGATATGGTTATTAATTTTCTGGAGGGTACGTATAATACTTCTGTTTACAGGAGGGTGCACACACGTTCTCCTGAGAGATTAAGGGATGTATACATCATGTTTTTGATTGGGATGTGACTGTATGAGTGTGTGTGTCTGTGTGTGGCATGGGAGATAAAGCCTCTGGGTGTGAAGGGAGAATAAGAACATTCAATACCTATTCTGTCATACATTCACCCTCTGGGGAGTCATTTATTCAAGATTATAATTAAAATCATTTTAATGGGATGTCATTTTGTACATCTGATGTACATAAAATACTGTCAGATTGGTGTTTAATTATCTACAGGTATACTTGTATTTCAATTTAAAACTAAATAAGTTAAAACAACTCCCCAGGAATGTGAGTGAATGAATGTTGATTTCAGGCTGAGCAGCTTCCTGTTTCCGAGGGTTATGATTGGTGCGTTATGAGTCTCAACAGAGACAGCTCTCTCACTGCGGCAGGGCTCAATGGGAGCTCATTATAGAGTCATTAAAACCCTGACTGCCCTTTCAGTGGTACAGGATAGTTTTGTCTGATTAGTCTACTGTGGGGCTCTGTCATCACACCATCGTCCATCTCTCTGTCACCCTCGTACCTAATCCGCTCCCCGGCCCCTCCCTGCGCCTCGCCGCATTCTGCCCGTCGACGGGGTGCTTGAAGCAGGTTCGCAAACTATCCGCACCCCACTCATGGGAGAACCAGATCGCCGCGCTGAGCAGCAGCCCCTCAAACCACCTGGAGGAAATGTTTTTCAGCGGATATGAAAGGTTCAACAGTGGCATCAAGGCTGGGAGATGAGGGGAAAACGATGCCTGCAATTCCTTCTCTCACCCTAATGAACTAAATCTGTTGAGCCTTACCCTTGAGCCCAGAGACTGTTTCCACAGAGACAGCTGACGTCACACGAACCTACAAGTGAATGTTCCAGAATGTTAATGAACCCAGCTGAGTCACACACACACGTGCATGGTCAGACGCACCAAAGTCACTGATGGAGTCACTGTTTATTTGCATTCACAAGCTTTTGTTTTTGTTTGTGTGACCAGTGCTCAGCAAAACAACAACAAAACATCCAGCTCACTTGCTTGGTACTGACTTGACTACCCTGTAGCCGTCTTTGTTAGGGTTAGTTGTTTTAGCTGAGGCGATCCCAAAGGTGACGTGAGAATTCCTGCTGATTTGTAGGCTGAGCTGCCCCTTTAAGCCTCTATCTGTTGCTATCGACCCTTGCATGAACACACTCACACATCCTCATCCCATCTAACAGACTGTTTATGGGAGAAGCAGCGGTAAGCTAGTGAGAAGTATCTGGTGACAGGTCTGAATAGTGCGAGAGATGGGGTGGAGGCAGAGAGAGGGAGGAGGTGGAGGCAGAGAGAGGGGAAGGTAGAGACAGAGAGAGGGGAAGGTAGAGGCAGAGAGAGGGGAGGGGGAGGCAGAGAGAGGGAGAAGGTAGAGGCAGAGAGAGGGGGAGGTGGAGGTAGAGAGAGGGAGAAGGTGGAGACAGAGAGAGGGGAGATGGAGGCAGAGAGGGAGGAGGTGGAGGTAGACAGAGGGAGGAGGTAGAGGTAGAGAGAGGGGGAGGTGGAGGCAGAGAGAGGGGGAGGTGGAGGCAGAGAGGGAGGAGGTGGAGGTAGAGAGAGGGGGAGATCAGTAGTACGGAAGAAGCCACTGAGTTGGGTCTAATCAGACCAATGAAGCATTGAACACACACTCCAGCACCATGCCAAACCTGGACCATATCCTCCCTCCCACATTTCCTCTCCCTTCTCCTCTTATCTCTCCTGTTCTTTCCTCTTATCTCCCCTCTTCTCCCATTTCCTCCCCCCTCCTCTCCTCATTCCTCTGCTCTAGTGCTTGTTTGATCTGCTGACCTTGCATCTGGTCAGCTGACCCTGCATCTGGTCAGCTGACCTTGCATCTGACCATGCCACTCCAGGTGTTCTTAATTCAGTGCAGTGTGGAAGTCTTCAAACTCAGAGCTACTTCCAATCCTTTTCCAGTCGTGCTAGCTTGTTATGGACGGAACATCGCTACCTGGACATGCTGATTCTGAGACATTTAGGCCAGAACAACAGAAAAGGGACATAAAAAAAACGTGTACATGAGACTCCGAGACTACACTATAAACACACATGCACACACACACATGCACACACACTCACCTACACACACATGCAGCACACAGAGGTATTCATTGACAACAGGACTGAACCTTATTCTTTACAGCTAATCTTATTGTTGTGCTCTGACAAAGACAAACCAATTTGGCATCATGTATTCATGCACAAAATGTCAACAAACCATCTGCTGACAAGCAACAAGGCTCTCTGCTAATTATTCTGTTCCATTCTGTTAGACTTGATATTGGCTGTGGGAGTTGTTCTCTTAGTCCTCCTGCTGCGTCTGGTGTTAGTGTCTGAACGTGGGCCTGTCATAGATGATCACTGTTATGTCTGAGGAGTCTTGGTTGCATGATTTGATTGGCTGAGTAAGAAGACGTGCAAACTTAGGAGATAATGGTCTGATATGTGGGGGTGGTGGAGGAGGGGGGCAGGATGGTGGAGGAGGGGGGCAGGGTGGTGGGGTGGCCCAGGGTGGTGGAGGAGGGGGGCAGGGTGGTGGAGGAGGGGGGCAGGGTGGTGGGGTGGCCCAGGGTGGTGGAGGAGGGGGGCAGGGTGGTGGGGTGGCCCAGGGTGGTGGAGGAGGGGGGCAGGGTTGTGGAGGAGGGGGGCAGGGTGGTGGGGTGGCCCAGGGTGGTGGAGGAGGGGGGCAGGGTTGTGGAGGAGGGGGGCAGGGTGGTGGGGTGGCCCAGGGTGGTAGGGTGGCCCAGACATGCTTTATACTTCTGTCACTCACCTCCAGAGTTTGTGTCTGGGTGGCCATAACTCTGGTGGATTGATCCTTTCTGTTAAACAGGATACAACTTCCAGCGTCCTCTGTCGTCTGGAGGTGGACATTTGATCCGGCCTAACAGGATGTTGGGTCTGTAGGGGAGCTTTGTGATTGCAGGTAGGTTGCAAAATCAGCAGACAGACGTTTGTTCATGGCTTGTGTCCACAGGGGCCTGTCTCTCTTTCTCACTCCGTCTCTTTCTTCGCCCTCTTTGCCCTCTGACTAAATGTAATTGTAAATGTCTACAGCCCAGTCACCCTTTTTTCATCCCTCCTTCATTCAGTTAATCTCCCTCACCTTCTTTTTCGTAGGAAGACAATGACCCATGCTAAGGATTTATAACGGACATTTATGAGTAAGGACATGTTCATGTGGCGTTGCCAGGGAAATTAGCCATGGTTTAAGACGTTTTAATTACGCATGTATAGGTGTGAGACAGAGAGATGAGGGTGGGGGGTGATGTGTGTGTATGTGTGTGTGTGTGTGTGTGTGTGTGTGTGTGTGTGTGTGTGTGTGTGTGTGTGTGTGTGTGTGTGTGTGTGTGTGTGTGTGTGTGGAGGGGGTGGATGGATAAGTCGTACCTGTCTTTGCTGAAATCTGCATTTTTCAGTGCTGATGAAATGTTGATGTCAGACCCATGGAGATGTTTGAAGGCCATCCAAGGGCATCTGTAAGGAGCACAAACACCAAGAGCCATTCAGCCTCACGCAGTTTCAATGGACAGAATCAGCAATAAGATGATGGAATCTGTCGAGGGAGACGAACACACGCGCACACACACGGGCGCGCACACACATCACCTACCCTAATTATTTACAGAGGTGAGTGATGGATGTAGTGCTGAGCTGTGTCGCTGACGCGGTGTTGTCCTTCTACCATCTGCTCAAGGACCCATCCTCACCTGCCCCGCAGCGCACACACACACAAACACACACACACACGTACACACACACGTACACACACACGTACACACACGTGCCGATGCCTGTTCTGAATGGAAGGCGGCTCCTGGGACCCCCTGTGGAGGTCAGAACAGAGACTTCCACGCCTCGTCTCTCACCTCATTACACAAACGTTGAGGGGTCAACTGCTCTGCAAACACGTGATCACGCGGCCCCTCTCATCTCTGGCAGTTTGCGTTCTCTCGCGGAGGTAAGGGGTCAAAAGGTCAGAGTTGAAGGTGTAGCTGTTTTCACCAGACCGTGTAGAGAGGTCAGCCTGTCACATGCCTCTCAGCGTAACATCGTGTCAGAGGGAAGAGGCACACGAGCCAAAGGAGAGGGAAGGGGATTGCTGCAGCACTCACGGATAAGCTTTCAGCTCATTTGGTGCTCATTATTTCCTGCTAGGCTAAGGACATGAGGAGGGGGGGTGGGGAGGGGGGGGGTCATTAATAAAGCAGGGTTTTATTTGTATTCTAAGAACAGAGAAAACACCTTTTCCCCAGAGATTGTTAGATGAGAATGAAATCAAATTAACAGTCAAACAGAGGCAGCCAGACCTCCCTCATCTGCAGCCATTTACACCATCTGGCAGCCATACAACACATATCTCCTCAGGGGGCCGGGATCTTAGTCTGCCTGTAGTGGCAACCAAAACAGAGTAGAACCACAAACTTCAAAGCTGCTGGCACACACTCACCAACACAGACACGCGCGTGTGCACACTGTGTGAAGTCAGACTGTCTAAACCATCTCCGGTCCTGTGACACTAGGCCAGGTGCAGCGTGACTGGCTAGTTGGCAGCGCCCTCCGGTTGTTGCTCCTGTCCGTCTTGAACTGCGGCCAATCAGAGACTCTCCCTCCTTTGAGGGTCCACATCAGGAGATCGGGCAGCCTCCCAGATTGGCCGAACACCTGCTGCTTTGCAATATGCCTGCCCGCTCCCCATGGTGTCACAACAGGCCTCTCATTCACACTCCTCCGAAGGTTCCCTTCTCCCCCTCCGTCTCTCCCTCCACCAGGTGGGACCGAACACATGCCGGCTGTCGCATAAACACCAAGATGGGCCAGCTTTCCTGTCAGCCCTGCGGTGTCTTGGGAGACAACCAGCCATCACACAGAGGAACAGCCAGATAAAACATCAAGTGACAGTGTAGACAGGAACACAACACCTTCCTTAGCTGACAGACAATACGGGCAATATGAGGTAGAGAAAGCACAGCACCGACCACACACAGAGTAGAGGGCACACCAGACTGTTCAGAAACAATGCTTGGGGCCTTTTTTAAAAACGAGTCAAATGCTCCACCGCCCAAAAATTCTGCTCAGCATTCAGCGGAGCTAGCAGGGGAACTGCCAGACGAGAGGTCAGACGAGGCCCAGTCTATCGCCTGTTTTCATTTATTTCCTCTAAAAAGATCATGATGACCAATGAGAGTCAATATATTGGCCGTTCCTTCCTGTGGATAGCTATCTAAGCCAGGTGAGAGGAGCAGCGGCCCACGCTGATCCGGCAGCGGAGGCTGATGGAGCCACAGTGGCTCCCCGGTGATGGAAGACACACTGGGGAAATCAAGCCAATCACTCATCCTCACACCTCCGCACAGCTCTCCACCTCCAGCTCTCCTCTGCTCTAAATTACCCGCCTCCCCTCCTGCTCTGTCTGCCTCCTCCTCTGCTTGGTCTTCTCCAGACCCTCACAGTCGAGCAGCGAGGGCAATCTCAGCCAGCCTAAAGTCATTCAACAGACAGTCTAAAGCTCTCCACTGTCACTAAGCCCCAATTGGAACACTTGAACTGGAAATTACATTTTCACAGCTTGCAAACACAGAATTAATGTATTTTCCGCTGTGTTTGAGGAAGAGAGAAGGAGAGAAAAACACCAAGTAGATTGTGAACCAACCAAGCATATTTGTGTCACCGAAATGTAACACTTGCATCAAGTTTTTTTTAAACTGTTGCACGTTTTCCATTCAGAGTAGAAATAAACACAGTTGTTTCATTTAGGCGCATGTCTCTCATCTCTACCGCTTCCAGCCCCTCTCTTCAGTTGAGGTGGTTTTAGAGGGGGTTGGGGGGAGGAATCGAGTACCTAGCGATTGTAACAGGATTGTCTGTGGCTGTAAACAACACTGGGAGATTTCAAACACCTGTGTCTAAGCTCATGAGGAAGAGATGAGATTGGGATAAAGGGAAGGAGAGAAGGAATAGAAGAGAGAGACCGACAGGGAAAGATTGACACAGTAGCTAAGACTGACCTGATAGTAATATCTATCTAGATAGCTGATAGTGGAACGGAAAAATCACACTTAGTTCAGTGAGGCAGGTATCAGTAGTGTCGATCCATTCCCTATAACACTAGCGCCTGTCAGAGACACCATCTGCCTCCCAGTCTATCCCCCCCCTGTCTCTCTTCCTCTCTCTGTCTCCCTCTCTGTCTCTCTCCCTTTTACTCTGTGTGTGTGCGTCTTCCTCTGACCTTCCTCTGTGCTCCTAGAATGTAGTGTGGGCTTTTGATATATAATGTATGAAGCAGGCTGAGCAGGTCTACCATGGACCTAGCCAACACTGTCACGATGACGGTGACAGGAGCACAGGAATGTCCATTAACAGGTAACACTAATTGGAAGGTATACATGTAGGAACGCTGGTCTATTACTGGAAAACACTAATTATTAGTGTGGAGGAGTCTACACGCTATTACTAAACACAAAACAACACGCTGCAAGTTTAACAGAAAGGGCTGTTGAATTAGGGCGCAGCAACTCGGGAATAGAAAATTGCTCCTTGTGTGATCCTACTCGTGTTTTCTTGAGCTGAAAACATTAAAATAACATTAGAACGTGTGGGAGGACTGTCTGTTGGCTCATTTGTGCGGTCGTAACGGCACTCACCTCATTAATATAGAACAAGCTTCCATTGACAATCATTGTTTTGGTTCAAAGATGCAGTTGAATTTTGCCTTGCTAAGGAGGTCATGATGGTGGGTTTGCTATAATTTTAAGAAAGCTTAGGGACGGTTGGCTCAATGGAACACAGCTGAATGGAGTTTTAAAAATTCTATTTGATTCAGGTCAACACGGATATTAAACCGTGTGTGTGTTACTGTCATGTGCTGGTCCATAGCGCTACACAGGAGAACCTAAACATTGCTCAACAGAAGACAAACCCCTCTCTGACCCTGTCTCATAGATCACCTCCCCCCAGCCCACCATGTGTCCTGTCTGGGGGAGTCCAACACACCCCCAACAGGCTCCTGGACCAGCCTGCTAACAGCCGCAATAATGACACAAAGAGCTTCTATTGACTTGGAGGCTACGATGGTGGCTTTGTGCCCAGGAGCAAAAGTGTGTGTGTGTGATTTGTTTGAGATATGTGTGTGTGTGTGTGTGTGGTGTGTGTGTGTGTGTGTGTGTGTGTGTGTGTGTGTGTGTGTGTGTGTGTGTGTGCGTACAGCTCTCTCTCACATGGGACTTGTGGGAAACTATTGGTTGGTATCCGGTGCTCATGCTGGACTCTGGTGTGATTCTGTCCACACACAAGTTTGATTTCAACAACATTTTAGTCAGTTTTAAAAGGCAGGGTTGCCAGGAGGATCGGTCCCTGGTTGAACCGCTTTTCCTCCTGCTTTGAAACAGTGATCTGTTCAACCCTGCCTCCCCTGCCTCCCCCTCTCTCTGAGTGACAGCTCCATCAGCTCATGGAGTCCGGAGCATGACTGAGTCCACTCACAGCTGTTGTGTTCGAGGCTGTCTGCGTTCAGCCCCAGAGATCTCATTATTAGCCCTGTTCATCCACACACACACACACACACACACACACACACACACACACACACACACACACACACACACACACATACACACACACACACACACACACACGCAGAACTTGCTATTAAGTAAATTTAGTTTATGGAACCACAGAGACGGAAAGGATGTCTCCCACATTTGATTTTTATTCAATGATAGGAGTCAGGGGGGCAGTAATGAACAGTGTGTTTGCCCCTGGAGTCAGGGGGCAGTAATGAGCAGTGTATTGGGGGGGCAGTAATGAGCAGTGTGTTTGCCCCCGGCTCCACAGATCTCATTACAGAGAGCGAAACACGCTGATCTACAATGCAGACCACTGTCTGGTTAAGGTGTAGCATTCATGAAGAATCCATTTTGTATTCGTATGTTTGTGTGTGTGTGTGTGTGATGGTGTAGCTACGTGTCTGCATGTGTGTGTGTGTGTGTGTGTGTGTACGTGTGTGTGTGTGCATGTGTGTGTGCTGTGTCAGCGGGGTGTCAAACCACCACAGCAATACACAAACCTGATAGATAGCATCAATATTCCATTCCCAGCATGCCTAATGTATTCATGTGTAACTCGAGTTGCACACAAACACACATGCTTGCACACAAGCAGAATCCCATTTCTGTACTATCTGTCATATCAAACAAGTTTCGATTATTACATTACCTATCTGTGAATAAACATTCCCCATGCTAATGCCTTGCTTCTTGATGTTGAGACGCTACCAGCATGAGATTGATTAAACATGCAGGACGTTTCAATATAAAAGACCTCGACATGCTCTGAAACCCTGCAGTGTCTATACTCACAGTTTTTTAAACATCATTCTGGACTGCTACCTGACCTCCATCTTTTTAAAATCCCCTCTCCATCTCAATGTCCTTTCAATAATTCATCAGAGGGTTTGCTTTTAGTAAACATCCCCTTGCTCCCATGTGTCGGGGGTTGTCTGAATGCCGTGTGCAAGTTGGGGTAGTGATGTCAGTGTTTTAGCGCTGAAGGTTTTGGGCCTTGCCTGTGGGTCAAGAACAGGAGTGGACATTAAAATTCATGAGGAAGCGTTTTAATGCAGAGGCAGGGCCGACGCTGGCCAGCGATGTAAACACTCAAGCCCTGGCTGACATGGTGAGATCCAGGCAGGGCCTCCAGCATCAACACGCTGTGGGCCGACAGGGCTTCTCCTCTCACAGTCCCTGGGGTGGCTGGCCATTCGTTACAGCGTGGTGCTAGCGTCACACGTCTGTGTGCTGCTAACTGCCTCGAGGAACGTTGGACTGCATCTGTTTACCTGTGACTGTGTCTGTCACTCCTTTCAGAAGGAGAGTTCTGTCTTGTTCTAACTGTTCGAAGAACGTTCCAGTATTCCGGTGCTGTTGCTTAGGGGCTTGGCACAGCTCGGCTCACTTGTTTGGCATGGTTCGGCCTGGTTCTGAAGCCAAGCCAAGACAGCTGCATCTTTCGCTTTCCTTCTCTCTGGGGCTGGCATCAGCTTCACCATGACACAAACATGGCCGACAACAGATTAGTTGTGAGTCTCTGAAGACTTCTTCGGGGCATCCGGTATATCTTTAGGTGACCATATCACCGTCTGGGAGTTTGCTTGAAAGTACAGTATCTGGCTGAGAAGATGGGAAGTGTTCAGTGAGAGACTGGTTCCTTCTGACGCAGGCGCGTTGACAGGAAGTCCTCTGCTGTCCCTTCCTCAGACAGCAGACGTGAAGAGGTCCCAGATCAACAACTTATCTGGTCCTCTACAACACAGCACCTCAGGCCTGATCCTGCTGTGGCCGTTGAGAGCACTGTGGCGAAACGAGTTTGATTTAGTCTACAACCACCGCTATTGATTTCCGTTACGGTGACTGTCAGACTGTGAGTGTGTAGAGGTGCAGGGAGGATGTCGCTGTTATCACAGTGGGCAATGCGACCGATCAGTTTCTCTTTAAACTCACGACTTTCTCACACGACGGAAGTCGGACGTCAGTAGATCTAACTGTGGCCTCATATAGCTGTGTGGTATTGAATTAATTCCAATTTTTCACTCTCACAGGGAATGGCATGTGGATGCCCACACATCCGGAGCCCTGATTGGATGCATGTATAAAAAGTGCCATTTCTATGTAAATGTGTCAGGGTGTTTTGGTATTCCTTGGACACGTTCCCTGGCATTGTCATTCACTGGTGCAGCCAAAGGGTCCAGGGCAACACACATCTAAGACGCCCGTGGCTTGGATCTCTCTGAATACAAATGACGACACAGGCAACTCTACAAAGAGCTCTCCCACAGCACGCTCAGACTCTCTTCCCAGACAGATAAACATTTGTTGAGATGACCTCAGCCTTGTTGAATCTGCATGACCAGTGATGGTAAGAGTGGTGTTCTTGTTGTGTCTACTGGTCGGTCACCGACCAGAGCTCTTTCAGCAACGCCAGTATCTGTTAGCATTCAACCCACAGCATGGAGGGTTCAGACTTACACCGTGAAAACAGACTCTCAAACAGACATCCCAAACCCATTCTGACAGAACACATGGCCTGGAGGAGACAGGAAGACAGCTAACTGCTCGGATGCATGCAGCCGGACAGTCAGAAGCAGACTTCAGGGGATAGGCAAGTGGAAGATCACAGCCAGGCGCCAGTCCTCCCAGCATGACGTCTGTCTTCTCGGAACTTGGTTACACGAGAAACAGAGAACAAGTCGTGTCAGAAGACTTCGTTTATGGAGCCTTTTCTGGCGAGATGATGGGCAGTCGGTCTTTGAGAGACTCGAACTCTCCGCTCTTTTCTTACGTCTCAGGATTTTCCCAGCAAGTAGAGTCGTCCGGTCTCTTTTGCCCCGGGTCCTTCACCTCTTTCACGTCTTTCTTTCTCTCCACGTTTCTTTGCTGCGTCTCTGCATTTGTTATGTCTCTCTTTCTTGCTCTTCCTCTCACATTAACGCTTACCTCCCACGTTCATTTACATTTTTCTATTTTTATCTCTCGCTCTCCCTCACCCACTTCATCTCTCTCTTTGTCTCTCCAGCGCTCTCTCTCACCTTCCTCTGACTGGCTGTAGCCTCCTGCTCTCTCCGAACGGCAGAGAAACTCATTATAGTGGAGGATTAGATCGATCAACATGAGGGGAGAGATGCCCAGCAGAGAGGCAGCCAGGCCAGGCCAGGCAATTTATGCCAACAATGGACTTCATCCCCGCAGATCCCCGCAACCTCACAGAAGAAAAACAGCCATGTGGTGACTCAGTGGCTGCAACACACATAAACTCTCACACATATGCAACACACACACACTTTTAAAATGTGAATTGCTAAGTGTATTGCTAAGTGAGATACCATAACCAGGTTTGACAGGAGAGTAAGGTCCTAATGAGCGCTGGTAAGGTCTACTTAGTCACTAGAGGGGCGTGGCCAGGCATGTTTTAAAACAGAACAGAGTGGAAAGCATACATTGGATCAGGTTGTTGCAGTATGGTATGTCTTCAGACTGGCCTCCTCTCTCCCCTCACATCGTCCCCTGCCTCATTTCCCAGTGGAGTCGGTCATTGCAGCCCTCTGACTCAGCCCTCTGACTCAGGACACTGCACTTCCAGGATTGTTAGTGTGTGTGTGCGTGTGCGTGTGCGTGTCTCAATATGTGGGTGATGGTGTAGCTAAGTGTCTGGGTGTATGTGTTTTTGTGTGTGTGTTTGTGTGTGTGTGAGTGAGTGAGTGAGTGAGTGAGTGAGTGTATGTGTATGAATGAGTGTGTGATTGTGTACGTGTCTACGTGTGTGTGAGTGTGTGTGTTGTGGGGTTAATAGAGGATTAGGCATAAGACCGCATCAAAGCAGTGGTGTGTGTGCAGCTTTCCATAAATTAGTTTCACCTTTGTCTCTATTTGTTGTTTATTTATGATTCCTTATTATGATGATTATTCTGGGGGTAAATCCATGCAGATGAGCGAGTGTGTAATCCTGTTCTGGTTGTGGGCGATAGTGGAGGGTGTTGTTTACGGAACTGTTTCATCTCACGCAGGTGGAGATGCACTCTGCTACCCAGAACTGAAGCCTGGCTGTCAGTGTCTCCAGTTCTGTCATACCAGGGCCAGAGCCCATCCACAACCTGGACAGGAACCATGTGTTCTAGCAGATGGGTAAAGAAAAGATCAATTAGAAATAACCAAGAAAGCTTAAGAGAACAATTGCCAAAGAAAAGAGCTGGTTTGCAAAGTTACTCTTTTCAATACTTTCAATTTAAAGTGCAACAAAAGAAAACGATTGCAAAAATAAGGAACCGGGTAAGCAAATACATTAAATATTCATCAGTAATTGTATTACATCAGAATAAATTAACTGGTGGCAACAGCTGCAATTGGCAGGCTTCTCAGAAAGAAAAGCTACAAGATTCATTAGAGCGCTAATGAGATTAATTTTAAACAAGATATGCTTCTAAAAGGTATGTATAGATTAATTGATTCATTCGATATATTACACATATTATATATAAGGTCTGTTAATTCTCTGTTAATCACCTAGGTTTCAAGTTTGTTTCTCGAATATAAGTACAAAGCTGGTTTAGGCTTTAATTGTACACATTAAGAATTCTAATCGTGTATTTGAAACTTGGCATTCATTCAGAGCTCTCCTGTGGAAGATGTGAGGAACCGTGTAGCCATAATCCCTCTTCACCACATGTTGTCCTCTGAAAGTGAAGGATTCTGCAGGCTCGTCCACATTTCCACCTGCACAAACCAGATAACTAGCCCCTTCTCTACCCTGTATGTGCTGGTTCCCCTGCCTCACACACAGCCTCACCTGAGGCTGCTCCCGGGGGGGTTTGTGTGGCCAAACATTCACAATGCTCATGGTCAAAACCAGCGTACGCATACACACACACACACACCCATGCACACACAAACCCACACAGAGTTAGTGTCGAATGGAGAACAGTTGGGCAAGAAGGAAGGGAGCTCAGAATGTGTTTGAAAATCAAAGCCAGAGCACACAGACTCTCTACCGGATCCGACACTTTGAAGTGTTGGGGCTTTGATTCAGCCCTGAGATTTAGGAGTTTGATCTCCATAACCTTGAAATCATTTTGTTAGAGAAATCAATGGCTGGTGATCTGTGAGGTGTCTGGGACTCTGGATGAGGCCAGCTGTGCCAGGATGGAGTCAGGTGAGGCTGGTGTTGCCACTCCACTTGGGCTGGGAACCGATCAGGACTGTCAACCAGTGCCTATATAATATAAAGGCTTTTATGTGTATATGTATGGACTTGACAGCCCCCTGGTGTCCCACAGACTGTTCGATATCCTAAGCAGGGTCCACGCAGCAAGCAGGCCACATCCTCTGGAAGAACCGGCGCTTGATAAGAGACACCTGTGAGGATGCCTGATTGATAATACGACTAATCTCTTTCAGATCGTGGGCTTTCATCAGCACTTATTGTGCGACGAATAGTAGTGAGTCCAAAGCAAACGCACCGTGCCGCATTGTGTTTCTGACGAGGAGGTCACCGTGCCATACATGTAGAGACACACACACACACAAGTGGATGGTAATTGATCAGGGTTAGTTCATCCCAGAAGCTGTTGCATCTGAATGCAAAGCATGTTTGGACGTCTCACTTGAAAGGGGATCATTACACTGCTGTTCATAAGAGAAGGCTTTCTGTTTTTGCTCCAAACAGATTTCTGTCTTCTTCTCTCTCTCTCTCTCTTGCGTCGGCCCAACAGCTGGTTCTCCTCTGGACGGCTTCTAAGCAGCTGACTGAGAAAGAGACTGAATGGGTTTTTAATGTCACTTGTTAATAGCTTTCACCCCCTTTCTCCTCTCCCTCCTCCCCCTCCTCCCCCCCTTCCATTTCACTGTGCTATGCTGGAAACTTTTATCAAGTAGGAAACAACTGATGGGGAAGAGGAGGAGAAGGAGACCGCATGGGGAGGGGGAGGGTGACAGGCAGCGGAGGCTCGAAGATATTGATGAACTTGGGGAAGGCGAAGCGAATCTTGCAAAAACTTCGGATGAATCAATAGACAGCATTGATTAGGGAATTCGGTAGAGCTGTTCGCTGACTGATTTGATTTTCACATCCTGAAAGGGTCAGGAAAGTTCCACCGCTGGATCAGCTTTACCCTGTTGCCGTCGTCATGGCTGCACAGACGAACGTGAGATCAGATCGATAACAATAGGCAACATTGCGCAACTTGGATTGCTTTCACTGAATGCAGGCTTTAATCCAGCTTGACAGAGTGAAGTTCATGAAGGCAGCAATGGGATAGCGATAGGACTCAACTCACAGGTGATGAAAACAAGCCATTTGTTCGTAAAGAAGAAGGACGCATGTTCACTTTGTTAGGTCGACATCATCTGAGACTAATGGACTGCAATGTTTTTGCCTCACACATTAAATGGAACCACACAATGCACACACACAAACACACACACACACACACTCATCTTTTTTTCATGTTCTAGTCGCCAGAGAAACACGTTAATTTAACAACCCATCTGACACACGTACCCAGACGTTAGAAAGAAGCTTTCAGAAATGTGACCTTTGAAAAGCTACACTTGCATGATTTCACTGTGATCATGGAGGAAGTACCCAGCAATTGTTTTTGTACCTCATTTCCTGTAAATAGTGTGCTGAGTCACCAGTCAAGCCGTGCACTCATGTAGGCAGATGAAGCCATGTTTCAGGCGCCTCTTTCACCGAGGTGCAACGTCGGCTTGACAGTTCACAGCCCATATCTTCCAGTCTGGCACAACCGACAATAACTGATGTGCTCTGCAAAGCCTGGCAGAGTGAGGATATCTTGGCGTCTTGTTGATGCCAGCTCTCCGCCCCTGCCATCACACGCCATGCCTGCTTAACCCAGGCGCATCCTCGGCCTAAATGCTTCTGTCATCTACCACTTCTATTCTCACATGTACTGCTGCTGAAGCTTTCTCTTACTGGAAGGGCAGGGGCAGGTGCAGGGGCAAAGGGTCTGAGGTTTGGGGTCTGAGGTGTGGGGTCTGAGTTGTGGGGTCTGAGGTGTGGGGTCTGAGGTGTGGGGTCTGAGGTTTGGGGTCTGAGGTGTGGGGTCTGAGGTGTGGGGTCTGAGGTTTGGGGTCTGAGGTGTGGGGTCTGAGGTGTGGGGTCTGAGGTGTAGGGTCTGAGGTGTGGGGTCTGAGGTGTAGGGTCTGAGGTGTGGGGTCTGAGGTGTAGGGTCTGAGGTGTGGGGTCTGAGGTGTAGGGTCTGAGGTAAGGGTTAACTGTGTTTGATGGACCAGGATGATGTCAAGTGTTCATTACTGCAAACATATTCCAAGAGCAGACAGATGCATTCTGACAGTTGTTCTAAGTGAGATGAATGACACAGAGGCTTTAAGACAGAAATACAGGCAGTCTCCTGTCAGTTTAATAAGTGGTTTGCTCAGAGACAAAGATAGTTTGGGGGATGTAAGAGGCTGCCCAAATCCTGCATTCATCCAGGTGTTTTGCCTAATCACTCTACCATGACGTCAGTCCCTTTCCGTACACAAACATTGCCTCCTGGCCAGATGCTAGCAGAGTTTGATGACACATCTCTCAGCTGGCACACACAAAACACTGATCGCCTCAGTCTTGGGGCTGCAGTTGAACTCATTACCAGAGCTCACAGCATATTAGTGCCGTCAAGGTGGGCAGCCGGCCACGGAACACCGCTGCCAGGTCTGGACGGTAGTCGGACTGGGATGCCAGCCAAGCCAGGAAGAACCCAGCACACATGGTGCGTGCTGAACACCAGGACAATCACGGAACTATTTCAAACGTACCCTTCAGAGCAAGCATCTTCTGCCCTCTAGTGGTAAGGCTATGCAGTTACAACCGATTCCTCATCCAAAAGCAATGCATCCAAATTCGCTATCATTTTTTTTCTCACTTATCTAATCCGAAATAATACACATATGTAATACAGAAGCATGTGAACATATATTTATTCATTTATTATAAAAACAACAAATAACTTTCAGAAATAAAACAGGTGCTTTTTAAAGAACTTTTCTTCACAGGGACTAAGGAGTTAAAATCATCTGGGCCTGACCCAGTCATTGCCTCATGGACAGCTCCCCACAAAAAAAACAGCTCACATTTCATCAGTAAAAGCACATGGAGGCAGGCTGATGCAGCGGTCCTCCTCTAGAGGGCAGCATGACCCAGTCCTCTCCCTGCCTCTGCGTTCTCCGTTTTTACAGTAAGCCCCAGAATCTCACCCTTTTTACCCCCTTTTCCCTTTCTCCCTCTTCTTAACCCCTCTCTACCCTGAATCCTCTTCCTCCTCCCTGATTGGTTTCAGACCAACCCACTGAGCTCTTCTTGCCGACTCAACATTCCACAGCTGGAGACTGCACACACACACGCGCACACACACATACACACTCCCTTTTCTTTATTCCCCTCTCTTCTCCGTTTCCTTCTTCTCTGTCTGTCTTGGTACAGTCTACAGGGCAAAAAAAGAAGAAAAAAAACCACACTTTTTTTCATACCGGCTCTCAGTGAAACACCGAATGCTTCCATCTGAAACGGCCCAGAGCATTCCTTCGAGCTGGGGGACAGAAATCCGGTTAGGAATCAGAGTAGTGGGAACAGGAATGTTGGAGGAGGTAGACAAAAACGATTCTATCCTCAATATTCCAATTAAGTTCTAAAACACACTGTTGCTAGGTGATTTTCTCGCCTTAGACCTAATATTTAATCTACTACAATAATCTCACATGGATCTCTGAAAACAATGGCAGACAGGAGGATTAAGTTGGCTGTGTTATGGTCCTGTTATTTGGTTTCTCCGAGCTGTTTCCTGTATTTTTTAGGAAGGTTGTTATCAAGCACGTATCAGTGAGTACTGAGTAGTCAAAACAACGGCAAAAATACACACGCTAGACAAACATTCATACACTAACACTGCTTAAAATCCATTCAAATCCAAATGAGATTCAACAAATACAAAAAGTACCGTGGTAATAATGCATCGACACGTCCGTGTGGTTAAGGACACTGTACATCTTCTCAAGATGGCACCAGAAAGCGCTGGAACCGACCGCAAACATCTACTCAGGAATATCAACATCTAAATTTGACCTCTTATGTGCACACATCCTCCTCTAACAAGGCCCTGTTCTCTGGAACAGGCCAGGGATGGTTTGCGATTGTCCATGTATGTTCTAAGACTTCTTCCACACCTTGGCTTCTAAACAGCTGGAACTGGTGTTCCAGGTGGGAGGGGAGAGAGGGGGAGAAAGAGGAGACCAGGGGTGAGAGGGGGAGGGAAGACAGGGGGAGGGGAAAGAGGTGGGGATGGGGAGAGGGGGACGGGAGAAAGGGGGAGGGGAGAGAGGGTAGCAAATGACAGACAAAACTACAGCTACACATGCATTATCAGTAACACAAGTTAACTACAGCTGCACTGATTTTGACCAAAAACAAACTTGAAGACCTTAGGTAAATCCTACCATGGCATAAAAAGATTGGTCTTATGGGAGAGTCTGTAATGGTTCTGAAGACAAAGAGAAGAGTGTTTTTGCTTTGCTTTGTGCTTGGTTGAGTCTTTGTTTTGGATAATTGCATATGGGTAATCTGGAATGACAACACACACAAAAATACACACACTCAAGCACAAAAACTCACATCAAAGAGGTGCCATCCTGTTCGCAAAATACTTTTGTCGACATCTCACAAAAAAAGCCAGGATCTGATTGGTCTAAAAGGTTTCAGAGTGGCAGGGTATGTCTTGGTACCAGGAGCCAGAAGAGGTTCTGGGCCTCATATCTAATCTGATGAACTTGCTGCGTTCCACACAGCCTTTCAGGATTGTACAACGGTTTTAAAAAAGGGGAATAAAAAGTCTATCCAAAATCTGTTTCTGAGTTCAATTCAATCTGTCCCTGCCAGCTCCAGGTCTGGAAGTTCTACGGTTCTACTCAGGTTGCTCGTTCAGTTCCATGTCCGATACCAGGATGTTCTTCTCAGCTTGCTCTCTGGGGTTGGAGTTGGTGCGGCTGTAGCGGGCCCCCTCGTAGGAGCCCTGGGCCCCCACGCTGCGCCGGCGGTACAGGTAGATGATCCCCACGGTGAGCACCAGCAGAACCAGCCCCGTCACAATGATCAGGACCAAGGTGGGCAGGTGGTCACCCTCCGCTGAGACACAGGGAAACCAGGGAAGGAGAGAGAGAAGATAAGGCTGATTCCATGTTCCTAGTGTAAAACACTGGTTCTGCACACTAAAGGCCAGCAGCAGAGTGCAGAAGATTCATAAGAGGAGAGTTCATACTTACAAGTGACTGCAGAAACCTCAGCACCTGCGAGAAAGACACACAAGTCAGGATTTTTACACTGGAAGTTTGTGTTGAGCTGCATGTCGGGTCTGGTGCTGGTGCTGCTGTGTGGGCGGGGCCTTACTGCGCGGCCGCTTGCAGATGACACCGTGCGTGCGGTTCTTGCAGGAGCCGGGCTTCCACAGGCCCGTGTTGCTCTGGATCCAGAAGCAGGAGTTGGCAGACAGCATGCTCAGGTTGGTGTCCTGCACCTCCCAGTTTGTGAACTCCACCTCAGTAGTTTCTAACCACATCAGACTGGCCACTGCGGGACGCATCAAGTACACACACACACACACACACACACCGCACACACACACACACTTCTCATCGAGTGCTGCATACAAAACACCTTCCAAGCTGCTGATTTAAAGAGCAGAGGCGTGGATCAGAGGAAAGGAAGTCAGAGAGCTGAGTCCTGGGTGACCTTACCGTCAGGGTTAAAGGTCAAGCCCAGCCACGCTCCGTGGGCCTGGTCCTGGTCGCTCTGAATGTGCTCCCACACAAAGCCGTTTTCTGTCTCATCCAGCACAGACAGGAGCTGGGCCCCCACTGGGAGACATGCAACACGGGAGAGAGGACAGAGAGAGAGAGAGACAGACAGGCAGAGAAAGAGAGAGAGAGATAATATCATGTTAGGACAAAGATATGTGAACACAACAATAAAGACACAATTGAAGGAATGTAGAGGAGTGAAATAAAAATTTAAAATATTAATATGTTGATATTGTCGATTGAGTCTACAGTGAGAGCATTCCCAAGCTGTGGAGATTTGCTGTACACCATATCAAAGGTTTGGTGTGCAGTACAACTGTTCTTAGCATGCCAACTGCATGGCAACTGCACATGCCAAAAATCCTACAGAGGTTGTATCTGTTTGGAACCACGGACTCTAAAGCGCATGCATGTCTGGTCCTGTGCCACGCCTGTGTGGCAGGCTGGGGCGAGGGAGACCTCACCCTTCTGGCAGGAGGCGCGGGCTTCCTGCGGCAGCCTCAGTGTCTGCAGGTTGAAGGAGTAGCAGTGGTTCCTGAAGGGCACCCAGGCCCAGCTGCCCAGGGAGGTGGGGCATCGCCCCGGGTACATCCACTGGTGAGCTGTCTCCTCGTCTGGAGAGCAGAAGAGGGGAACTTAAGATGAGGACATCTGATGCTATACAAAATCCCCTTTGGCTAGCTTAGCTGCTCACCATGATTGATCTGACAGATGGCAGCTTTCAGTTTGGCGTCACAGGGAGTCATGGTCCACTGCCCTGTGGTGGTCATGTGACCACATCCAGCCATCTGAGTGGGCTCTCCTTCCCTCCAGTCAGTGTAAGTCAGTTCAGTTTCGCCCAGCCAGGTGAATGTCCGTCCCTGAGGAGAGAACAGAAAAAATGTAATCCAACAGCCGTCACCAGACACCTACCTTGGTCTTTTATCTCTGCACAATCCTATTCTTCATGACCCATCAGTGCGATCGAGCCCTGAGCTACCTAAGGTTCTCACCCCAGAGTTGTAGAGAGCGATCCAGGCAGGCAGGTGGAGGCTGTTGATGAGCAGGGTGAGGTAGGCCTGCTGGTACGGGTCTCTCACCATCGCCAGGGTCCCGTTCAGAGACTCGCACACGTGCAGAGCGCCCATCCAGTCCAGGCTCTTCTCCACCACGTGGTAGGTGACCCCCCCCAGCTCCACCGGGCCTGACAGGGAGGCGGGCAGCAGGGGCGGAGCAGGGGCCATATCTGGGTCTAGGGGGCCAAGTCAATTCAGCACAGACAGAACTGATGTTTACTGTGGGTAGTCATATTGTAGTCCCCCCCCCCCCGCCTCCCCCGATCTTTCCCAGACCAGGATTTCAACTCTGGTCCTCTAACTCACAAACGCAACAACCGCCTCTACAAACATCACTTTAACCAACTATGCCACTTAAAAACTAGCACTAGTTTAACCCATGAACAAGGTTACATGAACGCACCTTCCAGACATGACACACCCATGCTGAGAATGCAAAAGAAATGGTCCACCATTGCACTGCTGTACAGCTACTGTACATGTAACGGTACCTTGTTTCCTCTGGCAGATGAAGCCATGTTTCTCCATCTCACAGGACCGTGACGCCCACATGCCCGTGTTCTTCTCAGGGTTCCCATGAAGCATCACCACACAGTTGCCCTGTCAGGTGAGAGCGACGTCATCAACACTGAACGCTAACACCTCAGATGTCAGGCATGATCTAAGGGTCCATCCCAGATGAATGAGGTACCGGGCTCTTGTTGTGGAGGGGTCCGCTGTTGTCCATGGGCTCCCCGGGGGCCCAGTTGGTGTAGCTGAGCAGGCCAGGCTGGGCCCACTGAAAGTGCCCTTTAGAGTCCGACGTCAGCCCCACCCAGAGGTCGAAACTGACGTTGTTCAGCATGGTAGTGACGAAGGCTGTGGGGGAAATCAATATCAATCAAAAGTTTACGCGCGTGTGTTTGTGTGTGTGTGTGTGTATTTACGTCACTGTATGACTAGCGAACGCGAGCAGGAGCATGTGTTATGTCGAAGTACCTTGCTCTAAGTGATTGGACACCACAGCCAAGACGCCTGCCTGGGCCTCGCACATGAGCTTGGCCGCTGACCAGCTGACCCTCCTGTCGTCCTCATGGCCGAACACCTTGAGACACTGCAGAGGGCAGAAAGCACCAGGTGGGGCAGGGATGACATGAGGTGCACGTGATCACAGCAGCAATGCACTGCAGCACTGTTAACTGGTCCTCGCACACACGGATGGGATCACGCGAGAGTTCTTGTGAAGGACAGAGAGAGCACAGCCAGCTGGCGTGCAGAGCAGGGCAGAGGGCACAGAGAGTCACTACGGCCGGTCTATTTGGATCCCCACCTTGTGCTGGAAGGACTCCCAGCCCTCGGCACAGCCCATGGGGGGCAGCGGGGAGGAGGGGGTGGGCGGGATGGTGCCTGTCACGTTCACCCTCTTGCAGATGTAGGGAAGGTCTGTGTGGCATTTCTGGTCCGCCCACTCCCCTAAGGTTCAACAACAGGAGAGAAGATGAAGCGATGCCTTCACCAGACAGCTTGATGGCGTGCTTGTGGTTTTCTGCCAGGGACTCCTCTCTGACCTTTGCTGACTGAAGTGTGGACACACTTGCGATCTCGGCTTGGGGGGCGTGGCTTGCTGAGCCCCCAGGACACGTAGTTGAGTACCGAGCGGTCTGACCAGCGGAAACGGCCATCGTTTTCGTACGTGTGAAGCCCCACCCACCAGTGATCCCCCTCCATCTTAGGAAGCTGCAGGGGAGGAACTCAACAAAGCAAACCAATAAACCCCCATCTAAACACACACATACACACACACACTGCAGGCATGCCAAAAGGGAGTTAAATGTGGTGTGTGTTGTTATAGTAGGCACAGAGAGAGAGAGAGAGAGAGAGAGAGAGACAGAGACAGAGACAGAGACAGAGACAGAGACAGAGACAGAGGGAGAGGTATTCTCCCAGTGCTCCGAGGCTCCGAGTTACCCTCCCAATTCAGAGGGTACCTTGCGCAGGGTGTTGCTCAGGAACACCTCCTCGTCGGCAGAGTGGACCGAGGCCAGCGAAGCTTCAAACCAGGAGCAGATCCTCTGGGCCTGGTCCCACGTAGAGCGGTGGTCAAAGAACTTATACTCTGCCTCCTGGAACGCCACCCATTCATTAGCACTGGAGGCTGATGGGTGGGAGGAGAAGAGAGAACGCTTGAGAGGAACGACAAGGATACCCTGTATAACTGTGAGCTCAGAGTGGGTAATTCAGAGAGTCTGGTTCAAAGACTGACCTAGAGAGATTTCGGGTTCCACCTCCACACTTCCTGTGAGGACAAAGAACACAGACATCTGTATTAACCGACCAATGCAGTACATTTAAAACATAACACACAGCTCAACACAGTGCTGTCATTTGAGTTCAGAATATTAGCTTTTCTACAGAAAATGTCTTGAGCTTTTGCTGGTCCAAAGCCTCACAGCTACACTTTGTGTGTGTGTGTGTGTAGTGTGTGTGTAGTGTACTATGTGTGTGTGTGTGTGTTTGGTGTGTACTGTGAGTACTGTGTGTGTGCTGTGTGTGTGTTCTACCTCGGGGAATCTTGCAGATCCAGTCCAGCTCAGAGTCACAGTGCATGGCTAGCCAGGTCATGGTACCCAGGTCTGCAGCAGCACACTGGCGTGTGTTGTAGTTGTAACGGCCAAAGTTCTGATAGGCGTACTGGCACACAAGGACACAGAGGGGAAGACTGAGGCTGGTAGGAACAACTTTCACACAATACTGTCGAATAATGCAGCAAAACAGTAATTTGTTTGGAGTTCTGAACTCAGGCAGGATGATGCACACTCAGCCAGGATGGTGCACACTCAGCCAGGGTGGTGCACACTCAGCCAGGATGGTGCACACTCCGCCAGGATGGTGCACACTCAGCCAGGATGGTGCACACTCAGCCAGGATGGTGCACACTCAGCCAGGATGGTGCACACTCAGCCAGGATGGTGCACACTCAGCCAGGATGGTGCACACTCAGCCAGGATGGTGCACACTCAGCCAGGATGGTGCACACTCAGCCAGGGTGGTGCACACTCAGCCAGGATGGTGCACACTCCGCCAGGATGGTGCACACTCAGCCAGGATGGTGCACACTCAGCCAGGATGGTGCACACTCAGCCAGGATGATGCACACTCAGCCAGGGTGGTGCACACTCAGCCAGGATGGTGCACACTCAGCCAGGATGGTGCACACTCAGCCAGGATGGTGCACACTCAGCCAGGATGGTGCACACTCAGCCAGGATGGTGCACACTCAGCCAGGATGGTGCACACTCAGCCAGGATGGTGCACACTCAGCCAGGATGGTGCACACTCAGCCAGGATGGTGCACACTCAGCCAGGATGGTGCACACTCAGCCAGGATGGTGCACACTCAGCCAGGATGGTGCACACTCAGCCAGGATGGTGCACACTCAGCCAGGATGGTGCACACTCAGCCAGGATGGTGCACACTCAGCCAGGATGGTGCACACTCAGCCAGGATGGTGCACACTCAGCCAGGATGGTGCACACTCAGCCAGGATGGTGCACACTCAGCCAGGATGGTGCACACTCAGCCAGGATGGTGCACACTCAGCCAGGATGGTGCACACTCAGCCAGGACTCACAGGCTGTCCGTCGCTCCACTTCCAGCTGCCGTTGTCAATAGGATTCCTTCGGTTCAGTCCAATCCAAAACCAGTGCTGCTCATGGTCCTCCGACTCCCTGTGGACCATCATCACCATCATCATCATCACCACCATCATCATTAACATCATCATTATCATCATCATCATCACCACCATCATCATTATCATCATCACCATCATCACCACCATCATCACCATGTTTATCATCATCACCATTATCATCGTTGTCATGGTTGTCATCATGCACACCTACCCGAAGGTCTCATGAAGAACCTGCAGAACGAACTGCTCCTCCTCAGGGCCACTGACACTGAGCAGGTTGGCCCCATGTATCTGGCAGAACAGGTGGGCCTGCAGCCAGCTCAGCTTGGGGTCCAGGTGAGAGGAGTGGAACACCTGGACAAAAGCACATCAGGGGGCCGCTGAAGAGTGGGAAACAGGAGTATGAAACCAAACCAAGGCAATACGAAATGAAACAGAGTTGGGCAGGGGTACCTTGTAGCAGTGGTGCAGTTTGCTGTTGCTCTTCCAGCCCCCGGGGCAGGCACCCGTGAGGCTGGGGGTGGGCCGCGGAGCAGGGGGCTCCGGGCTCATGGAGGTGCCCTGGTCCAGCCTGCAGATGAACTTGGCACGTGACGAGCCGCAGTCCTTCACCTCCCACAGTCCTGTGGCGTAGCCTGTCGCCATGGTCACACAGCCTCCCTTGCCTTTCTCTGAGAGAGACGGACAGACAAACAGACAGACAGCATCAAGACTAGGTGCTACTACCGATAAGGAGGAGGAGGGCTAGTCTGTCTGGAACACACACAGGTAGACAGTGAGGCCTGGCTGCACACCTGGCTGGTCTCTGTTCCAGTTGGTGTAGGACACCTCATCTCCGCTCAGCCAGTGGAAGTAACCAGGGCTGGTCTGGTCACTGAGGGCGATCCAGAAGGAATCTCCAGAACGACCGAACAGAAGACTGCTGACAAAGGCCTGCTCAAACCTGTAAAGTCACGCACAGACAGGGCGCAGGGTTTATCTTAGATACAGATGAGTGCGGCTGGGACTTGTTCAAGCATCTGAAAACCCTTGATATTTCGCACTTTACGGCTCATTGTTCTACACTGATCAAGTAAGATACATTTTTTTAAAGATGGCCGCACATACATCATGGTGGTAGTTCTACACTGGTGTACCTATTGGTGATGGTGACCAGACCAGCCCCGCTGCCCACGCAGGCCTTCTTGGCCTCTTCAAAGGTAACCTGGTCCTCTCCCACCCAGTAACAGGCTGGGCTGTGCCACTTCCAGCCCTGTGGAGAGACAGAGGACAGGGAGGGGGGTAGGGGGGGAGGCGGGGTCTCATTTCTGGAGACTAGGAAACACTCCTAGTAGTAGCCCAGGGAGGAACAAGTCCAGACACAGAGAAGACCTGCTACTCTATCCTCCCCCTCTGATGTATCCTCCCTCTGTCTCTCACACCTCACACTTTTGCAGACGTGTACAAACTAAGCACTTAGCTGGCACACAAAAGGTCACAAGGGGTAAGAAGTGTGTGTGAGTGTGTGAAAGAGAGAGAGAGAGAGCTAAAGTGCATGAGAGACAGTTGGTTCATATGACTCAGCCAACCTCAAGCCATTGCACAACATGGCTGTGAAGGAAAAACCCAAAAAAACTTCCAGCTGCTGAAGTTGCTTTTGTTATCCCCCTCCTCCTCCTTCCTCCCTCTCTCTCCCTCCACCTACAGTGAGCCTCTTGTCTGGAGGTGAAGTACTGGTTAGAATAGCTTTCTCATCTTTCAGAGGACACTAATCCTTAATGATGTCCAAATGGATGGATAAGTAAGTCTGCTCCTGATGGCTGTTAGGATTCACACGCTGCAGGGAGTGCTCGCGACCTGAGTGGTCTAGTCAAGAGAAACCGCACACCCCAGAAGCCCCAGTCATGCTTACTGACCCCTGTCACATGACCACCCAGTCTGCCACTCTCTCCAGGGAGATATAAAGTTACAGTACATTCAACCTCTGTGCTGGATGGCCAACACATACAGAGCCTATTGTTCAAGCAGGAAAGCTCAGCTCGAATCCTCAACCACGTCATGTTTTTTACAGCTGAGCATCACAAAACGACAGGCCAACATCTTACAGGCCAAGAACAAAAAAAGTACCCCATAATAAGTTCAATGTATAAGTGACATCAAGCATCAAGATCCCAAACAGAGACCAGTTCACTTAAGAATTCACGTAAGAATTACCGACTGTGAAATGGCAGCAGGGGGAAACCAAAAACGAGCGATAGAGACCAGATGTGAAAACCAAGCATGTGGGTCAACTGAGCGTGTGCGACTGCGTGTTTGAGCAAACTCAAGCAAAGAAATGTGCTTAGCTTTCCAAGACATCTTCACTTAAGTGTTAAACGCGAACTAAGATATATATTTTTTGGAAGGTTGGAACGTGCTTGCGTTGATAGCGGGGAGGCTGTTGGAGAGCGCCTGGGAGGGATAGAGTTTGTCTGGGAGGCTGGTCTGACTGACCTCCACAGTCCCGAGGGAGTGATTAAGAGGACAGACTGAGGCCGGAGGGGAAACGGGGGAGAGGGAGGGGGGCAAGAGTGCTGAGAGCGGATGGTGTACCCTCGAAAAACACTGACTGTACAGCCTGCATCGAGAACGTCAGCCTCTGAGCTCAGACTAACATGACAAGGCATGAACTCAGAACACATTCACAGAGAGAAGGGGAGGAGGAAGAGGGGGGGGTATGGGGACAGAGGGGTGGACGGAGTGAAAGAGGGAGGTCGTACCGGTTTGCAGGCGTGATCCTGCGCCTGTCCATCAATCTTCTGGGCTGCCTTCTTACAGATTGAAGGCAGGGTCAGATTACAGGGAACATCATTCCAGCGACCTTCCTGCACACGTATACAGACACAGGGAAAATGAAGAGAGAAAAAGTGAGAAAGAGAGACATGAAGGAGTGTTTAAACACAGCTGCTGAGTTTAAACAGATGGTCTTACTGATAGCAACAGCACATAACTAGGAGACGATCGTAGAGCCAAGACAACAAGGTCAGAGGTCACTCACAGGTCCCCAGATGATGACACAGTCCTCCGGGGTGTCTCGGAAGTTGTTGGGCTCGAACGGGTGCCAGTAGGTAAAGATGACTGGCGTGTGGTCGGACCACTGAAAGTCCATCTGCATTGCCATGTCATGTAATCCAATCCACAGCACATCCACGTCTAAGACCCAGAGAGGGACGAGTGTTTATGAGAGCTTTAAGAGGTCGAGCCTCATTCAGATGTCACCTCACTTAGCCCAGACAGATGGGAGGGTTAGTGGCTTGAGGGCCCTTCAATGACAGTGTATTAGAAAAACAGAACTCCAGTTATTCACCTAATTCTACCATCATAGGTGCGTGGAGAACAAAACGCTTTGTTACAGTTCACCTTAAACCACTGGGGTTAAAGCTAGTGGCTAGACCATGTGATACTTCCTACCCAGTGGCTAGGGTTAGGATCAGGGCAGACAACAACATTCAGTGTCTGCCACTATTTCTACAGACAAAGAGACAAGTGACGCAACTATGACACACACACGCACACAGTCAGACATGATGACACACACAGAAACCAAAACACCAAACGCATGCATCGTTTCCCAATTGAACACTCCCTCATCCCTTCCCCCAATTATTTTCCTCCTCTTCAGCAAAAGCTTTTCAGGGCTTGGTCGGTGTTAGGGCACTCCTCACCTCTCTTCACGTTTTGTATGATGAACTCCAGCTCAGGCAGGGTGTGGATGCTAATCAGGCTGGCCTCCATCTTCTGACAGGTCTTCTGTGCTGCGTTCCAGTCCATCTTCTCAGAGGTCAGCTTGTAGCAGCCAGCCTGAAAGGCCTGCCAGCCCACATCACACTCATACTTCTCATCATCCGCCCACGAGTCTGTCCAAACACAACACAACCACATCAACCGGGAAGGCTCACACTGCCAAAATATGTGCAAGTCCACTTCGATATAGGCTGACTTCAATCTCAAACTATCCAGGGCAGATGATAAGACGGGGTAGAGGCTGAGAGGCTGACCAGTGGTGAAGGGGTCCAGGGTGGCGTTGGGTCTCTTCTTGCAGACATAGGGCAAGGCTATGGAGCAGTCTCTATTCTGCCACCGGCCCAAAGACTCTGTCCTTATCACAACACAGCTCTCCTCCTCGTCATTGGATGGCTGGTCTGGGGAGAGCGAGAGAGAGAGAGAGGGAGGGAGACAGAGAGACGGAGGGAGGAAGAGAGAAAGAGAATGGCAATGAGAGATCTGACAGAAGAGTCAAAGAGCGATGGGTAGAGTCAGGTGACCATATTTGCATTCTCACATGCTTCCCAGTTGAGGTATTTGAGCGGTGAGTCATCGGCCCACTGCCAGCCCCCCTGGACGTCCAGCCCGTTGAGGCCGATCCACAGCGCAGCGTTGTAGCCTGTCAGAAGGCCTACAGGGGCAAGGACATGCAGCTGAGGAAACAAGCTCGCCTGGCCGTCTGTGTGGAGGATTCTCACTGACAATATGAATGAACTACTGCTTCATACTAAAAGGTAGATAACCACCATAGATGTAAACATTTCAATACAAAGTACAGAACATATCTTCAATGTTATTTTAAGTCCAGTGTGTGTGTGTGTGTGTGTGTGTGTGTGTGTGTGTGTGTGTGTGTGTGTGTGTGTGTGTGTGTGTGTGTGTGTGTGTGTGTGTGTGTGTGTGTGTGTGTGTGTGTGTGTGTGTGTGTGTGTGTGTGTGTGTGTACCGTTGATGTAGGTCTGCTCGTGCAGCTTGGTGATGCTGAGAAGGTCTGCCCCCTGCTGTTGGCAGCTGATGCGGGCCTCAGACCAGGACAGAGTGGCCTGGAAGTTGAACTGGTAGCAGCTGTCAGTCAGCGGGTCAGTGTCCCAGAACGTCTCACAGTTGTTGCCTGCGAGTTAGAAACAAGGAGTACGATAAGAGAAATGATTCAAGTACCAGTGGAGGGTTTGGACCAGAGATGTGGAAAAAGAAAACGAAGCCACGAGGGCAGGAATGAGAGAAAAACACTTCATGTATGAGAGAAGCTGTAGCCCTTGACAGCAGTGGTGATAGTGTTGACAAGCGGCAGGTCTCACTCTCTACAGGGCAGAAGCCCCAGCGTTCGTCTTTGCCGTAGTTGTAGGTGGTGGCGCACCACAGGTGGCCATCCTCTCGCCCGATGCTTGTGCAGCTGTGGAACCACTGGCCGTCATACAGGAAAGGCAGGTAGCAGGGCCGGCCTTGAGAGTTCCCCTGGATGGTATAGATCTCTGCAGAGGGAGAGCAATAAGAAAACTACACATCCCAGCATGCAACAGCAATGAGGTCCCTCCTTTCTGTCCCCCGAAAATAAAATGTTACGTAAAGCGGAAAAATCTGTTTACTTAAAAAACCTTGGAATTAAATGCAACCAATACAGGATGGAAGAGGAAATTACTGGTAAAAGGAAAAACAAACAAGGTGTAAAATTGGAGCAGGACACTTAAAGTAAACAATTAACTAAATAAACTGGATTCTACAAACATCATGGTATGAGCAACTATTATTAAGAATCCAGCCGAGCTCAGTTACTTTGCAGCAAGTTTAATTCACCACAGTATTATATAATATATTGTATTTTGGATTAAATCTAACCAGCACATTTGGACAAAAGACCCCAGGGTTGCCATGATAGCCTCTACATTCCATAGGACAGTGAGGCTTGAAGTAAAGGGGAAGACTTCTACCATACAGTGAGAGAGAAAGGTAGAACTCCTACAGCACACTAAGAAAGTAGGGCTTATGTGCCAAACAAGGGGGAAGACCTGGAAAGTACCCCCCTCTCAAGTCTTTACAGCTGCAGCAGTGGCTGGCTCATGTCAAGTTGTTGCATGGCTGACTAATGTCCCTGGCATTTTCTCTTCAGAAGTGTGTTGAATTTCCAAAGAAAATTATGAATATTGGCATTAATAAAATCTTACAAATGTTTTGCCAGTTGCCTCAGCGGAGGGAAAGTAACTAATTAGGGGAAGTTTAAAGATGAACGCGTGGAATGGTGTCCTAGTTTTTATTGTTTTGGGGATGTCTGGTTTTAATTGCAGTCTTATGGACTAACTTGAGAGCCTACTGTTGTGACTCCTTTTGGCAGAGGAGGTCATCAATATCTTTCAAATGGACATAAAATTATCTTGATTATTCTAGAAACAAGGCTAAAGTATGCTTCAAATTCACAGTGCTTACACTTCAGGTCTGAAAGCACTGTCCAATATAAACACTAATATATTTATGGCGACTGACGGTCATTTCTGTTTGTTTGAGAACCCACAGCAGGTTTTCCAGGCTGCCCTGAAGCCAGCCAAGCTGGGCCTGAGGTGCCCCTGGTCAACATCTGCATGAACCTGAACAGACCCAGCTGTCTGCTCCACAACAAACGCTCCCTCCTTGACCCACTCATCCCAGCTGACAGTACATCACAACTGACTACAAAACATGTCCGACATGGACTCCCAGAAACTCTCTTCAACGTGTTTTGATGTATTTGAGTTCAACGACAAACCAGTCTTTCCTATTTGTCTACTCACCATGGTAGGTTATCAAGCACAGGTCCTGTTCATCGCTGTAGAGCCTCCATTTCAGCCCCTCCTCCTGAGGGTTGACTACAGAGGCCTCTGTGCTTGTGTTAGCCTGGGCCGGAGAGGACGGAGATGGCAGGTAGGCGTTCAGGGCCTCCACCACCTGGGAACACTGCCAGGTCCAGCGCACCCGGGGCGGAGCAAAGTCACATGGGTACACGCCCAGAGGAGATCCTTCTGCCTGGGAGCTGCTGTTGCCCGTGGTCAGGCCCAGACACAGCGATGACCCCAGGTTGAAGAGGCGATCGCGTGTCACCCACTTCCAGCGCTGGCTGGCATCCTCGCAGGAGGTCGACAGGAGCAGGGATTGGCCCTGGACCCCCAGGCAGCCCTGAGCTCCCTCATGGTAGAACGCAAACTCATCCACAGGCCCTGTTCCAGAGAGAGCGAGGGAAACAAAGGACGCAGTCGATAACGCTGTTCCAACGTGTTGTTCTGTATTTGCTGCTAATGTGGAGAGAGAGCAGGGGCACAATCAATATTTGGTTATTAATGGATTTAGTGCTGAGTTAGAGTTAGCAGCTTCACAGATAACCATGACGCAGTCTGGTGATAGCATCCCTGTAGGGGGTGAGATAGTTCCACAACACAGTTCAATTCCGTTTCTTGCAGCCCGATGACTAAATAGAGTGAAGGTTCTTGGAAAAAAAAAAACTACAAACTTTTTGTTTTGTGTAAAAACCTTCATCACATATCTGACAGAACTTTCAACTGAACAGAAAGGGTATGGGGATTTTGCAATAACTGTCAAACGTTCCTGCACAAGTAGGAGGTCATCATAACTATGAGGTGCTTGTCTGTGTCGTTACCGGTTATCTGTGATATTTGCTCCTTTTCACAGAAGCAGCCTGAAATGGCCCCTTCTTTCAGGCAGCCAGCAGTCAGAGTGGGAATGAAGTTTGGCTGTGTTGAGAGCTCGATGGAAGGACAAACTGTAGGGCGGAGCTTAATGATCAGGAACTAGTGATGGAATCCTCCAAAATAACACGTTTGAATGATCAGACCAGATGACCCGACAGTTGTATCATTGTAAAGATGAAGGGAATCTTTACATATCTGTACGTTGGCTTTGATTTCATGCATTGTCACAAAAGACTCAAAACTCGCATATCAGAGTTTGACTTGATATCTACATATGCATCTCCAATGTTGCTATGATTAGTTCCGAGCAATATAACAGCTGGCAAGTCTTTCAACCATATGTGTTCCTATGACAGATAAGGAGAGATAGTCAGAACTATAAGATTATAAAGACTGTCTGGACTCCAGCCACAGTAACTGGAATGTTGGGAACAAAATCCCCAAAACCATCTAAAAACCCAGTGTGTTATCCTTCCCAAATCTCCAAGCCTTTCTTTTTCCTTTCCGCTAGCAGGGATATGAGTTTAAGGGAGGCTGAGAGTTTAAACACTTGTGCATACGGAAGAGAGAAAGAGAGAGGAAGAAAGAGGGAGAGGGAAAGAGGAAGTGGAAGAAATAAAAGAAGAAAGAAAGGAGAGGAATTAAGCGATAAAAAAGAGTGAGGCTGTGACTTTAAGTTGAGGTGCCATTATAAAAAATAGGCAGTGGCAGGACAAAAAAAAACAGAAGCCCCTCAACACTGTATAGGGATCCCAAGAAGAGAAACAGAGTTAGACACTCAGCATTCCAACTCCACGGGCCCCTGTGAGGGGCCAGGAAGTAGGGGAAGGTTGGTAAGATCACTGAGTATTTGGCTGAGGGTTCTGGTATGTTTCGTAGGTCCATATCGAAACTTGTGGTCCTGTTAAACTAAGGCTCTCGCCAAGGCAGACTGCCTCTCCAGCCTGCACTAACCTACAGGCACCAAGAGAAAGAAAATGATCTGGCAGTTCATTTTAAGCCTCTGGGTCCAAGACCTTCAATCAGTGTGGCCTCAGTCTTGCTTGTGACGTGGAAGTCTTTAAGAGTACGACTTATGAAAGTAGTTACACAACACAATGGCTGAGTGGTTCGACAACTGTGAGAACTTAATTGGCAAGGCTTTGTGCAGTGTTCTCAGATATTAAAAAGAGGTAATTCTATATGAATACACTAGATCTCTGACGTTAATCTCAGGAGTTTGCTATTTTAGGCCTGTTCGCTGTCAGATAGCCTAATCAAGAAATAATAACCATCCCTCCAGAGGACAGGTCTAGATGCCAAACTTTGAGGTTTATCTGTACTAAGTAGGCCTTTCCATGAGTCAATCATTCCACCCCCATAATCCATAACATCCATTCAAAACAGTTTTCCATGGAAAGATTATATTGACAACTCATTGTCTTGTCATTTCCATTAGATGATGAGTGTTCAGCAATACCAGTCTGCTGTAATCTAGATCATCTCTCAGCACGCTATCTTGTGTTATTGTTGTGTCAGGGAAGTCAGAGATATCTCACGATACAGGGACTTTATGCCACTATCTTTCTGGGTTGTTTTTGTGCAAAAGCGCCAAAGATCAATCTCTGCTATGCCGCTATCTAGACTCCAGACACAATATTATTGATGCAGACTGAGTGGGGTTGCTTAACCCTGAACACCCTATCAGTCGAAACAACTAGCGTCTACTTCAGGATCTTCTGGAGTCAGTGATACTGCATCCTATCCTAACTGATTTATTTTCCATATGCCTGCACTTGAGGCACTAGGAAAAGGGTTATGTAATACTGGCCATGATATTTGTATGTGGTGAAGAAAGCCATCACTGTAGCTTGGTATTGGCATTACAACGTTATTAAATGCTGCCTGGTGTAATTTGCTGTTGTCAAAACAAAAAAATCAATCAAACAAAATATCAATGCCAATCTAATTTATCATCAATCCGACAAATTAAATGTAACTTGATTTAACTTATACATTTTTTTTATATACTTCAAAGTAAATTTTCCATTCCTTGAGAGGATCGTGAGTTACAGCAGGTTCGATTGATATTGTCAACAGAAATGTAATGAAGTTATGTAGTTTAAAGACCTGCATCACTGATAGATTGCTGGATGACTAAACCCCACCAGAATCTCTGCAGTTTGAACCCCACCTCAATCCCCAACACTGTCCCTGTTTTGGGCGTTTTTTAGCTAACTCATGCTCCGACCCACATCCTGTAGGTACTGTAACATCCAACAACAACAAGCACAAGGAGTCAAGAGAACAGGCTCTTTCCAGAAACACCTCCATGTTCTCCTATGCAGGCTGATGACTGGAGAGGGTCTAACTTTGCGTGAGTATGGGGGACAAAGCTTGGATCTTTTGGGGGGGGGGACTGAAGATGCCTATCACCAAACCCTACTGGGGTGAGATACTGGGACATCTGTGGACACGGAGCGACGTGTGTAAAAGTAGACCTGCGGATCACCCAACGACAACAAACCCTCGTGTTCTGCAGATGTTTTTCCAAGAGGAGACCTGGAGAGAGCGGCCACTGAGAACAACTAAAGTGCACGTAGTCCCACATCTAGTCTGGGGTGTGGCAGGGCAAGTGGATGGTCCTTCAACCCTTCTTTATTTTGACAGATGTTTCAGATAAAGGTCTTCATGGGGGGTTGGTCTAAAACAGAACATCTCATCATGGCAGATAAACAAAAAACAACAAGTACACAGGAAATTCCTGTTCTGGAGTTTGTTTCTTTTTTCGCTTTAGGGAAATCCAGCCTCTCTTGGAGATTAGGTGGAGGACATGGTGGGTTCATCTCAGCTCAGCGGTGGAGGTGATGAGTGTAGTGGGTGGTGGCACTGAAGATCTTTGAAAATAGTCTAATGTTTGTTTGTTTTTTAGCTGTAGCTCTTCTGGATGAGGAGTTTAATGACTTTACTCAATGTTGTATGCTGTTTGCATGTCAATTCTTTTCTGTTGGATTTTCATAGTGTTTTTACTATGATTATGAATGTTACAACCAAAAACTGCTGGTGTGGTAGGATGCAGAAAGTTTCCAGCGTTCCTGTTAAAACGGTTATGTCAATGTTGCAGTTATTGTTTCTCAACTATGCCAATATGCTTAACCATTAACTACAAAGGAAGAATTTATTTTCGTACTTTTTTTTTTTACTTTGCAATTCTTATTCAACAGTGAGGCAACGGTAGCAGACAGAAACAAAATAGCCTCGGATCCGATTGGGACTACTTGACTGTAAAGTTAATTGCATAACAGGATGTTAAGGTCATTCATGCCCACGGGGGTGTGAAATTTTGTGCAGTGTCAATTCGTGACAACGTGGATTGCAAAGAAATAAATCTACCGAAAGACGTTACAGATCATCCAAAAAGGCGTCAGAAAAGTCTATACCGGCCAATTGGTGTATCTTTAAGAGAAAACACATAAAATAAGGCCAGACCCTTCCCCCCCTCCCCTTTCATCTCCACATCTGGTTCCACTCCGAAATCGGACTATCGTGGCATTCCACAGCATCAACTTTAGGTTACAAAGTCACCGCTCACTTCACACAAGTGACTAATATTAAAAGTAGATCAAAAAAACACCACCGACTCTATCGTTGGATTTTTCAGTCAACTTGATTTAAAAAAAGCAATGTTCGTACCTGAAACGCTCCTCTTTAGTTCCAGACTAAAGACGAATAAATATAAAGTGCATTTGTAAAAGTGTTGGCAAATTTTCCATTCTCTTCTCGGTTCCTTATTTCCGTCGCCGTTGTGCATTGCTCACAACTGCTGGGCTACACAACTTCAGGCTTGTGGACTGAATGCAGTTTTTTTCCGGACGGATGGATGAGTTGGGCGAGTGTGTAGAGAGAGAGAGAGAGAGTAGTGCGGAAAAGACTGCGTGTGTCTTTTTATACTCCCAAAATGAATGGAGTGAAGAGCTAGACACTGCGTCACCACAATCACCTCACATACAGTTGTGGAGGCCAACTGCAGTGCTTGGAATGGCTACGCACTAAGCTCAGTTAAAACTTCAAAAGTACAACAAAAAATATGAGGGTAAAACATAGTGATCAAATAAAACCATCTACAGAAAAAGTAATGGTGTTTTCACTCCTCTGAGTGAACAAAGATGGCAGTAGAAGCATAGTCTCTGGCTTATAGCCTACAGAACGTCATATGCCACAACCATATATCTAAATCTAAAACCATAAACATGTACAATTATGGTTTGGCTTGAATTTATTTTTAGATGTTTGAGGCCTTTTTTCGTCACATAATGCTGTTATGTACATAATTCATAATTATTCTGCACTGCAGGCTCCATGCTGACTGGAATTTCAGGTTAAAAAGGAAAATAACTTGTGGTGATTAAAGTGCAACGTTAATCAGAATATTATCAGACATCAGTCATATTTGATGCATGTTTGAGACTACTAAAGGTCTGTATCCCCTAAGAACACAACAAAGAACACAAAAAAACACAACAAACATTAATCAGTAGCTTGTGGTTTATTAAAGCAATTCTCTGCTAAGGCCCAATCTCTCACCAACAGTTCACATGGGTAAACCATTAACTTGTATTGAATTGGCTACCTAAATAAATATGAGTGTTTGATACAAGGACAATTTGCTTACATGGCAAGGTTTGAAAAGGCAATATCAAAATATCACTAAAACATAATTATTTTAAAACTCGGGTCAATTCAAAATCTGTAAGAAATGCAAAACGAACCATTCACAAATTCCCCAATTCATATGAAGTTACACACTAAAGCCATTACAAAAAATAACCTTGGTGGAATAGTGCCACCAACTGGAGATTTTGGTCATATGAGCAGAGTAGAGTGCTGAATGAGAGCAGCTCCAGCTCCACACAGTTTAGCCATCAGCTCACAGTCAAAGTGTGTTTGAGAGCCTAAAATAAACACCTTATGCCCAGAGCCTTGGGGTCTGATCCAAAGCCAAGATTATCCGTGTCAGTCCCAGAAAAGTCAGGGATACCTGCAAACCAAAGCTTTGTTTTGGAGTAACTGAGTACCTTGGGTACTAGAACAGTGAATGAATGTGCATGTGTGAGTGAGTACAGGGCCTTTGACAGTTCGTTCCATCTGTCCAAGCTGAAGCAACACGCGACACTTTCCTTCCTGTGAGTTGAGTAGGAGACGCGCTGATCCTTCTGCACAGTGCCATGCAGGTGCCAGGTCTCCTCAGCACAGCCACAGCCATGCCCCGTTCCTCCCAGCGAAGGCAGCCCAGGGCTTTGACCCCCAGGACAGTGCCATCCCCCAGGGGAGGGTAGGACATGGAGTTGGGGCTGGTTAGACACAAGGGATGGAGGGCTTCCACCTCCACCGTCTATGACTCCTCACCGCCACCCTTGCCAGCATCCCAGTACAAGCTCCAGGCCATCACATGGTGCTGTGT
The DNA here is from genome assembly GCA_030340665.1 of Neosalanx taihuensis. Taxonomy (NCBI): domain Eukaryota; kingdom Metazoa; phylum Chordata; class Actinopteri; order Osmeriformes; family Salangidae; genus Neosalanx; species Neosalanx taihuensis. The sequence continues at coordinate 5,554,224 of CM059298.1, forward strand.
GATGGGGGGTGGGGTGGGAGGGGGTTGATGCTGGCATTGTACCCTCACATCCACACTTCAGGTCAGTAAGTCGATAACTGCAGTGGTCTCAGTTTGAGGCGCTGCTATTGGAGGAGCTGGAGGTGGAGGGCGTGGCCATGCTGGAGGCTCCAGAAGTGGCAACAGACTTGCGGATGTGGGGCATGAGGAAAGGGTCGCTGGCCAGCTGGTGCACATCGATTCGGTCCTCCTTACGGTAAACCAGACAGCGCCTTATAAAGGCCTGCAGACATACATGCAAATACAAATGATGACACTCGTACAATGTTATTAAATGAAAGCCAAGATATAAGTAAACGACACAAAGGACAGCATCTATTACCTTGGCTTCAGGTGTGACTACAGGTTTGGCAGGAAACTGCACCTCGGTTGCCTTCAAAATGGTGTTCTCTTGGAGGATGTCCTGTTGCGACTGGTTATGGCCAAAAGGCTAGAGGAAAAACAACAACAATGTTGCGCAGGAGCGGGTAAACCATTAACAACAGGATACAATCCTTCAGATCTACCAATGGCTAAACTGTTCTCTTGTCTTACCTTGCGGCCGTATAAACTCTGGTAGAAGATGACTCCCACTGACCATACGTCTACCTTGTTGGAGATTTTAGGTGGCTCCTTCCCCACCACAAAGCATTCTGGGGGCAGGTACCTAAAAGGCACAACAGTAACCTGCTTATTAGAGCTGGAAGCTCCCCTGCCCTGTCAGATGGGTGTATCCTTGGAGCATGGGTGTTCCTGCTCATCAGGGCCTCACCAGTAGGTCCCTGCTCCCTGCGACGTCAGCTCCATTCCGTCTACAGAGTTGTAGCTGTCGTCGTCCATGATCTTGGACAGGCCGAAGTCTGTGATCTTGATCTCCCCGCAGGCGGTGCCGTTCACCAGCAGGATGTTGCCTGAGGAAAAACAGGATGGGCCACAACGTCAGTCTTCACGAGCGGGGATCAGTCTTTTACGATCAGACAATGATTAGAATCAGTCCAACACTTGTCATGTTTTCATGTATAATCCCCTTGTCACAATTCAACTTGGAAATTATGTTATTTAGTTAATAGTAGAGTTCAGAGGTCATCTTCGTGTCATGCAGGTCCTCTGTCCGCCTGCAGAACACCCACCAGGCTTCAGGTCGTAGTGGATGATGGGCGGCCTGATCTCGTTGAGGTACTTGAGGGCGTTGACGATCTGCATGATGATAGAGCGCCCCTCCTTCTCTGACATTAGCTTGTGCTGCTTCAGGTAGAAGTCCAGGTCATTCCCCTCGCAGTACTCTAGAACCGTACAGAACCTGGTCCAAAACAATCAAGGAAAGACGAGTGTGAGGTTCTGTCTCAAACTGACATAAAACCAATACAATGCCTGCTGACCTATCAAACTTTTTTCCAATAGTTTTTCTTTGGTTAGAAACAAATAATTCATTTGCATGATTTGTGCAGAGCAAGTTGAAAGAACCTTTGCCCTTGCATTTGGACAGAAAGGTGCTGCTATAGTAACAAAGTCATTCCTCTTCACAACACTAAAAGCTCTTCGGCATGCTCACAGCCTCTTGGCAGCCATTTTCCAGGAGAAGAGAAAAGAACACTTACGAGTCAGTGTCCAGTGAGAAATAGTCGTACAATTTGACTATCCGTGGGTGGTCGAGTTCTTTGTGGATTCTATATTCCCTACACGCATGTCTGAAAGTGGGAAGGAAAATCTTTGTTTTAGAGCTTAGATTTCTCATACAGATAATAAATCGGTCGCACAATTGCAAGAGATGCCAGCCACGAGGAAACAGTTGGAAAGCATGCCATCACATGGTGTGTGTGTGTGACACTCACTTGTGATAGTTTTCCTTCTTTTCATCCCTCCAGTTCTTGTTCAACTGGTGAATTTTGACGGCCACGTATCTCTGCTCCGTTATGTCAAAGGCCTGTGAAAGAATAAGAAATAAACAGATTTGGAACCAAACTGATGACTTTCCGGAATCCAAACGTCTCGTTTTCGGTGAACGTGCTTGGTGAAATGAGAAGATCTCAGCAGAGCTGATGGGGAACTCTCACCTTGTAAACTTCACTGAAGCCCCCGCGGCCAAGTAGATGAAGCAGGAGGTACCGGTCATTAAGGGTGGGGTGGTCTTTAAACCTTTAAAGTGGGGGAACACATTGCCTGGTTATACCATAAGCCAGCATTCCTGTCACCAGCGGCAGTGGAGGTGTGGAGTTTTGGATGGACGGAAGGGCGGAGGAATGGAGGTGCAGAGGTTTGGAAGGGTAGAAAGGTGGAGGTTTGGTGGTGTGGAGAGGTGCAGGAAACCCACTGAGAGTTGTCCTCGTTGTGGATTCTCTTGAGCTCGCGGATGTGCAGGTTCCGCACGCGCTCCAACCTTTCCAACTCCGCCTGGATCTCTGCCTCCTCCTGGGAACACAAAGACGATGACTACTCTGACGAGTAAACACACAAAATATACACCCACCCACCAACCCACCCACACACACACACACACACAGACACACACACCCACACACACACACACCTTTTTCAGGTGGCCCAGTCTCAGCTTAAAGATCTCCTCTTGTTCGTGATATTCTGCCTGTGATAACCTGGAATGATAACCACGCAGTTATTCGCTGTGGACACAGGAAACGCAGGCAGACATGGGAAAGGAGCTATAGAACAGGACTGACGCTTCGTTCTCCACGCCGTTGGTCTTGTTCTTGCGTTTGTTCTGTTCCAAGCTGAGGGGTGGCGTCTGGGCCATGGAGGGGGGCTTCCGCTTGGCCAACAGCTTTCTCTGCCTCTCAATGTCTTCTCGCTGCGAATTGATCCTCTCCTGTTGCCTAGAAACATGGGAGACAGACAGAAGGTGAAAGGGAGGTTATAAGCTGGTCATTCACAATCCATCACATATATATATATATATATATATATATATACACACACACACACGCATATATATATATATATATACATATATATATATATATATATATATATATATAATTTTTTGGGGACATGAGAGGCGAAAGAAGGTGAGTTAGTTGGGGTTAGTGGGGCAGTAGGGTGGGGGACTAGAGGCTCACTTGATGAGGTTCTGGAAGGCGTAGCCATCAGTCCACTGCTCCGTGAAGGAGGCTCCGTGTCGCACGGTGGTGAAGTGACCCAGGCGCAGCCGGTCCTGCATGCTCTTGTCCCGGCACGCCATCTTCTCCTGCTTGGACTGGAGAGACACGAACACAGGCATGAAGCTGGTCAGGTGAGGGTCAGAAAACGTCCTCTCAAAAGGTGGACCGGGGTGGGTTACCTAGAGCCCACTGGGCTACTAACCAGGCTACTAACCTTCTCGATCAGCAGCTTCTTGCTCATGGTCACACACTTGTTCAGCCTCTCCTTGTACCGTTCCAGCATCCTCTGCTGCTCGTCTATCTGTCTGCGCAGGTCACAGTTGGCCTAGAGGGCAGCACATGCAAGAGGAGGCAGCACAACCTGTCAGGTGACTGCAGCCGCAGAGATGACCAACAGTTTGATAACAAACACAGCTTTGAATCGCGGGTGGCAAACCCAGCATCAGTTAGTGAGGTCAAGGAGCAATGCTATGGAAACAGATGCATCCTAGCTGAATTCATACCCGCAGTAAATCATCTATTCGTCCCTCCTTCTTCTCCAGATCAGAGTTCTTGTTGTTCTCCATTGCTGTTAGCTTCTCTACAGTCAGGTCGGACTAAAGGAGAGGAACCGAAGACAGATGAGAGGACTGATTAGACTCTGAAGATGAGGACAGGTCGATGGTCAGAACAGTAGTGATTAAAGAAGCAGGATCCGTCAGCCGGAGAACAGTGTGCTCGCTTACCTGCGTAGCTTTATGGAGCATATGAAGAGAGCCAGGCTTGGAGGGACACGACGAGGGCTCTGTGTTTGCCGAACTGACGGACGAGGGGCTTCCCTGCTGCACCTACAGAAACAAACCCACTGGTTGGACCACTTGAAACTCACACATAGCAGATCTAAGCTGAAACCTCATGAAAAGCCAAGCAGGAGAGTGCGGAGTGGAGAGGAGTAACAGCGAAGGAGGTTCTCACCATGACTGGGGGGTTTGAAAGGGAGTGCTGGGGGGAGGAGCGGACCACTGGAAGGATGCCCCTGGCTGGGCTAGTGCCAGGACCACTACCACCTGCTAACTGATACAGACAGAAAGAGTGAGTGAGAGAAACTTAGATAAGAAAATATAACAAATGCTACATCCTCAGATCATACTTCCTGCCAATGAATTGCCTTCATGAAAGGAGTTAATGGTGGGTAAAACAGCATATAGCAAGTCAAAGTTGTCGTATAACTTACTTCAAAATAATCACTAATTTTATGTCCCCTTGGCCCTCCTTTTCCTGGAGAAGTGAAAGTATGAAAATTAAATGCATATTCCTGTCTGTATTAATGGCTTGGTGGATAACTGACAGATCATAGAGGTAAAGAAACAGATACTGAACCTTGGTTGCTGTCATAAAAATCTGCTTTCCTTTTCCTTGTTCTCTGGTCATTAGCTTTCTTTTCAGGTGTCTGAAAAAACAGATGTTTTAAAATGAATGATGTTGATCAAGGTCTCACATGAAGCATTAGAAAAGTACTGGCCACAGACCTCCTGTTCTCTGTCACTGAGGGAGCCCACACTGCATAGACTCTGATTGGATGACTCGTTTTGACCTGAGCCCTGTTCAAAACAAGCAAACAAACAGAGAGTTGAGAGACAGAAAACCTCAATAAATGGCAGTGACATTATCGGCCTGTATGTTTTGTGCGTGAGAGGGAGAGAGAGGAAGACAGAACATGTGATGGCAGTGTGAGCGTCAAGCATTAAAGTTCGTTTCAATACTGGGAACCTGCACAATCACCAAATGTCAGTTCCCATGGTGTGACAATCGCTCACGATTCACTTCTGAATTCTGCAGACACCTTCCAATGAGTCTAGTCTTTGTCATTCAAAATACACACATCCTCCTGCTCTCGTTCTGTCTCTCTCTCTCACATAAAAACTCACACCTTCTTGTTAGGTTTTTGTCCATCTTGGATAATTCCACTACATCAACAAATCCATGCAATTCTACTTCCTTTCTCCTTAATCCAGTGTATGTCTGTTGTGGAGACAAATACAGCTACTATACATGGACACGCTTTAGGCTACAGGCTGCCAGGACGAAAGGTACAGAATCTGCATCTGCTTAAGGAAAACGAATACACCGTCATTGCTCTCCTCCACCTATCCTCACTCAGAGCCACAGGGATCTTCAAGGTTGAGCGTCTCCATGACGTTGTGTCGCTCCTACACCCCCCTACAAACTCCAGCGCTGTTTCTCTCTCACCTCTCTATCGACGCTCTCCTCCTCCTCCTCAGCACTGCTTCCTTCATACTGCCTCTCTCGTCAAACCCTGGTCCCACGTGGCAGCAGCGTGAAGTCTCAGCGGGAGTCGTCCGCCATTTTCTCTGCGGCAGCGACCATGCTCTTGGCTACGCTCTGCCTTTGGCCCAAAGCCCACTCCTGACTCTGACTCCTGTCCCCTGCTCTGTGGGTACACCTTCCACACCATCCTCATGGGATGTGAATGGAGCTTACCTCTGCACTGAACTAGATCCCGTACACCGTAACCCTACCTTTAAACAACACCTGGTTGGAGATTTTATCAATTTGGTGAGCATCATTCCTGCCCCCGATCCCGTTCCATCTGTGGCCTTTTGGCAGGCAGCCACCACCCGCACATGCAGACTGAACATTATGAGCCAACCAGAGGGAATGCCACATCCCGCCAGCCAAAACCCCCGCTTCAGACACAGGGGTGGGTGGAGGTGTGAGGGGGGGGGGTGGAGGCAGGGAGACTGACTGCAGCAAACAAAGGAGAATTGACAGACACAAAAAGAGAGAAAGGTTTAAGAAAGAGGCATGTAGGACGGACCTTGGTCACTCCGACCCCAGTGAAGCGAGCTTCCAGCAGCTCCTGGCGCCGTGGGTCTAAGCTGTGTAGTTCTTCCATCATGGCTACTGAAACAAAACACAGGGCAGAAGTTATGAAGGGTGCAAATAGTCCTTACTGTCACTATCGCCTCATTACATTGTTGTGGTTCATGATCATGGGCATGGAGATTCATAGATATGCTATGACACATGTACACACCCACACAACTTACTGTGTTTTGTCACTTCCAACACATTCATGTCAACAATTGGTCAATTATTATCAGTTGGTCAGTTAGTCAGTAAGCTATTACCGGTAAGCTTGACAAAGGTTACATCTTCATGATAGCTAGTCGCTGTATCGGTATATTTGGCAATAACAGTTTATCTGATGAATATGACATTTTTTGTTTATCTGATATTGGCTTTCTATCATGACCATTTGAACTCAGCTAAAATGTCTTACTGACTGATTTAAGTGTTTTAAACACACAACTTAATTCTGATGTTTGTCACCAGATCAGAAGCAACAGAGCATCAAACCTAATCCTGCCACACTGTAGCTTGCTAACATGAGCAGCTAGCAGCACTGTTACCTGAACACAAGCTGGGTAGCAACAGAACAAGCTCCATCTCACTTTCTAAGCAACCAGCTAGCTAACCTGCTCATGTTTTAGTTTGCTAGCTGTGTAGCTGGTATTATTATGGTTGTCATGTGCTACATTCGCCGTTGACAAATGACTTGTTTGATAGCTGTAGCTTGGTTAGTAAACAATATATTTTTTAGCTATTGACAGTATCAAGCAATCTGGCCTCTGCCTGTTAGCTGTAGCTCTATAGTGACAGTCCACCAACTGAGTCACTTCCAAACGTGCCGAAGCATCAATCCTGCAGTTGTTTTAGCACATTTAGCCCTGCTTGCTTCCCTTGCGGTTGGAGCCATGTTATGCCAGGTGCTTTTGCACAAATACCAGCTAGACTCGGCAATTGTTGAAGTTATTGGTCAACTAGAGTATTCCTGGTAAACATCAACTCCCTATTAGTACTAGTAGTAGTAGCTAGCTAGCTTGCTGTTGTCGTTACCTATTGTGGTATTTCCCAGTTGCAGGTAGGATGATGGTGAAGTCTTCTCACCCTTGTCACCCCTTCACTAACCTCAACACTCCCAAACGTGGCCTCATCCAGATTCACGATTATTTGCTGTATGATAGTTTCCTTGTCTTGTCAATAAAAAGACGGGCGTTCGCTTTGGCTTCTTATACAGACGGATGATTCCCTCCCAGGCCTCCAACCTGGACTGGGGGGCAGCCCGAACCCGTCTTTCTGTACTCCCTGGTTAGTACTCCCTGGTTAGTACTCGGGTATACTCAGTACTCCCTGGTTTAGTACTCGGGTATACTCAGTACTCCCTGGTTAGTACTCGGGTATACTCAGTACTCCCTGGTTAGTACTCCCTGGTTAGTACTCGGGTATACTCAGTACTCCCTGGTTAGTACTCGGGTATACCCAGGCCCAGGATCACATTCCAGTCGACATAGACCCCAACGATGTAGCCACACTTCCTTTGGGATATTTCATCTGTAACCATGGTCATGGTTTGCTGATCACGTTAAGAACAGACAAAACGATCATGTTTGATTCCAACGGAGGCAAATACGTCCAATTTAAAGCTCGATCACTCGCAATAAAGTTCCGATTGTCCTTCTTTAGCTACCTTCCTCGACACAAGAAACACAATGTGCTGCGGAAGTTGAATTGTTCCGATCATTTCAGCCTAATCCGGATCGATTCGGTTCGGTTCGCATTTTTTTGCAATGTAAACAATAATGGTAAATCTCATGTCTTCTCGTGAGATTGCACAAGTATTTCATTTCCCACCTTCAACCCTGAACAGAGCATGACCGGTCGGTCCTTCGTGACCATCATGTCTTTATAAATTTCAGTTTGTGGCCTCCAGAGTGTGAATATTCATCGGATATAGTTTGATTTAATTAGATACATTACAAACATGAAGCGTTAGAAACAAATTCCTTTATTTATACATTTGCGTTGCCTTTTCTCATAATAAATTGTAATTACCAACAGACAGTTCCAGTCATGGAGATCACTGGATTTAAAGTCAAAATTACAATGGTTAAAATGGTTAAAGTTACAACTTATTTCAATAACTTTGAATGTATGAAGGAAAGAGGCCTTATGAAAAATTTAATATACAATTGTCCGTTCACTGTAAACAAGCATTTCTTCATTCAGACTCAAGTAGTTCATCAGCTTTCATTGTGCTGTGTCTGCTCTGGGTATCATTTCAAATGGCCCAGAGGAAGCCAAGAACCTGTTAGTAAAAATTTTTCTCACTACCAACACATCAGTCTAAAACCCATTACCACCGAGAAATGTCTCCCATGGTGTCGCACTGCTGGTATTCCACAACCATACGTTCCTTCTTGGGATACACCATGTTCTTATTGGATATCAAAGATAACCTTCTGCCTCTTAAGTCCTTTTGGCCCCGCTGGCTTGGTTCCCAGTCTCAGGTGGCTCGGTGTGAGCCTTGCGGTACTTGCACTGGATCCAGACACGGTACATTGTGAGCTGTTTGCCTCGGTTGACCTGCAGTCTCCGATCGACCAGGTTCTGAACCTTCTCCAGCCCTGCCTGACTGAACATGTCATGGAGTTCATCTGGAAAAACACAGGTCCTGTCATTCAAAAGTATCCCCAATACCATAAGAAGTACAAAAGGACGAAAATGTGTATTACCTTGAGTGAAAAAATAGACTCTTGTTCCATCTCCTCGAACATAGAAATTATCGGACAAACATCTTCCTACAAACAAAAAGGGACATATTTACACGAATACACAAATAATTGAGAAAAAACTGACTGTCCCTGTCAATTTGATTGTGGTATAATATTAATATTTCAATCATTTACATAAATTCCCCATATTATAGCTTGCAAGCAAACAGCAATGTGTACAGGCTCTCCAGTACCACTGACCTTTCTTGAAGCGTAGCTGAGCCATGTCATAACGCCCATAGTCTCTGAGCAGCAACACTCCCCCTTGCTTCAACAGCCTAGCCAGCCTGCTGATGGATGACTGCATCCTGGGAGGAGAGGGGGGCAGGGATAGGGCAGAGATGAGAAGGGAAAAAAAGAACAAAAGAGAATTAAGCTCGGCTAATGCAGTTTCCTCCCAGCAGACTAACAGAGAGCACCTAGGCCTTACCTGTCAGGATGTAAGGCAGAGAGTACAAAGATGAGTACTATAACATCAAAGCTTTCATCTGGAACCGGGTAGACTGCTGCATCGTCACTCAGGTCATGAACGAAGGCAAAGCAACGTCCAGGGTCATACTCGGGATTTGTCTTGATGGTGAAAAGTCAAATCATCAGTCAAACAAGATACACATACAGAGTATATTCAAAAGGCATCCATTGCCTTCTTTCTTACCTTGACCAGATCCACAGCCGTGCTGGAGAAATCACAACAGTGGACAAACAGCCCTGGGTCACTGCCACACAAAGTAGACATGGTAAGGCGATTTCCAGTACCAATATAACCGTTAATATAGAATACTTAACATATATATTATGCAGAACTGAAATGATAGATGTATTGATGCTTATACAGAACACCACTCACTTGTTTGTCTTCAGTATGGGAAAGACTGTGTTGCCCACACCACAGCCAACCTGTTAGGAGATTCAATGAATGACTAAGGACACACTGATGAAGGAGAGTTCCAACCTTTAAATATTTCCATCTCCTCACCTCGAGGATGCGATATGTGGCAGTGCAGCCAGGAAAGTCAACGTCTGTGGGGAGCTGAGGTGTGCTTTCCCTGGGTTGTCCCTGGACCGGATCACGTTGGCAACCATCTCCAACCCCAGAATCCTCTGGACTAGTGACATGGTTCAGCTGACACTGTGGAGCCAGCTCAGGGAACTCTGTGAAGAGCCAGTGGCGGTCCTTGAAGAAACGATTCTCATGGATGGTGTAGAAGTCATTCCAATACTCATTTGCTCGACAGTCGAATTCCTCTATGGAGAGAGATAACGTTAAGCGATATGACACTCTTGAAGTCACTCAGTTATTATATTATTAGTTATTTATAAGATTTACTGAGGCACATGGAAATATTTAAGCGACTTTCTTTACGCTGCTTGGATAAACACACCTTGCTTTTCAGAGGGAAGTGGTTGACTGTTGTCCTGGACCTTTTTCTTAGCAGCTGCTTCTTGTTCTTCAGTCCACTCCACATTGTCCCTGATAAAGAACGACACAGACCATGTAATCAACTGTCTGAAGAAAGATGAGAGGTAAACTAGCTTGCTAGGATTAGGAAACACGACCATGGTCATTCGGGTTTGACCATGATGGGATGTGTCTATGTGAGTGATGCTGTGTGCTGAAGCTAACTAGCTAGCTAGCAAACATGACTACCAACTTTATTAGCTAGCGACGGACCATGCGTTATGCTGAAAGACCTGACGTGGGTCTGTCAAGAACCGGGTCCCAAACTGAGGCCTTTTAAAATCTTCAGATATCAAATTGGACAGGGCTTGTCCTGATTCAACACCGGCTTCGTCTAGTGCCCCGCAGATGGACTCGGGTGCTGCCATGTTGAAATGACGCTGCCCTGCTTCTATGTTTGCGTCTCCAGCAGGCTGTTAGGCTGACAGCCTCAGTGCTGCTCTCTGCAGGTGGGACTTACTCTGTGCAAGTCAGGCACCACGACATAAGTGAAAATAAATACAGAGATCAAACTCTCGCAAACACAAACTGGATTGTTACTGGTGAGACTTCTATGAAATCTATGGAAGATTTTTTTAACCAGCTATTAGTCTGAATAAAGTGCGAGGTGGCTGAGCGGTTGGGAAATCAGAATGTTGCCGGTGTTGTGCCACCTGAAGCACGGTTGCCACCAGAATACACACACCATAATACACCGCCTAATATAGATGAGTTGATGAATGTATTGATAATGTGGATTATCTAAACTGTGTATATCAAGGATCACGATTACAACTGCATTCCTGGAAGTCTGCTTTCGTTTGTTTTCCATTTCCACTATCAATACTTCTTCACACCTGATGATGGAGCCAATACAGTTCATTTAATTCTTCAGTGCGAAACGGTTGTTCATTGATGGCACTAAAAAGCACTAAAGTTTGTGCTTTTATGATTATAATAATCACCTTGATTATCGACATAAGCAGATAATTAAAAACACTGAAACAAGGTCAGTATTGTTTCAGTGTTGTTTTATTAAACAAATCTTTTGTTCCATCGAATGTACAGAAAATCCACATTTCAAGCAATGACAAATTTTTTATTTGGTATGTAAAAGCACAGTGCCAGATACCCTCAAAGCATTAACAACTCCATTTACACTAAGCATTGTTTACGGTAATGAGAAAAGTACAATGAGAAATGGTACTTGAAATAGGCTTGATTGACACAACGATGAAGAGTGTAAACTGTAATTCATTAGAGGTGGGATACAACTTAAAATACTTTACCTGTTTGCTATACACATCAACGTCTTTCTGTTTATATATATATATTTTTTTTTTAACATAATATGTGCATTTCTTTAGAAAACAGCATTCGAATTTTGACAGTAGAGTGCAGATAACACGTTGACCGAATTGCAGTTCTCTCTCGAACCCCTGAGTTTGTCCACCTTGTCATATTTGGCAGTGCAGGAGCCCTCAGTTCCCACGATACGCCACGTTGGCAAAGGTGGATGTGGCTCCTTTGAACAATGGATTGCCGTCCTGAAAAACACAATAGGATTTCGCATGAAATAGTTGCTTCTAAATTGAGGTATGTTTCACCGAAACAGAATAGAATTTCATGCAATAATATCTTAAGACACGCTTAGGAAATAAATCTTCCTAGCTTTGACTTTGCAAAGACAAAATCTTACCGCGTCCCATATGGGGTTGTTAGTCTCCAACTTGAACTTGTTAAACTCTTTCTTGTCATGGATGGTAACAAGCAGCTTCCAGATGAGCAGACCAGCCAGGCCAAGTAACAGAATAGCTCCCATCACGGACATAAGAACCACCAGGATATCAGGCCCTTTAGGGCACTCTGGGAGACAGAAAAGAAGACAGGAGATGTACTGAGCTGTCATATTGTGTCATTTGGCCCAATTACTCACACGTGCAAAAAGAATCAAAAGGCTGTGTTCATGTGCATCCGGTAGAAAGAACTAGCATGGAGCTTTATAATGAACAACATTAAAACCTAAACAATATTGCAATACTTTTATATTTATATATATTTATAAATATTGCAATAAACCTATGAATATCTACGTGACAAACTGTCACCAGCACTGTAGTGCTGTGTCGTTTTTTAAGCATCCCTATTGGATGATAACCGAAAGTGACACTAGAGTACCTGCACTGTACCTACACCGCAGTAGTCCCTGTGACACTAATACAAAGGCTGCCCTGACATGCTGGAACGCACTATTCTTAGCCAGACACAAGGCCTCCCAGCTCCCGAGGCAGCTCTCCGAGTCTTCTCAGTTATAGGCACATACAGATACTGAATAGAATGCACATGCAGTATACTGCATACACACGTGTACGCTAAAACACATGCACAGAGACTCACTCACCTGGATCCTTGATGAGAAACAGGATGGACTTTCCCCTCTCATCCTCATAGTATTGAAATCGCTCGAGGCAATCATTTTCATCCTTGTATGTGCAGTTCACTGCGTTATTTTCGTGGAACACTGCCATGGTCAGAATGGGGAGCAGAAATAAATCCATTGATTCAGGTGGACAGGAGGATATGGATGGTGTGAGGAGGTAAAAGCGTGTTCATGCTTGTTTCAGAGGGGCTCTTACCCAGCTCATCCACCAGCTGAATGTCATCTCTACAGATTCTGGGGCAACTCTTGTCTTCAAATAGACTGCCCCTCTTGAAGTGTGTACACTCCACACACTCCCTGCACACGCAATAATCATCATCATCGTCGTCGTCGTCGTCGTCATCATCATCATCAATCAATCAATTAATCATCAATCACCACATTTAGGAACTGAAGTGTTGTTGTATCATTTTGTAATATGAGGCTCAATGGAATAATTTAAAAAAATAATGAAATAATTCCTATTTTATTGAACCAAATCTCTAAACCCTTCCTAGTCATAATGAGAACATAAATGGCCTTACTTCTTGATGGTACAGGCATCAGGGCAGGTAGGACACCTCTCACAGGTTGAGCCATAGGCTCCAGGCTGGGTGCACTCACAGGCCCCACACACACACTGGCCCCGGCCGCTACACACCAGACCCGTGCTGGACATGCAGGTGTCGATGCGCGTGGAGCAGTTACAGTTCTCCCCTTTCCAGTCAGATTTACACTGGCAGAAGCCACAGTCACACGTGCCGTGATCTGACAGAGAGGGAAACAGGGAAAGTAGACATTAGATCTGAAAAAAGGCTACTTCAAATGTATTCAAAACAAACCATACTACTGGGATGATTTGTTATTGATTGCCTAAAGTGTCAAGCTTTGAGTCTGCTTCACTGTTTTTACTAAACTAGTGTGCATGTATGTAGATGTACAGTATGTATTGATGATTAGTCATTTAGACAGAACAGACGGATGAGAGATGTTTCTCAGTCTGCTTTTCTCCTGACCATGTGTTAGTACCTATCAGGGACGACCCCATCATGGCTCTTACGCAACTGACCTGCATGACAAATAGGCTTGCAAACCTTCTGAAATCTTTCTTTGAATCAACTTGACCATCTCCACTAAAAACAAATTATGCCAAACCCTTCCACGCAAACAGTTTGTGCTTGACAGGAACAAGTCATTTTCAAGTCACTTCTTAATACCTCATTAGCAGAGGTAAAGTTGAGCAATTGGTTTAGTCATTAAGCAGACGCTTTTATCCGGAGCGACTTACAGAAATTACAGGGACGTTCCCCCCTGAGACAAGTAAGGTGAAGTGCCTTGCCCAAGGATACAAGACATGAGAGGAGTTCTCTATTTTATATGTAATCATCATCCCCATTAATAGCACCACGCAAGGACCACTGACACAACGTTTACACAGGAGGAAGGATGAGAACAGGACTTTGGAAGAAGCGAGAGAGAGAGGATTGTTCGCTAGACTGGGGGTGAAGAGAGCCTGTGGAATGCAAACCTTCCTGTTCCATCTTGCCTGTTTCTGTGGCCTGGGGACATACTTGCTGACTCCTGCTCTGGTCTATATCCATGCACCAGTGAAAGACTTTACCAGTTGACACAATGATCACTTCAGCTGCATATTCTTTCTTTTAGACTACCTGTTTAGCTGCAATATTGACACATGATAAATAATTATGAGACATTTCAGTATTTAAATGTCACTGTGTCCTCACATACCCTGGCACACTGCAGCATAAGAGGCGTTACGTAACATAACAACAATTCTTGGAGACTCACTAAGGCTTTCCCCGAGGGAAAGACTGTTTACTCATCCTACAGCTGGAGCGAGTGAAACGCATAAGTGTTAGTCTGTCTGTTATTGTTCTGCCCATTTTAGGGGCCGGCCATGGGAACATCCACATCAAATGAATGGAAAGCCTGACTAACCTAACCTAACTAAAACAAAGCATTACTTCAAACTATGAAACTAAGCTTCTACTTCTAAATAGTAGCTGTTTTAGTAGCCATGGTGATGATAGATAGTGTATGATAGATTTCCCATTTGTGACATTGCTTGTAAAAAAAATCTATACAAATACATTCTGATTTGATTCCGCTTTTTGTATTGTGTATTCAGTTGGCAGACGCTTGTTCAAAGCAATATGCAAATAGCACATAAAGTAATGTTTCATCAAACACCCACATACATGAACAAGCCTCAAGAAATACTTGCTGATTGTAACTCTTTAACTACTACTTCATGTAATCAAATAATCTCAATTGTTTTTACTTTGATTGAGCAACTGAGCAACTGCACAGACTTGTGATGGAGACTTGAGCGATGGCATTTCAGAACTCTGTCTAAAAAAACGGATTATATTCAGTGAGAAACCTCAGAGTCTACTGAAAGAATATTAAAAGAACAGTCAACTCAAAGAACTGCATTTGTTCTGTGAGAGACTATTGCAGGGTGCATTGTGGGTAGTGATCTACTATGAACCTGTGAATAGTTGACAGAGTGTGGAATTATGTTCTTTCCTGTTAAACACTGACAAGTAATGTCATTGGCAAACTGACTGATTTTAACACTTTAACGACTCAAGAATTAAAATGCAAATATTTTTGGTCTGCATGGAATCTGAAGTGAACCAACCTAGCTGCTCTGTTAGAGCAAACAGCTCAGTAATGATTACCCACAGACCCAAAAATACATTCACTCACCTGAGCACAGCTTTCCTTTGTATCGCAAGCAGTTGAATTCGTCACACTCACAGTACTTGCCCCACACTTTTCCAAAGTCAGAACTGTGACAGGAGCACTGTCCGCAAACACAGTCGCCCCGCCCATTGCAGATGGGTTCCTCCGGTTTGGGGCTGCAGCTGTCGTGGTCCGAGGGTCTGTAGTCCTCCTCTGTGCACTCACAGCGTGGACCCAGTTGCCCTGGTTTACACTTGCACACCCCGCACTCGTAGGTACCGTTGCCTTGGTTACAGTAGGGGCTGTTCACCTGAGCTTGGTTCTCGCAGGAGCAGTCACAGGAAAAGTCTACCGTCACCTCCAGAGCATCCTTAAAGCCCAATGGCTTGATAGTGAAGGTTTGGCTCTTCTCTTTTGGGCAGCCTCTTAACCGAGCCTCAATACTAAATGACACCTGTGGAGAAGATTAAGAGTTGTTTAGAAATACATTACTGTTACTATGGGAGAGCCTAGTTTGTCTTGGAATAGGCCTTTGTGTTGAACATCTCGTAGAAAGCACCACTGACCGTGTCGCCTATCTTGAGATCGCTGCAGTACTTAAGGCCCAGGTTGACCTGTCCGTTCAGGCAGGTGGCGTTGAAGGAGAGAGACAGTTCTTCTGGAACGCCCAGCAGCTCCAGTTCCACCTTTGAGCGTATCTTCTACTCAGCAGGTCAGAACACATGGTTAGGGGGACAGGCGGATCACCATCAAGCAATTAGCCACAGCATAGCAGTTCTTCGGAATATTCATTGGTGTATGTCATCCATGAAACAAATACAGACACAAGATGACTTTGTTTTTTACAATATGAATGCAGACATAGTACCTTACCTCATAGGCATTCAGAATGAGCTGAATCACATTTCCAGAGTCGACAGACAACGTTCCCACCGTGGTTCCTGGAATAAGCTCGCTGTAGTTCTAAGGAGAAGAAACGATGTAACTGGAAGAAATGTGTTTCCATATAAACACATCCAAAACACAGACACTGAGGCCAGGTCTTCTACAACTCTGTTCTCGATAGCATATATTTTCCTGAGTGTGATTAAGGCAAACCAACCGTGTAGAGAGGCAAGACATTGCTGGTCACAGCAAAGATCAGGTTGATGTTATTCTGAGACATTTTCTCAGACATGAGAGCCAGAGAAGGGTAGTCCTAGAGGAAAATAAAGTCTGCTGTTATTTAATGATTAATACAGGCTGTATTACATTGTCTTTTATACAAACCCCTACATCAAACTCAAGTATTCACGCACACACTCACCATTACTGATGTCATGTCATAGTTGTTGTCGTTGTCAAGGTGACACTTCCCGTCGTTGGGATGAACCAGGCCGGCTAGCCGTCCGTCAAGAGCTATGTGTGTCTCAGCATCCGTGGTAAAGACCAACAGGTGGGAGGCGTCCGTGCGCCAGCCTATCTTTTCCTGAGAGACAGACAGACAGACTAGACTAGACTAGACTAGACTAGACTAGACTAGACTAGACTAGACTAGACTAGACTAGACTGACACTATCCACAACAGTCACATTAGCCCTATAGACGGCTCATGTGTTTTGTCCTGCGACTGTGCTGATGTGTGATGTTCCTCACGTTGCACACGAGAGCCTGCAGGATGCCGTCAAAGCCGCCCTCCGGACCGTCTCTGTTTCGGGAGATCTTCTGCTTGGCCACCTCCTCAGTGAAGCGACTCACCTGCTCTGTCAGAGACAGCACGTGGTGGTAGCCAAACTGAGGCGTGCACACAACCTTGGTTCCGGTCGATAGCCTTCACACCAGCCAACAGAGGAAATCATTGGAAAGGGATATATTAGATCTATTATATTCAACTGAATGCTGAACTATGTTCACAATGACTGGCAACGCCCCTCCTCTCCCAGTACGGTGAGCTCTCTCCACTCACCCTAAACAGGGATTTTTGACAGCCTCCTCTGGGTAAATGTACATGTAGGGGGACAGGGGCTTGTCCACAAAGGCCCCAAAGCCCATGCGTAGTTTGCTAGTGGTGCGGCCCATCGCTTCAGCTAGAGCATTACCCAGGGTGCGAAGGTGGGCCAAGTCATCCTTCATGGAATAAGATAGGTCCATGAGATAGTACAGGTCCACTGGGTAGTCCTCCACCTGCTTCACTGAAACAGTGAATCTCCTGGCATCATCTAAGTAAGAGATTGAAAGAAAATAGTGGAGGAATGGTGGGAGGTGATATGTTAAAGGGACATTCAACACAAAAGGAAGTGAACAAACATGGATGATACCCCTTAGGTCCCTATTCATAAGACCCAGGGTGCATTGCAGCTCAAGCGTGGCTCAACCGTGCAGTACCTGGTCTGAGAGTGAGGTGGATTTTCTGGGGTTTGATCTGAGTGACATCATCTGCGGCCCCTGACGCCTTGCTACTGAGGGGCCTGTCCTCCTGGATAGTGATGGTGCTGGTGGGGAACTCCAGGGCCTCCGCAGCACAACCACCATCCAGAAGGTTCTTCTTCAAATCACAGCGGGAAGCGCTGGACACCCTCTGCCCAAATCACACAAATAAACCATACACACATAAAAGACTTGTTACTGGGCGGTAACAAAAAGGAAGCCCACATTCAAATCAAAACACTTGTGAAATGGTTGGAAACATTTTTAATGCAGTAATTGTGTGGTCTGAGTTTTTACAAGTGTACAATTTAAATTAAATGGGTTTTAACTCCAAACCACAAGTTATGCAACACACATGCAGCAGCCTAATTCCTACAGCTTAAGCCTATGACTGTGTACTCAGTACCACCCTGCATGGTGTTTTCAACTGGTGAGTTTGTTTCTCAACAACAGATTGAGTAATGTAGTCTATAAGAAAGCACGGCATGACAGTGTATTTGTTTGTTAGGTCCAATAGGTGGAATGCGGTTGGGTTAAGGGCTTCAGGCCCTAGCATGCCGTTAGAGGGCAGGGTGAGACACTGCTACATGAGGGTTCTTGGAAGGTGGATCTTACCTCCTGGGAACACCAACCACAGCTAGGGCTGATCGCTAAGCACTGCCGGCAGGTGGTCACCCCTCGGGAGGTGCAGATATTGGAACCTGAAATAACCCCATAACCATCAGAAAGGCAGAGAGGCACTTAGGCCTACATGGTAATGTAACAGTTGTTATTAAGTGGCATGACACGATCTATACTCCCTGGCTCACAGTTCGAATTAATAACCCGAGCAACAATCACCTTTAAGTCATGAACACCATCTTGCAAAAAAAGAGCTTTTAGATGGCTCCAATTGATCTGTGAGTTTTGACGTCGGTTATGGTAAATTGCAAGATGTTTGGAAAGTCCTAAAACACTGCTGGCAAAATGTTGTAAACGATGACATTGTCATATTAACCTATTAAACCGATTTACAGCTAGCCAGACATTTTTTATAGATATTTCGTTGACATAGGTGCGGTCAATGTTATCAGGAAAGCAGTACAGGGCAGACGGTTTTAGTGAGTTGCTCATAAAAAACTTACACCACGAATGTAACGTCCAATTTCTATGTTATTCAATGGTTAAAAGTATGATCTATTCCGTGATTAGACTTAATTTAACCGCAACATACTGTTAAAAAGTCCCAAACTATGGACTATGTAAAATCCTAAATAAAACAAAGTTTAAATTTAATACATTTAAAAAAAGTTTAATTCTAAAAGTATTAAAGGTGAACTTACCATACACTTCTGATGCTGTGAACAATGTGAACAAAATCCACAGAGTGTCAAAAAGCGATCCCATAGTGGAAAGCCTGTTTGAGACTGATCAGTCTGACCTGGACTATTTGAGCGTTTGATTCACACCCACTGTAGGTAGGTCTTCCATGAGACTACAGGAGTCATCCTAGACCTAGACCAAGTAGACACAAGCTTTTCGTCGTTGCAAAACTCATCGCAAACTTAACAGGGAGACGTGTTCAAACTTAACAGGGAGACGTGTTTGATCAACTTGGCTCCATGAAAAATGAGTGTGATGTGTTTGTTAATAAGCATTTCTCTTATTGTAAGAAAGACAATGCAATAATATCATAAAGGTAAAAAACAAACCGATGAGTACCTGAGAAACGCTTCTGAAGTCCAGATTTGTGCGGTAGAGTCCTCTAGTGGCCAGTAATTCAACCACTTTTACGTTTATTTTTTACGGCCCCACAGATTTGCAGACATGTCTGCATAGATGGGTCATTCGGGAAATGAGTCTGAATCAAACATATAATTATAAAAACTTTTGTACAAATTATCTTTAAATACAATATCCATATACTTTGCTTAATCAAGTGTATTTTCATTTCAGCTGAAATGAAATTTGTATGCACATACAGACACAGAGAGTAGAAGACCGGCTAGAGTAGACCATCTGGATTCAATATATTAAGGAGTCCAGGTGGAGCACTTAAGTGTGTGTGTGTGTGTGTGTGTGTGTGTGTGTGTGTGTACATAGGTGAAGGCTTGTCTTTCAGGAAGATCCACTTCCAGACAGCGTTATGAATTCTCAGTCCTCATGAATCCTCACTCCTTCCCTCCCTTCAAAAGACTGTTATTCAGGGTATAATGGGGAATGAGAAAAATCATTCGCTATCAAAATGGAAGAAATAAATAAAGAGAAAGCTAAAAAAAGAGAGAGAGCGAAAGTGATAAAGAACAGATTAGATCAATGCCCAGTCTGCAGTGTGTGACTGCCACTCATCAGCTCTGCTGAAATTGACACGTGGGGTGAAGGTAGAGGCAGACAATGCCTCCCTCTCTCCCTCTGATCTCTTGTCCATTTATTGAATCCCTATTTCCCTCCCCTACCTCCATTCTCCCTCCCGCTCTCTTGCTAAGATTGGTTGCTAAGATACAGCCACCAGTGTTCAGGAATGGCAGCGAGGAGGGCTGATAGAAAAAGAGGAATAAATAGATTGGCTGTAATACCCAGACAGTGTGCTGGCATTAGGCTCTGATTGCTCCTAGCAGTAGGTGGAGAGATAACATTCCATAGATACCTAATATTGTCTTCTTTACTCATGATTGGTTACGTGGTTCCATGTCATTCACAAAGCCCCCAAACCAACACCAAACCCCACCCACCCCCTTCCTCTCCTCCTGCTCCCATCTGTCTGAACAAATTGCATTTTGGCCAGAGCATGGCTCACATTGTGCTGGGTAAAGAGCTAAAGCGGAGGTCAGATGGCACCCAATTAAGAATTTGAGCTAGATGAACAGGAGGGGTCAGGCTAGGGGTGATGGGGTCGGGTCCTGACCTCAGTCTCAGCTCAATAAACCTGCAATGAAACTTCTGACTGGGTCTGAGGATGCAATTACACCAAGTTTAGATAACCTCTTCCAGTTCATCCTGGCCCTCTATGATGGGTTGGACTTAATTAGATATACATCTTTGTGACCCTCTGTGGAGGGGAGGGGTCAAGGAACGGAAGGAAGGGGTTTTATCACGGAAAGGTTTGACTATACCGTATGGAATTGAGCCTTGTTTTTCCTCACATGGCACTGTCTGGGTTTGTGTGATCATGTGACCTGCAGACGCTCGCCTCTTCTGACCCGAGAACACCTTTCCTTCCAACAGGTGTCCCCAGGTAGCAGCTAAAACAAGGACATCGTCAAAGAGGGATTCAGCACTGACAGAGAGGCATGTAAAGGCAAGCGACAGCTCCGTTTTTTTCTGTCTCCTCAGGTGCTTCATTAAATCCACACAGTACTGCACCATCTGTTTATATCCTGATGGGTCATGCCAAAGAGGTTGGTATAAGGTGATAAAAACATAAGAAGAGACGGGATCAATGTAGAAGATGCGACAATGTGAAATATATTGATCTGTGAAAACGAATAGGACAGGCTGTTTTGCATGCATGACTGCATGAGTCTTTGGTCTAAAACAGGAAGCAGAATAGCAATTAATTTAATTAGTTTCATGGAATTCAAATTTACTGCCTACAATGCAAACAGGCACACTCAGTAAAAGGTGCACGTTAGCTTGCGCGCACTAAACACACACATACACGCATACAAATGCACATACACACAATCCAATGCAAAAATACATTAAAGCAACGAAGGCATCATCTCCTTGAAATAACTTTAATGGCTAATGAGTGCATATTGAGAGGTTGTTAAGGGGCAGTACTTTTCTGTGTGTGTTGGACCTGACGTGTAATTAACTACTGCGTTTACTTGTCTGTGATTAGGAGCCCCACAGGTGACAGATCCCCCTAGAACTCAGCTCACGCCCTTCCTCTGTTTAATCCTGCCCTTTGCTCTGTAATGCTGTCACCACTGCCTCCACATTTCCGCTTTGCTACCCCGAATGCTTTCTCCATTTTACGGCTCGCTATCGTCTTCTTGTGTATTTTCCCCTCACGTGTCTCTCCCCACCCTGTCAGAAGCAAGCATACTGAAAACAGCCTTTATATGCTTTGATCATCTAATAAAGGGTTGGCTTAAGGGAATCTGTTAGACTAATTGGACTGGAGCAACGTCTCCCACTAAGGTGCAGGAGATAAAGGAGGTGTGTGTGTGTGTGTTTGTGTGTGTGTGTGTGTGTTTGTGTGTTTCTGTGTGCGTGTGCAGGCAGGCATGGAGGGGGTTCGAGATCCTTGTGTTCAGGTGAAGTAATGCCCTGTGTGGTGGCCCTTAAAGTCAGAGGTGGGGGTAGGGGTGAGAGGGGAGGAGCGGTGGGCCAAACACCTCCTTGTTGCTAGGGGATGTCTTCACTTAGTTTGTGTTGCTAGGCTGCCAATTCCCTTGCGCTAAGTGGAAACGTTTTCCCCTCCACTCCGTCCATGCACACCATCCCCTCCCCTCTTCCTTCCTCAACCAAAATAACTTTACCAACCATCTGTCTCCATGCTCACCCATCTTCTGTTGCTTAGGAACTAGTCTGAGACACATACAAGACATGTCTATATGTGTCTCCATAATATATATTTCTATATTGAGACAGTGGCATTCACGATAGGCAGTATTAATAAATGTATTCCCAGACATCATGACTTTACCTGCTGTAACACGTACGTCATTGGATGGAAACACTTGGAGCTGTTGCAAGCCGTAGCATATGGTTTTCTACCCATCAAGATTGAAAGGCATGATAAACAGTATGTCTTGACTGAAGTTTACTTGACACTTTCAAACATGAACTATGTAACTTTAGGGAAAGGATCTATAGAAATGGGAAACTGTTATATGTTACTATGGATTTTAGAAGACACCTAAAGTAGTAATATTCATTGAAGAGTTACTTTACTTGGATTTTGTTTTAAAAGCTTTCCGTGCTTTGTATAATAGTGTATTATTCAGAAATAGCCTATTGTTAAAACGCCGCTTTTTTCTTTACTTTGCGGATTTATGTATTAACAAGAGGGATCAACGTCCAAATCCCTGTTGCTTGAAAATGACATTTACGCAATATTGGTTTATACACAGCAATACTATGAGCTATAAATTTCAATCAAAGCTCAATCAAAAATGCTAATAGGATTATTGGACCTTGTAAAACAGAAAACTCTTCTAGGCGGTTATCAGCCAGTGATTAATGAACAGTAATGTATTGTCTCCCAGGCTAAAAAAAAGTCACTGCAATACTAATCATTGTTTGGACAGACCTTCCGTTTGCAGTTGAGAGAACCTTGTATCCACACATCAAGCTTAAATTGAATTAGACACCTTCACCTGCATGTAGACAAACAATACAAACTGCCTCTGAACTTGGCTAGAATTGATTCTTTACTGTTCATGACGAAGTCTTTTAAACACTTCACAAGGACTTGTACATTACATATTAAAGTGAATGTGACACTGTTGTTGGTGGCAGTATACGTTCCTATCCATATCATGCAACATATTGCAATTGTAAGGGCAATTTACACACTTTGAATTGAGGATGGCAAGTTGTAAAGTATAGCTATGTCAGGTAAGATTATGGTGGTCTTTCCAAACCACCATAAGGACAGCAAACAATACTACAGGCCTATTCTCACCATACTGATGGGTTAATACCCACATGCATCCATTCTGACGGAATTGCCATGTATAATAATATTAGTCTGAACTGGCATCATAGATTAACGATGCACTTGAAAGTAAAGATTTTTTGTTTGACAATATTTCTGCGTGAATTATTTGAATGATACATTTCTATGAGTTGTGCATTGCCATCTCCACTGAGGCGATCTCTGTCACCAGCAGTCTAGGAGAGTTGAAGCAAAGAGCTCCAGTTAACTGAACACTCAGGCTTGTTACTACACACACCAAAAGTATTCATGTGATTCTATGGTTCACAACGTAAAATATACATGCGAAAATAATATTATTTTCATTTCTGATGATGTAAGAATGGCAATGAATCGCGTGCGTAATCTAAGTAAGTGCGTTCTCGTGCAACAGCCCTCCTTCTGCCACCTCCCCTTGTGTGGAACAATGGTGTGGTCCACAGGGAACTCATCATCACTTTAAAATGCACCAGAGACTTGGCACAAAAGAGGGGCAGTCTCACGTTACACAGGACGTTGGGACGATTTGTGCGCTGTTCAACCTGTCAGAGCTGCTCATAAGTTGTTTTAAGCACTTTTACCTGTCGCAGCACGGTGTAGGAGGTCGGCAGCACGCATCACTTGGGGAAAGTGGTGACTTTCTAGAGGCACAGACAGCGGAATGACAAGTCAGTCCTGGTCATATTAACTAAGAGGAAAACGTTTATTTTCGAGCCTGGGTTCACTGATCTGTTTTTTTTTCACACATGAAGCAAAGTGAAACTTCGAGACAGGATTTTGGGGTGAAAGTCTGCCTATTGGAACCGTGCATCACAACATCAGGCTGCTAACAAACCACGGAGGAGATGAATGTGACGTTCTTCGACCCAGTCGAGCTGTTTAACGGGAGCCAGATTCTCGCTGGAACTCTGGTAAACTGCTGTAATGAAACAGACGTGGCCACCAGTGATGGTGGTTCGCTCGCTTTACCTCCAGACGAACGCAAACTCTTCATCATGCGCGTCGTGCAGATCGCCGTCCTGTGCGTCTTATCGCTCACGGTCATGTTCGGCATCTTCTTCCTCGGCTGCAACCTCATGATCAAATCGGAAAGTATGATTAACTTTCTGGTTAAAGACCGGAGACCTTCCAAAGACGTGGAAGCGGTCATGATCGGACTCAGCTAGTCCATAAACGTTGGCGCATGGGTGTGTTGCGCACGGACTGTGCATGTACCTGTCCGATGAGCCTCTCAAGAGTTTCTTAATGTGATCGATGATATGCAAAACAGTCTTATTATCTTAATATCACGATTGATTCTTAACCATTTTTCTGGAAGGACAAATGTGCTCAAAGAACCAGCAAAGTATTGTTTACATGTGTGTGATCTGTTGACCGAAAAAAAATATTTTGCTTGCCAACTTGAACAAAAAGTAACTGAAATGTTTACATGGTGTCAGCTCGAATTCAAGAACTTCGAAATTAAGTTTTAGGAAGGATTGTATAACGTACTCGACCACAGCGCATGTTGTAAGATGCGCAAATTTAGTGTCAGGTGTCACAGTACTTTTGGCGTAGATATGTACGAGTATTTCATATTAGTATATTCGTATTTCTCTTCCACATTCGTAGTGGAGTTAAAAAAAAACACATTAGGCGCAAGAATTGCACGTTTATCAATGAACTCCATCCATGTTTACATCGTGTTTAAAGGCTATTTCCGTCCGTGACATTGGACCAAATGTTTTTTGCACTTTTCGTAATCAGAAAAGACGATAAGACAACAATGCTGCATGTTTTTTTTTGTTTTGTATTGCAACACCTTAAAACAAATGTGCAGCATGCTACGAATAAAGTGAACTTGTTTTGTTCAGTTTGTTGTCTTCTTACTGGTAGACACTATTGGACAAATATAAAAAATAATTGCCAATAGTTAACCATCTAATTAAACAAACAGTAGCAACACTACTACGACTAAACTCCCTATGATGATAGGCATATAGCTTAATCTTATCGGTATTATTTTGCGATTACTTGCAAGATGAACGGCTGGGAAATGATGTGACATTTTATCTGCCAGGTTGAAAAAGTTGTTCATGCAAAAATAATAACTAAACTGTCATTTCATAGCTCAGATAAACATAAACCTTTAAAAATACATGACGCAACGCTTCTACACTTACATTGCCTTGTTGACTTAGCCACCCAGAGTCATCCGGGAATATAAATACGTTTCTGAATTATTGAAGCAAGCTATACAATTGTGTTGCAAACTCCGTTTAAAGCGTGATACGTTGTGTAACCTGTCAACAGTTAACCGATAAAAGGGTAATATAAGTGTTGGCTATCGTTCATCTGGGACTGTGGTAGATTCATAAGGGTTCAATTTGTCTGTGGCCAACTTCTTGAATATGTCAACCTTTGTGAAGGCCTTTACTTTGTAACTGAAATTTAGATCCATGAGGTCTCCCTCTTTAGCTGATCCAAAAAGGCTTGACTGGACATTTTGTTAAGGTTCGTATTCACTCCACCGTTAAGGTTCATGTTCTCTACACCGGTTATGGATAGACTGACCTTCCCTGTTTATTTCCTTTCATTCATTCTTTCAAACCGACCTTTGACCTTTCGTAACTTTGATAATACTGTGTGCGTTGGTGTTTCATGTCACCAGGTGTCGTATTGTCTACTTTTTATTCCCTTTATAACAGCTCCTTGCTCCTTCTCTAGCTTACACTGTAGTCAGAAACAACAAAATGTTCTCATTATTATTTCAGCACTTGTCAGGAGAGCTGACTCTTGGGGTAGATTAGTCCACACATACAAATACATACACACACACACAAACACACACATTAAACATTTTGTTTACCCACAAACTAAGATACATTTGATCTTGGATACTGAAAATGAAACAATACCATCAAAATGGTTTTTCATCATTATTTAACAGAAAACAGTGGATGTTGTTTTATATAACTGTTTATGGGGCCAGTGGGAATTACCTTAAAATCATTTTCTATATGAATTTCAATAAAGTGTGTCCTCCAGGCAATTTCTGCCTGGGGAAGGAATGATGGGAGGGGAGTCTAGCTGGACCAAGACTGAGAATACCTGTACACAGAAAGATGAAATCAACGATAAAACACACGTTCCTGAAAATGAAAGCTTTGTTACAACACTTAGAGACCTGTCATATTCAGCTCTGAATGCAAACAAAGCATTAAGGAAAGACTGATTTTTGCTTATCAGGCCTGATTGATTGCTTGATGAGACGTAATTAGAAATGCAAATCAGATATGCAAATCAGATGATAAGAATTGGTCTAAGATAGATAGTGAGGGTCTAGTATAGAGTGGGTTAATAGAAGTAATGCACATTTGAGTGTTGTTCTTTACAGTTTGTGCGTCACAAGCATTCAATGTTCCTGCTCACCCCTTCATACCCCTTTAGGTATGAAGCTTTCGTCATGTATTGTTTGTGAGAGCTATGTTAGCTTTTCTTGCAGTCAGGAGTGACCTTTTACAACATAAACCACACAGAATAGAGTGAACTATACACTTGCACTGAAAAAAATGTCAGAAATAATCACAATTAAACCAGCGTTGGCATTCAATATCTTCTGAAACCAAACACCAGATTTCCCAAAACAAATAACTGTGACTGAAACTTTGGGATGTTTCTATGTGTTAGTGACATGGTAGTTGTGTTTTTGTTGTTGTCACAACTTCTATCTAATCATGCCTTCTCACTTGACAATTTTTTGTTGTTGCGTAGATGCACGCCTTGTAGAAGAGGGAGGGAGACAATCACAATGCAATCACACCACACACACAATAGATATGCTAAACCAAACAAATCCCGCACCCCCATTGCATTCTCATTTAAAAAATCTATTAAGGAGGTAAACTGGATGAAATATTAAATAGCAAAGCTTAATCAGTTAAAGACATACATCTAAATACACACGGCATGAACACATGCCACACACACGCATACATACATACACGTATACACACAGACACGCACAAACACAAGCAAGCTACGCTGTCACATTCTGCTGCTCTAGGGCAAAGTGCCATTACCTGCTCGGTCTTGAATTTAGCTGTCAGTATGTCAATGCGCCTTTCCACCTCTTTGGTGTTTCTCCTTCTTCCCTTTAAGATCCTAACCCCCAGCTCTTTCCCAGAAAGCACTGCAAATCATCCTGAGCAAAGACGATAAGTGTAAGTATAGAGTGTGTGTGAAGTGTGCACTTTTGTGGCAAGGCATGAAAATGGGGAAATGTAAAAAAACATCACAAGACAATCAGCTATTTCCTGTTTCTCATTTAATGTTTCTCCTAGCTCGAGGCTCTGAGGTAATTAAGAATGTGCACTGTATGACTCAGGCTCTCAATTTGACACGACCCCCCCCCCCATCACACCCCCATCTTTCGGAAGGAGAGTTATTAGGTTTTAAATCAATTTTGCCTAATGCCACTTTGACCAAATCAAGATTTTAAGATTGAACATTATATCACTGGGGCTCATTGTATTCAGAGGCCTGTGGCACAAAAGACTAATCAAATCTCCATGAAGGACAAGCAGTCGCAGACTAAACAGACCTCTCCTTCAATCCATGTTTCTACATTTAGCCTCTGCAGCTGAAGAAGCGTGAACACGCTCTGTTCAAGTTATGCTGCAGGTGGATTGTAAATTTAAATATTCCAGAAAAGTGGTGCACACAGTTCTAGCCACTTGCTATTTTGAGACCTCAGTGGCCTTTCCTTATTAACACTGAGGCCGATTCAAAGGACAAAGTCTCTAACAAGAGGAGGTTTTGTATATTATAATGATAGCACTGCTAGACGGTTCAGACTGATAATGTCACGCAGGACTAATTGTGCTGAATTCTGACTCTACAACAAACAATGAAAACGACAGCTTAATGATTCCAGAACAGACAATTGATAAAAGTGTCCACCTCTGACATCCATATCCCAAGACTCCAGTGAGCTTCATATCATTGATTTCCTTTGGTACATTGGTAATGAGCTTAGGAATAGGAAGGCGTTCAAACACAAATAGAAGGCAGCGTCTCTCCTGCAGCAAATCTTTGTAGCCCTCACTAACTCCACCATCTCACTTTCACAAGACCAAATGAAAGATAATTGGTGTCTGTGGCCAACAGGTTAATTTGGTATAAACAAGCGTATTGTGTGTAGAGATGTGTTAATTGGCATAGGTTTGTGGCAGGCACCACGCACAGCTAGCCCAAGAGTGTGATTGTGTGTGTGTGTATGTGTGATGGTGGTGTGGGTGTGGGTAGGGGGGGGGGTGTCACTCTAGTCTCCAAACTCAGTGTGTCGGAGAGAAAGGCAGGAGACGGGAGATGTATTCACAGCCTTATCTGCCCCTGCTTTTCCCTCTCCTGCTGGCTCCCCTCCCTGTCACTCTTTCTCGCTGACATTTTCTCTGAAAAGGTAAACCCACAAAGTAAACCCACAGTAAAGAATAACAGTCATTGTGTCAGCCTGTTCACTGTTTTTTATAGGCTCTGGCTTGTATTATTTTTTTCTCCTCGTCTATCTATTTGTGTTTTCCCCATTTCAGAAGGCTTGTGTGCCGATAAATGTACTTTGTCGTGTTGCCTCTGTGGGCACTGTCCTGCCAAAGAGTTTCCCCAAGGGGATTAATAAAGTATTCTGAACATCTCTCCTCTCACCATCTTTGCCGTTGCCCACTTCCTCTTCTCCACTGTGTCCCCGGTGGTCTATCACCCGCCCTCACTGTTGCCGGTGTTGTCGCCCAGCCTGTCGGGTTTTCGTCCCCAGTCTACCCCTCACCAGAGGCGGGCCCACAGATAGGATGCAGCAGGCTGAGGAGACTCCCAGGGGGCCTCCAGGTCCAGGCTCAGCTGATTGATCAGTGATCAGAGATCATGCCTGAAAGATGAAACAAGCAAGTTCCTGAGTTACAACACACTATAACACACCATGTTGTGTGCGAAACGATTCAATAATTACCTTGTGCGTTTTGTTTCGAGGAATTCAAAAGTTGTGTGTGCTTGCGAATGTGTCTGCATGTGAGCAAACAATAAATAGAAAGAGTAGAGTCACAGTAAATATAATTACAGGATATTTATAGCCTGACCAACATCAACTGTTCATTCTTACTCCCACACGCGCACACACCCTCATTCTCGCACACACACTAACTCAAACACACACTGTCACTGAAACCAACCCCCAAGGGCTGGAGAGCAGGGTAGGGTTGCCATAGAAACCGAGAAAGGTAATGGCGATGTTCTGGAGCACATGCCGCAGGGGGTGGGGGGACCAAAGGGGGACAAGGGTGGGGAAAGGGGATGGTGACGGGGCGAGGGGAGAGTTGAGTTACACTGCGGAGCGGTGAGGAGGGGGTTTGAAGGCTCTGCATTCTCAATCACTGTCTTGGCATAAGTGGCCAACTTTCTGTGACGATGCCAAGCAACAACATTACCTCCGTAATGTGTTAACATTTACAATGATGCCATTCCATTTTCCCGTAATATATTCAGTGAGGAATTGAGTTAATCTAATTGTGTTGGCTGTGATGAGATGCAATGCTGAGATCTAGTTCAGAGTTTCATCTGGACTACTGCAGCATGAATAAATGATCACCAATGAGCCTTCTATATGTCATACAGGCTGTGTGTGTGTGTGTGTGTGTGTGTGTGTGTGTGTGTGTGTGTGTGTGTGTGTGTGTGTGTGTGTGTGTGTGTGCGTGTGTGTGTGCGCTCGCATGCATGTGTGTGTAGGACATAGCTATATATCATTGAATAGCACTGAATAGAAGATAACAAAATAAGACAACCCTAACCAAGCAAGCTAATGGTCACGTCTAGATGGCTTATTTCTGGTGGGGCTGAAGGTTACTGGTGCATGTAAAGATAAAGTGAGCGACAGAGAACGAAAGTTGTTGAGAAATGTTGTCTCATAATGGGTCGACAAACTGTGACTATTTCCTAGACATGAAGTAATTATTTTTGAAGTAAGCATATCACCGACCATCTGTGGATGTGGATGTTTTCTGTGGCACTGAGCCTATGTTTTCTCCTCTCACATTGTGTGGGTTATCACCAGATACTGTTGTTCTTTCTCTCCTCCCTTCACACCTTCACCAAATCGCTGTCTTTTGTTTCACATTGCCTACACGGTGACATGGCTTTTTAAAAATAGAGGCCATCTTTCCAGATTACTGAGCGGCGCATTGATTAATTACAGTTTGAAATGCGTTGTGGGCAGAGAGGCCTTGGCGTGGGAGATGTAGACAGCTATAGGAATGGAGAAGAGACAAGGAGGGAAACTAAGATAAAGTAAAACTCCTGAATGGGAGCAGAAGTATATAAAGTAAGAAACACGTTTAACACGACACAGGTCCTGTACCCTTTGATGTGTGACGCGGTCAAACGTGCACCTACAGCTAGACACATGTCTTCTTGACAATACTTTTATAAAATACATTATTGTAATATGTGTTGTTATTATTATTTATTGTTATATAATATAATACAAGTATATTATATATAATGTATTTCTTATTTTATTATTTAAATTATAAATATAAAGTCTTACATTAAAGTCTTATATATAGTCTTTTATATATATATATATAAAGTCGAACACAAGTCACTCGGCATGTCTCAGAGTGCTTATTGCCCCCAATGCAAGGCTGTTGTTTGAGCTCCTTGGCAACTTCAAACACATTACCGCTGTCAAGACAGGCATCAGCTGGGACAAGTAACAGAAAGTACTTTCCATTTCATGGCCTGGACCGATGATACCAATCCACTGTGTCAGCAGTGGGACTCGGACACTCAAAATGTGCAGTTTTTTCAACAATCTGTAAGTAGACGTCGTTTTCTTTCATTGCCTGGATCCTTAGCCCTGAAGTTTCAGGTCACTATGACTAGTCTCGGTCCTTTGTTAGAGGGAGGTTTAGTAGATTAATAAGATGAATAACGCGCAGGGAAATGCAGTTTAAAAATTATATTTAATATAGATCATAATCTGAATTGCTGTCGTCTATCCAGTGAGTGGGGCAGATATCGTCTCCTAGAGCATTTCATCTAAAAAACCGAATCTAGATAGAGAAGATTTCTCTGCCGCTTTCCTGGAGGCGAAGTGTCATTACCAGCCTCATGTGTCCCCTCATGTGTCCCCAGGCTCCTTCTCAGCAGCAGCCGACCACTATCCTGCAGCAAATCTCCCCGCCTCCTGCACTCCCTGTCAGGCGTGGCCACGTCAGGGAGGGTACGTATGGCAGCCCTCAGGCTGACTGGCCACTGGGACCTGTCAAAACAAAACCCATCCACAAAGTTTCACTCTCTGCTTTACTTCGTCGGTCTGTCTTTCCTTACGTGCATTCAGATTCATTCATGGCTGGATCTCTCTGCCTTTGCATATGGATATGACCGTGCAGTACATGGTATAATTGACAGGGACAGTATGAAGTGTTATTCACTGTCACCTCTGGCAACTGGTGGCCAATCCAGTGTTTTTCCATATGTGAACATCAATAATTAATCAGGTTGAATCATACAGTTTTTGGCAGGTGATCCAAGTAACAAACGTGGATACATCGAAATAGTGTAAAGATGGGGGACAGTTTATCTGAAATCTTGCTTGTATTAGTGCTTTCGTGGAGTGGGATTGTGTTAGCGTTAGTGTACACAGACGTTTCTCTGTGTTTTATTTCTCTCAGACCTTGTAGAGCTGATGATGATTCAGAATGCCCAGATGCACCAGGTCATCATGAACAACATGACCATGTCGGCTCTCAGCTCATTTGGGTACCCCCCTCCCTCCTCTGCCCCTGAGGTACTTTGCTCACCCCAAACGCATTCGGAATCCAAAGTCTAAATGCACTCCTATTTGAATTATTCAATGATCATTTGACTTGATGTGATTACTTATGGCAGCACTAAGCAAACATGTTAATCAGAGCCCTAAGTGCAGGGGCGGATGGAGAGTGAACATGTTCCCCCTATGATCTCAAGGCTAGCCGACACCCGGTGATAGTGCATGAGGAGGATGAGGAGGAAGAGGACCCAATGGTGTACCACCATCACTACCAGCCTGCACCCTACCTTCCTTACCCAGCTTGGGCACCCCCTTTTCAACTCCCCCCTTCCCTGCTCCCTCACACCCCACTGGAACCCCTGGAGCCAGCCCCAGCTCCCCCCTCCCAACACAGGAACAGGTGACGCACATTCCTAACACTCTAAGTACAGAAAGCCACACAGTACACATGGTACCTGACAATGCCTTGGTGTTACTCAGGAGGGCGGTCCCCCCACCTCCCCCTCCCAGTGCAACCAGGACCGTGGGAGCAGACATCCCCCCCGCTACAGGTACGTATACCCCAGCAAGCCTCACAGACAATCAGCCCAAATATGGTGTCAAAAAGGATGTTTGTGGGGTAGGGGTGCGTCTGATTGTGACAGTCTTGAGACTCATAATGCGGTTAATGGTGGTGCTGCCAGAGCTGCTGATTGTCACTCTGTTGGTGATAATAACACTGATGTTGACCCAGGTGGGTCTGTTCTCATCAAATGCTTGTGGTTTCTCTCACGTCTGCACAGAGTACTATGATGCCACAGAAAGAAGATAGTTCAACAGGAGGAGAGAGTATCCTGCATTTTTCTTTGTGACTCTTTATTTTCTTAGTGTTTGTCTTGGTGTAGAGAAGAAAATCACCCATCATCAAGTATCTAATGACGTCTGCAGCCGCAAGATCCAGCTGTTCGCATCTCTTCCTGTCAGAGTAGTGTGAGATTTGTATGAAAATGTATGGAATCACCATATACATATGTTAATCTACATTAGTATAATTTTTATTATTATTATGGCATCATATAATTCATTGCTCTGTCCATTGTGCTTTTTTCATGGATTGCGCGGCGTTGTGTTGATTCACGTCTATTATTAAAGGTCTGTCTTCTATCTTTGTCAGTTTTTACCCAGGAGAGTCAGCAGTTTGTCAGTGTAACTCTCTAGCTCTGTGGCCAAGCCAGAAATGGAGACCTGGGTCAAGGGGTGCAGGACCTTTGGCAGGGAAGGAGGCACTTGGTCAAAACCTGTTTATGATCTCTCTTGTAACACAACTGGCTTGTGCATCGTCACAACAATTCCAGCAGGGAGCAGCAACATGTCTGACATTACACACAGTAGAACAACTTTCATCGATTTGGACATCTTGGGATCAAGGGTGTCAGGTGGCTTAGTGGTTAAGGCATCTGGCTAGAGATCAGAGGGTTGCCAGTGCGATTCCCGGCTGAGGCAACCTGATGTGTCCTTAGGCAAGGCACTTCACCCTACTTACGGTGGGGGGAATGTCCCTGTATGTGCTGTAAGTTGCTTTGGATAAGCAGCGTCTGCTAAATGACTAAACGTAAATCTCACAGTTATTAACTATGTAAACAACGTCTATGGATTAACTAGCAACCATTCTTACTGTCTCAATATTAATTTCTGTTTGCGTGAATTTAAATAGTGTGCGCCTTTAAACATTTTTCCTGCGATGGCCATCGTAGAAAAAGCCTTCCTTGTTTGGAGTTATATAAGAGCTTTTTATAGATCACATAAGAGCACACAAAGATATTAGAGCTCCTGTGTTTTGACAGGCGTTTACTGGGACTATTGTGCATTCTGACATGGCGTAGCACTGGTTGACACCACATAGCACACTTGACACCGCTTACCTTCTCAGCTATGTTGAAAGACAACTGAAAGCTGCGAAGGATTACAGGAGATGAAGAGTAAATTGAGCAGACTGTCTGGAAGGTGACTACATACACTACGAAATCCAAGGTCATTTTCAAAGGAGGGTGGTTTATTAAAGCATTGTCCTGCAGATTTCTGTCCTGTAAGGCAGATGGATTAAACTGTATTTATTTTAATTAAGTGGATAAATGGAGAGATTCAGTATGTGAGTGTATTTACCGTGTACGCTATAGATGTGTGTCAGTATATGGGACATTGCATTCTGGAAAGTCTTGAGTTCTGTCCATGTTATGTTCACCATCCTAGTCAACTGAGATTCTTTGGCTGCTAGGGAACAGTGGTTTGTGGCTTGGCAGTTTCTGGTTTTAATAGTTGAAGTGTCTGTGTGAGTGAGGTTTGATATACAGGGTTTAGAGATGGACGTGTGTGTGTGTTTGTGTGTGTTTAAGGGGGAGGGGGGTAATATTCTAGTTAGGGCATGAAGGCAGAGGACAGAAAAGTGATGGAACATTGTGATTAAGTGCTCATATGAGTGGATCAGGTGAATATTACTGTCTCCTCCATATGGCAACATCAATGTTTACCAAGCTATTAATACCTAAATCAGCAGATCACTGTGCTAGAAGCACAAGAGACTGACGTAGGAAACAAATATTGGAGCAAAGGAGAGCGTCAAAAATAGAGGACAAAGAGAGTTCCGAGGCATGGAAGAGAAATTAAAACCTTCATTCTGGGTGGAAAACAACCCAGAAGAAATAAATCTGTGAGGATCTGGTGTTAGCAGACAGACAGGAAGGGAAAGGGGTGTCTGGGTTCAGATTGTCACAGCAGGGGGGACAGTGTGTTCTGGGCTGAGAGCCCACAGAGGTGGCAGTGCGGATGGACCATCAAAGATAGATGAGAGGCATAAAATGGTGGAGTGTGTTATTGAAGAGAGATATGAGGTTGGGGGGAATGGTGGGAGAGAGGGGGGGGGGGCATTGCACATGTTCCCAGTAGAGTTCTGATAAGAGCCCAGCTCAGACGCCCATCTTCCCACAAGGTCAGGTGACACGCCCATCCAATGTTTCCCACATTCCAGAGTAACATAAGGACTTGTCTACTCTGCTTGTTTGAGCCTTTTTCTCTACAACACATGCTTCATTCTGAATGCTGGGACTAGTTGACCCCAATCAGCTGTTGCTGCCTTCACTGAAGGCCCTAGGGGTCGGATCACGAGCCAGCCTTGTTGACTGCAGCCTTAAATGGCATCTGTACAAACATACGTGTGTGTGTGCAAGTGTGTTTGGTTTGAGAACTTCTGTAGACATCTTGTATAAATTTAACAGCAGGTTTTAGAATGCTGTTGAGGTGATGCTGAGTAAGTAAGGTGGATTAAACCAACTAAGTGTAAAGCAACTTAATATTTATTATAGAAAAATAATTCCACAGAGGAAAACATTTGAAACACAACATAGTAGGCATACAAACAAATGTACCACTAAAGGATCACAGCATTCACTTCTAACTCTTCAGTCACATTTCAAAGTTCAGCTCAGATCATGCATGTCCCTTTACTGATGGATGAAGTCCTACAGGTGGCCCAGTCCCTACAATCTCTGCTCCACCAATCAAAACTGCCAGCAGACACACCTGACTGGGATGGTCTGTGTTGGATCAGCTCGTCCTGTTCTGTAGCCTGTGATTGGATTAGGCAGAGGCGGACCTGCCCTCCATTCTTACCAGGGATGCCAAAGCATGTTGAGTAGCCCACTACACTACAGCCCACCCACTCCCACATCTCAACACCCTCTGTCCCCCTGTCCAAATCCTCTTCACAGTTTTCCATTTATCTCTTTCACCCTGCCTTTCACTTCTCAAGCACTTCCCTTCTTCTGGATCTTTCTGTTGACCCACCAACAATTAATGCATAAAAGTTGAACACATAAAAAAATGTCAGTGCAATAAAATGATATTGCATGACACTGGGACAGAATGCATCAAAGTGAGGCAGTTAGATTGGCATTCGGAATGGCATTTGGCCTGTCTATGACTTCAGCATAGAGGAACCCAGGGGGTGGGGTGGGGGGTGGGGGTGGGGGGGTTTGGGGGGAGGGGCTGGGTCTCAGTCAAAGAGCCGTCGACCCCCAAGGCCATGCAGCCAGTCTAGGCTTTTTTCCAGGCAACAAAAGGATTAGCTGTGGCACAGCTGAAAGAACAACCTCCTCCTCCCCCCCCCGCCCTGCTGAGCATGTCTACCTCTACATCACCCAGACGATGCCATCAGATAGGAATAATTCCATCCAGCAAATACCAGCTACATTCAAATACAATCCATAACCATTTGACATTTTCCCTAATGGGAAATCTATACAGTGTCAGGTATCTATACAGAGAACTACAGGATGACACTAAGGATATTCATCTAAATACGCTTCTCCTTGCTTTGCTCTGATAGTCCCTCTATTTTCCTTTCCTTCCCACTGCTCATCCTTCTCTTCTCTTAACACTCTCCCTAACTTCCCCTCCGTCTGCTTTTCAACCTCTCTGGACCTCCTGGGACATGGATCGGCCCAGTGCTTTGGGGGCGTTGGCAAACTCCATCCTGATTGGCTTGACTGGAGGAAGGTCCTTGGTGATCTCGTCCACGGCCCTCTTGTTGGGGCAGGCTCCGTCGGGAGTGGGGAAGGGGCGGAGGTCCTCCTGGGTGTGGGGTGCTCCACGGCCCAGCCGGATGCCCAGCTCTGCCGGGGTGAAGATGGGCAGAGGCAGGGTGTTCCTCTTGGGGAGGAGCTGGTGCTCCCTCACACCCCTCTCCACAGTGCCCACTCTGTACACCCCAGATGGGCAGGTCTGAATCAAGGAGCGAGCCTCCCACTGGCGAGACAGAGTCTCACGACGAGAGTCATCGTTCATGTTCATGGTCTGCCTGCAGGACAGAAGACAAGGAGACAGTCAGATTAAGAACAGCGATCGTCTACGTTCAGTTCAACTGCTGTTGTCTTTCTGTGTCTTTCGGTTTCTTTGAACCTGCTGAAAATAGTTTTTACAACCAAGAGTAGGGGATTACCCAGACATTTATTACAAAGCTGAATCGTGCAGAAGATGAATTCTATTAACCGGTCATGAGGCCCCTGGTTTTTAATAAGTGAGAGACTGTGTAGCGACTCATGTTCAATATGTTCCAATAATCAGATGTTCCTCACCTGTCCTGTGGGCGGGTCTTGAGGCTGACGCTGTGCCAGTCTGCGACGTAGCTCTCCCTCTGTGTCTTGTTCTCCTCCCTCACGCTGCAGGCCAGCTCGGCTCCCACCACGGCCCCAGCACATTTCTCTACAACGGTACACACCTGCATTCTCACTGCTGGCTCTCTGGCTTTCTCTAGAAAGATCCGGCTGTCCAATCTGTCTTTTTAATCACCTCTCAGTCTGTCCTGGTCTCTCTGGGCTCGGCTGAGGGTCTTTCAGGTTGGTGGCAGGTCCAAGGACTGTGTCAGCTGTGGTGGTCACTGCTGTCTGTGTTTGGGACAAAGTGGGTTTGTCTTTTATAGTGTCCACGCGGCTATTTCCGAGAGATGTTGTCACTCCGCAACCAGTACGTGCTGACACCCGACACCCATGCAATTCGTTCCCGGGAGCTGGAACTGACGTTGACACGAGGGAGCTGTTGAGAGGGGAGCAGTACAGGGGAAATGAGGGGGAGTCTGTACGGTAATTAGACTGACGATCCCTTGAAACCCAAATTATACTCCCTGTCCTCCCTTAATCCCCCTCTCAGCCCAGCATTTTCAGTTCAGATAGTGGAGGGTGGAGTGGAAAGTTTCCCTCTTCAAAGCACAAACACAGAAACACAATCCAGACTGATGTAAACACACAGAGAGTCACTCCAGGGGCTTGTTCTTAGAGCTGGAATCTTAATAGACTTTTGGTCTTGATGTACATGTAGCATGAAGTGGCTGTTCGCTAAACTAAAGAGATTAGCTCCCTCTATTAAAGTCAGTACCTTCTCTCAGAGATATATATGTACATATATGAACTCACAAACACAAACAGGCACTTCATATACAAACACACAGACACACACACGTCGCTATTTACACAGCAACACATGAATACTGACATGAAGACTATAGGGTTTAGAGCAGAATATACTTCACCCAACCAGACACACTCAATTATTTTTCCCCCTTTGTTGTTCACATTTGTGAAAACAAACACACAGCCTGGTGATTAGTCATGTCTCATGAATACATGAGACATGACATTAGCAGCTGTTCAGGGTTTTTGTTGATGTAGTGGTGGAAGTTCATTCGCAGATTAATCACCCTGGCGACAGAGGTTACGCCAGCCTCAGACTCCCCATGGTTCAGCATCAGCAACTTTCTGTCTCTGTCGCACACATAAACACACACATCTGAGCACAAACACATGTCTGCGCATGAACACTCTCTTTCTTTAGAATGTAGATGGCAAAGTATTTATTTTTAGCTTAAAAAATAAATAAATATATACCGGTTCTTCTTTATTTCTACCCGTCATAGCTGAAGGAGTGAGCACAGCAACATCTCAACCTACTCATCTTCCTTCTATGTAAGCACTGTAGCATGAATAGCAATGACGTCTCTCTCTCTCTCTCTCTCTCTCTCTCTCTCTCTCTCTCTCTCTCTCTCTCTCTCTCTCTCTCTCTCTCTATGTCTCTGTGTCCCCCTCTCACTCTCTGTTCCTCTGTCTTTTTCGCCCTCTCACAGACACACACCATGTTTGAGATAGTATACAGTATTGAGTTATGTCACTATGGAAACCATAAAATGTCACTGCAGAAACCTAGTAAGTAAGGATGTGAAATATTCTCAGAATTCTCAGTGGGGTCATATTCTTTTTATAGCAACTTACTGAGCCAATGAACTTGATCTTAACTGGCAGACTGTCAAGATCCAACGTGTTATTGACCAGTTTATTGGAGATTAGCCTGACAGGATCTTTTGAACAGGATGAATCAGTATTTGGTCAAATGTTCCAGTAAGGCATCTTGAACAACACAGATGTGTGTTATCACCAGTGACGTCTCTATAAAGCAGTTCAATTAATCAATCAACCAACAAACTTGACTGAAACCTGATCCCTGAGCTGGAGTGTGGAGACCTCAAACACATGGACATGGTCTGTAAAAGCCAAGCACTTCCTGGTCGGTTCATGACACGCTTCTTCTGCTGAAGCCAGGGCTGTGGAAAGTCCCAGAGGTGAGTGGTGATAAGGTGATCCTGTCAGGGTGACCAGAGCCCGCCCCTCTCCCCGCCTCCCTCCCCCAGCTCCAGACAAGCCTGGCAGAAGCAGACGGCAGACAGGAGTCTGTTACATAAGCGCACAGCTGCTGGGAGGTGACACTTAAATAAGCTGTCAGGGGGAAGAAGAGAGAGGGGGACGAGAGAGGATGAGAGGGAGAAAGCAATAGAGTGAGGGGATGGAACGGAGTATCACTGCACAGACGAGTGGAGAAAAGAGATCTGGATGTTTCGGTTTGAGGAGTGAAGATGTGAGCAGGTCAGCAGGGAGAGAGAAGCAGCGACAGACAGGGACAGTCGATCTGAAACTGTTGTGAAATGTCAGATGAAAGCTGTTCTATTGAAATCGAAGGGCAACAGTCATCAGAAACACGCAGTCCCACAAGACACACAATGTGAGTCTGAGGCCTTGAAGGAGCAACGTGAAGTGAAATTAAACACCAGTTGCTAGGGAGAGCTAACTGAACACGCCGTGAGAGCAGAGTGTTTGTGTGCGTTCAGAAACAAGTTGGTGTTGTGTTGAGAGATGTGCCTCTGCCAGAGTGGCCCCTCTTATGGAACTCCAAAAGACAGCTGTTCACCAAAACATCAACATCCGAACACAAGGCTTATGGTTCCAGAGGGACCAGCAGGCTAAGGTTATCCTGGGCCAAGCTGGGCCAGGCGGGGCGGGTCCCTCTGCGGGGCGGGGCCAGAGGTGGCCTGGTACGGCAGGCGCGCCACGTGAGTCCCCGTGTCTGGAAGTGAAGAAACGTGCTTTCTAACTCCCAGGGAGGACTCATGCAGTAGCCATGTCCTGATGTTCTCTGATGTTCTGCGTTGAATATTGAACGTGAGCTGTGGGACGAACATGTTTAATTCGATCTTGTACAGGTGATGATGGCGTAGAAATATGTGTGTGAGTGAAAATGTTTGTGTATTTGCAGTGGAAGATGTCTCTATTTCTGCCATATGTCTTCTCCTCGACACCCCTACAGGGCTGTGCCAGTGGGCTGACAGTCTTGTCATGCTATGTGCCAATCGGATTCCATCAGTCCCAACAGGCATATAAACTCCCTCCCACACAACCGTATTGGTTGTATATCAATATCAGGTTTACAACTTTATTTTTCTGTCAGCTTTGATTCAGAACATCCTGTATCTCATAACATTATACATCTCTGACAATCCTCATGTTCTACCATGACATCAATCTCCTTGTACTATGTGGTATACACTACCACAAACATATAGACGTGCTCAAGCCTCCAACTGGCTTTAGGCTGTGCTGCGATAACATTGTTAACCTCTGACTTACCGAACACATATTTCTAACGAGAGCTGAACGATCGATCTAATGCAGTCTGGTGCATTCCTCTGTATCGCATACAAACCTAATGTGGTATTTGCAATCTGAGCTCTCAAAGAGAACGATGAAATCTTGTGACTAAACCAAGACAGTGCTGATAATCATGAGACAAATTGCTTGTGCTCATAGGACAACTGAGCCCTGCAGGATCAAGAGAGACAAACAAGAAACAGAGAGCAGAGGACATTCTGTGGGAGACCTAAACAACAGATCAAATCGAAAACATAACCAAGGCCAATCAATGATAAGTAAGACGTGTTTCCGATCAAACTTTCACTGATAAAAATGATAACCACATCAATGATGAAATGATAACCACAGCGATGATTAAATGATTACCACGTCAATGATGAAATGACAACCACATCAATGCTACATCTTGTAGCATTAACAGCATTCAGGGGCTGCCGTTCTTAAACAGATAGAATGACTCTTAAAGTGGGTACAGTTGGCTGGATGACGAATAACATTATGATCATAACGCTGAAACCTTGACAATTACTGCCCCCTTCTTTCTGCCTGGGATCATTACAAGCCGGAGCTCTCAGGGCTTGTCAAAGTCGTCTTCCTCTCTTCCGCTCCCTTCTTCCTCATCGAGCCGTTCATCATCCTCCCCTCCTCCGTTCATGGCACGGTTCACTCTGGCCAGGAGCATTGGGAGGTTGATGGCGGTTTCCTCCTCTTCCTCGTCGTCTTCGTCTCTCTTGGGGTAAAAGCGCCGAGCCTTCGCCACAAAGTCCTCGGCGGCATCCAGGTATATGAGGCGATCCTGGAAAGAAAACAGGCGGGAAGGAATGGGTGTGAAGAGAGGGGGGTGACAAGGGAGAAGGCAGAGGAGGGCGATGAAGACGGGCCTCTGAGTGCGGCTGCTCCTACCAAGATGAAGAGGTATCTCTCTGGTGGGGATTCCCTGCTGTTGAAGATGGACGTCTCAGAGTGTAGTGTGTGCAGCAGTGTGCGGGCCACAGGGGCGTTGTGCATGCGGTCGAACGACGCGCTGGTGGGCACAGTCAGCAAAGACTCGGCCTCAGCCATGAAACCTGCAGCCAACGTTACAGGAAAGGGTAAGAGGACTGGCTGTCTGTCTGTGTTTCTGTCTTTGCTCTGCCCTTCAATCCCTCTCTCACCAAGGTTCTCCAAGATCATCTTCCATTTGTCTCGGACCTCTCGGCGCATGTCCCTCATGGCTTCGATGTCCACACTCAGACGTCGGTAACCCTATACAGAGTGAGGAAAACACAGATCACAAAGTCTATCATCGTCTCTAACTACATGTAGTACCTCCCCAGGGTTGAAGCCTGATTCCACTCCGCCTCCCCCCCCCCTCCCCCCCCCGGCTGTACTTGGGAGCCCCTGCGCGTCTTGGCCCGGGTCTGGAGCAGGTTGTACAGCGAGCGGTCGTCATCTCTCTCCGAGTGGCTTGGGTCACCAGGCTCACTCCACAGGTTTGTCTCCTGGTCACGTCGCTTCTGTGCCTCCCGTTCAAAATATTCCAGAGTATCGTGACTGAAAACACACAGATACGATCATCCACGCAAAGATCGAAATCACGTGAATATGTTGGACTGAATGTATAAAAACAAGATGTCGGGACAACAGAAGCTGTACAGAACACAAAAGATCTCGAGGGGTGAAGAGGGGAAAGCGCATTTGTAAAGCATCATGTACCATCTAGCCTTTATTAAACAGATAGAAGGATTCAGGATTTCCTGCAAGCTGCATTATTCTAGCTCACATTACCTGAGTATAGGCTGCTTCTCTTCTTCATCATCATCCTCACAGCAACAGCAACAGCAGAAGCGAGCACAGAACCTCTTAAAGGCAGCCCCCATCTCCAAGGGAAAGCACCGAGTATTTGGTTGAAGTCAGACACTGGCGTAATGGAAGAAATGCAGTTCACTAGGATAGTTCAAACTCCCACCATTACAAGGGACACTTATCAAAGTTTTTTTTTTTTATCCCGCAAAATCCCTTTCATTGGTGCCATTAGGCCTATGTTCACCTTGTTCACACCTACTGTCGTCTCCTCCAGAAGATCCACATGAAGAAGCAGTCACAGGTGTGCATGAATCACAAGAGTAGAACGAGCCTGGAAAATAAATCTGGCTCTCTGATCCAAGCCCTGCACAGCCACGGATGTCTTCAGTATGTCAACAAGGATATTCAGAGCCCTATCCAGCCCAGACTGCGATGCCAACAACGGCTAATGGTCCTCTCCATCCAAGTCCTCCCGATCCAGGCCCACGGATGTGTGGTGCAGTGGCAGCTGGGTAGGTGTCCAGGTCACAGAGCGATCTTCCTCCCTCCAAGAGAGCAGCTCAGAGAGAAGGCTGCCCAGGGAGTGAGACGCCTCCTCCGCTACACCAACCAAAAAGAGAGCAGTGAGAAGCTCACACAATCCCACCTCCCGCCGCCGGCTCCTGCAGACAGTCCGCCCAGTCATGTGAGGGGAGCCATCTTCTGCCCCCAGCAGTGACAGCAGGCCCCTCGCTCAAGCTGGAGACAAACCCTCATGACAACGCAAGAGCAACTACACATTCCAACAAGTGTCAAATCCACAACGCTTCGTAGACACAAGTAGTCGCGCCGTACTGATAAGGCTTACAAGCTCCAGTTCAATCTACATGACGGTGAAGTTCTTGGGCTTGGTCAGCTACTGACATTCTGGATATAAACATAAAGCAAGTATCGAGACAAGC
The DNA here is from genome assembly GCA_030340665.1 of Neosalanx taihuensis. NCBI lineage: Eukaryota > Metazoa > Chordata > Actinopteri > Osmeriformes > Salangidae > Neosalanx > Neosalanx taihuensis. Next base: position 5,597,601 of record CM059298.1, read on the forward strand.
TCTATGTTATAACACTGATGTTCAGGAACTATGTAGGGGGAGAGAATCTTTCTTCTTAATCTAACTAGCCAATGTGACGTAGAGAGAGCTTCAGGATCACAAGCATGGTATCCAGAATCTGAATTACTTTATTGATCCCCAAGGGGAAACTCTTTAGTAGCCAGTCCCAAGACCAAACCCTGGAGTCATCAAACAAATTCTTTATCTTCGCTTGTATGGTCCAAATACACAAGGGGTTGTTTCCATGGTAACTGTGTACATTATTTTAAGACATTCCCCTAAAGCAGTGGTTCTCAACCCTGGTCCTCAGGACCCACAGTCCTGCATGTTTTCGATGTTTCCCTGCACCAACACACCTGATTCAAATGAATGAGTCACTATGTAGCTCAGCAGAAGCCTGATAATGACAATTCATTTGAATCAGGTGTGTTGGAAGGAGGAAACATCTAAAACATGCAGGACAGTGGGCCCTGAGGACCAGAGTTGAGAACCACTGCCCTAAAGTACCCTCCTTTCCTCCTGAACTGCACTGTGAGAGCAGCAGTGTGGGAGTGGCAGGACTTGAGAGAAGGCCAGTACAGAGATGGAGGTGGCCAGGCCAGCTGGGCAGGAGGAACATGAGCGCTCCTTCAGGTGGATATGAATGAGTCTTTTAAAAAAGGTAAATACATTTACAACATTTTATTAATTTGATATCAGGTTCATTAACAAAGTTGCTGTTCTGTGTTCCAGTGAAAGCTTGGAAACTGAATTAGCTTTTTAATGTGAAACAATTTTTAAAAATTTGTACAGTCATAAAAAGCAAACATACAAAACAAAAAAAAGATACGCAGCCTTTAAATACCTTTGGATAAAGTGAGAAGCAAAGGTATAACTGCAAAGATTTCATAAAAAAAGAAATTATAAAAAAGAAAAAAAGGCACCTAAGTTAATCAGTCATAGACAGTCTATGATCATGGTGTTTTCCCAAACTGCTCATGGTTTGAGAAACCTCAACATAGCTAATCTCATTGAAATTGTCATTTACTATGATACAATCTGATTCAGGTTGTTTGAACTGGGAACTTAATGTACCTTGTCATGACAGCAAATTTTACAACTAAAGTGTCAGTTATGTGCAGTATAAAAATATACTTGTTTTCTCAAGATCTACCTAATGTTGCCTACCTACAAGGTGCCAAGAGGCATTTACAGATGAAGTGGCCAATGTGTCCAGTAACATCAAAACTACTCCAGACTACCCTTCTGTACCTTAATAAAACCAAACATTAAGGCTGAGGCGAGACAAGACTTCTCACAAAGTGTTCATTTGTAATAATTTCCCCTACCCAAATTGAATTCTATTCATATATATGAAGAAAAAAAACTAACAATTTGCAAAGGATGATTCATAATTCTTGACTGCAGCGAAAGGCTTATTCCAAGGGGTGCAATTCATCGACCAGGACAGTAACCAGTCCCATCATCTCTCAGTTAGGCGGGGGCTTTCCCCTTACAAAGGACACTTGAGGCTATGCATTGGCACAAAGGAGTACAGTCTGACAACCTCCTGATCAGCTCCACGGCTGACAAAACCAAAAGGGTTGAGTGGTACGTGATAGGATCACCCTTTCAGATAGAACTCCTTCATGTCTGGTCACAGTAGATCCTTGGTGTCCTACGTCAGAAGCAAGCGTTCCTGTTCAAGTGTCAGACTGGGTGGAACTCCTGCCTCTGAGGGATCTGACAGACAGGGGGACTGAGCTGTGGCTGTGAGTGTGTGTGTGTGTGTGTGTGTGTGTGTGTGCACATCAAGAGCCTGTTTCTATTGTAGTTGTGTGATGCCATGTCTCTATTGTCACCAGAGCAGCATGGTTAAGACAGTGATCAAGAACCCCGCAAAAAAAAGCAAACACAGCCAATGAATGGCGAACATGTGCAGTAGAATACGGCTCAGGGAAGCTTATCTTCCGGTCCATGCACACACTAAGGTCATCAAGTCCCTTCTCTTTAAAGAGAGAATGGAAATGGAAAGATTTCAAAAAGTCATGCTCCTTCATCAACCTTGTAGAACAGCCCTCCTTGACCAGCCAGAGGTTCACCAAGCTTCTTGTTTGGGAAGACAGTGTCCACATTCACATCACAGTGAAAGGAATAGCAAAAACAGTTAGTTACACAAAAACGTGATGGTTTCTAAAAGCAACAAGGTTGACAGAGGGACCACCTTAAAATGTTTATAGAAACAAACGAGGTAACCCCGTGGGCTTCCCACGACCCCTCACATCCTGTCCTCTGAGGCACATGGGTCAAACCAAGAGAGGGTGCAGGTTTTCGTGTCAACCAAGCACTATGCCAGCTGATCTGAAGTGAAAACCTGCACCCTCTTGGCCCTTGATGGCACACGGTTTGACACCACAGATCTAAGGGAACAACCGTTCGGGTGAAGGTTGTAGTTGCACCTCCAAACCCACGGTGGCACTGTGGAAACTGTAGACAGGAAGCACATCTCAAACAGGCAGGTCTGGAGAGGGCTTTAGCGGTGCGCAGGGCGTAGGTCAGAGACACGCTGCCGTAAATGACCCATGAACTCAAACATGGTGGCGGCCAGGCTCTGGTGGATGAGGTAGCGAGGCAGTCGACCCTGACAGAACAGACGGGTGTTAGAAGTCTGGAGCCAGGAGGGGGGGGAGACTCACCAAACACCATCTTACTGTGACAACAGCAGGTGTTACCTTAAGGTCTGTGTTCAGGACCCAGATGAAGGTGCAGACAGACGGGTTACTGCTGGACTTGAGCACCACAAACCCTCCAGGACCGTTCTCGCCTCTGAGGAACAGAGGGAAGGGTTAGGGAGGGAGAGCTGGAGGAAGGAACGCCAGAGCGACCACACAGAACCCTGCGAAGCGTGCGAGCGCTGTCCGGCCTCACCTGACGTGGCGGCTGTGTGCAGGCTTAGCATCGTGCTCGGTTGCCATGCCGGCAGAGATGTAGCGGTCTCGTTTGCGCTCCACCCGCCGCACGTTCACAAAGTCCCTGAGAATCAAGATACAGCAGGTCATGTGACTGCAGACATTTTAAGAAACGGGTCACTGATGAATGCAGCTGTGGATGAACAGAGAAGAAAAGCCCACACCCCCTACCTTACCTAGAACAGACCCCACTCCCTGCCTTACCTAGCAGAGACCACACCCCCTGCTGCCCCGGAGGACACATCATACGACACCAGCGTGTTGTCATCCACCCTCTGAAGAATCTGAAAGATCAGACCAGTTTGCATGTTTATAAACCAGACCAGTTAGCAAGTTCCCACACCGCAGCAGAATCTCTATCTGCCAGAATGAATGAAAGCTGAGGTCAGTAAAAAGTAATAACCTGGCATCCAGACACAGTCTTGTTCCACTGCACCATCTTCTCTGGCTGGAGGATGACTTCCTGATACACCAGCTCAGCTGAGCACTGCATGAAGGCCTGCAAGGACACAGTCAAGGTGCAGAAGAACTCATGTTCCAGGGTCCCTCTCTCTAAAGTGGAGGTTTTTAAGAGAACACAACATACAGTATATGTTTTATAAACTGTTGATTGGGTAACCATACCTTCAGTATGAAAGTCTTCCCATGAAAGGGGATCTCCAGAGAGTACACCGAGTCCCCCATGTCCTGGAGGGAACATCCATGCATATGGGTATAGGTCAATGAGCAAAAGGTCTTACGAACAACCATCGATTGATATAATTAAACGAAAATAATTGACAAACGGGGTCAGGCCAAATCCTGCACGGAAACACTCACGTTGTTTTTTTCAAACTTCCAGTTCTCCTCCTGAGCGAGAATCTGTTCCACCACAGCCATGGCCTCTCTACCCTGTCGAACGTACTCCTTCTCCTGATGGAGGGGAAAAGAGCGAGTGAGAGCCAGACCTGGCTGACATCAGCAGCATGATGCTTAAAGCAAGCTTGAGTATGGGAGCAGTACCGAGGCTGTGATGGCTCTCCGACCAAGCCCCTCCTCATCCAGATCCTCTTCAGACCCTGGAACAGACACACAGACGGTCGTCAGAGGATAGATACCCTGCTCAGGCTCAGACAGAAGAGATAACAGGACTGCTACTAAGGTGGGGACAGACAGGGGAAACTATGGGAGCATGGATGCAGTGCTGTGGCTAGCTACCTGCCAGGGACTCAGGTGGGGAGTAAAACTGTCCGTCTGACACAGCCCGGGGGTAGATCATTGGAGCGCGTTCACACGCTGCATGCACAGCTGCCAGGTAGACTGGAGGAGAGGTCAGTCAGCAGGGGGCATTAAAACATATTTAACATTAGTTATCGATCCAGTTGTTTCAGTGTCTGCTTGTCTGGGTTACGCACCTCTCTCATCGTCAGCTTCCTGGGTGAGCACCTTGAAATCCAGGAACCAGGTCTCCAGCCATGCCACAACAAAGGAAGTGATGGGCAACACATAGCCAAATGCATTCTGGGTCAAAATCTGTCAAAGACAGGAAACCCTGTGATTAATGTAATGTGCTGTCAGCCAAAAGCTGCATTGACTCAGCTTTCAGACATGCCAATTCAGCCATGCAGCTTCTCATAACGTGGATTTTGTGTAATGGCGTTTGTAGACTCAGAAAGCAGAACACGGAATATATACTGCCATGGGTACGTCAGTTCTAGACCAACAGAGTTTATCTGTGTTCTGAAAGCAGAAGTGAAATGATGAAGTGGTAGTTAAAGCTCCATGGGTCACTCACGTCAGACATGATGACTTTGGCAACAAGAAAGGCACTGGTCACCAGAGTGGTAATCTGTGAACACAGATAGAGAACATGGCAGGAAGAACGGGTCAAACTCCATCATTAACATTTAATCATTTAGCAGACGCTCTTTTTCGGAGCGATTTACAGCACATACAGGGACCTTCCCCCTGAGACAAGTAGGGTGAAGTGCCTTGCCAAAGGACACAACGTCATGTACTCACAGCCAGGAATCGAACTTGCAACCTTCCGATCACTAGTCCAATTAACCGCTGAGCCACCTGACTCCCGCATCAGTCTGTCAGAGCTAAGATATCATACTAGACTGTTCGTCCTTCGCTTTCTTACCGCTACAACCCACCAGTGCCTGAGGCGTACAGCAGCATAGCCCAACTGGAGACACAGGAAACGGAACAGGGCCAGGAGCTGAGGAAGAAACCACAAGAGCACAGACCGTCTACCTCCAGCTCTACTGCACACGTGATGGGAACATGGTTCCTTAAATATTCAAAGGACAAGCCCCATGCATGGTTTTGGCAGTTCATTGCAAGAGGTTTCAGTATTAATGTGGAGACTAAACTGAGATTACTAGAAAGTAAACACTCATAAACCTTTGAAACGAAACCACATGTAGGTGTAGGTAAAGCTTGACTTATTGCTTACAAAGATATCGAAAAAGGAGGACTTGAAGTGATAGTTGATGACCTCATTCTTAAGGTTCTCCCAAATTGTGTTTAAGATCTGCAGTGGGAACAACACAAACAGAAACAAGGGAATGGCTGAACTTAATGTGCCAAGGTGCAAACGCATTACATACTTAGAACAGAGAACAAACTGGTTATCTTATGGGACGATCAGGGGATATCAGTAAATGCTTTTCCCATCTGTGTAACACTCACATTGAGCTCAATGATCCAGAGGAGGGAGATGAAGAGGAGGTCAAACGTTACAAAGAGGCAAAAGGTCCGCCGGACATCTGAGATGACCCTGCGCTTCCCTGGGGGAACCAGCAGGTAGTGAGAGGAGGGGATGGATAAAGATGTGGAGTAGGACGCATTCAGAGAACCGATGGTGGGAAGGCTTCCCCCAAACTCCCTGTGGTCCAATCCACCTGGCATTCCTACTGTGGGCAGGTACAGTCCACCTGAGTGAAGAGAGGGGTAGTGATGGGGTGCCAACCAAGTCAGTCAAATTAAAGCTGGGTAAATATAATTAAATAAAACATTGGCTTTTGTTTTGATGAGTAAAAAGACATTGTTTGAGAGGATTACATATAATCAACAAGACAGGAAAACATTGTTATCTTGAGTTTTTGAATATCAGATTTAGTCTCCTGTTGTTTAACTAGATTGATTTTGAAAGGTACATTTAAATGCATCACGATTAGCTAGAGATGACAAGGTAACCAGAGAACCACATCTACAGAACACACCCCAGCATGTTTTCTGTCATTCTTTTACGTTTACTACATTATTAAGACTTTATTTGAGCTATTTCCAACCATAAGAATGTCGCTAGTTGTTATGACACGAACTAACTAGCCCAGACTAACAGTAGATTTCGTTTGATTAACTCCAGATCTAGCTAGCAATACCAAAATACGCAACTGTTTGAAAAGTAACATACTATATAGCTACAAAAAAATATACAAATGCCCACAAAATGAACCAAATATTAGACTTGAAGCAGCTCTGGTAAGAAAACGTAGTCAGGCTAGTTCAAGCTACTTGTTGACCAAAATAAACTAAGCTAATGCTGCTATCTTAACTCAACTAGTTCAGTCTGTCACTGACTCGCTAAAACAGCAGCGATGTTAAAATAAAAAAAAAAAAAATAAGAAATCTTAAACTTGTATTTTATTGTATTCTTGTCCAATGCCTGCAGCCTTTCCCACCTGAACCACTGTGAAACAGGCAGTTAGAGCTACTTGCTAACTGTATGGTTAGTTTGCTAAACAGCTGGAACAGCCTGACTAGCTTCCTCCTAGCTATGCTATGCTAACTGTGTCACAAGGCAAAGGAAGGAAAATAATTGAATCCATGAATTCTGCTACCTTCACGTCGAAATAGGAGCACTTCACATTATGATCATTAATGATGTATCTAACGTCATGTTAACAGTGTCTTCTTTCAATTTCTTACCTGAATTATGGCATCATTCTTGCTTATTGATCAGGAAATGCCTGGGAGACGCCGTCACTACTGAGGAGGAGACTTGGAGACTTGACAAATGAAGCAAGTATAAAAACCCTGACAGTATATAATGACCTTTTCAAGAAATATATAGTTTTGTTTGTTTGTTTTGCTTTGTTTTATGTGTCCTCTTTGTGGTTTATTTTTTTCTCAGCAATTTTTCTATCCAAATATGAGCTTGATGTTTGTAAGCTTTGTTAAACTTCATGGCATATCGTGTATGTTTTATATTTCAATAAAGCTGTAAAAAAATCTTGCCAAAAGAAGCTCTATAACCACCAGGAAATCTTTCAAAAGTTATTCAATACCTTATTTGCCTTAAAGTACAATTCCTTTCCTGGACACTTTCACCTATAAAGATTCATAATATTTACAAGCATAATGGAAACCACAGCAGAACTAAGTCAGACAGTGTATTTAATCATTAAGGACATTAGGACGTTTAGGGTTAATTCAACTAACGGACTTCACCCTGCTCTGACTGTAACCCTCCTGCCTATAGTCCGTCCTCTGAAAAACATACCATCCACACCTTATAAAGTTTCACGTTTTTACATTTTTAGTTTTGAACTCATGTTAACAATGAATCCGTTGTATGGTGCAGTCGACGCATTTGGCATGACTGAACATAGCCTAAATGGAAGGTGCCATAACAATAGGCTTTTTCACCAGCAAAAACGTCAACGATTTCTTAGTACTAGTTGCAGTGTTTATTAGTCATATAAAGAGTAAAGACCCTTTATGCAGAGATGTAACCGTCCTACAGTGAGCAGACCTACCTGATTGACTGCAGGGGGCTCCTTCACTCTATGCGCTGTTCTTTTCAGCACCGGAGCCCAACGTTGTCTAGATGAACTCCCCTGTTGTTTTACTTTCATGTAAAATCAGTGAAATCGGTCTTTTTTTTCTTCTTTATCTCTCTTTATCACTCTTTCTCTCTCCCGCACACACAAACACACACACACACACACACACGCACACAAACACTCATGACTCAAACACACAGGAGTCTGAGTAGACAATATTACAACAGTGTTTTATTGGAAATGAAGAAAAACCCTTTATCGGAAACATATTTGTCAGTCAGTACACTTATCTGTTCAGTTAAGCAGTTGAACAACGCTCAGACATAATCAATATCACAAAGGTTCAGATGGTAAAAAGCATTTTTACGCCCAGATGTGGTGTTCCTTTGTTGCAGGGAGAGAGGGAGAGCTTGTGTGACTGTGAGAGAGGCTTAATAATAAGAGAATTAGACTGGGCCTGTACAAGCATCCAGACAGTATAAGTGTGTCCAGTCCCAGAGAGGAGGATGAACTACGTTTAACTCTGAACTTTTAGGTTTAAGAAAAATAACTATACATGTGTATACAAAATTGTGTCGATTTTTTTTCTTCTGCAACTATTACAAACCATGAGACGTTATCCACAAAAACGTTGGCCAGGTTACAGTTTTCAGAGGTAGAATTACACAATATTTATTTCTAAAATATGAAGTTATGGGTTTAAGTAAAGTTATTCTGTGCCATATCCTTTACTTGTGCAGAAACATTCCCTGCTGTCTCTGCCTACAACCACGAGATGGCAGTAGAAGCCCTTTTTCTTTGAGTAGAACGAAGTATTTTCACATTTAGTTTTCAATCAGATGTTCAGTTTAGGCCAGGGCAAAACGAGATGCGTAGCTTGAAAATGTAACTCAGGACTTTCAAGCTTATTTGAAAGATACCCTTCATATTATTTTCATTTGCATACAGTAAAAAGGTGTGTGTGTGTGTGTGTGTATGTGTGTGTGTGTGTTTGTGTGGCTTGAGAAAACTCAAGATCAAAATACATGGGTCCCTTATGACATGGAGGTTAAGACTAGTGTAACACTGGGACGCATCTGGTCATGGTGACCTTGGGGATCTTTAACCATCACGTTCATAGAGACACGGAGGCAGGAATTGACGTATTTAGCTTGACTGACATGAGCACATCTATAGAACACGTTTACCTGTACCTTAACCTCTTGCCAACCCCCACCCATGTCTTTCTCCAATTCTCTGGTAAATTCTAACATACAAGCTTTATTGCTAATGTATTTATTCATACTTGTCGACAGCTTCTAGACTTTGTCACTTAGAGATCCACACACATGCACACTTTTTTTAAAATTCTCGATCCTACTCTGACATCAGACACAGTCACACATACACACACCTTCACATCCACTCCGGCCGTTTCATGTTTTTGAGTTTAAAAAATATTTGACACTTTGTCACACACCCTCTCTCCTCTCTCACTCTTTGCCACCCACTATCAGTCACTCCCCCGGCTGTTTTCCTCTGTTTTCTTCTCTTTTTCCTCCTCCTCCTCCTGTTCTTCTTCATCCTCTTGCACCAGTTTGGACGTCATCGTCACGTTTGACACCTTTTCTGTTATTTCAGCAGTGGGAGTGTCTTGTTGATCTGAGGGAGAAAAGACCAGTCAACATTATGCAATACAACATCATGCACAAGCAACCTGACATGTTTCTATGTCTGTTTCACTCAATGCAGCGTATGCAGTGAGTTATGGCAGCTCAAAAGCTCCATGGTCAGCAGTCAGCAGCCCTTTTTCAATTGGCAGAATTGTCTGTTTTCTTACTCTTTCTCCGATCACACGGAACATTTCAGGTATGAGAGAATTAAAATGTAAACCTGTGCAGGTGTTTCAGAGTGCCTGCAGTGGACCTCAGAGAATCAGCATCTCCATTCCTCAAACAACAAGTTATTTCCTGGGGCGCTGTGCTAAAATGGCAAGGTATCTTCTTTTTTGAAAATATGTACCGTCGTGACTACATTTTGGACAAGTATGCAATAAAACTGGTTACACGGCAACAGGCAATGGGTTCTGCCCTTACATAAACATTCAAGTGCGCCCTCTGAAGGGTTTGGCCCCACTCTGACAGGTTTGGGGCCCCTCAGACAGGTTTGGGGACCGAGAGAGAGACGACCAGCGAGACTTCATGTGCATCTGTCAACACAGCAAAGTTCACCTGAACCACCACTGATACAACAGAGGGGCTCACTTTACCTGAAGACTGCAGAAGAATGCCCACAGACAAAGAGCTCTTTGAAGCAATGCTAGGGGCTAAATGAATCCCTGCATCTACTGAACACAGACAGGCCAGCCTTTGAGGTGTACATGCAGGTGTGTGAACTGTGTGTTAGCTCTAGTCAGTGTCCCTCTTGTCTGTGGTATGTTGCGGTTGTCAGAATGCAGGGGCCCTGACGTGAGGTCATTCCTCTCACCAGCACCTTGGGTGGGGGATTCTTCCTTCTCCTCCCCCTCCTCCCCCTGCCAGTGGTAGTCCTCATACTCTTCCCCCTCAAAGTCTTCCAGAGGGGGGTAGACACCTAGGTGCTGCATGTGAGCTTCAGCCATCTTCTGCACGGCTGTGCCCATGCAGACACAGGTTCAGGCAACACACAGACACACACAGGGACAAACACACAAACACATACACAAGGACAAACACACAAACACAGACAAAGGGATAAAGGGATAGGTTTTGGATTTACGAGGCTTCAACATTTTTGTTATTGTTACCATGCGTCATGCGGGTATTTCAGTGCATGACGGCCATCCCAGCAGACACAGATATGTGGTATCACTGGTTGTTTCTCTTTGATCTTTGAAGTAGTGAGGGATTTTTAAATGGGGGTTGTTTCTCAGCTTTTCATCCCAATTTACTTTTGGTTTCAGTTCTCTCTTTCTCCCCTTCTGCTTCTGTGCTATGTTGCTCTAAACTATGCTGACTCACCCCATGATATCTCTCGCCCTAGCACTCTTCATTCCCTACTGCCTACCCACTCCCTCTCCCTCTTTTATAGGTCACCTTGGCCTCTCTCTCTCTCTCTCTCTCTCTCTCTCTCTCTCTCTCTCTCTCTCTCTCTCTCTCTCTCTCTGTCTTTCGCAATACACACCTCCACCACTGCGACATAGACAGGTTGTTGTTCTCAGCTCGGATATCTGATCGTAATTCTCAAAGGGAGGAACTGTTTTCATCCCCAATTTGTCAGCGAGACTAGATGATTTGGTGCTAAACAGCCTTCAGACAGACGAACACAACTCAAGGCACAAATGTATTGCATTCTACACGCACCCATAAATCCTTATCTCGTGAAGCATCGCTGACAAGCTGAAAATGATTTTCAGATTATCCAGCCACATCCTACATATTACATACAGCTCTGCTTCTGCATGCAACGATGAAACTGCGTTTATAATTGCACCTACAGTTGCAGAGACAGTGTGTGTGTGTGTGTGTGTGTGTGTGTGTGTGTGTGTGTGTGTGTGTGTGTGTGTGTGTGTGTGTGTGTGTGTGAGGAAGAGAGAGGGAGATAGAGAGTCAGCAGCTGTATACACTGTCCTGTAATCCTGGATGATCCAGAGTTGCACAGACTCACCCTCGGTGTGTTTCACAGCTGTCATAGTCTTTAATCTCTCCCCCTCCCTCCTCTCTCTCTCTCTCTCTCTCTCTCTCCCTCTATGTCTCTATCTCTCTCTCTCCCTCCGCACTGGTCTCTCACAGGTCTTTTCTATTTTTTAATACAGTACGTAAGGTATGCTCTGCAGGGAGTGTGATGCGTCTGTATCAAGCATGTTGTCCTGCTGCCTCCATGGTCTAAAAGCAGCAGAACACGGTAACATAACACGGTAGCATAACAAGCAGGGTAAGACATGGAATGAACACAGGGATGGTTCACGACACCGAGCCAGGCGTACAACCTCACTAACACACGTACCTCTCAGTGACGGCGGCTGGTACACATTCGGATTGACCCTCTTGGGCTTGAGCACACCGTTTTCCCCGACGACCCACTGCGGAAGGACGGAACATTCCACACGAACACTGCCATGAGTGAAAAGCCTTTGCATACATGCGGTTGATTCGTGTAAAGCAAAAGCCATATGATGTTGATCATGCCGCTATTGTGACGGTAGCCACAATACTAGCATGATGCTCCTGAGCAGAGGCGCACTTTAACCTGGTGGCTGGACTGGTCATCCTCAGGAGATGCTTGGTCTGCTACTCTGAAGAGTGTGGCAGGTGTTGGCCTCCTGCGCCGTATCTACACACACACAAAGACACAAGAGGATCATCAACATCATGATGTTTGACTGCTTGAATCCCCCCCCCCTCCTCTGAGTGACTCACCAAGCTCTGGGCCACCATCAGCCTTTTAAGATTTTGTTCTCAGTTGTACTACAGAGACTGTTAGCAAGAAAACCTGAGTGTTCAGTGGAGACAAGGTCTAAGGTGAAAGTCTGGAGTCACTTGTTTTGTGTTTGTGCTCAGCAGTTTGGGGGAATCGCTCCTCATCAAGACAAGCCATGGTGCAATCTCGGTCTGCTGAGATTCAGTAGGAGACGCGTCACTGTTTGACGTAAACGCATGTCGGCAACCCATCCTCCGCACTCGTGAGTGGACTTTGGGATGTTATCTCCAGACAGTGTGGAGTGGGCCTTGGTTTGCCTACGTGCCTTTCTTCATCACAGACAAACACTTAAGGGAGGACAGAGGAGGAGCAATCTAGACCCAACAGCAAGCAGACGCAGGCAGACCAGACTGGGGACTGACAAAGACTTCTGATAGGCAGACAGGCAGACAGGCAAGTAGGCAGACAGGCAGGCAGGCAGGCAGGCAGGGATAAAACAAAGAGATGGACAAAAATGTCTTGCTATTAGACACCAGTCCTGTACAGCCCTTCCAACTCACTCAGTACAGGGTCATAAAGGCAAAAGATTGAACAATGGAAAGAATTCAAGGTGCCTCACTCATTAAGTGACCTCCTGGTCCCTCTTTCATAAAGTAGCGATTGGATTTCACCTCCCAAAACGTCCAGATACGACATCACATGACACTGGCATTCAGAACCACTTAGACAGAGCCCAAGGACGAGGCCGCCTTGGGGTTGACCTAAAGCTGACTGTGTGCGGCTTCACACAAGACAGCAAAAGATAAAAAGCACTTGTTTGTTTGTGGGGAATCTGCTTTACGAGTGGTGTTTAGGAACAGACTGCCATGCGTCAGAGAGGGAGGTCAGTGTTGCCAAAGCAAAAGCTTTAGAAGGCAACAGCGGAAAACTACCACTGCTACCAGGATAATGTAGGGCGTGGAAGCACGGATTCGACCTCTGTTCATGATACCGGGGACCCATAAGCGCACCAATCAAGTAGTTTCTTTCCTCGCACTCGAACTCTCATTGTCACTCTCTCACTCTATCCCTCTCTCTATCTATCTTTTCCTTATCGTTTTATCCTTTGTCTCTCTCTCTTACTCTCTCTCTGTTTCTCTATATCTATTTGCAGTGGCTTTCATGTTTTTTTGTTGTTCTGTACCTCACATTCATCGCCTTCACTGTAAGGTTTTCTTTCCCTTTCCCAGGTTTCAAACCAACACTGCACTGTGTGATCTCAGCTGAAATGTTATGATGTGGATCTTACATGACGTGTCACTTCCTCCAGCTCTCCCACCTCCCTCCGCCTGCCACAACAGGGGACATCCGCAGGGCTCTGTGTGACCCCCTCTCTCTCCCCTCTCTCCCCAGACAAGGTGAGAGAGCCTCAGGCTGATGGCTGCTACACTGCCTGCCTGGCTGCCTGCTGCCTGGCTCACACCTGCTACCAGACACTGCTGAATGGAGTCTGCCTTCCTTCCTGTGGGCTCCGGGGTTGAGCTAGTTTACACAGTCCAGCGCTGTCAGAGAGGATCTGACCAGATGTTCCCAGGTCCATGACCTCCCGAGGCCCCGGGCAAGGCGGCACATGGTTAAACAATTTGGCAGCTCTGCTGCATTCCTGCCAGGCAGAGGAATAGTCCTGGGATTATTTTGTTGGGAGAGAGAGACAGACAGACAGACAGACATAACAATTTAACAATTAGATAACAAAACCTGTGTATTGATTAAACACATGGAACGAAATGAAAGAAGAACGAGAAGAAAGTCGACAAAAATGATGCTGGATAATTGAGGCCACTGAGCTGTGCAATAACATTTGTTGTGTTTGTGGTCAGCTACTTAATATTCACGTGCTATGGAGGCTGCTGGTGAATGTCAACACTGAATATAAATGACTGTGGGTTTTACCTAGCATAATGAAGGCCTGACCTACAAATTATTTCCCTTGTGGATGTGTTGCTGATGCTTTTCTGCGGGAATGCCTTACTCCAGTGAAGCACATGCATGCTTTTCTTCTGGGAAAACATTAAACAGGACTTTTTACTGGACACAAGCCCAATTCAGCTACATGGCTTTCTCAGTGGGATTAAATGAGAAAATAAGACAGACACACACACAAAGGCATGGCGGTGACAGCAGGCGGGGGACACCTGACTGTGGAAAGGCCATGTGACGTAACAACTCCACGAAACTCTAGTAAATTTACAGCTTCAGATCAGCCCACGTTGCCGCTTACATAAGATCGTCTGTAACTTTTCAATTTACGCCAGTGCAGCTTGGGAGAGATTACCCCCGGTACACTTTATCCTCCCTCCCCCCTCCTCCTCCCTCCCTCCCTGCCTCTGTGGCGGCCATTGTTCAGTCTCATTAAAGATCAGCCCTGCTGCTCTGGCCTTCACCGCTGCTGAGAACAATAGAGCTCCACAGGTGTGTTCCTCTCCCAGACCCCCCCCAACCCCCCCCCCCCCCCACCCCGTCACCATGACTACACTGAGCCGGCGTTGGCAGTGGCTGAAAGCACGGAAGGACTTCTCGCTCAGGAGCAGCTTTGGACGAGATGAAAACATTTGTCCAAAACACACGAAGACAGCGCTGCATGTGGAGAGGGCTGCGGTTGGTTGGAAAGCTGAAAGCTGAAAGCCGTGCAGAGAGCCGGAGTGACTGCTCACCGAGGGGGGCCCGGGGGGGGGGGGGGGGATGCGCGCAGAAGAAATAGAGAATGAGACACAGCTCTTTGAACAGAACTGATTAATGACACAGTCATCTTCCCTCTTGGATCCAGCTCCTCTTCTGGTTCACGCTCTTTCAAAGACCAACGACTCAGGCCGGCCGTGTAACTGCACCACTGATGCCATTAGCATTAGCCGTTAGCAGTTAGCATGATGCAGCCTGACTCTGCGTGTGTGTTGGACACACAAGTGTCTTCTTCCCAGCAGCCTGTCCGTGTAGTCAGCTAGGCTGCAGGTTTAGCTGATGTAGGTCTGCTCCCCAGAGCCATTCCTCTAATCTGCAGCAGCCTATTAAAAGCTACAGTAGGACAGCATAAACTAGATCTGAAGATCCTCCAGGGACCGCAGAGCATCTCCCTGGCTCTGAAACCAGGCAGAGATACCAGCACGCCCTCTCCAGGGGGCGCCACTGTCTCCCTGCAAGGGCAACAGAGAGAGCAGCACAGCAGTCTGGGATGTCCTGCCTTCACTCCAGGTACCAAGCTCTCCATTACATAAGCCCATCTCATTAGGCAGAGTGCGGAGGTCCTCTAAGGTAAAGGTGAAGGCATCTCCGGGTCAAACATTGAATCATTTCTGCCTTGTACCTCTTTCTCTAATGATCTGGTTGTCGTAAAGCCCCTCAGATAAATAGAAATTGCAAAGTGATTGAATGTCAGTTAGGGTGTCAACTTGCCACCTGCATTACGGTAACAAATACTCGGCTCATCACTCGGATTCTACCATCAATTTAGCAGAAACACTTGTTGCAAAATATGCGGCACACGACTCTTCCAGCCTTCACCCTGTTCTCTCGACCTTCCTTGTCTCGTTTATCTCGTCCTCTCTCGCCATCTCATCCACCCCTACGGCTCACTCTCTCTCTCTTCTCTCTCTCTCTTTTTACCACTCCAACCATTTCACCTGGACTCCATCCGTATTTGGGGTTAAGAGCCTATCGCTGCGCATCCTCCCACTCTCCACAGTTGTAACTCTGTGTATCTCTGTGTGTGAACGTGACAGCAGAACTCTATCCATCGCGGCAGCTGCCCTGCCTTTCAACGGCGTGTCACGGCCTGAGAGATCTAATGAAATGAGGAGGATGAATCTTTTGAGCTAACTCTGCTAAGTGCTATAACACAATCATAACTAAATAATCTCTCTCCCTGGGGGCTGGGGTTTCTTTTCTAAGACGCATTAGCAAAGCAGCAACACTTCTGTTCAGAAAAAAAATACAATGGTTTAAATAAAAGCACTGCTTGTGCCGGCATGGTCTGGAAACAAAACGTGCAGAAAGTAATTACATTTTCAGGAGACAGATAACTAGATGAGGAACATAATGAAATCTGGTCTCTATGCTTTTATATGAGGCTTTGTAGGGCTTAAGAACTGTAACGTCAACATAAGAAATGGTAATATTAATGAACTGGTGGAAGTTTGTATGCATGGTTGCTTCAGAGCTGTAATCACTTTCAACAAACATTCCCAAACCAAGGCTCCAGCACACACACAATGTTGCCTTCCATCAAAACTGCAATCGATGGGTTTCTGTCTCTGTGTGTGTGCCTCTCTCTCTTTCTTTATCACTTAGGACCAGAGATCAATGGCGGTATCACTCACACAGGCTGAGACAGGATTGTTGACCTGACCTTTGACTTCCTAGTTGGCCGTAGTAGCATTCTCCAGCGCAACACACGCACACAGTGAATGCAGCCAGCACTGGGCTGTGATTCGTAACTGACACACGTGGTGGCCTTTGACCCCATCATGGGCTAACTAGGCAAACAGATGGGCTGGACTGGACAGCAGCTGGTGGGGCTGTGCTGTAACCCTAACTAAGCACTGTCATTATACCTCCCAGCACTGTGACATCACACGGACTGCATCCTGACACTACCCACCCTCACCCAGATACTCTCACCCCCTCACAACTCCTCTCCTCCTTACCCCTCCCCCCTCCCCTCCTCAGTCCCCTGAGGTGCCATGCCCCCTGCTGTCTAACTAATTAAGATGCTGGTCGCCGAGGGGGACCCTGTTTTGCGAGTGTTTGTTTGTTCAGTGGGGGTGTTTGGAGGGCTGGTGAGTGTGAGTGACAGGGACCTTACCTGAAGTATAATGAAGAAACACACAAATATGGCCGTCACAGGGGACTTGTCACTCAAGCACCTCACAACAAAGGAATGTGGTATGTAGTACAAATTATTGAATTATTGAATTGAATTATTTTCAGACAGACTGAGGTGAAGATTGAGATAAGAATGTCTGCCATCGCCTGCTTTAACCTGTAGCTCAGGGATTGGCTGCAAAATGCAACTATGAACTTTGAATGAAAGTTCATGGCAACACGCACAGAACTGGAACATGGAAACTATGAACTTTCCAACTATGAAACTCATTCCAAATCCAAAGTCCCAAATCTGTCCAAGTCATCATAAGCTGTTAAGCATGTTAATATAGAAACACTGAGTCACAAGAGCAACACTCAGCTTTTCTCCCATAATAACGAGGTTAAGTACACCAGACCAAACATGAGTTGCATGTCTCTCTCCCTCTGCTCAGACCCAGAGAGCAGAGAGCTGTGCTCAGATCCAGACAGCTGTGTTCAGACCCAGAGAGCTGTGCTCAGACCCAGAGAGCAGAGAGCTGTGCTCAGATCCAGAGAGCTGTGTTCAGACCCAGAGAGCTGTGCTCAGACCCAGAGAGCAGAGAGCTGTGCTCAGATCCAGAGAGCTGTGTTCAGACCCAGAGAGCTGTGCTCAGACCCAGAGAGCTGTGTTCAGACCCAGAGAGCTGTGCTCAGACACAGAGAGCTGTGCTCAGACACAGAGAGCTGTGCTCAGACTCAGAGAGCAAAGAGCTGTGCTCAGACCCAGAGAGCTGTGCCCAGACACAGAGAGCTGTGCTCAGACACAGAGAGCTGTGCTCAGACACAGAGAGCTGTGCTCAGACACAGAGAGCTGTGCTCAGACCCAGATCTTGCCCTCTGACTCCCTTGGCACTGGAAACAGCATAAGGGGATAAGTCACCAGACTGGGTTCTGAGCTGACCCAGCCTGGTGCACCTAGAATCACCCCACTGATCATCCTGGCTTCATCAACAGACCAGACAGCTTCACGGTCAAGCATCCGTCCACCGCAGTCCTTAACAATAGAGACACAAGGTTGGTCACCCCTGCTGATCATCAGCGCATTCTGGGAGGCAACATTTCACCATGACAACAACTGCGTCGAACCCACCTCACCGTCCGCGAGACATACCTGTGTGTATCTGTGTGTATTGTGTCATCACAAAGTCAACCCACCCAGCCCCTGTTCAATATTATGCTCCGAGTGTTTATCCAACACGGGCTGACAGACAGGAACACAGCTGCACCGTGTGTGAAAGTCAGATGACGGACGTCACACCTGGACATCAATGCATTGATTATGTAAACCAGCTTCAGCCCGTCAAATCAGGACAGCCGACAGAGTTGGAAACAACAGCCGCTTCAGCAACTCCAACCAGCCGAATGGTGGTTTCTATGAAAAGAGCACCAACAGGGAGTATAAAGTGCACAGAGATGATGAGCTGAGATTGGAGGAGTTGCGTGTGGCGCATCTTTGAGCTGACTCTGCTAATCCTGTTAATGCAGGCACAGGCTCAGATAACAATTCTTAGAAGTTCAGTGTTCCAGTGAAACACTGGGACTGTCAAAAACAGGGAGCGGCCCCTCCAACCACCCCCAACCACCCCCCCACACACACACACCCACCCACACACACACACACACACACACACACATACACACACACTGACACACACATACACATGCAATCACATGCAGTTTTCTTATCTAGCTGGTCTTGTTAAACTGCATCCCAACAATAAATCAGTCCAAATGCAGAGGAAGTTACAAACTAGAGAGGGAAATTGTGAGGGTGTGCTTTTGGCTGCCAGCTACCCATAGAGGCGGTGTTTACTGACGTCAACCATTCAGAGTCTTTACATTGGTTTTAGGCAGCAAAGAAAAAAAATATTGTTGGTTGCTGAACTAGTCCCATTATCTTAACTTTGATAGAATCATTTCATGTCCATTTTCTGGGAGTTCACTACAGGGCAGAGGCTGCAGCCGGTAACAGTAGCTCTCTCCAGGCTAGACTATGTTGGGCATTAATATGTATGTGAGATTCCAATTACAATAGGTTGTGCTCTTGCCAAAGGCGAGCACACCCTAATATGAGAGTGGAAATGAATCTCTTTTTTTGGCAGCTTCCCATATTTCAAACGGAACACAGTTAACCCCCGGCTCACTGGATCTCCTTCCAGAAACACACACAGTCCTGACCCACTCATTGGTGATCCTCGTGCAGGGGCAAACCACCAGACAAAAGTTCACAAAGTCCTTTTTCCCAACATCCAGTAAGATGTTCTGGTTATGTTGACAGTCCCTTAGACAGGCAATGTTTACCCACAAACATTCGCCGCACCAAAGGTCGCTAAGTGATGTCTAAACATGCCGGGGAGGGGGTGAGGGGATGAGAAAGGTGTGTGTGTTGACGTGTGTGGGGAAGAAGAGGGTGGATGGTGACCCGGTTTCCTCTGTGGGTTTCGATTTCATTGGAGGCTAAACAGGTGGCTGGGGAGAAGGGGCTTCCTGTCGTTGCCCTCTAATATCCACACACGTTTCTCCATAGGATGAGCTCTGCATGATCAGATTAGGGTAGGCGAGCCAAGGCCCCCCTGTGTTTAGTCCACAGAGCAACTGACTGCAAGGGAGCGAGAGGCAGCCTTGGTCACGATGACCCTAATCTGTCCCCGTTATGCGCATTAGCCAGCATCAGCTCCGGAGCACAGGGGGATGCTGCAGATAAACAGAAGGGCGTGCAGCTTGCTGGGCTCTGACGCCCCTGGGCCTGTGGGACATCAGAGGGCACAGCACAGGGCACAGCCTCGCCCCCAGAGACAGCCCTCAGTATGGAGATGGCTGATCCTGGAAGCAGATTTGCAGTCTGTTCCTCGGGTATTGCTATGGAGTTCATGATTTGTGGCCACCCGGTGGGTATGTGGTCTTGTCTATTTGGCCTGGTGAGTGATTCCTTGGCATGGGTGTGAAGTTTGGTCCGTTCAGCATTAACATGAGCTCCCCATTCAGCAACACGCACTAGGATTTACATTTAAAGTACATGGTTTATGCAGTGGACCCGAACAGACTTGCTTGGCTCCATTACGGCTCACCTTTCTGCTGTGACGTGGGAGTGGCATGGGAACACAGCAGGCCAGGCGTCACGGTAACAACCCGACATGCCAAGGCATTGCAACTGTGCTTTTTATTTCTGTTAGCTGTACCGTGGTGAAAAACAAAGAGGACACGTCACAGAGGTGACGGGGGAAAAGTGCTTTTAGAAAAGCCGTACGTCGGCTAGAAAAATTACAACCACTTAATGGCCCTGTTTCAAACCCCTTTCACAAACATGTGCATTGTGTGTGTTTACATGGGTGTTTTAATTGCTGTGGGAGGGAGAAGGGGGCCTCTAAATGAATATGTGTCGTTAACCATGCCCACTCCCATGTCCCCAGAGCCCCACACTCAGCATTGTGTAGATTCCATCTCTGGAACACACAACCACTCTCTGTTTGCCATGCTCTCCAAACACAGGTTTCTTTCACAACACATTGGCAGTGTGCAAACACTCATATACGAACGTGGCACAATTATGTGCTTTTTATGTGCCGTTATCTCCAACCAGGAGTCAGTGTTCCGCCGCTATGATCTGCACACCTGGGACGGCCTGTTAACCTGCATTAATACCTCTGTGGGTTACACTGCCGCTCTGAGAGCTGTGAGCCTGGTGAGTAACCATGATGACCCCAGCCCCCTTGCCCCCCCCCCCCCCCCCCCCCCCCCCCCCGCCAGAGACCTGCTGCCCCTGAGGCTGACCAGACCAGAGGTGAACTGTCAGGTCCATCTTATAGATGGAGATAAGAGAGGCTGGAGGGAGAGAGAGAGTGGGGGGGGGGGGAGAAAGGGAGGGGTGTTAAGGGAAGAGAGAAGGGGTGAGGGGAGGACGACCGGGAGCAAGTGAGGGGAGGAAGGGAGAGGGGGGGAGGGAGGGAGAGAATGGAAAAGGAGAGAGAAAGGGTGGAGGAGGGTGAGAGATGGAGAGAGCAGCCCAGGAAACAGGAGCAGCAGCTGAGGGAGGTGACACTAGACAGGGGGAAGTGGAGCACAGGTCGCTCCTTCTTTTTCTCCATTCCTCCATATAGCTCTCCCTTTTACTCCCTTCCACCTCTCCTCTGGCCCTCCAAGGACCTGCCGCTGGCCTCGATCTCACACAGCACCAACCGGCTCCTACTCTGACCCACTTCTCACAGGCTAAAATAAAACGACAACGACAGAGATACATATCAAGACGCTCCAACCTAAACACAGCCAGACTCACACTCACCGTCAACTGTTCATTTAATATAATGAATGACAGTGAAATTGCAAATGTGGAAACAGTACGAAAGACTGACAGATAAACTGAGGTTAAAGTTAGAATGAGTGACACTGTGAGTGGTGGTGGGGGGCAAATTGCGGACAAAAGACAGATACAAATCAACTGGCTAATCATTAACTGTGAATTCAGTAACTGACCGCGGGTTATTTGCATAGTTGGAGGTGCCAGAGAGCCTCATTGTGCTGGGTCGAACATGTTCAATAATGAGTGGCAGTTAATTTCACTGGCACATACTTAACCAAGCCAGGGGATGGGAGTTGCAGTAAGGGGACCATACTTGTGAAGAAACACAAAAAAGGAAATGTCCTAATAGTGTTACGCAACCAAGGGGTATCTGACCACAAATCAGTCAGAAATGTACAAGAGAAAATGACTGAGATCAAACTCTGTGGTTTACAATGGTGCACAACCATTTCCCCTTCAGGGGGGATTAGACACGAGCAAAACATCGTCACATGAGATGCCATCCCTTCATGTCTCTCTACTGGGTCAGAGCCCTACGTCTCTCACTCACCATCTCTACTTGTCGGGGGTCCAGCTGGGTAGGTGCCGAGGACGGATCAGCAAAATGGATCTTCTTTCTCTCCTTGGCCTCCATGTCAACAGAATCAGAGGGCTCCATGGCTCTTTCTCCTGGAGGGTACGAGTCCCAGAGGAGAGGGGATCTCAGCGGACACGGTAGGTCCTGTCTCTGGGTAGAGTCCTCACTCTCTCCTCAGAAGGCTCTCTTCTCCTGACTCCTTTCAACTCAGAGGGACAGATTCTTCCCGGTGAACTTTGTTTATGTCTGTCTGTCTGTCTGTCTCCTCTTTCTGTCTTGCAGATAAATGCAAAGTCTGTCCTGTTGTTTTCTGTGTTTTTGAGTTCTCTTTTTCCAGCTGACTCACTTTGTTTTTCTCTCTCTCTCTCTTTTAGTCTCTCCACCTTCTCTGTCCCCTCCTCTCAACCTGTGCTGCAGGAGCGTACGAGACCCGTTTCTACAACTGGCAGAGAGAGAGAGAGAGAGAGAGAGAGAGAGAGAGAGAGAGAGAGGAGAGAGAGAGAGGGGAGGGGCGGTGAGAGAGGGGGTGGAGGCTACCAGTGACAGGGGAGGGGATAAAATGAGAGAGGATGGAAGGGGTAATGTTTTTGTATATACCCAAGCTGAAGTTGATTTGTAATCAGAAAAAAAGATAATCTCATCCCAACAGTTGAGCCTCATTTGGCCTCTATTTGTGAATGAGAGATTTGTGTTGGAGAGCGATGTAGAGAGGGAGTGGAGAGAAAGATGAGACAGAGGGGGTGGTTTAAAAGAAGAAAAACAGGGAATGATTAAGAATGGAGAGAGGGAGACAACAAGAAAAGAAAACAGACTATGAGTCACATTATACTACTTTGGTCATTTTAAAAGAGGCATTTAAATCTATTTAAAGGTCAATCGATCACAGTAAACTTTACTAGCGGTATTAACTGGCGGAAATAAATCAAGAGGGGGGATTACTAAAACATATACGGACAAGAGAGGGAGACAGGTTAGGATTTTCTGTGTCTGTTTGTGTCTGTGTGTGTCTATGTGTGTGTCTATGTTTGTCCGTGTGTGTCTGGGTGTATCTGTGTGTGTGCGTGAAAAGGTACAAAAACAGGACAAGGATCAGGTGAAGTAACAACAGCGGTAGCTTACGCTGAGAGAGAGAGAGAGAGAGAGAGAGAGAGGAGAGAGAGAGAGAGAGAGAGAGAGAGAGAGAGAGAGGGAGAGAGAGAGAGAGAGAGAGAGAGAGGGAGAGAGAGAGAGAGAGAGAGAGAGAGAGAGAGAGAGAGAGAGGAGAGAGAGAGAGGGGAGAGAGAGAGAGAGAGAGCAAGAGATAGAGAGAGAGAGAGGGAGAGAGAGAGAGAGAGAGAGAGCAAGAGATAGAGAGAGCGAGAGAGAGGACTGAGGACTTGAGAGGTCACATCAACACCAACAGCTGTTCCACTTCCAGAGAACAGAGAGGGAGAGGCAGTGCAAGGAGGACAACAACTTGAGCTAAAAGTGACAGTGAGCGCAGGAAGGTGAGGAGAAGACCAAACAATCAACAATCCAGAATCCTTTGTGGAGCCATGCTTCAGTCTTCATATGGAGGAGAAAGGAGGGAGCAGCAGGCTGGATCTAGGCCTCTGGTCGAAAGATGGGGGCGGCTGCAGGTGGGGTGAAAGAAGAGGAAGGGATCAGGTGGACGGAGGGTCAAAGAGGGTCTCTGGTGTTTTGAGAAGGGCCAGATGTAAACAACGCTGGCTCTCAAATGGGGAAAAAAAATACACAATAAGACATTCTTCACAGACTCACACATCAACAGATTAGACTGACTTGAGCATGATGAACGGATGTCAGAGCCAAATCAATCCTCTGTGTGCAAGTCGGTGTACAGATTGAGGATTCATCAGTGAGCCCTAGGGGGTTGGCTTGGTGATTTGGATCATCCTGAAGCCAAGTCTGTACACATCTTGTCAGTGGGCCATACAGCCTTGCTGAGGGGCAGGGCTTGGCCACAGGCAGGGACAGGGCTGGTTCCCATGAGGGATCTTTTCATATCTCTGGATTTCCTGCCTGTTTTACCTTGACATAGCAAAAGGAAAAACTCCTGAACAGGCAAAATGATCAAAGACAAACTAAGGACATGTGAAGTATCACAAAATCAGGGTGTAGATGTCAACAAACACACACACAGACACACACACACACACTCATGACTTGTGTACTGTATATTCTGGAAGGGGGCTGACCTCCAGCTCCTATGACAGACAGGAAAAAAATATGTAACTCTAGACTGTCCTAAATGGGGCGTCTCGCTCCATGTGCCTGCCTATAGGGCAGAGGTTATCTGGTGTTAGAAGGGTTTCCAGACACAGCTTCTCCCAGGCAGGCAGCACAGAGGAGGGCTCAGCTCAATCCTGCTGTGGCTAGCCTGCAGGCGCTCTTACTCAGAACACTCAGAAGAGAAATATAAGCATGCTGTTTTTCTCCCTGGACTTGGAGTGAATGGAGAAACACTATACGAACCTATTTTGAGGAAGATTGATATCAAAATCCATATTGGCATTGTTGTTGTCCAGTCTAATTCATTATGGACGCCAGGTGTTCAGTTCAGAACAAGCTGAAATGTCAGGATTTTAGGGTCAAACCTGAAACTGAAAGGTGAAATCTTTCATTTTTCCGCACGACAGAGAGGCTTTGTTCTGTGACAGCCGGTGCCTCCATATTTCAGTGGAGGTCACAGGGTGGTAATGTATTTCAGTTCACACCTGCCTCATCTTCTTCCCTTCCTCCACCCGGCTGGCCCAACCACCGGTGCACCAGGAGCACCACACACTGACCATGTGTTCACTTCCCTACCGTCAGCCACAGTGGTTCCATTTGTGAAATGATTACGGAGGAGCAGGGGTCAGGTTAATACAGAGAACCTGTCTCATCAGGGGTACCTCCGGGCTAGAGAGCAGCACCTCTGCACCACCTGCTGCAGTCTGAGGACTGAGTAGTGATTGAGTAGTGAAACTACCAACCAGAGAGAGAGAAAATGACAAAGAATGAGACAGATACCAGAACAGAGAGAAAGTGAGATAAAGAGAGGGCAGATAGAGAGAGCGTACTAACAGTACCGCACCATGAACCATAATAAACGTTATGATGACAATGTCTGATACTCAGCGCCACACTGGCTTCAACCAGCACCCATCTGGAATGTGTTAGGACACAGCAACATGCTCACGGCATGATGGGATAATCCCCGGGGAAGGGAAACAGAAAGAGAGGGATGAGGGAAGGAAATAACATGGAAAATCACACAGAAAAAAAGATGAGAATGTGGGGAAGGTGGTTCCAGAGACAAGATTCATGGAAAAGATAAGCAGATATATTAGATCTTAGATACGTTACGGAGAAGTAGCACAAACAATGAGATGAACCAAAGTCACACACCAGGTCTGTTTGAGGGAGGTTTAGTTTAGGAACTAGTGAACTTGTTTCACCAAGTTCTTGAGACAAACATTTGTGGACCGCAGTGAACTGATGTGCTGTTGCACTCAAAGATCCCCCATCCTGAAGAAGCACATAACCATCACCAATCCCACAACATGACTATGAAACTGCTTTTACATTTTGTGTTACAAGTGCACCATCTGTAGGATAACAGAAGTAAAAACATTGAGCCTGAGTTAAATCTTCAGATGATGATCCGAGCTGCATTTCCCCAAAGAGGCCTATAGATGGGGCTCTTGATTCAGTCATGACTGTGAACTGCTGATCTGCTGAGGGGGACATTGGCATGGACCAGGAAAAGAGGTGGGCTGGATGGTGACAGGCCTGGAATGATGTTAAGGGCGACAGAAGGAGGCTGCACATGGGTAGAATACAGTATAAGGAGCATGAAGGACGGACAGGGTGAGAATTGGGGGAGGAGACAAGAGGTTGGAGAGGATCTTCAGGAGGAGCGAGGAGAACTTTAGAATAGCTTGGTTATGGTGTGCCCAGAAGCGTGTGTGTGTGTGTGTGTGTGTGTGTGTGTGTGTGTGTGTGTGCGTGTGTGTGTGTGTGTGTGTGTGTGTGTGTGTGTGTGGAGGGTTTGAGGAGGTGTAGCAGGTGGAGGGCATGGCGAAACCGGTGAAAAGGAGGAGGTGGCTGTGGGGCAGTGATTTAATTAGTGCCCTCTAGCCCCTAAAGCCCCTCACTCATAGCATCAATAATGCATGGCCCCTTGTTTCCACTGCCATAATTAATCCTCCGTTACTATAATTAAAAGCCAAAAATCCCACAAGATGGTTCAGCTTGGCCGGGCACGGGTTAGGTTGGCACAGGAACTGATGAAAAAACTCTGGAGCAGCACACCCTGTGGGCCGGCAGACACAAACCCACACAGACAAAACACATTCAAACAGACTTATTGACATTCAGTCACAGAGAGAGAGGTGTGTGTGTATGTGCGTGTGTGTGTGTGTATGTGAGAGAGAGAGAGAGAGAGAGAGAGAGAGAGAGAGAGAGAGAGAGAGAGAGAGAGAGAGAGAGAGAGAGAGAGAGAGAGAAAGGTGATTGGAGAGGCAAGCAGAATCACAGAAGAGAAGAAAAGCAACCACACAACTTTTATCAAACCATCATGAGACACTGTGAAGAGTCAACACACATGCAACCACTATTACCATAGCATCTCCACCAGCAACACACACACACAATGGACCACAAACATGGACATTCACACAGGAACACATACTCACACAACCCAACTGATCCCAAAAGTGGCGTGTAGCCACAGTTGCTGCAGCCAAGCCAGAACAGCACCGAGAGGTGGAGCTGTCTGATGCAGCAATTAGGACCGCTGTCTTGGTGAGCAAACAGGGATGAATATTTCAGACGGGAGATCTCCATGGGCACCTATGATGGGGTCCTGGCACACCTACAGAAGCAGAAGCCCAGACCTAGTAGAGCTGCCAGAGCTGTACACCTCCCCAATCCTGATACCTCTATCACCACACCAGCATCCACACCACTGGGGCACATGTTCATGCATTCATCATTAGCCAGTCACAAACTTCTTAACAGCGTTCATAACGCACGTTAAACGTCCGCTGGCTTTTTCCAATGTCGTTGGCGATACAACGCCATGAAAAGATGAGTCATGGCACTCTCTCCAACACCCGCATTCACCCCGCCCTCTCCCCTTCACCTTTCCACTTCACTCGGAGGCTGCTGACGATCCCAGTGAAGCCCCTGAGCTTGCATCCTCTCCAGCTCCTTCACCCTCTCACAGAGAAGCCAGGACCACACCCCCTCGTGTGGCTTCAGCATCAATGCGGCGCACAGAACCCCCCCCCCCCCCCGCACACACACACACACACACTCCCGCCGACCCCTCCACCCTCAGCCCCCCCACCCTCGGCCCCCATCTCCACTTGATTTATCGCTCTAAAATACCACTGCACTAATTAGTCAAGTAATTAATTAATAGGCATTTGCATTTGTGCATATGCAATTAGGAGGCTGGAGAGAAGCGAGTGCAGATGGGGTCTGGGAGGCTAGCAGAGTGGGAGGTGTGTGGGCGGGAGTGGGGGGGCGTGTTTGTAGGTGTGGGTGTGCAGTTTCCTGTCTATGTTAGTGTGTAAGTTGAAGTTCGGACAAGAAAAATTAGCATTTGCAGAAAGACAAGAGCAGTGCAGTTCATTGTCTCCAATGCCTGTTGGGGGAGGAGGTGGGGTGTGATGATGAAGACAAAGAGCTGGAGCTACATGACTTTGGATGGCTCAAGCAGCTAGTATGACGATTTACACAAGATCATCTTTGGGAGTTGACAATGAGTATACATGTTGTTATGTTCAGTTGGGGTCAGCCAAATGAAGATAAACGGTTGCTTGTATGTACAGCGCATTGGACATTCCACAGACATTTTTGGCAGATGGCTCACACTTTAAAGCAATCCTCGCACAAACAAACCCCATTCTTCTGCCAGACAACTAAGCTTCCGGATTCTGCTCTAGCATTCTGCTAGCAAATTTTAAACCATTGTGTTTGATGTCTCCTTGAGTCTTGGCAGTAGCAGTGACGCTGACATTTACCATTTATTTAAGCAAGGTGACCCGGACGTTGTTTGGGACTTGTTGAAACCCACCAGCTCCCATATGGCAAATGGACATCATTCCCATCTCCCAGTACAATTGAGGTGGGGCACAGACTTGGCTGGCAGGGGCATCTGATGCCCCTCCACCCCTCACCAGTTGGGGTAGTGCCAGGTTACCACCCTCCTGTCCCACACGGGACAAGAGACATGACTGGATGTAAAGCATCATGGCTTCTCGGGCCACAGCTGCTGCACTTCTGGTGATCTTTCTAGGTGGCTTTGCCCCCCTACCCCCGTTCCTCTCGCCCTCTCTTTCCTCGACTTCGCCCCTTAAAACCTTTTTCCTCAGACACCCACACTCCCCCTCTTCCGTCTAGAGGCTGTCTGACTGTGACATCAGAGCAGTAGGTGAACCTTGCCCAAGGACATGTCCTCCTGGCCTTAGTTGTTTTCCTGTCCCTATCCCTCAATCTAATACGGTTGTGCTTCAACTCAAATAACTGCTTTGCTGGTTTGGTCACAGAGCATGCTTCATATAGCTTCATATAGTCCGATGCATGGAGCTTAGGGAGAGTCAGTTTGAGGTCCATATGAAACATGATGACTTCTGACCAAGCTATTTGCCAAACCTCATCCCAAACTCTGGTCCCCTCAGCCAGGCTCAACCACCCCCTCTCTCAGTAACCCCCACCTTTTCAACCCAGCCCTGGTGCAGCTACACACACCTGGGTCCCTCTGCAGGAGGGCTGACTTTTGGCCTTGCAAGCACAACAGGATCCCAGCACACCTGCCCTGATGAAACGTCACCAGTTCAACCCTCCTTGTCTCTGCACCAGCTCCCTAAACAGCAAATCGACTATAGTTGAACTTGGTCGCATGGATCTCCTTCAATTGTATAAATCAAACATGAAGGTTACGAATACAAAGACAGGGTGACAACAGTTTGTTTGGTTTCGAAAATAAAGCTTTGTATCTTTATAATTAAATTATAATTAATATCGAATTGAGTAAATAAATAAGCAATTTGTCTACTTTTTAGGAATTATTGTAGGCCATATATATATATATTCTGGCCATATATTCTCAAACGCCTCCGATGCCCTTGCCTAATCCTTTATAATCATAGGCACAGACAAGATACGGCTTTGAAATTTTTAGGTTGCCGAAAAAAAGAACTGTAGTCATTTTTGTTTCACCATTTCCAGTTTATTGCCTCCTATAGTGTGTTTCTCTTTTTTCCTGGCTGTGTGAGAGCGCAGTGACAGATGGCTGGCTCGTCTTCCCTCGGGAAGGCAATCTCTCCGAATACAGGCGCATGTCAATCACCAGGTTCTCATGTGATGGCTCCTGCCAGTGACGTGCCAACCATATGGCCTCATGGCATCATAGCTGGTATGAAACCCTGCCTGGTATAGCGATGCCACACTGTCTTTGACTGTGCGAGAGGATGGAGCACTGAAAGAAGCTTCCCGCCACCACTCAGTTTGGCGCGTTTTGCTTCGCTGTGCACGAGGATGATCTGAATTCAGGCGCGTTTCTACCCTGTAAGAGCTCCAGCGAAGGTAAGCTGGAACACATTGATGAGTGACCGCTGCAAAACGGAAAGCAATGAATTGAATAAACAGAGATTCATAATGCGAGGCTAATTTGGGGGCCGGGGGGGGGGGGGCTCAGTTATATGACATACTTTTGTAATGCATTTGTACACACGAATTCAAGGCGGCTTGGATCACACCACAGTGGTGGGTGCATAGGCTATTAAGCTGTAACCATTTGTCCTTCACATTTTAATATCATGGTATAGCTATCATATATCTCGTAAGCGTGTAATACAATTTACTTGGCAAAGAAAACAAATCAGCAAATAGGCTTTGCAGGCACTGGACAATATTAGTCAATTAGGATTGTTCCAATCAGCTTTCCTGAAGAGCAGCATATAGTCGAGGAGTGGATTCTAGTACATAACAGATGGTATAGTGGGCTCTAATTTGATTAAAATTAGATTACATTCCTGTGTCAAAGACAGACCATGAGACAGCTATCTCTTTCACAGATAATTGTTTCTGCGTCTCGTTTCTTTAAAAAAAGATGTATCGATGATTAGTGTGTTAATTTCGAAAAATATGAAGGGTGGGACAACGTCATGGGCAAAACTGCAGGCGTGAAAACCGCATTGAGAAGATAAATGAGCTATTTATTTTCTGCTGTCTATCTTGTCTGGATAATTGTATACCTTACCACCAAAGGCTGTGCAGTTTCACGGCGATTTTGATCAATAAAATCGCATGTAGCCAAATCTTTGCCAAATGCCCATGGATAAAATCTGTGTCCATTTGTAAAAGCTTGAAAAGTAATTCATTGGGCATTCTTGCATAAGGAATGATGTGTGAAATAGAACAGTCACACGGTCTTTTTAATTACACGCTGTTCGTTCTTTTAACGTAGCAAATCCCTTGAGTGAAAACATTTTACACTATAGCCTATTTTGCCCGTGGCGTTCCCCCAAGACCATGAGCTTACTTAACGAAGTACCACACAACCTTAACGGTTCCATAAAACGCCTGCTGGTTAACTTGGTAGTATTCTTCATCCTGAACAGTCGGAGTTCTACTGGTGAGCATTGCAATCTGCAATTATTTTAAGATGATCAGATATTTAGAATTACCCTTCATCTTTGTTTTTCAGTTTTATATATTTCTGGATTAGTTTAACATTTATAGGCCTTTCTGCATCATAGGCCTATCCCTTTAATAATGCTATAGGATTTTGACATTGTATGATGATCTGTAAGCAATGTAAAACCTTTCATCAGAACAGATGCCATAGTTAATTTTATGTACCTCTAAACTAAATTATTTTTATTATTGTCCAAGAAAAGGTCATATATAAAAGTCATTCAAATGTGAGAATAATATTTGATCAGACTATATTGTATGCTAAATACTTAGATCTGATTTAGTGAGGGTGTTCAGGGTTGAAAAGTGCTGGAATCCAGCCAGGAGTGTGTAGGCGTAGAGGGGGGGGGGTCGTTTCACAGCCCGCCTCGTGGGATCTGTAATGTGCCCTCTACCACCTAGACCCCGCTGCGCGAGGAGGTGAGAGGGCACGGGGACGTCAGGAATTCAATGGGGATCCGTATGTCTGCAAATCCGGCTGTTCACTGTTATTGTTTATTTATAAAATAAATAAAATGCAGACGTATTTATCATGTTTTCTCCAGTGTTGTGGAGCTGTATTTTTGATCAGAATCAGAATGCAAGATTTACAAACATAGGGGGTGTATATACACAGTAGTAAAGATCTCCATTAATGATGATTCCTTCTCCATCTTCCTCCAGAGCCACCATGTTGACCAGGCTGTTCAGTGACCCTTCACTGCTCCCCGGTGTGCAGAAATACACGGGCTGGGCGGATGACAGCGAGAGCGAGGATTCGAAAAACAAAGATGACGACCAGGATCACTGCCGCCTGGTGGATGATGAGTTAGACGACGGCGATTTGAGAGGCAGCCGGACGCACTCCGAAATTGCAGGCGACGACGAAGAAGACGACGAGGTGGATGATGAAGAAGACACGGAGGACGACGTCGTCGAGGGAAACAGACCGAAAAAGCGAGGACCTAAGAAACGTCAAATGACCCAGGCGCGCGTCGAACGCTCCAAGGTTCGTCGTCAGAAGGCAAATGCGCGGGAAAGAACGCGCATGCACGACCTGAACTCCGCGCTCGACAACCTGCGTAAAGTTGTACCCTGCTACTCCAAAACACAAAAGTTGTCTAAAATTGAGACGCTCCGCTTGGCCAAGAACTACATTTGGGCCCTGTCTGAGATACTACGATCTGGGAAAAGACCTGATCTTGTTTCCTACGTACAAACACTGTGTAAAGGACTCTCCCAACCCACAACCAATCTGGTGGCAGGGTGTCTGCAGCTCAACTCCCGAAACTTCTTTACCGAGCAGTGTCAGGAGGGAGGACGCTATCACGGCTCCAACAGCTTCTCCATGCATTCATATCCATATCAGTGCTCGCGCCTGTCCGCGCCCCCGTGTCAGTCTGGCGCGAACTCCAATCCTTTACGAACTCACGGGTTTTGCTCATCTTACGACTCGCTTTATGGTGGGGGTGGATCTCCCGAATACAACAGTCCTGAATACGAGGGCCCACTCAGCCCACCTGTGTGTGTTAACGGCAACTTTGCTCTGAAACATCAAGGCTCTATTTCACCCGAGGCAGAGAAAGGCTTTCATTATTCTATGCATTACTCCGGGCCCTCCAGCACTCATCGCTCTACCGCTGCCCACAGTCTGGTGTTGGGTTCTTCAGGGGTGCGTGGCAGCATCCACTCTGAAAACGTTCTGCCTTACCATGACATGCATTTACACCACGAACGAGCCCCGGTTTACGACGAACTGAATGCGTTTTTCCACACCTAATACACCCAGTGCGTCCTCCTATAAAACCATTGAGAACGCTTGACAGGGTGCAAAGTCACCCATACATGTACTCCCCCTTTCTGCACCCAATCTAATAAAGACTGACCATTTTTATTTAAATGACAATAAAATACGGGGAAGAAAGTCTTTGTTGACGTGTATCCGTTATATGTTGTATTTCTTGTGTCAGAGTATCAGGCCTACTGCATTTGAATCATATCTAGACTGAATGCAAGCACAGACACACGTACATAATGTATAGTTTTGTCACGATAATACTCTAGTAATTTAAACAATTGTGAATTATTTATTTATTTATTATTTGAATACTACACAAAACGAAAGGCAACACTGATTGGAGAAACACTTGATGCTCTTCAAGGGACAGCCTAAGTATATTTTCTCATTGTTAGTTAATGCAGCTATGCAATAGCCTAATATGACATACAAATGTTGGGATCCATGAGTAAAACGAATTTATTGCTGTGGGGTTCGAAATGCTTTTGCTGTTGTAACTTAATGTCTCTACGAATATGGTCATTGGACAAATATTTTAAAGGAAAGGAAATCTTTGCATGTCTGCATCTTATTATTGGCAAATCACACACATACACACTCAACACAGACACACAGAGGATACACGATTTATAGGCCTATTTTGAAATTAAATCCTTTTATGTTTGACATGAAAATCATGAGGTTTTCTGGTAATTTGTCAGATATCTGCTGCAAGTCATTACGTTGCAACTGAAATTAAACGAAACGGATTCAGATTTTTCAAGACATATACTCATTTAATATTACAATGTCCGTTTTATAGCGTGTCATTTACAGGTGGTCACGGTATTACTCAAACAAAATGTATTAACAACTCCTAAATGGACTCCTCACATTAACTTAATTAAGGCTTATGACTTATAAAGGCAATTTCTTTACCCACAATGTTATTTCACAGTATTTCTCGGTCTTGGATGGTCCTGGAATTTAAATAAGAGTGATTCATTTTTAAGTAATTCAAATGGTCAGTTTCACATGATGTGTTTTGATGCCATCAACATATTTATTATATCTATGATTATTGTTAAACGTATTGTTTTATTATTATTAATGATTCATTACTGGATTCAATTTTTGTGTGTTCATATGCTATGGAAATAACATGAAGAGGCTCCTTGAATCATCAACGTGTTGCTGACAATTTTTAATGAAAGTAAAAACTTTGTACTTAAAACACTTGTGTGGTAAAATAAAATTATGTTAAACCATATTGTGTAACTTTTTACAGGTTAATCCATCATTTGAAAGCCATGTGTTTTATTGTCCCAAGAATAGGCCTACTATTTTTCATATGTGATAAATGTATGGATGTCATGGCATAGAAACTGTTGAATTATTAGGCCCATTAAACACACACCATATCCAATATGTTACATGTTAGCATTGAGGTAAATATCCTTGCCATTCTGGGACGCATATTGTTTTTGAAATCCATGGTAACATTTGTCCATTAAATAAATATAAATGTGTGTGGCATTAGGATGCACACAAAAAAGCACACAGTAGCCTAAATGATGAAGCTTTAAGCTCCAAAAGTTGTACCTTGTGGCTAATGGATGCTCTGCTATTGGCCTGCTTGTCTGCCTTTCTTACATGAGTCCTGGTGTATAGTAGACCCAGCAATGCAAGAAAATATTCTTCATTAATTATTATGTGCAACGTTTGTCTGTCTGTAGTACAATTTTTCTCTTATTTATTTGTAGCCTGATTATAAAATTTAGTTCAGCAAAATTCGGAAAATTCTGCTCAGCTTTTAGGATTACATGTTGTCTAGTGTTCAGCTGTTCAGAAGGCTCTTTAAATCTTACCATGTAGTGAGAAAATCATAAACCGAAAGTCTTCACAACCGTTAGATTAAAGGCCTTTTACCTGCAAACCAAGATGGAGGACTTTCTGAAATAGCCTAATAAAATAAAAGGAAACAGGTGATTAACATAGGAACATGTTGTAGCAAATAACAGCATAGATCAATTCGATTCAAAACGTTATCAACATAGGCCTAATGTTTTAGGATAGTAGCCATAAAAAAATTTCCACCGTCATAAAATATTAGCAACAACATTTTGAAGTAAAAGTGCCGTTAATACAACTTGTAAATTAAACTAGCAAATTATTTCGATTCCAGATTGTAGGCCTAAAATGTGTATTGTGTTAGCACAGTTTAAAGCAATATAGTTAATCGAATTAGGGAAAACATATTACAATTAAATGAAAACTTTTTTATGTAGGCATAAGTAGTCACACTCTCACACAGACAACCCCACACAATGCAAAGTGCAGCAGTTGCCCTCAGGGTGATCTGTTGCCCCCCCTCACGGGTTTTGGAGGGCTGCCTAGGGACCCATATGTTCTGCAAAATGACCACGCTATTAACTCACGCAGGCGCAATAAGCGCAATTGCAGTCTTCAATCCGGGTCATCTGCAGGTACCCAAATTACCTGTGTATTTCAATAAGCCCATTTTTATTTTATATTTATAAATTAGACATAAACAGTACTACCATATAAAAAATGGCTTTCATCAGACGCACTGATACCATGTTACCATGTGTAACTTTGAGATATGAGGCATATACCGTTAAAGTAATATATATATATATATATATATATATATATATATATATTGCTATGTACTGCACTTTGGTCAACTGTGCTGTTTTAGAGTGCAATAAAAATTTAGTTGGATTGGATTGGATTGGACCATTACAGTAAGCTTTAACTGTATTATCATGTCAACCATACAGCTAATACTGGCAACTAACACAATGTTATTGTGAGAAATGTATGAACTCGAATAATGCACTAATTTAGATAGTCAGCGGCCATTTTTTAATCTTTGGCCGGCGTTGTGGTTCTGACTGTCAATATTCCCATTAAAATGTCTTAGCATATATTTATGAAGTGATAAACTTGGGTGCTTTACGTTTAGATTACATCGATTTTTTTTCAGAATAACTGCCTAGTATGAATAAATATAGGCTACATTTTGTCAAATCAGCTAAGGACAAAGTTTCGGGGAGTGTTAGGCTCGAGGGAGGCAGTGAACGAGGGCATCGATCAACAAATTCCCTCATCCGGCCGGCGTGAGGTGTGCGCGCTTTCCAGAGGCGGGAAGTTGGCAGGCTCGTGGAGGGTGAGCGTGCCAAGTTCCTTAATGTTCCCCCTTACAACCACGAGCTCTGGAGAGGACACCCGCGTGCCTAGCCGCTTCCGCGTGCCAGTTTGCCCGGCCAAACTAGCACTGCTGGGAGGGAGTCTATGTTTCTTTCCTAATTTTGCGGCATCTGTTCATTATCCAGCACATTTAAACGAGAACGCTCTTATATACTGTACACTCACCCTTCACCACACAAGTCCTGTGCACAGGCCGGGCCGGAGGTAGTCGCTATGACCTTTAAATTGTAAAGGTAATTTATAAACTATAGTTTCAACAACGTACTGAGATGGGAAGTCAGCGGTGACAAATATTGCAGAAGAAATCGTTTGTGCAAGTATAGCCAATGCAGAGAGGTATATGGGAACACTTTTAACTAACGGTATAAAATAGTTCAGCTTTGTGGACCACTGCAAGGGGAAGTTTCCTCGCTCTACTCCCTCTCACACAGGTGCTTGATGTACTGTGATCAGGGAATGACACATTTACAAACTGAATTAACAGTAAAATGGTAAATGGCAGAGATCAGCAGAGTACCTGATACACCATAACGACTCGCGCACTTAAGAAAAAATGTTTTGATCGCGCATTCAAGTTCTACAAAGTTCTATAATAAAACTTGACATTAAACAATTCCGTTTCCCCGCCAGAAAGTGAAGAAGTCTCGCTGTTTTAATTAGCGTGAAGGCCCACTCTTTTCTCACTCAACTTGATAGGGCACAAAAAAGAGTGTTTGTCTGACATAACAGTCAAGAGTGTAATTATCAAATTGTCACAAGCTGGGGCGTAGGAAGGAGTTTAACATTGGGGGGGACGAATATTAAAATCATGTTTGTACTTTTCACTGTTCCCTTCTTATCATGTTAAAACCTTCCTCTCATGATCAACAACCTAACATCACCTCACTTTATACTGTAGCACCTACCTGCAACTCTGCAGTGCTGGCTTTCCCTGCATCTCCCTCACTGTGAATGTCCAGCTGAACTTCATCTGATCTCTAATATAAAAGCAGTGGAGATGAATAAGGCATAGATAAATACTGATGTGAAAGCTAGTGCAATATTAAAAATTCATGTTTGTAATTTATTTTATTGTTTAAATTCATACTTCAGTCGCTTATTTAGAACAAACAGAATAAAACACCTTTTGGTAGAGCTGTGCACAAATGGGAACAATATAATAGGACATATTGTAACTGAACATATAGGTAAATCATTCTGGCAAATGACTAAATGTTGCGGAGGTTGAACTAATAGTTATGAGAATGTTCATTCTGATCTGAGAAAAGCACCAAAGCAACTGAGACAAACTGTAATAGGAAAATAATGTTCTTTTTACAGTTATCTTAAATCAAATCTCTTTTCGTATTTTACGTTACTGGAAAGTTCGCCAAATTTTCGCCAGCAGCAACCGTTGGCTAGTAACGGTCATAGTAACAACGTTTACCTAGCAAGAAGAGTGTACTAGTTAGATGTTGTCATCTTAACATCAATAAGTCTAACGTTAGACAGAAACTATAATTACCCTCCTGGGCAAAAGTATTACCAACTCACATTTCCTTTCATTTTTTTCGTGCCCTGGAGAAAGAAATAATTTGTGAGCTGCTGCTGTCTTTTCATCTTCACGGCTCTCTGACCTGTCGCTAGTACTAGGCAGACACCCGCATCTCAAACACTCTGAGTAGGGAGGACAAACCCGTTTGAGCGTTTTTTCCGAAATACGTTTTAATAGTTATTCCTGGGGAAATTATGTAATTAAATTACATAGTAACTATACTAAAATACGTATGCACAATAATATCAACAACATTAGCGAAATTTAGACGTTTTTAAAGGTTTTTAATTTTACCTCGAAGCTACTTCCGTTAATCAGCTGTTTGTGGAAAAGAGGCTAGTTTCACGACAGCGACTTTGGATGTAGTTCACCTACACAATCCACAAGATATATCTGTATACAGTTACGTTAACAAAGGTCTTGTTTGTTACAGAGTCTGAGCGATTGAGGGGCCGATGACAAGACGCTGTGTTGCGCTTTCAAAATAAAAGCTAACAAGTAAAAAAAATCGAAATCAAATATTTTGCAGTATAATTTTTGGGGGGGACAAATGCGCCTGTCTCCAACATTGGGGGGGACACGTCCCCCCCGTCCCCCCCGGTTCCTACGCCCATGGTCACAAGTACTTAACGGGTGTGAATTCCAATTATCGGTCCAGCGAAATTACACTATCATTTTATAAAGAAAAAATAGGTTTATTACTATAACTCATAAACAAGTGACATAGAAACGATAATCACAATTAGTTTGTGCCTTAATGTCAATGTATTATTGTATCATTAAACATCATATATAGCAACATGGGTATTTACACACTCACACTGACGCACACACACACACACTCACACAGACACACACACGTTTAATCACACAAACTGAGTCTCAGAACTCATGGATGCCACAGAATATGCCAGTGCCGATGCCAGACAGGGGGAAAGGCTGTCACTGTTACTGGCAGGCAATACAGTGGAAATTCCCCAGCATCTGTTTGTTAGCACACAATAGGCCACGGAGTGTGGGCAGGCTGGAGCTGGGCAGAGGATGTGCAACTCCTGGACACACAGCCTGAAGAGAAAGGTGGGGCAGGGGAGCAGAGACGGGGGGATGAGATGGAAGGTTCCGGGTGTTGCCAGGTTTGTTTTGAGATTGCAGAGGTTGAAACACATGCAGTTAGGACTTCTGCACATTGCTTAGTTTCTAATGCCAACAGAGGCCCTCTGTGTGACTGCAGTCCTCTTTAGGAAGCCACAAGCTGCTGCTGGGGTACGTTCCACAGGGTCCACAGTGGCCCCCTCTCTGGGACTGGGTGGGGCTGGCTCCTGTTCAGGAGGTTAAGTAGAGGCGTGTTACGGAGGGGACTCCGCTGGATGAGAGCGCTCAGTGTGGGTTGTTTCTGGTCTGCACAGATGGCATGTGTGTATGAACGCGTGTGATTCTGTGGACGTGTGTGTCTGTGTTATGATAGGGTTAGATGATGTCCTGGTCACATGGGCAGTAGTAATTGGCCTCCATATTGACCAGTTTGCAGTGCTAGGGGCCGGGCAGTATTCCAGCTGGACCTGTCAGATGGCATCGAGTCCACCTCACTGATCACCCCCTGACAACGTCTCATCTCGTCTCCCTTCCAGCTCTCTCTTGCTCTCTCTTTTCATTCCTCCATCACCTTTAATGTCCTCTGCTCTAGCTCCTCTCTGGTCCTGGATTGCCCAGTCACTGCTCACTTTGGTGGGAAAAAGATCAACTTCTTTGCAGGGGGGATGTGTCTCCCCCACAAAAAAATAAGTCTATAACGCAGTGTAAAAAAAACTTTTATTTTGAAAGTGTAAAAGAGAAGATATCTGCTTTTTAGGAAATCTGTCTCCCCCACCCAATGTCAAAGTCAATCCTATGCTCATGGTGTGAGGTCTAATTGGAGGAGGTTAACAGGCACTGTGAGGAGCTACAAGGGAGTTAAGGAGAACGTCCTTCTCAGTGTTGGCAGGAAGGAGTCCCCAGGTAGAGCAACAGAACCATCCTCTACCCTTCAGCCTCGTCAGCCAGCACACACAGAGAACTGGCACCATGTCACTGGGAATGGTGAGGGAGTGAGGAGGGGGATGGACATACGTACAAGCCTTCCCTCCAGCCCCAGCTGAGGATTGTGGGATGGCAGGCAGGCTGGCTCTGGGAGGAAGGAGAATTTTGAACATGCTGGAAATAAAGAAGAGGGCATTTTTGCGATGCATTCTGGTAGGACGGACAGAGAGAGAGAGAGAGAGAGAGAGAGAGAGAGAGAGAGAGAGAGAGAGATTGAAAAGAAGAAGGAGCAAGACAGGCAGAGGATTGGCAGTCATGCCAAGGCCCATGCCAGGAGGAAGGCACCTGGGAATATGTAAGTGCGTGTGTGTATTTATGGTGTTTTGCATGTGTGTGTGTGTTCGGGTGTGAGCTCCCTACATATGCATGTCAACGAATGTTTTCGAGAGCTTGTGTTCATGCATACAAGTGCTTTAGCACCTATGCGTGGGTGGCTTCCAACATCGTTAAGAAAGTGCATGTGTGTGTGTTGGAGAACACAAATGACCACACCCTTGTATTTGTATGCTGTGTGTGTTGCTTTTTGCATTTGCAGGGAGGAAGGTGTGCGTGAGTATGTATGTGTGTGTGTGTGTGTGTGTGGGGGGGGGGGGGTTGTGTGTGTGCAGGGATGGATGTGGGAGGGGAGGAGAGGGGTGGGGGGTGAGTGCACGTTTAAATTCAGTGACATCTGTTCATTACAAGTAGAGTGTGTTTATTTTTATACAGCCAGCCACAAGCAGAAAGCTCAACTGGCACCGCTGGTTAATGTACCAGCCTGCCTGAACTGCACAGCAGATTAAATATTTACAGGCAGACAGACAGAATGAAGAAAGAAGACAGCAAGATGGGGAGAAGAGACCTCTGATAGGATCATTTGTGACAAACATGAGGGCACGAAAACATGCAAATACAGAGAAGCATGAGCAGGAAGTGCCTTTAACAGTGTCATGAACGCAGGTTCACAAGTTGAAGGCAAGCAGTAACCAAAAAGCTGTGTTTTGTTTGTCATTGTGAAGCAAAAAGCTTTGAGAAACCAAAACAAAAACAAACTAAAAATTTGGTTCAGCAGCGAAGGTTTAATATCTCCAGTCCATATGGAGGTGACACGTAACCACAAACGAAATACTGAAGAATATAGTCCACTTTACAGACTCAATGTGATAGTGACAGCTTGCCACTTACCATGTGTAAAGCATCACCTGAGTTAGGTGGGAGGGGTGGTGACCATTTGGCAGCTTCCAGACAGACTCACCAGGGAGACAGGGAGAGGCTTTTTGGCAGGGCTGATACTGAGGTGTGCAGCAACCAGCCCAACATGCAGGACTACATCCATCTCTCCCTGTCAAAGGCCCAACAACACACGGTGTGTGTGAGGATGAGTGTCAGTGGTAATGCTTTGGTCCCCATCTCTACTTTAACAAGACCCCCCCCCGCCCCTGTGTCCTGTCTGTCACGGTCCCTCTGCCCCCCTAACCACCCCCTCCAGTCCCCCTGTGCCCTGCCCCCACCAGCCTGCCCTGTACTACTCCCCATCTCCCCTGGGAGCGCCTGCTCTGGAATGTCGCTCATGGGGAAGAATCTTGCTGCAGGCACTCAATATGTCGTATGTGTCTGGAAGAGTGAGAGAGGGTGAGAGGTGGATGAGGATGTAGGGTGGAAAGGTAGACCGGCCAGTATAGTGTGAAGGGGCATTAGTGGTGTGTCTGCAAATTATCTTTAACCACGTAACAAGATTAAAGTCTTACAGAGTACAGATTAACAGCATGAGGACTTTGACAGAACAACTGAGATGATCAAACAGGGTCTTGTGTGTCTATATATTTGTCTTTCTCTGTTTGTTTTCTGGGTGGGGGGGGGGGGGGGGGTACAAACTCACTCTTATTCATCACACTGACTCTGCAACTCCGGAACTTTTAAGTCAATAAACCATTCCTCTGCTCCCCACCGCCACCCCCCCCCCTGCCACCCCCCTCTCTCTCTTTCTTTCTCTGTCATGCCTCTGTTGCTGCTGAAGAGTAGGAGAGAGATGCAGAGAAGAGACTTCTCTTCCCTCAACCCTGCGGCCTCAGCCAGCCTCCTCCCTGCAGAGCCTCGTCTGGGACTCTCAGCCTCTCAGTCCCTCTGCCTCTCAGCCTCAGACAGATTAAGAGATTGCAAGGCAAGGCGTGTGATAAAGCCGGCTAATTCTCACCCACAGAGAGCTAAACTTCCAGAGCCCTGTGCGTCCTAGCTACCCAGCGCAGCTGTGTTGCTTTGCCTAAGCACATCCCCCTCCAGGGTGAGGCTGGAAGAGGGGGGAGACCCTCAAACCTGCCCTGCCTCTGGTGGCTCTGGGACAAGGATAACACTGCTAAGAGAACTTGGATGTTCTCGAAAAAGTGAGATTTTCTTTTGCTGAGTCTGGTTCACTCTAAAAAGGATTTGGAAAACCTCCAGCATCGGGGGGGCAGCGTGGGTTCCTGAAAACCACTGCTCTTGCTAGTGGAGAGCTCTGTGTTAAATTTGTGGTAGGTATAGTCGATGAGGTTGAGTTTGAATCATTTGGATCTGTAAAAAACGAACAAAAGGAAAACAATGAACCACAGACATTGTCATGGGAGCATCCTTTCCCTACAGCTTTACACCGAGCACACTCATACCCATTCATCTTGACTTTCTGTGCTTCTGAGACCAAAAGCAAGCGAACGTAATCCATCTCTGTAAATGCATGGTAAACAAGAAAGAGAGGAAGAGCGAGAAAGAGAGAGAGAGAGAGAGAGAGAGAGGGGTGAGAAATAGATGGCGAGGTGAAGAAAGAGGAATGGAGGGAACCAGATTTGAGTGCCCGCTCTGCAGAATAGACAGAGGACAATACAAGGCTGGCAGAGTTGGAGGATGGTGCCAGGGGGAATAGAGTGCCACATGGTGCCCCCTCGAGTGGGGGCCAGCCTGGAGGGGGGCTGCACTACGTATGTGTGTGTGTGTGTGTGAGTGAGTGATTGTGTGTGTGTGTATGAGAGACAGTGAGAGGAGCTCTTCTATGTGTTTTGTGTGATGTATGTATATTTATGTGCGTGTTTGCTGTGGGAGGAGGTGGGGGAGGGGGGGGAGGGGGGGGAGAGGAGTAGTCCCAGTTCCCGTTTGCATCTTAAATTCCTCAACATCTGTTCATCCATCCTCCGTTGTCTGTGTGTTCCAGTGTGTGTGTGTGTGTGTGTGTGTGTGTGTGTGTGCGTGTGCGTGTGCGTGTGCGTGTGTGTGTGTGTGTGAGTGTGAGTGTGTGTGTGTGTGTGCTGCCATACTTTAATTAGAGGGAGACATTCAGACATAGTCTTATTTTCCATAGAACTTCCAGGTAGCATGAGATCCCAGACACACCCACAGCCTGCAGACAAGCCAGCCTGGATGACCAGGAGCACAGGCACCAGCCCCTTCACACACACCCATGGTGCATTGAAGAACCACTGGATGGCCAGCTATTGGCCACTGCCCACTGAACTAAGCTCACATGAGCTTGTTTGATCTGGATGAAGAAAGCCTGAAGGCCTGTGTTTCTGCAAACCTTCTGTGGAATGAATGTACACAATGGATGGAAGTCAGGGGTGAGATTCAGCCATGAAATATTTAGCTTCTGTGTCAGTGTCACTTCCTGACTTATGATGGCAGTTAGAGGGGTGTGCACACACACACACACACACACACACACACACACACACACACACACACACTGCATGATTACTCCAATTGCCAGATT
This sequence comes from Neosalanx taihuensis, assembly GCA_030340665.1. Classification (NCBI taxonomy): domain Eukaryota; kingdom Metazoa; phylum Chordata; class Actinopteri; order Osmeriformes; family Salangidae; genus Neosalanx; species Neosalanx taihuensis. Next base: position 5,640,459 of record CM059298.1, read on the forward strand.
GAGCAAATCTCATGCTGCATGCATGGCAGTCCAATGCCAAATGTCAGGTCATTTCAGAACCTGTGTCAATGCCATACCGCACGTATGCCAACCACACGCCATCCAAACGCCAACCTCCTGCTCCCCCTGTGGTAAACCTGTGACGATAAACCAAACAGATGTCTGTGTGCGAAGGATTTATCAATTGTTTACTTATACATTTCTAGATTCCTATTTAGTATGGAAGGGAGAGGGTCAAAAGTCACTGGTGAATTTGGCTCCGAAACAAATCTGTTTTTATGGTTCTCCTTCAGTGGATGCAATTAGCTCTGAATCCGTTCACTGATAAAGCCCTGATTTTCAGGTTTGTTCAACTGCTTTGCTTTTATATCAGCCTCTCATCAAAATCTCCCATTAGACTTACTCCTGTCTGTCTCTCTCCTTCTTTCTACCCCCTTGCTCTCTTTTTGACTTTCTCGCTCTCTTTACCTCTCTTTCTCTACTTCTCTTTACCCCTTTCTCTCGTTTTACCTCTCTCTCTTTTGCTCTCTCTTTACCTCTCTCTCTTTTGCTCTCTGTTTTGCTCTCTCTTTACCTCTCTCTCTCTTTGTCTCTCTCTCTCTCCTGATGCCTGCTGGCACTTTGGGAGCAGTGCCCCTCCAATCCCGGTGCCCCCTCCCCCCTCCCCTTCCTCTGGATGCCAGCCGACGGCGCTCACAGTGTGGCACGCCATCTGGTGCCGCCCGCCCCGGCAACCTCCCCCGCCCCCTCTGCCCCCCTTCTAAACCCCCTCTACCCCCCCCCCCACCCCCCACCCTCCCACCCCTGCAGACAGCTACCCACAATCCCTCCCTGCGTCAGCTCCACACCGCACAGAACAGGAGGCTTTCGCACAGATCACTTCACCCCTGATGCCCCCCGCCAGATATGAGTGCTAATGGGGGGAGGGGGGGGTGGGCATACATGCACAAAATGCTCCAACGTTTTAAACGCAGCCACACATACTATCATAGTCAACCTTGGTGCTGTTGGACAGCCAAACAGGCAGCCAAACAGACAGCCAAACAGGCAGCCAAAGAAACACAGCACAAAAGACTGCATTTTCCTGAAGCCCATGAAGCCAGTGCACACATGTGCTGTTGGAACTGGCCATGAGAAAAATCTGGAATAAGTGAAAGGTATCTCTGATAGAGAGAGAAAAAGAAAATTAGGAGAGAGCGAGAGGGCCGATAAAAAATATGCCAAAACTGCATGAAATCACGGGAGAGAAAGAGATGTCAAGTGAAATAGGCTAGAAAGAGACTGGGAAACATGAAAGGAAGAAGCTGTGATAAAGACTGGGGCTCCATCCATCTTGTGTGGGTCTGGAGCCTCGTGGCTGGCACACGTATCCATCAATGAGCACAACATTAACTCTCTGGATCAGAACCAACAGCCCCGGATTTCCCTCCATCTCTTTCCCCTCCCCTCACAAACACACACACACACTCTTCTGCCATGCTTGAATCTCTCCTTCACGATTCTTCCTTCACCTCCTGCTTTCTTCCCTCCTTGTTCATTTCACTCCTCCATCTAGACTTTTTCAGCTCCTCGCTCCCCTTCTCTCCCTTCTCCCCTCTCTTCTCCTCCCTCCTCAGCTCCTCTTTGTCTCTCGCCCGGTCGCTGTTAATAATTGAAGTCCTGAGCTGCTGCAGGCCTGGCTTGTCTCCAGCCCTCTGATTGGGAGTGCATGTGTATTCATGACAGGATGGGGCAGAGCACATGTGTGTGATGTGCAAGGGTGACACAAAGACCGGGGAATGTGATTGCGTGTGTGTTTATGTATGTGTGTGTGTTCGGTAATGTATTAGTGTGCGTGGCAAAGTAAGGAGTCGATTGTCACTATAGCCTCTGCAGTCCTGGAACTGATTAGTGGAGCAGACTGAAGGGGGGGAGGAGATTAACCACAACGGACCGTGTCAAGGATGTGGGGTCGAAACCCAAAGCCAAACACAAAGCTGCTATTGAACAGCTGTGGTTAGGTGAGGTGATGTGAAGGAGCTTGCGTTCCTACAGGAACAGTCCTGCACTTACGAGGTTCATGATGTTTAATTGTAAAATTCTGTATGTAATGTTCTTATGGCTCTTCTCTTTGGTACTCACTTGGTTTCTCACAATGTAAGCTTCATTTTTTGGCTTCCTGCAATGTTTGGGGCATCTCGTTTTCGATCAGTTACCTATGGTCTTTTGTAGAACTCTGTCGTGGACGTCGCTTTGGATAAAGGCGTCTGCCAAATGACTAAATGTAATGTAAAACATGGCTTCTGCTGCCACTGACGTCTGAGGACATGAGGAGTGAACGTGTGACACGACGTGAATCTCTCCCTGCCACCTCCCACACCTCTCACCCTCCCACAGTCCTGCCCACAGTCCAGCCCCTGCTGGGTGGAGGGAGGACAAGAAGCCCAACCCCTCCACCATCCAAACCCTCCACCATCCACCCCTCCTCCATCCATCTCCACCATCCACCCCTCCACCATCCACCCCTCCACCATCCAAACCCTCCACCATCCACCCCTCCTCCATCCATCTCCACCATCCACCCCTCCACCATCCAACCCCTCCACCATCCAACCCCTCCACCATCCACCCCTCCTCCATCCATCTCCACCATCCAACCCCTCCTGCATCCACCCTTCCATCATCCAACCCCTCCACCATCCAACCCCTCCACCATCCACCCCTCCTCCATCCAAACCCTCCTCCATCCAAACCCTCCACCATCCACCCCTCCACCATCCACCCCCTCCTCCATCCACCCCTCCTCCATCCACCCCTCCTCCATCCACCCCTCCACCATCCACCCCTCCTCCATCCACCCCTCCACCATCCACCCCTCCACCATCCACCCCCTCCTCCATCCACCCCTCCTCCATCCACCCCTCCACCATCCACCCCTCCTCCATCCAACCCCTCCTCCATCCAACCCCTCCACCATCCACCCCTCCTCCATCCAAACCCTCCTCCATCCAAACCCTCCACCATCCACCCCTCCACCATCCACCCCCTCCTCCATCCACCCCTCCTCCATCCACCCCTCCTCCATCCACCCCTCCACCATCCACCCCTCCTCCATCCACCCCTCCACCATCCACCCCTCCACCATCCACCCCCTCCTCCATCCACCCCTCCTCCATCCACCCCTCCACCATCCACCCCTCCACCATCCAACCCCTCCACCATCCAACCCCTCCACCATCCACCCCTTCTCCATCCATCTCCACCATCCAACCCCTCCTGCATCCACCCTTCCATCATCCAACCCCTCCACCATCCAACCCCTCCACCATCCAACCCCTCCACCATCCAACCCCTCCACCATCCACCCCTCCTCCATCCAAACCCTCCTCCATCCAAACCCTCCACCATCCACCCCTCCACCATCCACCCCCTCCTCCATCCACCCCTCCTCCATCCACCCCTCCTCCATCCACCCCTCCACCATCCACCCCTCCTCCATCCACCCCTCCACCATCCACCCCTCCACCATCCACCCCCTCCTCCATCCACCCCTCCTCCATCCACCCCTCCACCATCCACCCCTCCTCCATCCAACCCCTCCACCATCCACCCCTCCTCCATCCACCCCTCCTCCATCCACCCCTCCACCATCAACCCCTCCTCCATCCATCTCCACCATCCAACCCCTCCACCATCCAACCCCTCCACCATCCAACCCCTCCACCATCCACCCCTCCTCCATCCATCTCCACCATCCAACCCCTCCACCATCCAACCCCTCCACCATCCACCCCTCCTGCATCCACCCTTCCATCATCCACCTATATCATCCACCCTTCCACCATCCCCCTCTTCCATCCCCCCTCCACCATCCAACCCCTCCTCCATCCACCCCTCCTGCATCCACCCTTCCATCATCCACCTATATCATCCACCCCTCCACCATCCCCCTCTTCCATCCACCCTCCTCCATCCAACCCCTCCACCATCCACCCCTCCTCCATCCATCTTCACCATCCAACCCCTCCACCCCACCTCGCCTGCCTCAGCAGCCATGCTTCCTTATGTACAAGTGTTCAGTCTGAGCCTCATAATGAGCACAGGTGTCAACACAACATAAGATAGCACCCTTTTTCAAACCCACACAGTTATTTGGTGTTCCTTCTTGCCTTCATTAATCTGATTATGTACATGGATGCCTGGTTATTCTTGGGGACTTGAATAGCAGCGTAAACAGACATGTGGAATGCCGCCCACCACCTCACCACTTCGAAGGGGCCTTTCGCACAAACAGAGACACACAACGATTAAATGACGTGCATTGTGATTAGTTGTGCAGATGTACAGTAGAAGAAGGTCAGAATACCAGACGGTGTGTCTGCGTGTGTGTGTGAGGTGCAGGTAAATGAGGGTTGGACGTGCAGGGAGATCCACACACAAACACACACACTCTCGTCGCTGTAGACAGGTGGCTGTGGTAAAGAGGTGGTCCCTCGGCGGGGCCCTGCCTGTCTCTGGCTCAGAGAGGGTAAGGAGTAAAAATCTCCCGGCAGCTGTCGTCCTAATTCCTCTAACACGGTGCTTGTGCTCTGATTAGAAAACAGATCTGGCCTCTAATTTACTCCTGACACCAGCTAATGCTCTGTATCTCAATCTCTCCGTCCCTGGCAGACTGGACACACACACACAACACTGAAGGTTCCACAATGTAAATATCACTTTCCCCCCCTTATGCACGTTGTGTGCAGAGATTAACCTTCAAGAGGTTGGATAATACTACCATGGCTCCATCGTTACTGTGCGACTGCGGTGGGAAATGAGTGAGGAACTCCAAACTAGTAGACGTAAAGGCTCTTGACAGTTGGTGAGCTGGGGAGGAGGGTTAGTGCTGTGGCGAGGCCAGCCCAGCAGGGGGCAGAGGCGTTAAGCCAGTGAGCTGGTGGGAGGTGCAATCAGACCTCACTGTGTCACACTGCACGCAGCGTGTCACCAGACTGAGAGAAGGAACGAAGGATGGGGAGGAAGAGAGAGACGGAGAGTGAGAATGTGGGAGAGACAAAGACAGAGAGGGAGCAGACAGGCGGACAGACAGACGTCAGTCAGAATTAGAGGCTTTGTTGGGAATACAACATAAGTGTGTGTGAGTGTGTGTGTGTGTGTGTGTGTGTGTGTGTGAGAGAGCGAGGGGAAGCCTGACTGCCTCTTTTCTTCGCTCCCTCTCTTTCTGTCTCCTGAATCTGTCTCCTGGGACACACTTGGCTTCGCTCCTCACTTTTTATTCTTGCATTTCAAACCACTGATGTCAGAGCACGGGCTGGCCCGGCGCGCACACGCACGCACACGCACACAGGGATGCACTTAAACAGTATTTTCATAGAGCGCACCTTAACATGCATGCACCTGTCTCTCTAACACCCAGCTGAACACACACTGACAGCCATGACTGTGACTCTGTCACCAAGGTCTTTACCAAGTGGTGTGAGGAATAACACACATCTTGGACTAAAGACTTGATCACAGATTTTAGAAAACACATGAAGTCACCCTCGGTCACTCAGTTCAGACAATAAATGGTGTGAAATCTTTCAAATATATATAAACATCTGAAAAGCTGTGTGTGGAAAAAGAGCAGCAGGATTTGCTTTTTTCCACAATGTTTGCCCATTTTCACGTTGACAAAACTCTGCTTACCTTGTTCTATTGTGCTTTTATCGAAATCAGTACTGTCAAAATGTGTCAAAATGTATGAACTTCACTGCAGACCAAGTCTACCTATGGGTACGAATAAAGTAGAACTTTTACAATGTGGAATGGGATAATTTATCTTTCTCTAATCACACACAACTGAAGACAAGCTCTCAAATAGCATTGTGGAAGTTCCCTCAAAGCTTCAAACTAAAACACACAGACAATAGCAAGAGGCCATGATTATGCATGTTTAGACTCTAGAGTTAAATACACAAACATTCTATCAATGACAGCAGCAGAAAGAGAAGGTTGTTCTCTGAATGCCAGTGCAGCACACACACACACATACCTACACACACATACATACACACAACCAAATTAACAAACATACCACACGTAACGCCAGAAAAAAAAGTTACTGTCACAAGCGTTAAAACTGCCAGCCACACTCACAAACGCAGACTGACAGACAGACGAGCAAAACTTCAAAAAGCAACAAATAAATAAATTAAAGACAAGTCTGATAAGGATGAATAAATAACAAGGAGAGAGATGCAACCAGGAAACGAGAGCAAGCGAGAGAGAGCATCAGGGAGCGAGAGAGGAAGCAGAAGAGGAGATGGAGAAGGGGGAGGGAAGGCACCAACATATCTCTTTCGATTGCGTTGAAGCTTAACCGACACATCGTTGGAGTTGAAAGTAAACAGTGGAAAGTAAACTTTGGAGATATCAGAGTTGAAGGTGCGTCTGACATCAGCATGTCATATTGTACCTGAACAATGTTCAGCACATAACTTGCTGCAGATTCATGTGAAGTGTTGCCGAGTGCTTTTAAGTTCCCATGAACACACCCATTGACCCAACACTTGCCTTTCTCTCTTTCCCTGTACGGGTAAGAGAGTGGATGCGGTATGCAAATGAAATGGTTATTACTGCATTGCTCATCAAGCTGCGCGGAGCAGACATTAATAGGCTGATGAATATGCATGTGAATTTGTTAATTAAGTTAATTATTCTGCTGAAAATGCATTCGTCTTCCAAGGACATCTTCCCCAGGATTCCAACCTGCTCTGTTCATTAGTCATGCGATCCTTTACACTGGGCACAGGGACAAGAAGAGAGGGAGGGAGGGATGCAGTATCCAGACCGTGGGGTTCCAGTCCACTACAAACCCAACAGCACCATCAGGAAGCAGAGGGTGGAGTGGTGGGTGAGACTCACCTCTCCAACACAGTCTGCCTGACAGTGAGGAAGATCAGAGAGGAACACAGAGTCTTCTAACATGCAAACCTACATGTTCTCAACTGGTGGTACACTCCTCACACTCCTCACACTCCTCACACTCCTCACACTCCTCACACTTCCACTCTTATCTTTTCTCTGGTAATTCCCTCTCTCCTCTGGTTTCCCTCTAATTGCTTATTAAAACCCTCTTAAATGAACTTTTTGTGCCAACTTTCCAACACATTAATTAATTGTTGTAGCCAATTAAGTGTCGCTGTGCAAATGAGCTCCAGCCCAAATGGTCCTGCAGGGCTCCAGACCCCCTCCCTAACCCCCCCCAACCCCCCCTCCCTGCATGCATGCTATCCCAGCAGCCCCTGCCTCTCCAAGCAGGCCGTGCCAACACAACAGAAATGGGTGGAGCACAAACACAATGCAAGGCCTTCTTCCTGCGTGTCAGGAAACAGCCTCACTTCCAGGCAGCAGCCTCACTTCCAGCCAGCCTCCATCAGACTCCACATCTGAAGGATGATGGAGGTCAATGACAGAAGGCAACACGCGTGATCTTAGTAAAAGACTGAAACTACCATGATCCAGTACAGCATTTCGGCCGTGTTAAATGACCATTTGAAAGATAGTGTCAGGATGTGATCAAAGCTGGCCACACAAAGAAACAAGGAGTTGATGGGAGAACTGAGTCAAAATGACAAGAATCCCTTCTCCAAGCTTTTTGGTAATGAGATTGTGACACCAGTTGGTACATAATAAACCGAGCGGGAACACAGCTCGTGTTATGGCACCAATAAAACACTGTTGCAGTAAAGCATCCATCACTAACGGAGTAAAGTCAATCAGCTTTCCAAACATCACATAAATAACAAGGCAACCGTAAAAGAAATGACAGACATAAAATGTTGAGGCAAAAATGGACAAGACGAAACAAAGGGATGAGGGTGTGTGTGTGTATGTGTGTGTGTGTGTGGGGATGGGGGGGGGGTTGTTAGTTATAGGGCTGGGTTGTTAATGTTCAGTTTTGGATAAGGAATGCAGATTTTTCTCTCAAGCTTGTGCGACTTTGGAAAGAGTTCTGAAATTCAACTTGTGTGTTCATCCGTCCGGGTGGCTTGTGTGTGAGAGGGACTGTCTGTGGGGCTACTGGAGCCCTTGCCTCCCCCTCCCCTGCCCCCCTTCCTGAGACGACAGCACCACGACTGATCAAAGAGCCTCCGTCATCAAGCTCAACATCAAACCGCAGCAGCTAGGGCACCAGGAGCGCTGAGGCTCCCGCTCTCTGCTGCAGAACACACAGGAGGAGCACGCACACACGCACGCATACACACACGGACACACGCACACAAACACGCATACACACATGGACGCACACATGCACACACATGCATACACACACACGCACACAGACCCACACGCACACATACACACACACACGGGGACACACGAACACGCACACATACGCACACACACACAGGGACACACATGCACACACACGCCCGCGCGCACAAACAGGATCACGCGACATCCCACCATCACGCGTGTACGGAGGGACGTGCACCGGCTCAGTCAAGCCGAGGCCCAGTCGCTCAGACGATGAGCAGCAGAATCCAGCCCTGGAAGAGAGCTGGAGGAACAGCAGGTCAGCTGCTGCAGAAGAGAGGTGCTGACCGCAGCCAGCCTGCCTCTCGCAGCGGAGAGGAGGACGATCCACTGGCAGCATGGCACATTTTACAGGCAGGCATCCCAACCCCGAGGTGCTGCTCTGATTTATGGGAGAGTCTAGACTGCGCCCCCCCACCACCACCACCACCACCACCACCCCCACCACCCCCCTCTCCTCAATCCTGATTTATCCTCCTTGTCTCTGTGACTTGGCACTGGAAGCGGTCACTTTGTCTCCTGCAGCAAGTCCCCCCGGGCACGTTCCCCATCATGTGGACCCCCCCCAGGAGGCACGGGCGAAAACACACCCCACCCTCGCCACATTCACACGGCCCGCAACGCACGAGCACACATGGCTCTCACTCACACGTGCCGGGCAAGAGGGAAAGGGAGGTGTGGCTCCCATCTCCAGCACTCTACCAGATCCCCTCACCCAGAGACCTCAGCTGGGCTTGGGTCTGCTTGGTGGGGCAGGGGGGCAGGGGGAGCAGGGTGGGGTAAGTGTGTCTGTAACCATGCCAAGTGACTGGTCTGGGGACAGCTGAGAGCAAACTGACAGGGCCTCACAGTACTGTGCACACGACACCACAAACACCCCAGCTGTGAACCTTCTACCACCCATAGGTCTGGATTACGGCTTTTCAAAGGTCTTAACTAAAACGCTTGACCAAATGTTCTGGAATATTCAGTCACTTGGTCACCATTACACGCACATTTACCTTCAAATTGTTTTTCAATTAGTATTTTCGTGTGGTATGGTGTTGGTAAAGTAAGAAACTATGCCACCTGGTGGTCATTATCTGAACAAGCATGAAAAGACGATTATCGATTGTAATTGGTCACATGATTTCCTTTTATTAAACCGAACTGAAAAAAACACATATTACAAAATATCCTTTTTTACAGTCACCTGACACCAGATTAGATTATATTCTTTGCCCCTTCACAAATCAAAAAAGAAACGAAACCATGGACCGGTATTTCTGCATGTAACTCGTAAGTAAAAAATAATCACACAAATAGCTTTTGCTGCACAGTTGACTGGGAGGGGGGGGCGGGTTCAGAGGGCCACAGGGCCGAGAGGCCGAGAGGCCAGAGAGCCAAGAGGCCAGAGAGCCAAGAGGCCAGAGGGCCAAGGGGCCAGAGGGCCAAGGGGCCAGAGGGCCAAGGGGCCAAAGAGCCAAGAGGCCAGAGGGCCAAGGGGCCAAAGAGCCAAGAGGCCAGAGGGTAGGCTGGGTAGCCGGCTTTCAGAGACCAACAGGGGAAGCTTTCGAGCCGTCCTGGCTGAGGGGAACAGGGACAGGTGGCTGCGTAGCTGGGAGTGAGTGACTTAACAGTGTTGGTGAGGTCAAAGGGGGAGTGTGGAGCTATCAGACACAGAGAGAGAGAGAGAGAGAGAGAGAGAGAGAGAGAGAGAGAGAGAGAGAGAGAGAGAGAGAGAGAGAGAGAGAGAGAGAGAGAGAGAGAGAGAGAGAGAGAGAGAGAGACATTCCTTAACTGTAACGGGTCTGCTGTGTGAGTAACAAGGGGGACATGAGTGCTACAGGCACATTAAGCTGTTACTACAGAGGCGGTGTGCTGTCAGTGACTGTGTCCTTCTCTGCAGGCGAAACGCCATGAAGCAATGCTGTATGAGGGGGAGACCGGACAGGGGACAGGACAGGGGACAGGATAGGGGACAGGACAGGGGACAGGACAGGGGACAGGACAGGGGACAGGATAGGGGACAGGGGACACTAAGGACCACGTTAGGCACTTTTGCCTCGAAACAAGGACAAATGAAAAGGGCACCTGTGATATTTCTCTCACCTTTCGTCTTCTCTGCATGAGCCCTCTGGAACAAGTCAACAAACCAAACAAACAAAAGCACTTATCTGGGGGGCAAAGGTCATTCACGAGTTTCTTAAGGTCACAGAGGAGGCGATGTTGAAAGAGCGGGAGCTCGCCAGTACAACAGTCAACTTGTTTTTTCCCTCGGTGTTTAAAACCGTTCCTGCACCTTTCCTGGGATGCAAGCCCACCTTCATCCACCGCAGAGCAGCTGTGCAAACCTGGCTGGTCAATGAAGGACACCCACCCACCCCCGCCTACCTGCAGGTAGACCCGGACGCCACCAGACTCCAACACACCGGACAGCCTCGTCAGCGGTGGGTGCGGCAGTAAACACTTGACAATCATCTGATTTACTCAAAAGGAAAAAAGGGAAAAACAATCGATCTACAGTGAAATCACATTCCGTGCGTGGAACCTGGACCGAGGATCACCCAGCACTGTGGTGGAGGAGGAGAAGGGAGGAGGAAGGAAGGCAAGGTAGGTGATGGGAGTCAATTCAACCGCCAGTCCGCAAACACCAGCCAGATGTGGTCTGCCTCCCGCGAGCAGCTGTCTGCTTCCAGCCAGCCTGGACTGGACTCCCACCTCATGAACGACTGGTCCGCACCCTCTTCATCCCGAGTGTCCGTTGCAGCCCTGGCCCCTTTGCTGCCCAGGTCCTTCCCTGCCCACGCCCGTGACCCGGGGGAAGCCACCAGGGTCAGCGAGCAGCTCCGTGGGCAAAGCGGAGGTCCTGGTCCTTGGGGAACTGTGCTGCGGCCGCAGGGCCGGCGGAGGCCAGTCCTGCAGGGGCCTCGCAACCAGGCGAGGGTTTAGGAGGGGTGTCCGCCCCCCAGGCTGGAGGAGGCTGTCCCCTGATGGGGGTGTCCATGGCAGGGGAAGGGTCCGCGCCGGGCTGGGGGCCTCCAGCCTCCGTGTCCTGCTGGGAGATGAGCTGCAGCAGCGCTGCTGCCACAGCGGGGTTGATGTCCTGGCCGGGCCGGGCCTCAGAGCCGGGGTGACGGACGCCAGGCGGGGGGTGAGGTGCTGGGGGAGGTCCTGGAGGGGAGGGGGGGCGGCGTTCTGAAGACGGGGGCTGGTTTGCCCCGACGGCTTTTCGCTTTGACACAGCACCATCTGAGTAAAGTCACAGACAAGCAGATTAGCTAGTGTAACATACCAAACATGTTATAACAGGGCAGAATATGCTGTAGGGAACCCTGAAATACCCTGTGGTACTCATGAGGATGACAGAGGGTCTATACAAATTAATGTGAACTCCAAGTTAATGTGCACACATTGGCCACTAGGGGGAGACCTGGCACATCATAGGCCTCACCAGACTGCACGTTAACTTGACTAGAACACAAACTGTTAACCATTTGGTCTTAGGTTTATACGAGCAAATGAGAGATCATAAGTCTTCGTCACTAATTAACCGAATGGAAACTGATCTACGCTCAGCTCAATTCAGAATCTGTACTGGATGACCTCTTCAGGGAGGGACCCAGAGAGCATCTCTCTCCGATGTCATAAAGAACTCACCAGAGCTGTTTTAGACCCTTCATCCCCTCAAGAGAACACAGGTCTCACATTCTCATCTCATGTTGTTGTGGACCGCCCAGTCAAACTAATGCCCAGACACACATCCTGAGGTTCTGTATTCAGAGTGGGTCATAAGTTAGGAGCAGACAGGGTTGTTATGTAAGGGAACCACGTTAGAGACCATGTTAACACACTGGTGCAACTACGAGTCAGACGGTCTCCTGGTCTGCTGCCATGGCTACCCAGCTAGACTGTTGTCACGGCTGTTGCCATGGTAATTGTGTTTGCAACCCAAAAGCCAACAGCAGGGTGTCTGCAGAAAGGACTTTAACCACGACAGATAAGAAGAATCACATGACCCCACACAACGTAACTGAAAGAAGACGTCACCAAAAACAAACAAAACAAAAAAAAAAAGAAAAGACAAATGTGTGTTTTAAATGAAAGTTAAAAGAAACACATGCAGGTGAAGTCTAAGGTTCAAAACATTTATTTTTTCACTTGATAATTTATTCGACGTCATAAAAAGGCTGACATTACAGACCGTTTTCTAAAGCAATATTTCTGAGTGAAAAACAATCCACATAATGAAAACAAGAAGAACGTGGCAAGTGAGAATAAGAGAGTGCAGGAGAGGACCGAGGTGAGAGAGGAGAGGGAGAGAGGGGGGGGAGGGGTGCAGTGCACAGAGCCCCACCCACTCTGTGTCGCCAGGGAAACCGCTCAGACTTGAGGTTGCTGTCATCTTCATGAGTGTGTTACCGCCTGCAGTGTGTTTGGCGGTGACAGTCCGGTCAGAGAGACGGGGGGACGCAGGAGTGAGTTGGGACTGTCGGGAGGACGTGTGGGGAGGTGAGAGGGGCAGAGATAGCAGAAGAACTGTTTTGCCCAGAAGCTCTAAGTAGTCAAATAACCAACTGTAATATTGTGACGCACGTTTAAAGCCACAGATTCTTTCGTTCCAAATTTCGAATTTCGTTTCCTCAGATCTGGTCGGCTAGTTTGACTGTATTCTCCAACTGATTAGTAATCCTGACAGGAAACCAGGGGAGGGGCAGAAACCTCTCTGGTCTCCGCCCCCCCCACTAGCCCCTCCCACCAGTCCTGTGTGGGATCCACCCGACCCAACTCTCTCTGCTCCGCCCCCTAGAGACTGTACCCAGACTTGCCCTTGCGATCAGCACTGGAGGAAGACGGACCACGGGTCATCGCCTCTTCTGATTGGACACCATTGGTTTCATCACCTTGCTCCGCCCCTTCAGCCTGTGGCTTGATTAGCTGGCCCAATAGGAGCGCAAGTAAGCTAGTCTGATCTTCCTGGCTAAGAGGCGGCTCTCCAGGGGCTGGGGACAGCCCTCGGGGCTCAGGCGGGGGCTCTGGGGGCTGGGAGCCCGGCCTGGTTGGCCCCTGGTCCTCAGAGGCCCTCTGGAGGCGGGCAGCCTCGCTGCCTGGGGCCGGGGCCCGGCTGAGGCCCTCCAGCTGCGGCTGGCTGGAGGAGCCCAGGAGCTGGGCCATCTGGGGCACGCTCAGGTCTGTCTGTCTCTGGAGGAGGTTCAACAGCAAGGCCAGCTCGGTCTGGTTCAGCTGGTCTGCTGCTGCTCCCAGCCCTGCGCACACACGCCACACACACACACACACACGCCACACACACACACACACACACACACACACACACACACACACACACACACAAGACAAAAGTCACGACAAGAAACCCCTACTCACACGTCGCCAAACTCCACCTCCCTCATATGAAACAAAAGCATCTTGTACAACTTATTGGTCATACCTGCAAGTTCATTGGCTGAGATGGCAGCGGAGGGTGGGCGTCCGGCTGGTGGAGGCGGGGCTCCGGCAGGGCTGGCCTGGGGCCGGCTGTTTTCTCCACTGGAGGCCCCAGTGGGGTCCTTACGGGGCACTTTGGGAACAGGCACATCCTCGGGCAGGCCGCTCTGACGCTGACGCCGCCTCTTCTTACTCCACAGCTCGTGGCAGTCCTGCCAGTGAGGAAGACTACACACACACACACGCGCACACACACACACACACACACAGCATCACAGAGAGGACCAGGGACACAGCGGCGGGGCGGTGTGTGTTCCCAGAGCCTGGGAGGAGCCACTCACTCAGGCGGGGGCATCTTGCTGGGCTCCACATTGCACAGGAAGTCACTGCAGAGTGCCTGCTCCGAGGAACAGCGCCGCGCCGGGTCCAGGGTCAGCATGCGGTCCAGCAGGTCCAGAGCCTGAGCGGGCAGACTGGAGGACAGGAGGAGACTCAGGACGGGAAACACAGGCCCCGGGGACAGGCACACAGACCCCCCCCCCCCCCCCCCCCCGAGATGGGCACACAGGCCCTGGTATAGTGTTCAGGAACATACGTACAAGGCAAACTCCTCCCGCAGTCTTCGTCGATACTGCTTCTTGGGTTTCATGGTGTTGAAGTAGGGCAGCTTGATGACGTCAGGCCAGGCGGCCGGGCAGGGGCTGCCACACAGACGGCTGGGGAGGGGGAGGGCGGGGGGAGACCGGGTCAGGAGAATAGGCACGGCTGTGTGAATCTAGGTGAGAGTTTAGAAGGTCTCGCAGGTGTCCAGCAGGGGGCAGCAGCTCACCTGATCAGCTCCAGCTGCAGCAGCTCCTGATTGGCTTGGAAGATGGGCTTCTTGGTGAAGAGTTCTCCCAGAATACACCTGGAGCGCCGAACGTCAGAAAACACAGTTAGGCGCCGGCCAAACTAGCATAACAGCAATGCCTTGCAAGCAAACTACGGTTAGTGGCTTTATTTGTTTATGCTAATTTACCAAAGTGCTTTATTTATATTTTATTCATTTGGCAGACGCTTTTATCCAAAGCGACTTACAGTAAGTACAGGGACATTCTCCCTGAGGCAAGTAGGGTGAAGTGCCTTGCCCAAGGACACAACATCACATAGCCACAGCCGGGGCTCGATCTCATAACCTTCCGATCAGGAGGCCAACGCCTTAACCCGCTGAGCCATCTGACCCTCCATGTGTGGATGAAACAGCGGGGTGCGTGTGTGTACTGACCCACAACTCCAGACATCGATGGCTGGAGAGTACCTCTCTTCTCCCAGCAGCAGCTCAGGGGGCCGGTACCACAGAGTGATGACTTTATTAGTGTACGGCCGACTGCAGGCAGGAGGAGAGGACAGTAAGGCTCTCATCCCGAAAACACGTCAGGACTGCTTGTATTTGAAAAGAGAAATCAGGAGGGTCTCGTCTCACCTTTCCTCCGAGTTGTAGAGGCGCGCCAAACCGAAGTCGGCTAGTTTGATCTGGCCGCTGCACGGGGTTCGAGACGGCGAAAGGTTAGAACACGGAACTTTTCGGGGGGGGGGAGGGGGGGGGGACAGACGGACGTTGGCATGGGAACGAACGGAGACAGGGTTAGCGTTTGAGGGTGTCCCCCCCTGTCTGGGGGGTGAAGTTACCTGTTGTTGAGGAGGATGTTGGAGCACTTGATGTCTCTGTGCAGGAAGTTCTTCTTGTGGCAGTAGTCCAGGCCCTCCATCAGCTGACGCATAAAGCTTCGCACGTGCTCCTGGGAGAACTGCACCAGGCCCGACTCCAGCAGCCCCATGAGGTCATGGTCCATGTACTCAAACACCAGGTAGAACGCCCCTAGAGGAAGGGGGGCGGGGGGTCAAGTAACGAGCAGAAAGAAACATCCAAACACAGGCCAACACACTAGATAAGAAGAGAGGAGGAAAGAGGGGAGGGGGAGGGAGAGTGAGAGAGGGGGAGAGAGGAAGAGGGGGAGAGAGGGAGGGGGAGGGGGAGAGAGAGGGGGAGGCCTCCTCCAACCAACCTTTGTCCTTTTTGAAGTCGAGGGCGTCCTGCTTGTCGGTGACGATCTCCTTCATGTTGACCACGCTGCGGTGGTTGAGCTGCCGCAGGATCTTGATCTCCCGGATGGCCGTGATGGGGAAGCCCTCTTTCTCGTTGTCCAGGCGGACCTTCTTCAGAGCGACAAGCTCGCCTGAAAAAAAGAGGGGTGTGGGGAGGGGGGTCAGGCACGGCCCGCGATGCAAACACGACGCACAGACAAAATGTTCAGCGTCCTCACCAGTGTCTTTGTCCTTGGCCTTGTACACCTGGCCGTACGTGCCCTCCCCGATGATGCCGATGATGTCAAACTTGTCCACGCAGCGTTTGCCCCAGTCGCTCTGGGTCTGTTTCCTCTCGCCGTAGCGCGGGCAGCAGAACCTGGAGAAGGGGGCACAGATCAGCCTAGGTGAGGGAGACACACAGAGGTCAGGAGGGGGTCACCCAAACACAGAAACGTGACAAGAAGCCAGGGTGCCAGGAACTCACTTTGGTCTCTTCTTCAGGGTGGTCAGGGGGGTGGCGGAGGCCCGCTGGACAGGGGACTGAGGGGGCGAGGGGTCTCCCCCCGAAAGCATGGGGGGGAGAGGCAGGTCGATTAGTGACGGCCGCCCCCGGATCTCCTTCTCCTTCCGGGACGACCTCTGAGGAGGGGTTGACTTCTTTGGACTGACGGAGGGACAGGTGGAGAGAGCAGAACTGTTTACGTACCTTCATCCAGTTTCATTTATTTAGGTGTTTTTTGTTTTGTTGTTGTGAAATCATGCATATTAAAG
The DNA here is from genome assembly GCA_030340665.1 of Neosalanx taihuensis. Classification (NCBI taxonomy): domain Eukaryota; kingdom Metazoa; phylum Chordata; class Actinopteri; order Osmeriformes; family Salangidae; genus Neosalanx; species Neosalanx taihuensis. Next base: position 5,657,004 of record CM059298.1, read on the forward strand.
AAGCCAGGGTTTTCTACTGCGGTTACACTACTACAGACAAGGAGAAAGCTGAGCTTGGAGAGACTGATATGTTGATGACAACTGGTTTGCTAGGCAACAAGTGGTGCTTCAGGATCAGCTGTGACGTGTGTGTGTGTGTGTGTGTGTGTCTGTGTGTGAAGAGCCTGTGTGTGAGTTTCCCAGGAGCCTTACCTGGCCTGAAAGTCTCCCAGCAGCATGGGGGGCAGAGGTAGGGGCGGCAGGGTGGAGGTCTTGTGAAGGGGTGTGGGCCGGGCTGGACTGCGTGTGGGAACAGGGGTGGGAGATTTGGTCTGGGAGGTGTATGATGAGAGGGTCGTAGGGGGGAGCAGGCTGGTCTCCGAGGCAGGGGCGGCCGGTGCGGGGGGAGGGGGATGCGTGGCAGCCTGGCTTGGAGGCAGAGGAGGTGCGGGAGAGGAGAAGGAGGAAGGTGTGGCGCCCTGCTCCTCACTAACAGCAGTGTCCAGGAGCACGGGAGGCGTGGGGGGGGGCTGGGAGTCCGCAGCCTGGGCAGAGTCTCTCTCCGGGGGGCTGGCTTCAGCTTTGGAGGCCCGAGAGGAGGGGCCTGTGGTCCTGCTCGCCTGCAGAGGGGAGGAGCCTTTAGCGGCGGCCACTGCAGCCTGGCGCTCCTTCTTTCGGCGGCTGAGCTCCGCCCCCAAACTGGAGTTGAGAGGCAGGCGGGAGGCTGGGGGGGAGGGGCTTCCGGGCCGACTGCTGTGCATCCCCCCGCCCATCCCGCCCGCGGACGAGTGCTTCTTGCCGCGGGAACGCGAGGAAGAGCGACGGGAGGAGAAAGGCAGAGGGGAGCGGCTCCGGGAGCGAGCTGAGCGCCTGCGGAGGAGGAAGACACGGGGGGGGGGGGGGGGTGTTATTTGGCGTGGAGGTACACAGCCCACGCGGAACATCGCACGAGAACAGAGCTGGAACCGTCGTCTTGTCGTCCAATCACGCTCACCAGAATTACTAGCACGTACATTTCCTCAGAGAGCCTAAAAACCTGCTACTGCACTTTTAAAAACTTGAGTACACGACCACATTTACACCATGGCAAATGGAAAAATGAGTTCTGCTGTGCAAGGCTTTCCACGTATGGTTGAGTAACAGTAAGAGCCTAGCGGTTCAACCTATCACCTAGACCATCAGCATTACCACTTAGCGAGCACAAACAGAGAGGCCTCGTTCGAAGCTCCCCTCTTTGTTCAAGGTCTCCCATACTGAAACTCAAATTCAAAATGGCTGATTGTCAACACTACTCCTACTGGTTGACTGGCTTACTGTTTAATCCGTAACACCTGAGGATTTCTCAGGAATCCTGTCGACCTGCCCAGACCGCCGGCGGTGTGTCTCTGCCACGGCTCTCTTAAAGAGAACTCTGGTTTCAGAGATACTAATCTTTCTGAAGCGCAAGAAAAATAGCGTACTGAAGATCGAAATCATTACTTCACCCTTACATTCAGCTGTAGGCTACACTGGCAGATCTAATCACTAATGTTGATTTTCACACATAACTTGCGAAAAAAGGACAACAACGAGGCAATTAAGTTTTCATGGCGTATGTGGGGGGTCGAAACATAAGAAAGAAAACAAAAAAACTTGGGTGAAGAAAAAATTCAATAATAATCTACACCAAAAGGTGCATGTTTTTTCAGTCAGTTCAGGGCTTACTGGTAACCACACCTTGATACTTCTTAGCAAAACATGCTTATCTTTCTATCCTATCAACTTACAGCGCAGACCACACATCCTTTCACTAACCTACTATCACTAGGATGAAGGTCACGACACGACAAGGCCCTGTTTTGCAGTCCAGGAGGATTTCCCAGTAAGATAAAACATGGTAAATGAATGCGATGGAGCGTCTCACTAGTTTGCTAGTCTACCTAGCGAGGCTTAGCTGTCAGGAGCAGAAGTTACTCGCCTGGACATGGGGCTCGTGCTGGAGGAGCGGCGGTTGTCGTAGGGGCTGAGGGAGCGTCTCCTGGAGTAAGGACTGCTGTCCCTCTCGTAGCTGGAAGACCTCTGCCGGCTCCGCCGTGGCAGGTCCCTGTAGGGGCTGGGGCTCTGCTGGGCCAGCCTGCGTCTGTGGTGGTAGTTGTCCTCCGCCTCCTGCCCATACCTGCTGCTCAGGGGGCTTTCGCTGGCAGCCGCCCCTCTCCTGGGACTGGGAGACTGAGCCGAGGCTGTTCCCTTCCTGCGAGGGCTGCCCCTGCTCGAGGCCTTTCCCTTGGGGCTGGACTTGTGGCTCTTGGAGGACTTGCGATGGTTTTTCTCCGGCCGTTCCTTCAGGGAGGAGCCGCGGCTGGCCTCCCCCCTTTCCTCTCGCCTCTGCTGCTTGTCTTTGCGGGACTTCCCTGAGCGGCCTCTCTCCTTGCTGCGGGAGGAGGAGGAGGACGAGGCGGAGCTCCCCACGCTGGCTGCAGGTTGGACATGGGTGGTCGGAGGCAACTCCCCACGCTTCGGCCCTGGGTCGGCTTCCAGTTGACCCTGGCGCCGGGACCCTGAGGCTACAGATGCAACAGAGGCCACCTTCTCCTTGTTCTTCCCAGAACCCCCTTTGTCCCGGTCCTTACTGTTTTTCTTCTTGTAATTCCGCACCCCATCCCCAGACTCCCTAACTTTACTGGGGTCCTTGGACTTCTTGCGGGAGTGCCGATGCTTCCTGCCATCTCTCCCACTAACAGTCCCGCCCCCATCCGCCCTGGCGTACTCTATAACAGGATCTAATCGCTCTCCTGCACCTCGTTCAGGAAGCTTTGCAGAGGGGGGGTCCAAAAACGTATCCGAATCGGAACTGATATCATCATATTCGACCAGTGGCTTCAGGACGCAGACAGCAGGGGGCGACGTCGAGATATGGGTCGAAACTACAGGGCCTTGAGCCACCGAGGGTTCGCGACCATGTTTGGCTGATTTATGCCGTTTACGTCTCGAAGAAGAAGATGACATTGACGATTTGGACTGAAGTTTACCGTCTTTGCTCGTCATGTTCCCCGCTGAGGTATGAAGCAGAAGCTGGGCCTGGTGCAGCCCGCTGTTGCCGCTGGTTGGTGGAGGCTGCAGGGCTGCGTTAGTGCTGGATCCCGGCTTCCTTTTGGTCCCATGGTGTCGATCCGACCCGGGCATTCCTCACGTCAGCGGCGGTCCCTCTCCTGAACGTGGGGCCTCTGTAGCCGAAACAATACATTAATAACAAGAGACTGGTGCTTCCCAAAAAATCCGGGTAGAAGGATGTTCAAGTGTGTTCAAAGCAATCAGAAAACACATGCAAACATAAACATAACAGCTCACGTTTAGTCCTTTTGCATTATCCAAGTGCATTCCAGTCAGGTCGGTGTGTCAAAGCAGAAAAAAAAGCCGAAGTTAGGTAGCCAAGTGCCCAAAACGCATGAACATGTAAGCTGGCTAGTCGGGGCAAGTGTCTGAAAAAGGCCCCAAATCATAAATCTGAGCCTTGTGCTCTCGTCTCCGTTTCTATTTTAGCTTAGCTAGCTAACTTAGCTAGCCCAGCTATTGCTGCTTAGCTAGCATGCTGTTTCGTAAGGAGATGAAAAAAAAACAAAGGAAAAAAGACGTCCCTTTTGTTTAAGATTCCCTTGTCCAGGTGCCAAACTTAGTAAAGGTGTTACTGTTCCTTTGATTTACGGCTCTAGAGTTCGGAAACAAGTAGAGGCCGTCATTAAGAGGCGATGTTGTTTCACGAACAAAATGAAAACTTGACCCGGTTGGTACAGTTTACATGTTCCCTTTAATATATTTTTTTCTATTATAAATTCAATATTGATCTGAAATTATAGTATATTCGTGTGCAGTAGATGTTCCAGTTTATTATCAATGGCTCTGGGAATCAACCAGGCCTATCTTTAGGGCGATGATAGTGGATTTAGTAACATCCACAGCCCTGCAAGAAGAAGACAACCGCCATTGTGGCTCCTATGATGGCGAGCAAATTCTGCAACTGCACGAGCTCTTTCCAACCGGAACTTTCGAATGCTGTCAGTCTTCGGAGTTCCCCAAAAAGAGCCAATCAGAAGAGACTCCCGCCTTTCGGTTTGGGTAAAGCCATAGACATTAATGTCTATGGGTAAAGCTATAGGGTTTGGGTTCTTCGCTGCATTATTTTGCCAGCAGAGGGCTCCCAATGATGGCTTTATATTTCTATTTTATATTTTCTGATTGTTTACAAAAGTATTGACGTATGACTGTTACAGTGCCCGTGATGGAGTCAGGGATTAACAAGAAGTTGCAAGAAAACAGATTGAAGTAGCTTCCAGTCACATTCCAAAAATGATATAGAGCACAGTGCCCGTGATGCAGTCACTGAATAAGCCTTGTAGGTGACAGTGAAATGCCAGTGATGCAGTTGGTGATTATGTCATTTGATTTTGTGTATTTATTTTAGTTGTCAGTTATCTATCGTGAAATAAAGTATCCACTTTATTGCTTTTCTGTAAAATAGCTAGCCTTTCATCCATAAAGAAATCCTTTTGGATGAGGTTGATCCTGATTGTGCTGATTGTGCCATCTGACAACACTGATTGTGCCATCTGACAACACTACCCAACCACCCGTATCTGCGTTGTAAAAACGAATTCGCTTTCAAACGACAGTCTGTAGCCTACCAACAAGCATACCCCCAAGAACGTGCCTGTAAATTTCCAGTTAAAAGGTTGCCCATTAAGGCCTCTTAACTCGTTTGGTGACGCATAAGGCAATGGTACAGAGGGATGTACTACGAATCAAGATTAGGCGTTAACGAGGTAATTTAAGGTTCATCCCAATACAGAAACCTCTGGGTTTTACTTCATTAACGCCAAATCTTGATTCGTGGTACAGTCCCTGGTATTTTCTAACGAACAGTAGCCTATTCTGGATTACAAAGCGTCACCTACACTCTTTTTACATCTCAAGTCAAAAACATTGCATAGTACATTTTATATATCAAGTTCTTCCGTTATCTTAAAGGATTTATAAATGACGTTAAGTGATATTGTAAGAAAATTAAACTCTTGTTTACATGCGTTCTTTTCCCGCTATAATGACGTAAGATGACGTATTTTGCATGTGCATCTTGATTGGTTTGGTGAAGGTTGGAGGCGGGGCAACAGCCAAAGCGGAAGTGCCGAATCACCAGACCGTATCCAAACAAAGTTACAATGTAACGATTCGCTTTTAAGTCTTACTGGAAGAAAATTGTATTTTGTTCATGATACTACAGCGTCTTTATACACGATATACATCGTTAGTAACTCGGTGCATTAACATTTGTAAGCTAAAAAAAAAACTATATGGACGGCATTGTTTAGGATCAGGATTTAAGTGTGTTAAGACATTTTAAAAAGTTAGACTACAAAACGAATCTTGTTTATTAAGGGCCTATTCTTTACAAATCCACAGGTCTATGTAATTCGATAACGATCTGACTTCAGACATTACTAAATACAGACAACTGCCATGAATAGCTATTGTCATAGTCATGTGCATATGTAGAGGCCTTCCATGGTTCATTTGACATTTTTTGTCTTTTGGTTTTCTTTTTTTGAATCCAGGTTCAATGCAAAATGTAGAGCTAGACTAATGCATAGGCATGGGTAAACATAAGGGAAAACAATCACTGTTTTGTGTAATATTACCTAAGATAATATTACCTGTACTCGTATGTAGGCTAGCCTAGTAATAACTTCGATTAAGTGTCTAAACACCCGATCAAAGAAACACACTGTCGAAAAAAAGTTAGTGTTTAGTTTGATCTATCCATAAAATGTTTGTAACCTACTAAGCAGTGTCGGCGCTCACAGGAGAGGAGGGGAGGGCGATCAGAGTGGCTGGGTAGATAAGAGGTCGATCTGCTTGATGCGTTTATCAAAGGGTATTTAATTTGCACATCAGCCGAGAAACAATGAAATCCACCGTCTGAGTTACCGAAAAAACAAACGGTACTATGATAGTTTTGGAAGGGAGTTCGTCAAACGAGCGCCTACACGTTGCAGCGCTTTCAACACCGATTTTGTGATCTCCCCCTGATCGAGTCGGGTTAAACCACCGTCCGAGATGGGGAAGGAGGTTAATGGTGTTTCGCGGAGCAGGTTTGAGGTGAGTTCGTAACATATAATTAGAGCTGCAATACAGTCGTTTTACAACCAGTCGTCATTTAGCTCATGATCGTTGATGTGGCGTGTTCATGATGGGTGAAACTGCGTTAATGTGACTCCGATCATGCAGTTTCCCGCAGCTTGGATTAGGTCAAATATAGCCTTAGACTGGCTACTGTTGTTTTCAAAGACAAGATCAGCATCTTGCCCTGTTCGTATATAAAACCACACGCATTCATTTGCCCTTCATGTCATACATTTTCTGTCGTCTGAATTCATGGTTTTTTGGGGGTTGTCAAAATGTTGCACTTGAGTTTTTCTCTTTGTGCCTTCAAAACAAAGAGCTATTGGCCCACCGCAATGTTGACTTGGACATTTATGGCTTAACACAAGCAAATATTATTTGTAATTGTTCACTGAAAGCTTGACGAAATTGTTGTGAGAGTCTGAATTATCCCAAGGTGTTTGGGGGAGTTTTGGGATCAGCGGGCTGTTGTACTCGCTCATGGCCGCTGCGGCTGCGGGGGCCCTGGGGTTGATTCTGCTACAGATGAGGCCATCAGCCCGGCCCGACCAGCTTGGTTATGGCCAAACGACACTTCTAATATGAACCTAAACACGTTTTAAAACGCGTTCAGTCATCCTAATACGTTGTCACGGAAAACCTTAGATATTGAAAAAAAGCTGTTATGGCTTGATCGCTACCTCAACATTTGCAAGGAAACTTGGCGACAGACGCAGTGGCAAAGAATTGCACCAAAATGTGAATTATGACATTGTGGATAGTATACCGATGAATAAATTGTATGTGTTTGCACTGTGACACTGGTATTTCTGCCCCTGAGAATGGTGGTGTTTAATCCCCCAGCTAGGCAGAGTTGGGATTTGTGTGGTTTTATTTTATTTTTAACGATGCAACAGCTGACGACTCGGGAAGATTCAGGCCGTCCCTTCTGTCCTGACAGGCCGACAGCTGCGGCAGAGACGGGATCTGTAGTTTATTAGCCAATAACAATAGACTTGGAGGTAGCCTAGACGTCAATTATGTGTTGTTTATCATGTTCAAGACGCTGCCACAGTAGTTTGAGACGTAGTCTGTTTTTTTATATTTGTGCCAGACATTTGAATAATGTGTTGAAAGTGTCCAATCTTTTGGCATGATCATGTTCTTTCCTAGGCCCCATTGGCTACTTGGCCAGTAAAGTTGATAAACCCAGCACACTGAGCACAGGACATGGAAGGAACACAATGCCAAGGTCTCTCAACATTCAACATCCATGTAGACTAAACAGTTCTTGCATGGAAACAAGTAGCCAGGCTACTGTAGCAAATTACGCAGAGCAGCCTAATAACGTTACATGACATTACAAAAGAAGCCCTACGCCTCAGACCATGTGCATCTGCCTTTTAGAAATGGCCGGTTATTTGACCGGTTGAGTAGATCTCTGAAAGGCGAACTGTCACAGTGAATTTGCCCCAAATCCTGAAAACGAAATGCCTGTCTGTTCCCTCCTGCTCCCTCAGAATTCGACATGTCTGTGCTGGCAGGCAGCCCATGCGTAGACAGCTGTGTGATTGTGAGTGTGTGAGAAAGATATAAGAGGCCTCAACCAGGCATCACATCATCTGAATTTGTTATGACTAGAGTTTGATTATCCAGTTCAGAGTACCTAGTAAATATACTCTTTCCTTTGTGACATTTACACAGGGACTAAAGAGCTCTTCCTGTGGACTTGTGAGAGGGCACACAAAGCTCTGCAGAACATACTAAGAAACTATTTTCCACCACCATGTTTTCCCCAGAGGTTGATTCTTGGAGAGAAAAACAGTCTTGTTAAAGTAGTCCGTATTGTAATTGATGTTGAGACCCTAAAACAGAAGCAGGCCTCCATCATGACCCTCTGGTCAAATGCCAATTTGGTCAAAACGAACAGTAGTTTTAACTCGATCCTGTGACCAGGGCCTTTTAGCTGAGCGACCCTGGAAACTGAGCAACAAAATTTAGATGATGAAATCCAGGTTGAGTAACAGCTCACTTGAATTTGTGTGTATTAAGAAAGCTGTAGGGAGCAAACATGAAGGTTGTGGTGAACACTGGATTGTTGCTCGTAGACAGGAAGAAGCTAAGAAGGTTTCCTAACTTGTCTCAGATGACTTGAGACGAGGAGACCTGGACAACACCTTGACGTTCTGCTAGATGTGTTCATCTTCCTGTTGTCCTTCCCTCCTGTCCTCCAGATGTTCTCAAACAGTGACGAGGCCGTCATTAATAAGAAGCTTCCCAAAGAGCTGTTACTACGGTGAGTGAGGGGTTTCCCGACATCGATCTTTAGCATTTAACAGAACGTGTGTTTAATCAAGAAGTCTCCACTGTTTGTTTATGTGTAGCTTCTAGGTTGAGCATGAGCTTTTTTCGTTGTTTAAATACAGTTAGCACCTCACCTGTAAACATACATTTACCAGGCTAAGCAAACAGAGCAACTGATAACACTCGATCAATCATCTTGAAGACACCACGTCTCTGAATGTGTACCATTTGTCAGTGTTAGCAAGCCACCTCGGTTTTCTCCTTTCCTTCATGCCCTGTACTCCGCTCTTCCCTCCCCCAGTTCTAAAAACTGTTATTAAAAACAGATGCTTGGGGCTGTAAAACATTCAAATCGATTAAGTAAAAAAGTTTGCCTCTGAGCAAACAGAAAATGAAGGCCATAACTCAAGCCTGGGCTTTGCCAGTGAAGCTGCCAGACCTGGGGCTGCTGACAAGGATGGTGCGCCTGGTCAGTTGCAGAGGGCTGATTTACTGGAGCAGTTCAAGGAGACTTGCTGGAGCCCATTGCAACACTTTTCACTCGCTGTATTTGCTGCAGTGTGGTCCCATGTGTACCAACCTCTGTCACTAAGGAGATGACAAAGCAGTGATGCATCTGCATGATAAAACCCCATTCTGTTGAGGTAAACACATTTGTTTATCTAATTAACACTCAAACACAGTGGGGTCTGTCATCAGAGTTTGCAGCACAGTGTTGTCTGTGTGGGAAAGGCTTTTTCCAAAAGAGTGGTGATGGGTAACAGCGTATCCCTGTCTGTGTTCCAGAATCTTCTCCTTTCTAGATGTTGTGACACTCTGTCGCTGTGCCCAGGTGTCACGGGTAAGTCTGTTTTGGGTTTTCTGCGTGTTACTCAACGTCGAAGATTCGATTTCAAACTGTGATGCTTTAGACCTTTTGTCTCCTCTGCTCTTTCTCAGTCTTGGAATGTCCTCGCTTTGGATGGCAGCAACTGGCAACGAATCGACCTCTTCGACTTTCAGAGAGATATTGAGGTCAGAAAGTCTCCTGTTTCTCTCCCATCTTTTCAACCCTGCTTGGTTCTCTCCTTTAACCTCTGAGTCCTTTCTTAAAGCTGCAGTAGGTAACATTATCCTCCTGGTCCAGTTTGATTGACAGTGGTTTTGCCCCCCCCCCCCCCCCCCCCAAAAAGCCAATCAGGAAGGCGTGCTTGGAGGAATGACCCCTTTGCTTGAAGGCGATTGGCTGCAAAGTAGTGGGCGGCTCCAATAATTAGAATTTGATATTCCACTGTCACTAAGCTACCTTTTACTAAAGAGCTCTCAGAACGGTGTCTGTTCAGAAAAGACATACGGCGATGCACTTAGTGTTGCTATACACACATGGATCACTTCACAATCCAATTCCAAATCGATCCAATTCAGTAGCCTTTATTTGTCCATTAGGAGTAACTTGCAAAATCAGAAGTGTTGTATTCCATTGTGAAATGAGCGCAGACGTGATTGACAGGGCTGTGGATGTACGGCTGTGTGTTCAATCCGCAGGGTCGTGTGGTGGAGAACATCTCCAAGAGATGTGGGGGCTTCCTGCGGAAACTGAGCCTGAGGGGGTGTCTGGGCGTGGGGGACAGCGCTCTGAGGTAAGCACCCAGGGAACGGCTGGTGGCCAGTTCTCTCTTTCACATCCAGGGTAAATAAGAACACCCAACAAACATTGCTAATGTGTGTGTTTGTGCGGGGGGGGAATGGGGGGCGGGGGCTCTGTTTACTCTTCAACAGAACCTTCTCTCAGAACTGCCGGAATATTGAGCTGCTTAGTCTCAATGGCTGCACCAAGATCACAGACAGGTGTGCACTCAAGCCTGACACCCATTTCAGTACTTCCTGGTTTTCTCATGGCTGTACTAGGTTAGACTAACAACGTATCCATCTCTGCTCCCTCCAGTACATGTAACAGCCTGAGTAAATTCTGTCCCAAGCTCAAGCACCTGGACCTAGCATCCTGTACCTCAATCACCAACCTGTCACTCAAAGCCCTGAGGTGAGTGGATAGAATTCATCGCACAACTTCTGCTTCAACTTCACACAAACAACCCCCTCCCCATAGCTTATGTTATCTTCCTCATTATGTCTGTTTCATCTTTCTTATCACACACATAAGGGAGGCACTTTACTCCCGCAGCAGATGGCTGCTTATGTAGAACACGTACACTGTGACCAGGTTAAGTTATTCAGTTATGCATGCGGTTAATGTGAGACACGCAGCATTACAAGTAACTTGGAGTTTTCCTCTTAAACTGTTTCTTGTTTTCTTCCCCCTGCCGCCCCCTTCTCCTGCTGCCGCCACCCATCCCCTCCCTCCCTCCCTCACTTCTCCCCTGACCTCCCTGTCTTCCGGTGGCAGCGAGGGCTGCCCTCTACTGGAGCAGCTCAACATCTCCTGGTGTGACCAGGTGACAAAGGATGGCATCCAAGCCCTGGTACGATGCTGTCCAGGACTCAAAGGACTGTTCCTGAAGGGCTGCACACAGGTATGGACACAGGACAGGGAGGTGTGTCTGCTGAACCTGAAGTATAAGGCTGATGCCAGGTCCTGACTTAATTTATGAGTAACTGGTAGTCTGAAGGTCAGGTGTTGTTGTCAATCTTTAATTGAAGTTTCGAATGACTCCCTCTAATGCCGCTGTCGTCTTTCCTCGCAGTTGGAAGATGAGGCGATGAAGCACATTGGGGCACACTGTCCAGAGCTGGTCACTCTCAACCTGCAGACGTGTTCAGTAAGCGCCACCTTAACCATACATCCGGATGGAATCCTTTAATTATTCATTGAAAAGTTAATATGTCACTAAGCCTAACCTACAGACCACAAGCTCGTATCAGTACGTTGTACTGGACACCTTTGTGGCTGGGATCTATTCTGTTATGCTTCATAATTAGATGCAGGGAGTTTGGAGTGATCTAGCTTGTTGGTGTAAACTGTAGAGGTGTGGATGCAGCCTGATAGGGATGAAGTGGGCCAGACTGCCCCTCCCTTCTCTGTGTGGGGCTGTCAAGGACAGGCTGGTGTCCAGGCCTGCTTGGGCTGCACCTTGCCCTTGAGGAGACTGGTCGCCGTCTAACCCACATAACTAATAGTGTGTGAAACCCACCCAGACAGGACATTTGTTTCTCTGGCATCCTCACTAATGGTGTCTGCCTTGATATAAAATGCCCTTCGCGTTTCCTTCCTACCAAATTCCATTCCTCCATCCCATTCTTCTTTCCTCCTCTGTTGCTTCTTTCCACACCTTCTCTTCGCTCTCAGCAGGGCGTCCTCTCATCTCCTGCCTGTTCACCTCAGATATTTTCTGTGTCCATCTGTCTCCTTCCACCTGTACTTCCTCTGTGTCAGTGTCCCACGCTCCCCTGCAGTCATGTTGTCAATGTGCACAGTGGGCGAAGAGCAGTAATGAACAGGAAGTCTTCCCATTATCCATGCTGAGTGGGCAGGTGGTGAATGAATGTGATCAGGTGGTGGCCATGTTGGCGTACGACAAATAACCAAGCTCTGTCTGTGGGTTAGCTGTATGTATGCTGTGTCTATCACCATTTTGTCCACATGTTATTGAATGTGATTGCGTGGTTGTGGGGTGTCTGTGAAAGTTCTCTGTGTCTCTCTCTCCCCCCGCTCCCTCTCTCTCTCTCAAGCAGCAGATCACAGATGAGGGTCTCATCACTATCTGCCGGGGTTGTCACCGTCTGCAGTCCCTCTGTGTTTCCGGCTGTGCCAACATCACCGACGCCATACTGCATGCTCTGGGACAGAACTGTCCCCGCCTCAGGTAACGCACACGCACACACACAAACAAGTCTTAATTCCCTCTGGAAGGTAGTTTGGAGAAGCACTGCACATGAAGGAACACTGCTGTGGTAAATGTTATGGTTTTGTCCTTCATTGTTTCAGAATATTAGAAGTGGCTCGCTGCTCTCAACTCACAGATGTGGGCTTCACTACATTAGCTAGGGTGAGTACGCCAGCTATGGCTGCAGATAGGCACACAGACTGTCAGAGCAAATGTTTGAAAGATGACATCATCGTTCTGTTTTCCCCTCTGCAGAATTGTCATGAGCTAGAAAAGATGGACCTGGAGGAGTGTGTGCAGGTGAGAAAGACATCGCGTACACACACCGCTGTGCCTAAGCATCCAGAACTTACAGAACAGTGCTGAGAAAGATAAACTGGTCCCGCTCTCTGTCTCTGTCTCTCCTTCTATGTCTCTCTGTCTCTCTGTCTCTCTCTCTGTCTCTCTCTGTCTCTCTCTCTGTCTCTCTCTCTCTCTCTCTCTCTCTCTCTCTCTCTCTCTCTCTCTCTCTCTCTCTGTGTCTCTCTCTAGATCACAGACGGCACACTCATCCAGCTGTCCATCCATTGTCCTCGCCTGCAAGTCCTGGTGAGCCCCGGCTAACGCCGCCATGCTAGCCGTGCGTGTCAGCTTGTGTACAGCGCTGTTTCGTGAGCCTCGTCTGTCTCTGTGCCATCTCCCAGAGCCTGTCTCACTGTGAGCTGATCACCGACGATGGCATCAGACACCTGGGCAGCGGCCCCTGCGCCCACGACCGCCTGGAGGTGATCGAGCTGGACAACTGCCCCCTGATCACCGACGCCTCGCTGGAGCACCTGAAGAGCTGCCACAGCTTAGACCGCATCGAGCTGTACGACTGTCAGCAGATCACCCGCGCCGGCATCAAGAGACTGAGGGTAGGACCAGCTGTCGTTCGCCCTGCCTCGTTCTCTGTGATTGACCACGCTGGGTGTTGTAACGCGCGCTCATGCTGGATTTGTCTCTGTCTCTGTTCCTCTCCATGCAGACCCACCTGCCTAACATCAAAGTGCACGCGTACTTTGCCCCCGTCACCCCGCCCCCCTCGGTCGGGGGAAGTCGCCAGAGGTTTTGTCGCTGCTGTATTCTGCTATGATGTAGAAACAGCAACCCCCCCCCCCACCCCCCCAGTGCCCCTGGTCAGCCCAACGCCTGACCAGTCCACCCTCAACTCAACCCCCTGCACCCCTGACCTGCTTCCCGGCCCCTGGCCCTCGGTCCCCTGGTGTTCATGCCGGTGGCCTCCTTCTCCGGAGCTGGTGAGAGAGAAGAAGAGTGACAAGCAGGACCGTAGGCTCTGGGGGAACCTTTCCAATGACATTCCCAAACCCACTGTCAACAGCCTTACACACAGACATGTACACACGACACACACATACCCACAAACTATCATGAGTACATTCCCTGCTGTCCGCCAGCCCACGTTTAAAAAAAAAAAAAAACTAACTAAAAACAGTATTACGAATAGCGAGGATTACACAATAGATCTGATTCTTACCTCTGCTGTTCAGAGATTAGAGTCATGATACGCTGTTAGAAGTACCATGGTCCTAAATCTCGGTCAATATGAGACTGATTCATAAAAACTTAGACAAACATGACAGGCAATTAGCTTGGAATCTAATTAACTGGTGGATATGTTTTGAAGAGGTTGAAATGCCCTTAGACCGATAAGGTGACAAACAAACTACCTCTTCTCAAAACTGCACTCGATTGTGAGAGGTTATTAGTGAGGTCTGATCTTCGAGATGACTTCCTGGATGACTGAATATGTTATTCCTAGATTACAGTTCTGGTCTCATTCACAGCCACAAACTGCCTACTGCTCCCTTTTCACATGCCCACACAAACGCAGGCACACGATTACTGCTACTAAAATATAATACTGGCCTGTTTGAGGGATATGATGAGTGTTTGTACTGTCCTTTGCACTGACTGCAAAAATAATGATGGCACTTTATAAGATGAGTTTGAATTACTCCATATAGTTTACTGCCACTTGAAAACCTCCAACTCATGCACGCATACACACCAAATTCAATACAATACTCTCATGCCCTCCCCTCTCTGTTACAATCAGATGCTTCATTGTACCTAAAAAAGAGAAAGAAAAAAAGGAAGAAATAGTGGGGGGGGGGAGAAAAGTTTGATATTTTTCTAAAATGGACACCAATTGAGACTTAATAATGGGGACTTGAGAAGATGCCAAATGTTGCATGTCACAATTCTAGTTTTTTAAATCAAAATGTGTATATATATATATGTGTGTGTGTGTACGTACTGTGGGAATCTAAAAGCTGATGTCGGCACAACCACACCACAGAAGACTGGAGAGATGAATGAATGGCTGTGGGTCTCGGAACACAAAGCACGGTGAACCACTGTCACAAACACGCTTGTTTAAACGAGCGTTTACTGAGACGTGTTGAATGGTTCACTCTATAGGCTTGCATCAGGCATGGATTGGGACAGACACAGTGAAACCGGTCGAGGCAAGTTTCTCTCAACAAGTATAAAATACAGAATACAGACACTTCAATGAAGGAAACAACCAGTTGGACATTATGGTGATGCCAGGCGAGGATAAAGGAAAGAAAAAGACAACTGAAAACAATCAATGTATTTCTATTTTCAGTTGGTTCTGATTCATTTTGTTGCATTGTTTTTGTTTAGTTTTTTTTTTTTCTTTCCCCGTTGGTCACAGTTGGGATCAATGTGATCTGGTAGAAAACACACACACGGTGATAAGAGGTATCTGCTGATGTCACCACAGTGTGACCTGGTCAGTGACATTACAGCCTCATCAGCTCCCATGAGGTTTTGCAGGGGACAGAGAGAAGGTGGGCACCCCCTGCCCCCCTGCCCCCGACACCCCCCCACCACTGTCTTGGACCAGTGACACGGGAGGTGGTGTGGCCACTACAACAGGATGTTTTGAATCTCGAGCTGGAGTGAGAACACACAACTGGCCTACTGAGAGGGATTGTGGACTAGGTATGTTCCTCCACTGCATGGAACAAGGCCCGCCTTCTGGATTCTTCACCGCTGCTCAGTTCTACGTCTTCTCTGTTTTCTTTATTTTTCTTCTGCCTGGATCTGTCTTTTACTTTGCTTTTTCTGTCTAGGACTGTGACCTCATCAACATACACCCTGACAACACGCCCCTATTCTCAGTTCAGTTTGGTGTGTTTTGGAGTCGGGCTGTTTTGTTTGAATTCCGTGTCTCACCGTTGAGTTTGAGCCCTAAAATCCATCCAGGTTTTGGTCTCATGAAGTGTTTTTGTTTGTTTGTTTGTTTTACCAGAGTCGTTGTTACTTAATGTCCAGAGTGTAGCCTTTGTGCAGGAGAAGGGTTGGAGCCAGTGCAATGGTAATTTGACTTCAATGTAATTTTTTTATTTTCCCAGTATGAAAGATAAATTGATATTGGTTGTATGTATGGTATATACAGTAGTATGTTATACACATTGAATGTGCTTTACCATGAAGGACTTGACCTGGACTCGCGTTTAAGGGCATGTGTGGTGTGTTGCTATGGCAGTCAGACCCTCTCCTGATGTGGTTTTTTCCCTTGCCTTGTGATTTGTCGGTTAGGAAGGGGAGGATAATGTGTGCTGAGATGAATCCAGTGTAATCCAGTCTGATCTGTTTTGTTTGAATGGGGGTTTATGGAGGATTAGGGAACATCCAGGAGCCAACATGGCAGATACGTGTGTCGTACTCTCTCTCTCCGGGTGTGAGTGTGCGGGCAGATCGTCGAGTCACGCATGGAGAGGGCAGACCTGGAGTGTGTACGCCAGTCCACAGGGGTCGTACTGTACACGCTGTCTTTCTACTGCCACTCCGGCATCCAAACCACACCTTCAGATTAGAGAAAGGACCTGCTGAGCTACTGACCTGCACCAAGCCCATGCTGATGGCATGGGCAGTGGTGACAACCGCATCAAACAGTCCTTGAGCCATCCTGGTGGACCAATAAGGGGTCCCACACCAGGTTAGGTCACCGTACAATGAGAACCACCTGTTACGCTTCTGTGTCAGCTCGGATCTTCCAGAAGTTTCCATGTTGCAGGATTCTCCCAAAACAAATTCATCGGTCCGTTTCATGCAAATTCAGCCCTGGTCTGACGGGGGTGAGGATTAGGAAGACGAGAGGAATCTAAATTGTGTTCTTGGTAGTTTTACACCGGGGGATTACAATTACAATGTTGACAATGACTGTAGTTAATTTACTGTAAATCTTTACCTTTTTTTCTCTCCTTTTTTTTTTTTTTACAGTTAACCGATATAAATGAATAAGTATGTATGAATAAATATATAACTATATTATTAAGATTTGTATGTCTGTTATTGCTATAACTTAGATACTTACAAGTTATAACTAACTTAGTTATAACTAACTTAGTTATAACTTATAACTTACTTACTAGTTACTTACTAGTTATAAATTATAACATACTTATAACTTAACTTAAGTTATAACTAACTTAGTTATAACTAACTGCTATAAGTTACGAGCGCGTTGTATGTAGTGTTCTATATTAACAGTCCATATCCCTGGGATCGAGTCTGGCTCAACAGTTGTCATACTGATAAGACCACTAGAGGGCAGCAGTGGGCTTTTAAATTGGTCTCCAGGTTCTAAAACCGTTCTGAAGGCTGCAGCCTTTCCAAGCAGGCATCCAGGGTCTTAATTGAGAAGCTTACTATAGTAGAAGGGTTTGTAAATCTCACAGCAATGACAAAAACAGGCATGCAGGGAGGGGCAATGCCAGGGAACATGAACGGGATGTGCCCACAAAAGACATCGTTAAACGCTCTGCCTTCATCTCTTGCACATTTGAGGAGGCACAATCGTCTCTGCTCCAAATTGAATTTGAAAATGGTTTGAAGACCTTAAAAGTCAGGTGCCAAGTCATGGAACCTCTTATGAACAAATGATCAAACCTTGGATATTGAACAGGAGGGTAAAGAGGAGAGACCAACCCTGTTTCCTGTTGGTATCAGTCAGCAGTCTAGCAGTAGTGTTTCACACCACCTGAAAGCGACAGAGAAATCTGTTCCATGAACAGTGAGTTACAGTTAGTCTAACTTTGATAAAACAAAGGCACCCATGACAGGCTCTAAATTCTTGAATAGCAGGATGAACTGGAAAAAAGACACATTTTACAACATTTATTTGCATGTCAAATTTTAAGTCTGAATCAAAGTTGGCACCAAGATTTGTTTCTTGTGTGTAAATTATGGGTTACTCAGAGCAAGTTTATGCTCAAACTGTCACAGTAAATCAAATTAAAGATTCCATTCCATTACCACATGCATATTCCTACAGAGCTTTCCGTTACTTTCCATTCAGTGGTCTGCATTCTGAATGCTCCACGCAAGACATTCTGGTGGCATTAGCGTTGTGATGTCACTATCACCATGGATATTAAATTTTAACAATAGGATGACATCCTGGAACCTTGAGAAAACCATCCGGTTTTGGAGGTAATGGATTTCAATTAGGTAATGCTATAGTTCACTAATTGTTGGAACATAATTAAGGCATTCGCTTCTAAGTAATACCTCATTTGGAAACAATCAGTCCTACTTTGTTTCTAGATACTGTACCATGGCAGTAAACCTTTTAATAGATCAACTTTGAGTGCAGCAAATTCAATAACAAGGTTCTACACTAGCCTAAAAGCTCATATTATGGAAGTGGGATGAGAGTAATGTTGTCTGGAACTGACTGCCTGGGTCTCACCAGGGACAAATACATACTTAAGACTCTGACAGCAGCATAGCCTTGGCTGCTGCTACTCAAGACACATTGAAGATATGTTGCATCATCTTATTCCCTGTGACTGTTGGTTTTGTTGTTTATTCCCCCCCCCCCATCTCCCTCCATATATGGAGTCAGATATTTATATATCTGATTGTGATCCTTCAGTACAAACTTTGATGTGTGCTGCGTAAGGTAATGGAATGCATGGAGGGCCTCAGTCACCTATAGCAGGGGTCTCGAACCCTGGTCCCCAGGGCCCCCTGTACTGCATGTTTTAGAGCATTATTAGGTCATTGTGAAGCTCAGCAGAGGCCTGATAATGTCCCTTATTCTGAATCAGGTGTGTGGGAAGGGGGAACATCTAAAACATGCAGGACAGTTGGCCCTGAGGACCAGGGTTGGGGACCACTGACCTATAGGATAAACACTTACCACTGTGCTGTGATAACTTGATCTGGCACAAGTACTAGCACAAAGGGAGAGAGAGAGAGAGAGAGAGAGAGAGAGAGAGAGAGAGAGAGAGAGAGAGAGAGAGAGAGAGAGAGAGAGAGAGAGAGAGAGGGATGGGTGATATCCCTGTCACAATGGAGCATTATTAATCTATGGGTTTTTTATCGGCTGTATTTGTTGGACACCAATTGTCATTATCTCCAGTCCAGAATCCTCTCTGTCGTCACCCGCAGCTGTATTCGCTAACCCTCTAATTGAACTGATATGAAAACAGAGAAGGCTGAACGCAGCAGCAGCAGCAGGTGGCCTTTTAGAAAATTAATGAGATTGGCTCGGGAATGTTTTATCCTTGATATTGAGCCATTACACAGGGAACAGTTGAAATCACAAACTGATAGGGGGTTCTATTATGGCCCCAGACCTAAGTTTAGAATACCAGAAAATTCAGCTGAGTTGTAAAAAACGTATCCAATCATGAAGCGCAGACGCACGAGGAGGCGTGACTCATTTTGCGGTTAAATTGAATTCCATGTCAACTGTGACCAGCTAACGGCGGTGGACGGTCACGCGGATCACAGGATCTGTTCTCGCGCCTGGCCATAGAACCGCGGAACAGAGCACGAGGAACAAGAGGAAACTCGTCCGTCGCTTGTAATTTGAAGACTATAATTATTATTATTCTTAAATTCTTATAATATTAGACTCGTTTTTTTGCGGTTCAACATAGTAAACGTTTCATGACGTTCTGTTACGCATCAAGAAACTGCGCTCTCCAAAAAGATAGACGTTCAGCAATTCTTGAAAAAAGATACTTGTATCAATAATGTGTATTTATTCTAAGATATATGTGATTCCGTGAGGATTTTGACTCGTAGGCTACACAGACTGGATATAAAACTGACTAGTGGCAAAGATCCTTCTAACCCCACTGCCTGCGCGCGCCCAGAAAGGTTCCAAGAGATTGGGGTCCATTTAAAACATTTCACTAGAAGTTTCCCAATGGCCAAATTGAGCTCCACTTATCGTCGACTGCCATCTCCAAGGATTTAAAATATATTTTTGCAGGTGTTTCGACACCTTTTACAGTGCATCACGAGCCATCACGAGCCATCTGACCATGACAGAGAACGGCGAGATGGAGAGCGAGCCGCAGCTTCAGCGCTCCCCCAGTATGATGTCCATCCAGCCGGTAACGTCCAAGGCAAGTAGCGGCAACAGAGTACCTGCATTTTCTACGAGGGTCATTCCATAAATAAGGTGAATTTTTCGGTATAAGGACTTCTAATACAGATAGAAGCTTACTTTTTTTAAAGAAAATAAAATAAAAAATAAGCTTCTATCTGTATTAGAAGTCCTTATACCGAAGAATTCACCTTATTTATGGAATGACCCTTGTATTTGAACCAAACCTCTTTTTGATCTGGTCTGTGTTCCAACCACTGAAAAAAACACTTTTTCTTTCCCTTATATTCTTAGGTTCTTGCAAAAGGCTTTTCACAGTTTGTAAATAGGATATACTCATTTATATTTTGGGATGTCCAAGTACCATATTGGAGGATAACAATTAATAAATGCATATGCTAGGGTCTATATATAAAGTTAAATGCGTCCCCTTCATTATTGTCGTTGACAGCAGGTGCGCATGTAGCTGGCTGCGTCATTGCGAGTAAAGTTGCTCTGGTGACGTCTGATGTGGCAGAAGAGATCTGAAACAACCTACCACTCTCTGAAGTCAGTCATCTTTTAAACCAACTTGGTGTTCATGCACTTAAACACACTGACCCTAACCCCGTACACACACACACACACACACACACACACACACACACACACACACACACACACACACACACACACACACACACACACACACAACCACACATACACCCACACACACACACACACACATACACACACACACACACACACACACACACACACACAACCACACATACACCCACACACACACACACACACACACACACACACACACACACACACACACAAACACACACATACACACACTGAAACAGCAGGCACTGTAGCATCCAGTGGATAATCTTAAAGGCACAAAGTGAACAGTTATTCTTTCTACGTCATCCCTGAGCCTTTGTTCTCCTGGCTCTTCAGAAGCTGTGATAGGGACAGTCTGCGCCCTCACAGATTGCTGTTCTCTTGCACTCGGCCATGTCCGTCAGTTCCCTCTTCTGGAGCAACACACTGTGACTGACAGGAATTCCAACAGCTGGTGTCTCTCACTGCACTCCTATTAGGGTGGCAGCTTGAGAGCTAGGCTCTGGTCTAGGCTGGGGCCCCCTGATTCTTGGACCCCTCCATCTTTTTGATTGCCTCATGCCATCTCAGGGTTGAGAAAGCGTGGTAATTTCCAAATGGCTCTGTTTAAATGTAATAAATAAATACACCCAGGAAGGGGGGGGGGCTTATTTGGACCCAATAGAATGGACTCAATTGCTGATCGAGTGTCTTGTTGATATTGTATTTTCAATATAAACACGCACAAACACACTCCTATTGCCAGTGAATGCTCATCAGTTCTCTTTCATCCTCTTATCTATCTCGTTTTTCACTCACGCTATCAATGAATCAGACACACTTTGAGAAGAGATTGCAGCGGAAGCGGCTCCTTTTAAATGGATCTGATATCACTTCCCCCCCAAAAAAAAAAACATCCAGCACTTCCAATATGTTTTCTGTTTGGTCACGATGACAAAGAGATAGGGGGAGAGAGTGGTTTCATCAGATAACACAAGCTCTCGGAATTTTCCTGCAGCAAATTCCCAACTTAGAAAGATGACCAAAAATAGAGATGGAGGACAGAACCTGAGAACCAAGGGATGATGGTGAGCTCCTGAGCGTTGCCCCTGGCATCCGCTGGTACGCTGTGGCCCAAGTCCAGGCTGGCAGGAGTGTGATGAGGAAAAGAGACGAGTGCTGCTGAAGCGAACCAAGACAACAATATAACACCCTCTTCAGAGCTGTTCCTCAAGCCCATCAACACTCTCACTCTCTCAGCCTCTTCTGATGAGCTCTGTCCAGGCAGGCTAGTCAAACACTCCAAGCTGAAGGAGACTTCAGGATGGTCCAACAGAGAGACTATTGAGGCTGGATTGAGTCTGTACACACGTGCGCATCCACAGACATCCTTCCAGTATTTTATATGTGTACAGCAGGTATTATTGTTTCATTGCTGCTAGCTATGGGGTTATGGCTGCAATAGCTCTTTTGTTTGACTTCTGTTAAAATAGGGTCACAACACTGACAGAAGCTGAGAGTCAGCAGTTTGATGAGGGATTTGGAGGTGGGACTTTAATTGATGTAACACCTTTACTGCTGGGACGTTTATTGATGTGACGACTCCAGGCATGGGCTGGTAGCTCAGTCGTCAAATCATGTATTTACACAGTTCATTAGTAAGATCCACCAACAAGTGTGTTCCGTATAGATCGAGCGATTGATGAGACAAACACATGCCATGTTCGTGAAACTCAGTCCTCCTCTCCAATTTATCCTAGTCTGTTCCTCTCTGGGATTGACAGTCAGTGTTGTGATGGGCTGCTTGTGAGTGAACAGCAATTGCAGGGTTGTAATGGGCGGGTGATGAGCTGTCAGGGTGAAGGTGATGAAAGGGGCCAGGGTGATGAAGGGGGGGGGGGGGGGGGGTGTTGCAGCGGCGGAAGGGGGTGCTGAGGTATGGAAAGACATTTTTACATAGCATGGTTTTCTCCCAGCACCTGATGTTTGAGAGTGAGAGAAAGAGTGAGAGAGAATGAGAGAGAACACAGCTGGCAGCTGGCCCAATGCATCTCTTATCTCATATTCAACGTTGATCTTGGCTGTGCTGTTGCCATAAGCAGCTTTAGACTAAGCAGTGAACGTATTATGACTTTAAACAACTCCAAAGTCCTCTTTGATTTCCGGACAAAAGAAGAGAGAACGGTGATACTCGGCATGGATGCCTCTCTCATCCTTTCAACGAGTCATCGGGAACGCGTCAACATAGCTTTCCACACAAGCTTGCCCTTGTTGAATGAATGTCAGTACACGTGTGACGTACATATGGACAAAAGTATGGAGAGACAAGCGGAAATGATCAGGAAAGGGAGAGAGCTGTCCTACTATTTATTCCCTGTGTAGTCTGTGACGTGATTGCTGGTCTAGATGTCATCCTAAACTGCAGGGAAAACAACATGACTCACAGGGTTCTAGATCGTACCGAGGTTAGATGGTCTGGTGAAGCTTGATTAGCTTAGCCTCATAATCAGGAAATGATGGACATGAAATGAGATGACAGGGCTCTGTGTATCGATGACTTTTATCACAACTATTATCTGCATCAGCCTGTCAGAACTGTGGACCTCTTGGCAGACATAAAAGGACGTTAAGCAGGAATTCTTTACTCATGCACAGACGGTTGATTAGATTAGCCGTAATTGAGACATGTGTTCCTGCCTGGCACGGGCTAGAGCAACAGTCATTCACACTGATTGAACAAGCTCTGAGAAAAACCATATGACAGCCCTCTTAGAGACCTACGGCAGGTATGATGAGTCCGCCCAGCTCTGCACGTTGCTTTCACTCCAAGACGATTATTACCAATCCAAGGTTTGATGTTCTGTGATGCACGTGCGCTCACACAAAGAGTCTCTCTCTGTCTTACTAACTCCTACACAAGAACGCTCTGTTCCTTTCTCAAACCAACACGCTGTATGTACCTGGAGTTTTCTTGCTCTCCCTCTCACAGTCTTCGAGCTGTAAGCAGTTGTTTCCCCCTGTGGAGACAATGCCAGCCAGCATCTAGCATGTAGGCACATGTGTGTGTGCAGGGACCATCAGAGCTGTATCGATTTGGTGTTTTTAGTCCGTTTGAGCTGATCCATTCCACCAGGAGGCCACGCCCTCCCCAGCTCTTGGCTGGTATGGTCAATAGAGATAGTAGATGTATGCATCCAATCACATTGCACATCACAGTTGTCGTTGCTGTGTAATCCGATGATGCCGCATGAGGGTACAGGTGTGTTGCCCTGCATACTTGTGTGTGTGTGATTTCTCACGGGTGTACATGTGTCTGTGTGGACGACAGTCATGGAGGCCACTGGCCGAGGCCAGTGATGTGGTTTTCTGGTGTATCAACACTGGTACCACAGCATCCGACACATCAGCAGAACCCACAACCTTCTCTATCAGATTAGGAGGCCTGCGGGTAGGGCTGCTGATAGGAGATAGGGCCGTGTAAACTGGCTTACTGCCTTTCATCAGTGTTTGACCTCCCACATAGCCAATGAAAAGGGTTTTACACACATGTGGGCTCTAGGCTGTCAGGGAGGAGCTTAGCATTTTTTACTGCTTGTCCTGAGGCGTAGCCTGCTGTGCTATTGCTAAGTCTTGTATTATTATCCTCCTGTGAGAAAGCATTTTCTTTTCATAACAGGGTTGTTTTCTCCCAAGGTCTTATTACTTGAGATAAGTCTTTGTTAACAGCTTATTCGATGTTGCATCTCTTTCGGGTTGAAGATGCTGGTGGAGGTCAATTTCAGTTTTGAGCCATGTATATATACTGTATTTTTTAAATGTAGTTTTTTTTCTTCTTCTTCATTTTAATTCTGTTTCTCTGCTCTCCTGTCCTCTCATCCCTCCACACTGCTCTGTCTCTGTAGCTCCAGCGTCTGAAGCGCTCCCTCTCCTTTAAGACGTTGATGCGCAGTAAGAGCGTGGAGAACTTCTTCCAGAGGTCCTACAGCGACGCCCGGCTCCCCCCAGACTTCCTCACCGACCCTCCACCCCCCTCCCCACCCCTGCCTCCTGCTTCTCCCCTCACCATCGACCGCTCGCCTTCCATCTCTCCGTCCCTCAGCCCCAACCCCTCCCTCTGCTCCCACTCCCCCTCTCTGTGCCCCTCCCCCTCGCCACCTGCCAAGCCCACTCTCTCACCACGCCCCCAGGTGAACCATTGTTTCCAGGACCACGTGTTTCGCAGGCCAACCAACTGCCAACACTGCAAGCACACGATTGTGGGTAAGATGACATCTCTATTTCTGTCACACTCTGCTCCCTGGAATACCTGCAACTATTGTCAGAAGTCTTTCTATGCAGCTCCTTTGGTGAAAGAAATCTTGTTATTCCTGAAGGACAAGCAGGGGGAAATGAAAGGAAGTCATTCCGTTGAACAGGAACACCCTCGGCCAAGGTCTGCTCGCTGACGTAGAGCATGTAATTGAACTGGGAAGCCGAGGACCGGTCTAGTCTTTTTACTTCCTCCACTTGACAACGCCGTGTGCACGGAGGGGTTACTTATAGTGTCATACTACTTCCTTGTTTCCTTACTTCCTGTCACTGTGATTGATTACACCGTCTATTCAGCTGCAGGTTTTTTTGTGTTTTGTTTTTTTTCTGCCACAGCTTGCTTGCTTACGTTTGCATACATCATCATTTTACTTCTGCATTGCATCAGCTGATTTCAGCTGTTCTCCCAGTGGCCCCCTGCCACCTGCTGCCTGCTGCCTCCTTTCCCTCTCCGTCTCTCCAGAGTCTCATTGTTAAGCTTTGAGTGGAACAGATCCTTCATAAAACGGCACGATTAGTTAAACCATGCTGCATGTTCCAACTGGTTTGTAAGCTGTGACAGAGTTTGCAGTTGAGATACTAAAAAGGCTTCATGATTTACTCAGTTAAAGTCTTAACAGAAATGATTATACATGGAAGTCAGAGCATCTGTAGTGGGAGTGAATGAGGGGGGTTGTGTGAGTGTCGGATGTTGGAAGGTGTGAAAACAAGTATCTAACACTCACCTAAAGCATAAAAAGAAGGAGATTGATCCAGGGAGGTTTTTAAAGCCTGAAACAGGTGTTGTCATTACTGTGAAACGCTGCCCTGCCCACCACAAACCTGCAAAGGAGAACACACTAAACCTGGCAGATGGAACAATGGCTGTCTCATTATGTAACATGTATTTTTGTCTATGCTTTGTCCTGAACTGGCTTTACCACAGGTAGATGAGCACAGTAAGACCAAGTCTAAAGACTGCTTGTCTAAATCTCCCAGTTTGGAGTGATAATTTAAAACAAACTCCAAGCACTGACGTGAAAGAGGATCTGTTCCAGATAAATCTGCGAAAACTCATTTAATGAAAAAAAGGGGAGGGTGGAGAAACGGTCCTCACAAAGTTTTCTGGCATTAAATGAAGACAAAAGACAGATGATAAATTAGATGTGATGCCAAATTGATTAGATCTGGAAACGCATCCAGCTGGTTTGCAGAATCTGAAAGGTTCTGGGAGGGACGGTCCATTATTCTGCAGTTAGTTGTAACCGTGGCAGATCTTCCAGCTCAGTGGAAATGGGGCAGAGCTGCTCTGCTCACTGCTCCCTGGGTACAGAGACTAGCTTGATGTCAGAAAGGAACCTTTGATTAGAAGCCAACTTGTTTATTAGCTCATCCTGACTCCATCTCCCAGGTGTGCTTCTGTTTTAAGTTGCTCTCTTTTCCTGCTGTCTGTTCTCTGTCTGGTGTGGTCCCTCCCTCCCTCCTACCCTCCCTCCTACCCTCCCTCTCTCTCTCTCTCTCTCTCCCTCCCCTTCTCTCTCTATCTCTCTCTTCCCCACTCTCTCTCTCTCTCTCTCTCTCTCCTTCTCTCCTTTTTTTCACTACTGTTTTTGTTCTTCTGATATTCCTCCTCCAGGAAACTCAAAACAAGGACTTCGCTGTAAAACCTGCAAGATAGGAGCTCATCTGTGGTGTACCTCAGAGTTGTCCCAGCAACCATGCTATGGCAAGGTGATCCTCTCTTTCATTCACACATGCACACACATACAGTATATACATACACACAGCTGTGAGCTGGCTGAGTCTGTGGTTACCATGGTGTCGTCCATGTATGCACCAAAGTTGAAATGCTTTCACAACCTGCACACAAAGGAAAGTGAGTCCATGCAGAGATAGTGCTGATGTTGGTGACCTATGACCTGAGCTCTCTCAGACTAAAACATTAAACTGGGAATTATTCTCCAAGCAGATCCAATCTCTTTGGTTGTCCTTTCCAAGGCTAAGACATTGGCAGACCGCCACTGAGAAAAACTCCAAATATGAAGTAAATATTTTAGAAATGTTCAAAGTTGGCCGAGACCGTCAAACGTTTGAGGGAGGACATCTTTTTAAAGAACTAGCAGCATCCACCTTTCACCTGTATGGCACCCCCCCCCCCAACCCCCACCCCTAACCCCCTTTCTCCAATATTGTGACTGTACAAAAGGCTCATCTCCAAGTCATTGCATTAAAAGAAAATCAATAGTGCTGTTGAAAGCATCACTGTGGATTAATTCACTGTGAAATTATGTGTGTGTGCCTTTGTAGGGGAGTTTGTGTGCATATTAGTATGCTGTGGGAAACTGGCTGTCAAAAATTGACACGACTTTAGATTATCTAAGCAGGGTAATGATTATGAGCAGATAATCATCCTTGGATGATTGGAAAGTCATCCTTTCCAATATCCCTTTTTAGTTAACCTGTTATTGAGTTCTTTGAGCTTCTAAGACACCTCCCTTCACGTCCTCTCTCTCCCATCAATTTATTTTAAAGCAGCTCCATGAGGTGCGAGCCACAAGCCTATGAACAGGAAATATTGGAAACAGTAAATTGTGATCTCTCTCTTTTTCCTCTGGTAGTCGGGAGCTTTCAAGCGTAACTTCAGTTCGCCAATGCTCATCAACGACCAACTTGCCGTTGTCAAGGAGGTCCAGCCTATCCAAGGTAACCCTGTGTGTGTCTGTGTGTGTCTGAGTGTGTGTCTGTACGTGTGAATGTGTTGCAATTTGCTCACAGAAGGCATGCGTGAGCTCGCTGACCCTTCAGATGCTCAAAACTATGGGTCAAAACTTGTTCATCCCACAGTCCTCCCTTCCATCACACCAGTAGAAGCTCCGTCAGGTTGGCCCTCTTCTCTGGAACTCTGCCCTGCCTACATGATGCCTGGCTCGTCTGGATGTCTGCCAGGGGAGCAGGGAACATCACCTGTCAGCCACATACTGCACTCTGTCACACAGAAAGACCCATCTGCCCTCTGCTCAGCCTGTGGAGAGCCATAAAATAGAGCCTGATTCGAATCTTGATGGAAACTGGGCTGTACGTGAGAAAAAGCAGCTCCAAGCTCATCAGCTTCCGAATCGGCCGGGAAACCAGAACACTCAGCAGTGTTCTGAAATGGGCCATCTGTGTTTAAATTTGCCTTTTGAGTCCTCAAGACCAAATCACTTTCTCTGTGCATCCCATCTTACTGTCCAATCACATTTTTTACCATCGCAATTATCCCAGGAGCTGCTGAATTGCATCATATCACGTCTTCACTAATCTCACAAACTGCGATGTGAGTCATTTCTGTTACAAACACTTTTGCAGGGTTACGGACGCTCTGCCTACCTTTGTGTGTGATTTCTACAGCAGCTCCCTTTAAGAGCCAAAGTGGGTCACTCTGACATGGGACTGTGTTATTGGAGCTACGTTACGTGGAGCTAGTATACGGTCTCAATTGAATTCTACGGTGTGTGTGTGTTCCAGAAGCTGGAAGAGCACGTGTAGACCCTGTGTATGCCACTCTGCGCTTTGGCACCTCCCTGGCACAGATGAGTCGTTCCAGTTTCGGGAGCGTCTCAGAGTCTCCCACCAAAAGCCTGGTAAGACACCCACTGGATCAGGGGGGCACCAGGAGCCAAAGGCCTGCTAGACACACCTAGTCTGAAGCACATGCTGTCCTCACCTGAAGATGACCTTCCCAATGCCTTGGGATAGTTTTTTTTTCCATTTTATAGGTGTGACTAATACAGGTGTTAGATGTGATATATCCTGTTAATATAGTCTGGCACTTGAGAGTGAGAGTGAGAAAAGCGGAACAGCACCCTTGCGGCTTTTGCAGTTTAAGTAGAGAATATTTTCTTTCTCTGTCATTGTGCTGTGGTGCCATGGCTTGTTTTGTGTTGGGTCTCTTGGACCAGGAGGAGGGAGGGGAGGAGAAGGAGCAGAGACAGCACAGCATGGAGGAGGAGCTCTCTCAGGAGGCAGGAGGTACGAACCCTGTCTGTGTCCGTGTCCACGTCTGTGTCCATGCCTGTGTCTCTGCTGACAATGGAACCTGATTTTTCAGTCCTATCAGATATTCCTCCTCCTCCTGATGATGAGAAGGCAGAGCTGGAGGATGGGAGCAGTGTGTCTGTCCAAACTCCTGCAGATGACATCGTTGTCAAGGTACTGGCTACCCTTCATTCGGCCCCCTCCTGTGTTCTGCTCCTATAAACAGCCTCTGTATTTAGGATCCATTCCTTTGACTCTCTCTAGGTGCCTAAGAAAATCGAGGTTCATTCTATCCACACTTATGTAGCACTCTACAAGTTTCTGCCGCAGGAGCACAATGACCTGGAACTACAGTGAGTGAACCAAGGATACGACATACTTTCTGTGTGTCTGGTGTGTGTGTGTGTCGAGGGTGTGTGTTTATGTGAGTAGCCCTTACGTCAGTGCATTTGCTCACGTGAAGGATATATAGGATGTGAAGGTGGGTGGGTGTTTTATTACACCTGTCATGTTGGGGATGAAGATGTCCGCACCATCTGTAGAGGACATTGTGGAGACGCTCCTTAAGGATATCTAATTATAAGCAGAGCGGCCATTACTGTTTCATACAGCTCACGCAACAAACA
This sequence comes from Neosalanx taihuensis, assembly GCA_030340665.1. Taxonomy (NCBI): domain Eukaryota; kingdom Metazoa; phylum Chordata; class Actinopteri; order Osmeriformes; family Salangidae; genus Neosalanx; species Neosalanx taihuensis. The sequence continues at coordinate 5,686,181 of CM059298.1, forward strand.
TGTTCACAGTGGGGGGGACTGAATAATAAACAAATTTGGGATGAAAGGAGGAAGAGAAATAGGGGGAACCTCAACAGAGAAGGGAACAGCTTGAAACCGGCGTGGGCACAGAGGGAGAGAAGGAACCCATGCTGGTGGGGGAGGGAGAGACAAAAGAGATGCATAACACAGAGTGAGATGGGGCCAAGATGGGGTGGAGGAGAGGGGAAGCAGGCAGAGAAGATGGGGTGGAGGAGAGGGGAAGCAGGCAGAGAAGATGGGGTGGAGGAGAGGGGAAGCAGGCAGAAAAGATGGGGTGGAGGAGAGGGAAAGCAGGCAGAGAAGATGGGGTGGAGGAGAGGGGAAGCAGGCAGAGAAGATGGGGTGGAGGAGAGGAGAAGCAGGCAGAGAAGATGAGGTGGAGGAGAGGGGAAGCAGGCAGAGAAGATGGGGTGGAGGAGAGGGAAAGCAGGCAGAGAAGATGGGGTGGAGGAGAGGGGAAGCAGGCAGAGAAGATGGGGTGGAGGAGAGGGAAAGCAGGCAGAGAAGATGGGGTGGAGGAGAGGGGAAGCAGGCAGAGAAGATGGGGTGGAGGAGAGGAGAAGCAGGCAGAGAAGATGAGGTGGAGGAGAGGGGAAGCAGGCAGAGAAGATGGGGTGGAGGAGAGGGGAAGCAGGCAGAGAAGATGGGGTGGAGGAGAGAGAAAGCAGGCAGAGAAGATGGGGTGGAGGAGACGAGAAGCAGGCAGAGAAGATGGGGTGGAGGAGAGGGGAAGCAGGCAGAGAAGATGGGGTGGAGGAGAGGGGAAGCAGGCAGAGAAGATGAGGTGGAGGAGAGGGGAAGCAGGCAGAGAAGATGGGAATAGTAAAATGAGGCCACAACATGTTTCAGGCAGGAGTGGGCACAGCTGTTCAGGTGTATCACCACAGGTTTAGTTCACAGCCATCTGCTGTCACACCTGGGTATTGGCCTGCAGGAGACTGTGTGTATAGGAAAGTGTGTGGCAGTTCAGTGTTCTCTTATATCTGGAAGTTTGTGTGTGTGTGATAAAAAGAGAAAGTGCATGTGAGAGGAATGGTACGATCATGTAGGGCAGCAGAGAGAGCAGACTCCCTAGAGATCATCATAGTCTACATTCAGAACTCCTAGACCACATACACAACTAGTGCAGTGAAGACACTAGCCCAACTCTGTATATAGGACACATGAGTGTGTGTGTGTGTGTGTGTGTGTGCGCGTGTGTGTGTAAGGATGAAAGCCAAGAGTCTTCACGAGCAAGGATCCTGTCTAGGACAGCCATGACAAATAACACACATACACTTCTGGATATTGGTTGTCTTTGGAGTTTCCGTGGTTTGTTAATGCTGGCTGTTATTTCCGTTCGATTTATATCCTTTCATCTTTGTGCCTCCCATCCCCCCCTTCCCTCCCTCCCTCCTATTTTGATCTAGGCCTGGCGATCGAGTGCTGGTCACTGATGATTCTAATGAGGAGTGGTGGAAGGTGTGTAATTAATCACATGTGTATGTGTTAGTGTGTGTGAATGCAGCCTTGTACCTGTGTTTTTGTGTCTCCCTAGTGTACGTGTGTAGTCAACACAAACACGTGTGTGAACAGCATAAATGTTGTTGGCGTGATGTTCAACACCTGCCCTCCTTCTTCCAATAATACACATCCAGGCAGTCAGAGCTATAAATAGATCATCGTTTTCTCAGAAAATCACTTAAAGATGTAACGCATAATGAATTGAACTAGCGTTGCCACCTGAAAGAGCTTTTCATTGAGGCTGTAATGAATGGAAATAATCGGGATGAGCTTCTTCACTCCCAGGAAAGAACATTCTGGAATCTTTCTATCCCATATCCAGTTGCAGCATGCATGCAGCAGCCTGGACCCCAACTCATTTATAAAAAATATGAACCAAAAACATTTTTCCTCAACACGCTGCCCAACCCCCCCACCGACAGGTAATCTGAACTGTCACCATGGTTACAGCAGGATGTGGGTTGATCTGTGTGCAGGGGAAGAGTGGAGACAGAGTGGGCTTCTTCCCAGCCAACTTCGTACAAAGGGTGCGGCCAGGAGAGAGGGTGTGGCGTGTCACCCAGGGTGTTCATGGCAACAGGGAGATTGGTCACTTGGCTGTGAAGGAGGATCAGGTGGGCGCTAACATTGGATCTCTCTCTTTCTTTTCCTCCTTGCTTCTCAAGAGGTCAAGGCCAATCTTCTTACTTCTCCATTGCTTTCCCTCCCTCCCTCCCTCCCTCCCTCCCTCCCTTCCTTTCTTCCTCCTCCCTCCCTCCCTCCCTCCCTCCCTCCCTCCCTCCCTCCCTCCCTCCCTCCCTCCCTCCCTCCCTCCCTCTCTCCCTCCCTTCCTCTCTCCCTTCCTTTCTCCCTTCCTTTCTTCCTCCTCCCTCCCTCCCTCCCTCCCTCCCTCCGCTCCTCCTGCCTGTCTCTGAGCAGATCTGTGTGGGGAAGAGTGAGGACAGTGAGGGCTTCCTGCGGCTGAGCAGCGGCAAGAAGAGAGGCCTGGTCCCTGCAGAGTCTATAGAGGAGATCTGAGCCGCTGCCTCCTGCTCTGCCCAACATGTCCAGGAACACACACCCTGAGAGATGTCAGGGACCCCCTGCACTCCTCCACTGAACATGGACTATGGGAGCTGTCATCGTCCTGTGTTGTCCTGCTGTGCTCGTGTTTCAGAGTAGATTGGCTTTTCCTGTGTTCTTCTCTAGATTAGTGATTAGTGTCAGCAGGTGAGGAGTCCACTAATGCTCTTGTGATGGACTGTTTGGTTTTGGAGATGCGGTCTTAATCCCACCAGACGCAAGGGCTCCATGTCCGGCTCAAGTGACTGATGTGTGCAGTGGTGGAGGGGTGACATGTGCTGTCATGCAGGGGTAGGTTGTTGCTATCAAGTTGACTTCCATTGCTCAGCACTTGGCTCCTCCCACACAGCTCTCCTCCTCTGTGCTCTCTCTCCTTCGCTCTTGTCTCGGTCCCTCGCCTGGGATTTGGTTGAATCTTAATTTAGACTGGCACACAACTCTGGCAACGCAAGGACTGGGGGCTCTGGGACACTGCGGTCCGACTGCACAGCAGAGGGACAAGGACACACAGTCTCCCCCGACCTCAACGCTGATGGCTGTTCTTTCTGCCCTCAGGCTCTGTACAGTATCCTGGATGAACACTCATATGCCCACTGTGCACACAAAAAGATATGATACAATATAGATCATGTTCATTTGAAACTGGCAAACATAAAAGAAAATGTTATGTTTTTACGTTCTATTTTCACTTCATAGAACCTACAAGAGAACAGGACAGGGGTGATGAGTTTGTGTAAACACATTTATTGCTTTGTCAATGGATCGTCAACGGCAACAAACAGGGCTGTTCAGAGAGAGGAAAACTAAAATGATTTGTCAACATTTTGTGGTTGATTTAGCAGACAGCTGCTCGGCGCCATGGCGGCGCTGGAGCGGGGAGGTGTTGAATGTTTTTGGCTAGTCACTGTTGCATCTCAGGAAAATGAACATGTGACAGCCGTGTGGAAGACAACACGTGACAGACGTGTGGAAGGCAACACGTGACAGACGTGTGGAAGGCAACACGTGACAGACGTGTGGAAGGCAACATGTGACAGACGTGTGGAAGGCAACACGTGACAGACGTGTGGAAGACAACATGAAGCGATCCTGTGACTGTGTCAAGTCAGTCCCCTTTGTAGGTTGAAAGGAGACAGGAGGGATGCAGTTTCTCTGAAGGGGAGGAACTCTCATGTTGGCCCATTGGATGTGCATGTTTACAACAACGATGTTTGGCTCTGTGGTATTTAATTCACCGTGAAATCATACCACTTTGTCACAACCTTTTTCTTCTGGTGGTGTGATTGGTTGATAGAAGGTAGTTTACTTTTGTCAGCACGTTTAAGCGATTACTTTTACATTTATTCATTTAGCAGACGCTTTTATCCAAAGCGACTTACAGTAAGTACAGGGACATTCTCCCTGAGGCAAGTAGGGTGAAGTGCCTTGCCCAAGGACACAACATCATATAGCCACAGCCGGGGCTTGATCTCACAACCTTCCGATCATGAGGCCAACGCCTTAACCATTGAGCCATCTGACCCCCTATACATATACCCGATTATGACTGAATATTGGTTATGAGACGGTTAGAAATGTTTCAAACTGAACTCATTAACATAGGGATAATTGAGGCTCTTCTAACGATCAAGAAATAACTTTAAATGAGGTTGTTACCAAACTAAAATATAGAAATGAATTATATGGTAATTCAACCACAGTGAAGGTGTTGTTTGTTTATATAGTGTGCATGGTAAATGAGGTAATCGTTAAGTATCTTCTTTCAGTAATAAAAAAAAGCTCCCATGATACACCTCACACATGTTTAGAGGATGAGATCTTAACAGTTGAACAAGGTGTTAGCTATCAAACCCTCATGAGGACCTGCTCCTCATGAAAAGACTACAGCTTGTTTTTCTGTCTTATTCTGACTGGCAGAGAGGGAACGCTGCCAGAGAGAACCGTGCAAAACTGGATTGTTTAGGGAGTTTGTTCATCCAGAATCTGCCACCCTCTAATGAGCCTGTATTATAGCCTAGTTATGTAGCATCCATCTGTGTATTTGTCTCATAGAAAGGGACCGGTGTTTGTGTGTGAATGTAGCTTTAGTTTTGAGTCTCCCAAAGACCCTATGATGAATAAAGGTCTATACAAAATAGCTCTGGGTTATCGTGTCTCCATGCTTATGATTTCTAGAACAACAGTTTTCTACTTGGCCACAGCTGAGTCTCATGAATACAGAAAGCAAAATGATGTGTTTACAAAACCCAACATTCAATGCGTCATCAAATTAAATGTGTGTGTTCTTGTGTGTGTGTGTGTGAGAGAGAGAGAGAGAGAGAGAGAGAGAGAGAGAGAGAGAGAGGATAATAGAGTAAAAGAGAGAGAGAGAGCGAGAGTACCCGGGTAAGGATCTCTTACAGCATAAGGGGACGTTTGTTCCATGTTTGTCTGGAAGTATCGTCGTCTGCTTAATTAGTCCCGGGAGAGACACAAGGGGGAGGCCTGCTGGGCACAACATCACAACACACACACACACACACACACAAAGATAAGGACTATTTCTATTTTCATGCACAGGATCATTTATGGAAACCATCATTCTAAAGCTGCTAATTGGGGACAGCTCTGAAGACATGAGCTGTTAGAGAGAGAACCAGCAAAGGACAGGATGTCACCTCTGACTGCTGGAGAACCAATACTCTGCTTCGTTATACTAATTCACCAACATCCCCTCATTAACCAGAAAAAAACCTCTGATAATAGATCTGCCTATCTATTATCAAAGGGAAAAGATCATGTATCTAGATTGACAACACGCTAGACACATTTGTACTCCAGTCTCTAGTGACTACTGCAGTTGCCCTATTTCGACAGGATCGGTTGTGAAGGACTGAAGCCAGATTTCACAGTAAGACAATCTCCACTGTGAATCTTTTCTGATTGAACAGGCCCCCGAGACCAGAGTGCAGACTGTTCGGCTCTGCCACTCCATCGTTCATGGGCCTCCTTCCATCAGCACTCCCAGTCCAGCCCATGTCTTTTGGCTCAGCACAGCCCTCTCCTCTGGTGATTAACACTGCTGCAGCACCTGCCTGGTGCTGAGGGAACTGCTGTAAAATGATTTTAGCAATCTCCTCTTCAGGTCTTCTTATCCGTCTGTCTTTGATGTCCAACCAACTCCCCTGTTCCTCTCCTACACTCAATCAGTCTGTGTCTTCCTCTCTCTCTCTCTCTCTCTCTCTCTCTCTCTCTCTCACACACACACACACACACTTTCAGTCTCTTCATCACTTTTCTCTCTCTCTCTCTTTTCCAGTTGTCTATCAATCTCTCACCATCCTCTTAGTCTCTCTGTTCCTCCTCCTCTCTCTTACACGATGAATCATTGAGGGGTAGATGACTAACTCACTCTGTTGTACAGCCTCTTAACTTCACTGCCTCTGTCTTGATTGAACTCGTGATTGGAATTATTGTAAGGAGGTCTTCATCTATATTCATGCTGACACATTAGGTGGAGGGGGGGATCAAAAGTTAAGAGGTATTGTGTGAGAGCAGGAGGCAAAGCGAGAGGGCGCTGACTGTGAAATAAACCTTTAATAACGCTAGTTTCTTGCTGCCTGCTCAAGTGACTCTTCAGATACTGAATAAAAAGTGGGGGGCAATAATGGCTTTGTGAAACTCGTTATGGTTGAATCTTTGCACAGTGCACAGCAGACACACACAGACCCAACAGTGTTTTTTTTTAAATCTCTTAAAGTTATTCATGTAGTACTATCGCTGACTAACTGTCTGGGATGCCTTAGAGCATACAAGAGTACTAACAGATCTCATGCCTCCTATTATGGTGCTCCCTATGTTGGGAATGAAGAACAGGGTGTCTGGACACGGAAAATGAATGTGGGGAGCAACAGTTTCTCTCTGCACGTCTCAGTTGCATGCTTTTCTGATACCTCCCATTCCCCAGCCTCCATGCTGGTCTAAGTGTTCCTGTGACTGGCCCCTTGACAAAAACAAGGAGCGCAGGTCTGGTTAAACGGCCTGCGCCTGTTTGCAGAAACGTTTTGTCACCACGGAAAGGATCGCTGAAGAAAAGAACAGAGGGACAGAGATCAAGGTTAGAGGACAAAATAAGAACAGAGAGATGAGGAGCTTGACTTTGCGAAGGAGGAGAGCTGGAATCTAAGAGGCGGGATGGAAAAGCAACCCTCCTTAGACTTCAGTCACATGTTAACGGATAATCCTCAGTTTAGAAAACATTTCCTCTGGCGCTGTCGGATACTTCATTAAGGTGGAAGATTACAGAGCTCAAATATAAAGTGCCTTGTGTCTCTCCCTGTCATCTGTGAAATGGAATTGCCTTTGTAGGATTGGTCTTTCTGTGTAGTGTACAATTCAGTAGCATTCCAAAGGAAGCCCACCTGCACCCTGTAACCACCAAACCCCAACTGTTTAACTATAACCCCAGTCAAACCAAAATAGGACTATAATTTTTTCTATTTCCATCTCAGAAAGGAAGGAAGTACAATCAATAGACACAGTAAACAATAGAGACAGTAACTGTCTGAGATTTCAAGCTCAGGAACAGAAGCTCTGGTTGAATAAATATCTTCTCTATACACAGCGGGTAATCACAGGTTACAGGCACGTGCACACACACACGCACACACACACACAAGGAATTTTAGTCACACAAGCACATCTTGCTGCCATTTGTTGACAGGGGCATAATGTATTCTTGCTGCAGCAGAAAGTATAACATACCATTACCTCAGTCCTCCCACAATAACAAATATGATGTAGTTTCCTTCCACCCCCTTCGCTCTCTCTCTCTCTCTCTCTCTCTCTCTCTATCTCTCTCTCTCTCTGTCTCTCTCATACACACACACACTAAGCAGAGAGGAGAAGTAAAAAGCCACGACTGGGTCATGTCATCCAGACAGACATTGGACAGCTCCAGTCTAGCTAAACTGTAGAGACAGTCCAGCAAACTCAGATTTTTCTAGACCCCACCAGCACCAGCAGCCAGAGGAGGATAGGAGAAGGGAGAAGAGGAGAAGGGAGGAGAGGTGTGTGCCAATCATAGAACAAATGCTGGTTGTTGGAAGCTGTGGTAAAGGTGTTTAGAGCCAGGGATTAGGCAGTATGTATGTTATACTTTAAACGGAACCTTGTTGACTAACGATTGCTGTGACTTTTTTTCCCAGCCTCCTACTTAGACAGAAACAGACAGAAAGCACATCCTGTACTCTTTAAATCTTACAAAGCTAATGAATCTGTCTCCTTCAGAGAACGTTCAGAACTGGGCTTTGATTAAGTGTTACATTTGGACCCTTACCTCTGTCTACTGCAGTGCAATAGTCTAACACAATACACAGTACTTAGTACACAGTACACTCAGTACACAAAATAAATCACCCAACTGAAATTTTTAAAGAAACAAACGAGTATGAAATGGACATACTGTAGATGCATGTATGATTCTCTCAGTCTCAGTGTGACAGCACCGTCCTCTGCCTGTCTCCTCTCCTTACCATCACCTGTTTGATCCTTCCACACATACACCCTGAGGTATGCCATCCACAGTAGCCCTAAGACACCAGATAACACATCAACGCAGGCTGATACACAGTGTAGGTTTGGGTTAGAGTCATGTCAGAGATGAATACATTAATAACGAATGATTTGTTTTAAACCATACTGTTCGTGGTCACTGTCTCCACTGAAACCTTTTAACTGTGTGGTTGTTAGCCTAAGTATGCTATTATTGGGTAGAGGTTTTTTATGCTCTAGCTAACTCCCGTGAGCAATAATTGCAAATGACAGTCTGGGTGCCAGGAAAACAAAATGTAATCAGTGCTAAATTGTAACTTCAAGTAATCAGCACATGAGCACACAATCAAAACAAAATAAATCGGATATTGTACACTCTGATCAAATAAAATATTCTAATGCCCAGCAATAATAAATCACGTCAATATTCAATTTTTAGGGAAATCTGTTTCCACATTCATGACTACATTATGCAAATGTCTTGCCATGGAGAGGGTGAGAGGTTTCTCATACTCTACACCATCAATCGACTGTCAGCGAAGGCTCGTTGCTATTCATTCCTAAACCAGACGACCAAACACTGAGCTACCTGTGATGTTCCCTTCTGTAAGAAACGGATGACGCCTTTTCATGTACGACACATTGAGGCAGAAGCACACCTTAAAAGGCCTTAGCAGGAGCTCAGCGACACCAATAGCAATGTATCTGTGGTGCTTCTCAGAAGACAACGAAACGGAGTCAATTTACAGAAAACTTGAAACAGAGGCTGCGGGAGGGTCTGTGCCCTTTTCATGGATTCATGGAACATTTGTACGGTATGAGAAACGGGGGTTCGGGGAGGTTATAATGAGAGAAGTCCACAGAGAGGTCTGTACACAACATTGGTAGAGGCTGGGGGGAATGGGAGGAAAGAAAGAGGATGATTAATGAAAAAGAAACGTGGAAAAGAAAACCCTAAATGCCATCGAGAGCAAAGGAAGGTGCAGTGGAGTGAGCGGGATGGACAAAGGACATGGTATGGGGGGTGATCTGATGTGATCTAACGAGCAGGAAGAGGATATGAGCGGCAGGGCAGCCTATTTGTTGTGACCTTCTAGAAAATAGGAAGATGTGTGGCAGAGAGACACACAAACGTACACATTCAGTGGCATTTTAACACTTCAGTTGAGATGGGTTCACAGACAAAAAGAAAGGATTATGATCTTAGTTTTTTATGTTAAAGTATACAAAGAAGATCAATAAGAATGCAACATGAAAACAAACACATTGGACTGGTCATTAAGACAAGAGAAGTTGAAAACAAAGAAAATAACCGAATGATCAGTACAATTTGTCAGGTAGGAGGATTGTGGTGTTTACCACACCACAGGGACATTCAAACCACTATCACTCTCTACTGGTGCCTTTCAATGTCCTGACCACTGCTGTGCCTGTTCTAGTTACCTAGGAACCAGGCCCTCCTGCTTAGACAACCAATCAAAAAAGCCAAAACCACAAACTGGAAGAAAGTTAGATTTCACTGGCTCCTAGCCATGAAGGGGTTAATGCTCCCCTCCCTAGATGCTCATATCAATTGCCATTGGTGTTTGACCAAAGTAACAGAAATGTCTATTAATTAGCTTTTCATGTCAAATGTCAGAGATTACACATGAACATTGGTAATGAAGGACAGGAGGCACCCTGCCAAATATCCCCTGTGCAGATGTTTGGATGGTGTCAGCAGGCTGACGTACCTCAGCTCCAGAGAGCTGCAGATGTGTTCTCAAACAGGGCAGGAAGGAAGAAAAGGGAGGGGACAAGAGGTTTTGGGTCATCTATTCTGGAGATGGGAGAGCTAAATGTAGGTTTGGAGGCCTGGATAACCTACTTCACTTTATATCCCCAGTCCAGTAAATGTTCTGTGGGGGTGTTAGTACTGTAAATGATTGTCTGTCTTTCTCCTTTAATTAGGCTGTGGATTTACGTTAACAAGACAAGAGGGGTGTGGGTCACAAAAATATAAACTTGGTTTAAAGCAGCGCTCACCAAAGACAAATTAACTTTCGAAGACTCCAATCACCCAACCCATGTGACTCTGTTAATCCAGGACGCTGGAACACTTTCTTTGTCCCATTCCCTCAATTTTTGTTCTAAACAGTCAGGCCTCCATAACAAAATCAGGATCACAACAACCCATAGCCCAGCAGTTAAACCATTTGTCAATCTAAAAAACGCATTCCATCATGGGTAATTACATGTGTGAAAAGTGTATCCAGCAGATTGTCTAGTGGTTACTGCTGCGCTGTCCACCCACACATCCATTCACTGATCTAGATAAGCTATGAGAAGAATATGAAGCAGGCTCTACTAATGCACATCTCCAGCTTCCTCACAGCACATCTGTCTCCCTCCCTTCCCTTCTCATCTGTGTCATACCATCTACGCACATCCTCGAACAAAGACGCCAAATATGGCTTATTCTCCTCATAGGAATGCCACACTATCCTTTGACAACAAAAGCAACAAAAGGCAATCCATAAATCGGCCTCAAAGCAATTACCAGGGAGGCAATCAAAGGATATGTGATGAATGTAAAATCGTTCTCTCTCGGTCTCCCGCTGTGCCCCTGCTCGCCCTGGTTGTGAAGGATACAGAGCGGACCAGACAGCTCTTTTCTCCATCTCTACAACGCCAGCGCTTCGGAACCAAACCGAGCATGTTACCTCAAAGGTCATGACTGGTTGTAAGTAATTAGTGTGATATTTAAGGCTTGTCCAGAGGGAGACAGGGTGCGGTCAACAGCATCTGTGACTCAGGTCTTGGTTGTTGTTGCTCATTGCACAGCGGTAAATCAAGCCGGTTTAAGACCCGTGTCTTGAGGAAGCTGATGTAATCAAGGTTGAGGCATTTCTGGAAATAGTGGTTGTACCAGATTAGCCAGCAGCAAATGGCTACCTGGATGATAAACGGAACAGCTTGGTCTCTGAAAAAAATGCTGCCGGTTTCATAATTAGACATGCCATGCGTCAGCTGCCTAATCATGTTGTTATATACTCACAAACATCTACTTCAATGAGGCACAAGAGTTATTGATACTATTCTGGTATGGTCAAATACATGTTGCTCATCATTTTATGCAATTTAAAAGGAATTTAGAGTACAGATAGTGGTATAAAATAGGTGCTGCCTTCAGGTCACTGTGACCCACCATTGTAATACGAAA